>CM073577.1:109313919-109952821 GCA_037074715.1 Magnolia kwangsiensis | reverse complement strand
TCCCAGGGCTAAGCACCTTGCCGCTACCAGCACTTTCCTAGCTGTATGGTGCCAACGCTCTCCTATGCCCAAATGCTGATGGTGCCTTTCTATTGCTTAGTACTTGATGCTAGCTGCATAGCACCTATTGGCCCTCGGTGCCTATTGATATTATGGATTTTGATAGTGCATTACTACTCTTATCATGCGAAAGGCGAGTGTTGAGTTCCCAAGGTGATGTTCCCTCACTTGACATGAGCTTCATGCTTACTCGCACGGTGAGCAAAGCCCACTATAATACCTCTTATGAGTGCATAATCACCATGTGGTGCACTCTTTCTCTAGTATATAGTATCTATGATGTCTAAAAACTCCATCATCCATCTCACTTAGCAGCAACCATGATTTTTCTGTCATCTTCTATGCCATTATGCATTCTCCCTAAAAGACATAACCCTATGTTCCATGTGTCGGAGATATCTAAGCAGTACACACACCTAATATCGATAATATCAAGGATGCTATATAGGAGAGGCCTATATATATATATATATATATATATATATATATATATATATCATCTCTCCATGTGAGGTGCACGAGGAGCCCCTTATCAAGTGACCACAGGCATCATGTGGATCACTCCAATCACGCTATCTTGAGTTTTGCCTTAGAATCAAAGGTTATTTTCTGTAATGTAATTAAAGGCCTGTGTTATACCATAACCTGAAATATAATAACAACCAAAGCTTAATAATAAAATCCCTTCAACTATAAGCGCTTTTCTCTCTTTCTTATGTATCTTAGCAATGTCTGTGAATGATTTGTGAATGTCTATGGAATTTCCTATCAATCAAAACACATGTATACACAATTAAAATTCATTTTGATTAAAATATATATATAGCTAACAAAATGTATGATACAGAGCACCTATAACCTCATTATAAATTAAAAGAATAATGAATACTATGTTTATAGTTGGCAGGTAAACTAGTTTAAGAAAAGGTTTGAGTGCCGTCCAAAACCATGGAACCATGATTCCACACACTGACCTGAAATAGAAGTCCGGTAGATTTTACAGGCATGGGCATTTTTCAGAAAACCAAGCTTTTAGTAATTTCAAGTTAATGATACCTACGCTACAGAATTATGTTATTCATAACCAGGGATCGCAAAAATAAGCAGCAACCAGCGTCAAAGATGAAAATTTTGAAAGAAATTTGTGGTGCTGAATGTCCCAGAATTTCAGTAGATACAAAAGAAATATAAGTTCTGCAACTCAAAATTTGCATTTTCATGAGTCATGAGGAACGAACAAAAAAGGTTTCACTACATGAATTGGGACACCAAGTCAGAGTTAGAAAAGCTTCCCCCAAAGCATTACCTGAATAATGCTCTGAGAAAGTTCCACCACCCCAATCGCAGGTCTCAGCCATCCATGTCCCTGAGGAGTGCGTGGTATAACAGCCATCTGTATGTAAACAACATAAAGAATGCATTATTAACAATTCCAAGTTGATTACAGAAGTTGGTAATCAGAAAACACGGTAATTTATTAATTTAGGGGGTCTGACTCAAAATAACTTGAGGAGAACAGTAGAAGGCAAGTAACAATATCTCTTTAAAGAATATTCAGCACCATACCAATTTTTAAAACAACTGTCCTAGGAACTTACTGGGGAAGAAAAGATACCATAGAAATCAAAAGTAATAGGGAGTCCCAACACATTTTCAACTTATAGAGCTAACAATATTAATCACAAAGGTGAAACAGAAAATGAAGTGCTGAATGCCCAAAATCTTCAAGTAATTTTAATGGGAAGCGCCACAACAAAATTACCTTCATCAGTTCTTCAAGGAGGCGCGGTGCAAGTTCTAGCACATGTTTGAAATCGCCCTGAAGAGTTGAAGATAAAGCCCCTGACTCGCGAGTTAATTGGGCCAGAAGCAATAATTCTGTCTGAACATCACAAAAGGCACAGAGGTGAGAATATGGACCAGCAAGAGAATGGTGAGAGATCTTAACCCAAACCATTATATGTATTAAAATAATAATAATAATAATAATAAATAAAAAAGAAAAAAGAAAAATATACTGAGAGAGGATACTGTATGTTTAACTGCATGATAAGCCAAATAGTTGATTGCATAGATACCTTAACTAGGGATGGATGCTGCTTCCAAAACTTTGCTTGCTCTTGCTTAATGTTCTTAAGGTCCAGGTTCAACTCGCTCCGAACTATCATGAACAGTTTCTGAAGGGGTTCTCCATCACTCCTACGGACAGGGATTTCCATGTATTCTGCAGCCTTAATGAATACATCCATAACCTTGCTGTATCATTCACATATGTCAGATAAAATAGGAATCCCATGACAGACATTCTGTGAGTAGGAATTGAATAATATGCATGATGATATTCCACAGAGATGTAAGATCAGATTCACATCAAAAGATTACGCGCTGGAATAGAAAAATAATGTCCTTAATGGGGGAGAAAGAGAGCAGCAAGTGAAGATCAAATCATAAAATGTCTTTGCAGATGCAACATAAAATAAAGGATTGTGAATTGATATCCAACAACCTGGAAGGCGATATGCTAGCAATCACAACATTCCCCTACTCTTCTAGTGTTAGTAATACTTGCTAAAAAGGAAGTGACTCATGCACCCAAGGAAAACAATGTTTACACACAATCATAAGTTAGTGTTGTGTCTGTGTTTGTGTATTGAATGATGTCTTTACATAGTAATATACTTATTCTTAAAGCAAAGGAAATCCTAATATAATCCTAACCATCACTTGTTGTAAAATATTTTAAAATGACCATAAAACCCTTGAACACCATTATAGCCATATAGGCTTTATGTAAATTAGTTATAACTCAAGCAGTATCTAAATCACACTATCTTAGGCCCATTTATAAGCTAACTCAAAAAATTTTGAAACGTGACCAATTTTGTGTCATTTGGACATCATTTGATACCTTCAAGTGGCCCAGAATTTTAGTGATGAAAATACTGAACTTATGCAACAAACTCTAACAACACAGTAAATGACTACCATTATGGTCCATGAAGCGCGTTAGGACCACTGATCTACCGTTAGATCAACCTAGACCCTCAAAGTGGTTCAAATCTTCAATATAGATGGTTGAATGGCCCAGATCCTTGACCACGACCCTCGGATGGGCCTGATCTTTGATTGACCAGCTTGACCTGGATCATCAACGTGGCTCCAGGAGGATTTTGGGATTTGATGTTGACCCAAAAAATCCCAAAAATGGACCCAATATGCAGACACATAGCAGCATCCATAAGGAGATCCAAGCAGGCAGCCATACAAAGCAAGTATATTGCAGTGCTTGGGGGTCTTGGAGGGGTCCAAAGCAACTCACTGGCAATTACATGGGCCCCATTTGTGTTTAGTTGAGGTCATGTAAGTTCTTTTTTCTTTTTTATTGTGTTATAGAAATATGACAACTGTGGATTAAGAATAGATTCAGGGTTTGTTTAAATATTTTCTGAGGGCAGAATTTACTCCAGTCAAGGGAGGAGCAATGTCAGATTTAACAAGGGGGGTTAGGATTTATTAGCGAATATTTAAGGCAACCTTATGAGCAATGTGGGACAGATTTTTTGGACAGATTGCCTCTTTTTCTTCTTTATTTCTGTTGGGAAGAAAAACATGGGCTTATATTGAGGTTCTAGGCTGTCATAGTGAACACCTATTGATTCAAATAGAAGATCTTCTCTCCTCTTTATAATCTAAGCAAGTTGCTCAGGCATATACTTTTGGGAAGGAGTCTCCTTCTCCTTAGGCGATGGTGCTAGAATCAGTTTTTGGAAGGACTCTTGGTGCGGCAACTATCTGTTGCACATTGACTTCCCTATCTTGGCTATCTTGGGATTTGGAAGAGCTGAAAGTAGAGGATTGTCTCTTATAGCAGCTCTTCAGCATATTGGATGCCCACTTGCAGGAGGAACCTCTCGGATAGCAAGCTAGAGAAGCTCGTGTCCCTCTTGGCCAGCCTCCAAAACCAGTCGCCATTGAGAGGGGCTGACTCTATGGTGTGGACCAATCTTAGCTTGGGGCGGTTCTCTATTAGCTCTTTTTGTAAACTGCTTTGCCTAGAGACAACAAGCACAGATGGGGCTGATGCTTATCATTTTTTGTTCTATAGAGTGGCTCCTAAGGTTGTCACTTTCGCGTGGCTAGTGGGCAGAAAGGTGTTGACAATTGATAGCCTTCATAACTGAGCCATGGCTATTGTGAACATGTGTTGTTCGTGTGAGCAAGACACTGAATCCATTGACCACCTCTTCACCTTCTGTCCGTTCACTTTCAAGATGTGGCATACTTTTTATCTATTTTCGACATGCCGTGGGTTATGCCGCTTTCAGTTTCAGACCTTCATTGTGCATGGCATGGGGGAGGCGTGGCAAAGACGATTAGGCCTATTTGTAATATGATCATGCCTGTGTGTGGTGGGCCATTTGGAGCAAGCATAATAGGCATCGGTTTCAGGATTCTTCTAGCTCGAGCAAGGCTTTGGTACTGTCCATTAAAGTGTCCCTTTTTGAATGGGGAGCCCTCTTGAAAGTTGATCCCAATTGTGCTAATTCAGTCCTAGGGTTGTAATCCCTTTGGGTTTTCCTTGTATTCTTTTCCCATCTTGCTTGCAAGCAAGCCTTTAACAAAATTTCCATTAATCCTCAAAAGAATGAATACAGCATCCAAATCTGATCGTTAAGAACCCCTATGAAAAGTGAGGTAACAATTTCTATAGCCCACTCAAGTTTCTTACCTACCACCTCATATTTGTATTTGCCTTTTTGGACTCAGATGATCTTCCTATCTATTGTGCTACCATCAATTCAGCTCATCACTTCGGTGGCATTTTCATTAGATTTCACCCTTACAAACTTAAACCCTCAAGGTTTCCCCAGCTCCTATCATGGGGACTAGTAGTGTTTAGAGTATGGTATCGTTAAATGTATTGATGACCAGGGATACGGAAAAATGTATCAGTATAGCCAATACTCGGAAAAAAATCGTTGTCTACGGGCCTGTCTGTTTTCTAATTTACAATGTAAATAGGCTGTAAATGGATAATTATTACTTACCTTTGTATTTACACTTCATATTTACATGGAACTGCAGCCACTTGACGGTGGCTTGACATTGACGGGAAGCTTGTTGCGAAAGCTTCCATGCAGGAATCGAGAAAAAGAGACTTTTGCTCACTAGAATCTGTGGGGGCCGCTGTCATGTATGTGTATGATCCGCGCCATCCATCCATTTTTCTCACTCATTCTAGGGCATAAGCCCGAAAATGAGGCAAATCCAAAGCTCAAGTGGACCACACCACAGGAAACAAGAGGAATTGAACGCTTACCGTTCAATTCTTCTTTGGGGCCACAAAAGTTTTGGATCAAGCTGATTTTGTGTTTTGACTGTTTTCCCTTCATCCATGTCTGTGTGACGTTACGAACGGGTTGCATGGCAGGTACACATTCTTGTGGGCCTCTATCTTATTTTAACTGTCAACGGTAGGCGTTCAATTCTCCCTGTTTCCTGTAATGTGGTCCACTTGAGCTTTGTATCTGCCTCATTTTTAGGCTCATGCTCTAAAATGAACACAGAGAACAGATGAACAGCGTGGATCAATCAACCACATACCTAATGGTGGGCCCCACAAATTTTACAGCCACAAAGTGGTCCGATTTCAATGCCTTTATGCCATGTTTTTCGAGGCCAAATTCAAATGTAAATTCCTCTTCCAAGCAAGTGTAATAAGTAATGATTATTCATTTGCACTTCATTTACCATGTAAATTGAAAAGCAAACAGGCAACATTGGGGAAACGAATGACACATGTAGACACCAAAATGATGCATGATGGAATAATCTATCATAATATGATGCCATGAAATTAAAAGACAGATTAACTAGAGCAATGGAACGACAAAATAAAGCTAATTTACAATAAATTCATAAATTTCATATTCATTACATGTCCAATTTCTAGCCTATGACAATCCCGCAATGGAATCTCACAAATTACTGATTAATCGGGACCTATGTGAGAAAGAACCTCCATCCTAGCATAGGGTTAAATCTAAATTCAATGGAAATCATGTGTCTTGTAAGAGTTTTGACGTGTTAGGGCTGTTTAAAGTCTAGGGAATGTGAGAAATGAGTTTGGGGTATCTAGGCTTAGAGGAATTATCGTTTAGAACATTAGAGTTCAAGTTTTGGAAAGTTTTGAGGTTATGATTTCAGATTTTAGGTTTAAGGGATTTAGCATTTAGGGTTTCTAGAATTGGGAATATGGGTTTCAGGTTATGGGAATTAGGGATTTATGATTTGGACAAGGGATTTTCAATTTTGGGGATTTGGGTTTGGAAAAATTGGGGATTTTGGAATTTGGCAATTTTAGGGTTAAGATTTGGTGAAATTAGTTTGGGGTCTTGTAGATGGAAGCAAAGGGAAGGGAAGAGTATTCGTACTGAGACAAGGGGGGCATTGTACAAGGTTGTCTATACGTACAGTCGTGCGTACGTGTGTCCGTATGTCCATACGAACAGCAAGGGATGGCCAATGATCAGTTTAGGTTTTGGATGGTAACAAAGAAGAATAAAAAAAAATAAAAAAATAAAAAGAGACGGAGTAGAGAAGATAACTTGGAAATCACTCCCCGTGTTTTCGCACCACGAATCCGATCACATGATGAAATTTTCCTCAATCTCAAAGCAAAATGAGAGAAATTGCTTTCATTCATAACATGCATAATGGCAAGGGTAGGGACGTCCAACCCTTTACAGTCTCAAAAAAGACCTTTTACAAAAAGGTGCTCTTAGATAAGATTCCCAACATAAATACGCTTAATGAATTAAAAATTGTTCCCAACTCCCTAATCTCAACAAAAATACAAGCTATACCAAAAATAACAAAACATGTAAACAAATTAAACAACTAAACTATTTTGTGGCCCATGAGGGTCCACAATTAAGATGCCCGATGATGATAATCAAATGGTTCGATCATTGTATCCACTAGATCCAACGGTCCGATGTGTCCATCAAGCTCCTATATGCGGCCTGCGTGCATCTTCCTAGTGTGGGGTCCTCAAAGATGCAAGAATATGCACGTGGGGTCTTCAATATGGCTAGAAATGTCAATTGGGCCACGTGGGCCCCATGTAATGGTCGTCTAGCAATAAGGAGACTAGCTCAGCCCTCCTCTAGTATGGTGCTCGGATGTCCTCATCAATTCCCATTGGCTGAGGAGATTTCGCCTTTGGCGAAATAAAGTTGCAATGACATTCAAGGAGATCCAAGTCTTATCATTGAAGATCTGCCTATGTGATCCACATACTATCTAACTTTGGTCTAACCTTCCGCTTGTCGAGGTACTCTTTTAGTAAACTCCATGTCATGTGAAAACCACTCGCTCATCCCAGATATCATATTATCTCTTAGTAGGTGTGTATGACAAAAGTGGTAGATGTTGGGAAGAATAGTCGGGCATAGGCCAAGGGTCATGGGACAGGTCGGGAGGGATATCATCAGGATCAAAGTGATGGTCTGAATAAAGACCGGTAGAGGTTGGACCCTTAAAAGATAAGATCTTCCACATTGAATGTAGATTTAATACCCATGTCAGGTGGACAATCTACAACATACGCATCGTGTCCCAAATTATTATCTTATGGGGTTCAGCACTATGGGCTTATAGTTTCTTAAAGGTCCCTTGCAAACACCATTTAGGCCTTATATGAACCGTCACACAATCACCTACCAGAAACTTTCTGAACCTATGATGAAAGTCAACACATATCTTGTACATTTCATTGCTCATGCTAATTTGTTTTCTAATTTCAACATACGAATCATGGATATGACGTGTAAATGCATCTGCGGACTCTAACAACCTATGTAAGACTAACACAGGAATAAAATCTATGGGCTTCCTAGGCTCATCTACTTGCCTTTCCAAATATGTTTCCTTTGCAGAACTCATTTGATCGTAAGGAATGTTTGGTCGAGTCAACCCAGGGACAAGATCTATGGCATGTTGAATGTACTGCACAGGTGTAACTCTACACTACCCCCGGGTACAACCTCAGGTGGTATCTCCATACTATCCTTACTCCTTAGGTGTATTGATGGGGACATCATGCGTACGTCCCCCACCCTATGCACATATTCGAGGAGGTGGGCCCCAATTTCGATTTAGATCGACAACGACATCTTTGGAGGACAACATCTAATTTCATGTCCTGCATCATGTATCCTCACTTGCCACGTGGACATACACCGTCAAATCAACTTTAGTCTCTTTGGCATTTGTTATAGGGAGTGACTCAAGTTAGAATTTCCTCACATCTTCAGGATCACGTTTCTTGACGCCCTCATTTCCGGGGTGCTTTTAGGTAGGAGAAGATTCAACTTTATCCTCTTACCTTCATGCAAATTTAAACACGTATTCAAGCGACCGAATAGCGTCACATCGTAATCATACAATCAAGGTCTACCCAAAATGATGTGGCCTACATCCATAGGCAAAACATCATGCCACAGTATGCTCGTATAAGAACCAAACTGGATGAGAATGGGACAACGTTGAGAAACCATAATCGAAGACGCATCAACCCATGATACTCGATAGGGTTGAGGGTGAGAGACGTGTTTCAAACCCAAACAAGAGATAGTGCTAACAGAAACTACATTAGTGCAACTATCACTATCAATTATCACTTTGCAATTTTTTGTCATCATACTTAACGTAAGTGTAGAAAATTGAATTCATGCACCAATCATCAGTCTCTTTAGCCTAGGCCAAGGCACACTTAACAACTGCAAGTGGCGCAGTCTCAACTCCTTCAACGTCACTTCCCACTTGAGATTGGCCATCTTCCCCACTGTTAGGGTTTGCCTAGAGGGGAGCTTCCAACTGGTCCACGCAAGATTAATCTCATTCCTTAGGACTATCAGTTGGTTACTAGTGGCTCTACTCTGAGCCTCGATGGCCGCCAGACAATTATTGATGGAATTGAGAGCCTCAACAAGCTATTCAGAATTCATTATAGGGTGTACACCAAAACCACGCCTAGTACGAGTGGGCATAAATCGAGATCTAAAAGGGAACCTAGGAACTAAAGACTCTAGATACAATGTGATGAGAATGGGAAGACTGATGACCCTAGACACGACAATATGAAAGCCTAACCTAGATGCAACATGAGAATCCTATGCTCAACCTAGGCTTTGATGTCAAAATTTGATGCAGGACGGAATGACCTAACCTAATATGATGCCATGAAATTAAAAGACATTAACTAGAGCAATGAAACGACAAAATAAAGCTAATTTATGATCAATTCAGAAATTTAATATTCATGACATGTCTAATTTCAAGACAGTCCCGCAATGCAAATCTCATAAATTACTGATTAATCGGGACCTATGAGAGATAGAACCCCCATCCTAGCATGCGGTTAAATCTGAATTCAATGGAAACCATGTAGCTTGTAAGAGTTTTGACATATTAGTGTTGTTTAAAGGCTAGGGAATGTGGGAAATGGGTTTGGTTTAGAGGCATTAGGGTTTAGAATATAAGGGTTGAGGTTTTGGAAAGTTTCAAGTTAGGATTTCAAATTTTAGGTTTAAGGGATTTAGGATTTAGGGTTTCTAGAATTGGGAATATGGGTTTCAGGTTATGGGAATTAGGGATTTATGATTTGGACAAAGGGATTTTCAGATTTTGGGGATTTGGGTTTGGAAAATTTGGGGATTTTAGAATTTGGAAATTTTAGGGTTAAGATCTGGTGAAATTATTTTGGAGTTTTGAAGAGGGAAGCAAAGAAAATGGAAGAGTATTTGTAACAAGACAAGGGAGCCACTGTACAAGGTTGTCCATATGGACAGCCGTACGTACGTGTTCGTACGTCCATATACAAGGGATGGTTGGTTGTGGTCTGTTTAGGTTTTGGATGGTAACCAAAAAGGAAAAAAGAAAGAGAGAGAGAGAGAGAGAGAGAGAGAGAAATGAAAGGGGGGAAAAGTATGAGAGAAGATACCTTGTTGAGAAGAGAGAAGAGTACAAAAGATAACTAGGGAATTGCTCCATGTGGTTTCGCACCTCCAATCCAATCACAGGATGAAATTTTGCTCAATCTCAAAGCAAAATAAGAGAAATATCTTTCATTCATAACATGCATAATGACTACGGTGGAGACATCCAACACTTTATAGTCTTATAAAAGATATTTTACAAAAATGCGCTCTCAGATAAAATTCTCAACATAAAGACACTTAATGAATTAAAAAGTTGTTCCTAACTCCCTAATCTCAACACAAATATCAGCTATACCAAAAATAACAAAACATGTAAACAAACTAAACAACTAAACTATTTCGTGGCCCATGGGGATCCACGATCAAGATGTCTAGTGATGATGATTCAACGGTCCGATTATCATATCCACTCGATCCAACATTCTGATGTGTCCATCAAGCTCTTATATGCGGCCCACATGCATATTCCAAGTAAGGGGTCCTCAAAGATACACGAACATGCACCTGGGGTCTTCAGCATGGCTAGGAATGTGAATTGGGCCAAGTGGGCCGCATGTAATGGTCATCTAGCCATAAGGAGACTGGCTCAGCCGTCCTCCGATATGGTGTTCAGATGTCATCATCACAAAATATTGCAAATACACACACACATATGCATAATAAGTTTCCATTTTATAGGAAGCGTAACCATGTGTTGTCACAAAAAATCGTATCAATTTTATAGCCAACTAATAGATCAGCCAACACCCATTAATATATAAAATTTTCACATTAAATAACAGTGAAAAGCACATATTTTCCACTATAAAAATGGAAATTTTAATATTTTACCAATTTCCCTCATTTTTCACTTAAATGTTAATTTTTTTCACCAAAAACCCGTGGCAATGCATAAATCATGCATAGACATAGATTTCCATTGCGATCCATGCTAACATTTGAAAAAAAATATAATAATAAGTTTCTATAGATTTTTTGTTTAAGTTCCGGCCCATCTTCGTTTTGAGTCAAGACTTCTCCCCAAACACAAACTTTGATTTAAGACGAACCAAGAGTGGTCAAAATCACCCAAGGAACAAAATTCGCAAAAAAAGGGGGGTGGGAGGGGGAGAGATCTTTTGGATTTTTGGAAATTTTCTCAATTTTCTGTTAGTTTTCGCCTTATTTATGGATGTTGCCCTAGTATTGAGGATATTATCACTAGTAATGGGGATATTATTGATGGTATCACCGATACTAGGGACTTTGATAAAGGATTCTTCTCAAAGTATCGATAATATCACCATATACAATATTATGATAAACATTGGCAATATTAGGAAATCTTTTAACTACTAGCAATTTCGGCATCACTAACCTGGCAATACTAATAATATTGGCAAATTTTTTTAAGGATTTATGGGAATTTTATTGAAGGCCAACTTGCAAACGAGCAGGAAAAGAATACAGTGAGACCAAGACAACCAAGATATTACAGCCTGATAGCGGACTTAACAAAATCTAAGTCAGCTTTCAAAACAAAAGCCCATTCAAGAATATTCACTTTGATACATATATATATATATAAAGAAAAAAAAAAAAAAGAATATTCACTTTGATAGACAGCAATATGGTGTCAAAAGAACCCGCAGAATCCCTGAAGCAACGTGTGTTTTGCTCACCCCAAATGGCCCACCAAATGGCCAGCAAAATAAGGTTCCAAAGAGGTCGAAAACCTTCTTAGACACACCTACACCTTGCCATGCCCAAAGAAGGGCCAAAACTGATGGTGGCATCACCCGGTCATTTAAAATTGAGATCGAAAATGCACCCAGATCTAGGCAAAAAACGGGTAGGTCATGAACAAGTGATCGATAGATTCTGAGTCTCTCATGCATAGGTAGCACATATTCGGAATGACCATGGCTTGCTTTTGAAGGTTATCAATCATCAACACCCTCTTCCTACCCACTAACCAAGTGAAGGCAGCTACTTTGGGAGACACACCTTGGAACCAAAGTGATAGGTGAATGTCCCACGAGGTCTCATAGGCTCCAGAAGGAGCATATTGTAGAAAGATTTGACTAAAAAACTGTCAAAACTATGAATAGTCCACACCATAGAATCCTCACCCCCTAGAGGCGCCACATTGTGAAAGTGGCCCAAAACAAATAAAAGCTCCTATGTTTCACTGTCTGAAAGCATCCTCCTACATTGGGGAAGCCAAATAGCTAAAGAACTACTAAAATCAATGCACTCCACTACCTTCAGCTCTTCGGAGGTTGCAAGACTCGCCAAGGAAGGTTAGAGATTATGTAACAGGCCATCACCACACCAAGGATCCTTTCAAAAATTGATTCTAGAACCATCTCCAAGGGAGAAAGACACTCCCTTCCCAGAACTTTCCTTTGAGATCCACAATAGTCTGCCACACGTAAGATGCCCGATAGTGAGAGGAGTCCTTAGTCTCCCACCCTCCTGCCTTGAAAACATATTTAGAAGCTATGATTTCACGCCAAAAGTGCCCCTCCTCAATCCCAAACCGCCAAAGCCATTTTCCAAGGAGGGCTTGATTCATAAGACCCAACATATGAATTCTTGCACCGCCCTAATCTAGGGGCTTACACACCTCCTCCTAATTCAGCAAATGGAATTTGAAACTGTCAACCGAGCCCTTCCATAAGAAATCCCTTCTCAACTACTCCAATTTATCCCGCACAGATTTTGGACAATTGACAAAAGACGTAAAATAAATCGGCATGTTGGATAGAGCAGCTTTAAGAAGAGTCAGACAACCACCCAAGGAGAGAAAACAACTCTTACACTTAGATAACCTGCTTTCAACTCTCTCCAACACCTTATCCCAAAGATGAATAGCTGGCTTCCCAATACATAGCGGGAGTCAGAAGCAAGAATAGGGGAAAGATCCTGCTTTACAGCCGAATACCGAAGCCAATCTCTATAATTCCTCATCATTTATGTGAATGCCCAGGATTCGTTTTATGAATGTTAACCTTGAGAACCAAAACAGCTACAAGACATGCTATAATTTTGCGAAGGCTATCAATCATCGATGGATCAGCGTCGCCGAAAATCATAGTATCATCTGCAAACTAAAGAAGAGAAACCCACATGGATGAGGCAACAACCTTGAACCCGCTAAGAAGATTAGCCACTTTACCTTTGGCTATAATGCGACTGCAAGCTTCTGCAACTACAAGGTAGAGATAAGAAGATAATGGGTCCCTTTGACGAAGGCCCCTAGACGACTTGAAAATGGCTTTAGGGGATCCGCTCACCAACATAAAAAATGATGGCGAGCTAATACAAGCTTGGATCCACATCCTCCATTTTTCCCAGCAACCCAACCTGCCCAACATATAATCAAGGAAATCCCACTCAACATTGTCGTAGGCCTTCTCCACATCCAGTTTGCAAACAACTCCCGGCTTCTTCTGAATTTGGAGACAATGCACTCATGGGCTATAAGCATGTTGTCGGAGGATCTATCTTCCCACAACGAATACTCCTTGACTTTCTGAAATAACCGAACCCAACACTCCACGGAATCTCGAAACAAGAATCTTAGCTAGAATATTGTACAGGCTTCCAACAAGACTAATGGGTCTAAAGTCTTATAAACATTCGGCCCCTTCCTTCTTAGGAATTAATGCAATAAAAGACGCACCTAGCTTAGGAGCGACGCACCCTTTAGGAAAAATTCATTGATAAATGCATATACGTCCTTCTTGACAACTTCCTAAAACACCTGGAAGAAGGCGAGGGGGAAATCGTCAAAGCCAGGAGCTTTACCTTTGCCTAGGCTCTCCACTGCCACCTTGATTTCAGCTTCTAAGATTGGAGATTGCAATAATCCAATGCCACCGCTTCAACATCCTTTAAACAATCAAACTGAATATAGTCAAGTCTCAGGTGAATCCACATATTAGAGGTAAGGAGCTTCTCATAGTATTGCACTATCGCCTTGCAAACATGGTCCTTCTCGAGTCTGCTACCATCCACAACAAGTGAAGAAATTTTGTTGCTTCTATTTCTAGCCAACGCCATACAATACAAAAATGAGTATTTTTATCCCCTTCCACCAACCACAAGGCTCCGGATCGCTGTCTCCATTTGATCTCCTCCTCTTTCAAAAAAATTGAATATTCAACAAGAAGTTTCGAGCATTTTGCTCTTTCTTTCTTAGATAATTCTCCTCTCATCTTCAGACTCGAACATCTGGAACATTGGGGACAACTTCCCCTGCATTTTCAATATTCTTATACGAATAAAGCCCCTCTCCTTTGGAGAGCTCCAGTGGGGGATTTAATATGAATAAAGTAATCCAATTGCAGTCCACCCCATTTTTTTCCATACTCCTTGAATAGAGCGAGTGGGAAAAACTCATCCCAACCAAGCATCATACCTCAAGTATTAGAATTACTAGAAAAACATAGCTTCATGTCAATGGGCACAAATCAGTTAGATGATTGCTATGCTCATTGACATTATTAGATCCAACGGCACTGGCATTGTCGTTGCTCTGTAGTTAGTCCTTTTCTTTTCTTTCAATAACATTGCGATTACCATTCAGAAAATTATTTATAAATAATAATAATAATAATAATAATAATATAAAAAAAAAAAAAACTAGAAGTATAAGTAGAGAAATAACTAGTGAACTGCATAAAGACAAACCTAATGACAAATATGTTAAATATGAACTATAATATTACAAAAGCACGTAGACCCAGGAGTGATTTTGGATCAATTATAAATGACAAAAATCTAGCTTGACAGCTAATTGCCATCAGGAGTTTGCACTGTGCATCACAATTTAACAAAATCAATGGAACAAACACACAGACCCTAATACGTGGAGCTCCAAATCTTTTTTATTGGAGCTCAAGGTTAAAAACCTTTCAGAAAAATTCAATTCTATAATATTACAAAAGCATGTAGACCCAGGAGTGATTTTGGATCGATGATAAATGACAAAAATCTAGCTTGACAGCTAATTACCATCGGGAGTTTGCACTGCGCATCACAATTTAATAAAATCAATGGAACAAACACAGACCCAAATATGTGGAGCTCCGAATCTTTTTTATTGGAGCTCAAGGTTAAAAACCTTTCAGCAAACTTCAATTCATATCTTGAATCTACATCTTTCTTATTGGTGAAGCATATTGCAATGCACATGTACCTTCTAGCTATGCAGCTAATGACATAAGCAACGGCTTGCTAATTGATTGTCAACTAACAAAAGCTATGCATATCAGAAACATGATGAATACGGACAAGCCACTGCAAAGAGATTCCATACCTTGGGGCCAATGAAGGTTTCATAAAGTAATAATATGTGGACAACGTTTGATGCATGACATAATTCCCAGTATATTTTGACGACCTTGAAAGATATATAACTGCCATCATCAAGGGTAGAAGAATACAAACTCCAACAATCCCAAGCAAAAGTATCCCACCAGATGCCCCATCAATGTTAAGCAAGAATTGAGGGAGAGCTATTCCCATTTGAAACCCCTGCATGTTAAGACAGTTTATGTTGAGTTTCAGAAGCAAAAGGTCCCAAACCATACCTCCTTTTTTCTGCAAAAAAAAAAAAAGGACAAAACATTGGGCCCTACATCCTAGCCAGAGAATGATACTACCTGCCTGCCATCTGGATGGCCATATTTTTCAAAATTCTCCCGAGATATTGGATCTGTCAGAGCTTGATATGCCTTGGATATAAACTCCACAAAGTATGTGTGTGCCTCTGAAAACAATTAAGCAAGAACTACTATAAATCAGAATAAATGAGATAAAGGTATTGAGCCCAAGACAAAATGCAAGATTTCAAAAGTAACTCCAGGCAACCAGGATCTGGATTTTTATC
This sequence comes from Magnolia kwangsiensis, assembly GCA_037074715.1. NCBI lineage: Eukaryota > Viridiplantae > Streptophyta > Magnoliopsida > Magnoliales > Magnoliaceae > Magnolia > Magnolia kwangsiensis. The sequence goes on along the minus strand of CM073577.1, from coordinate 109,936,879 downwards.
AGGGTGGTACTGAATGGAGAGTCTTCTGTAAGCCTTCTTTATTTCTGAATCTGAAGCTCCAGGCTCTAATCCAAGAATATTGAATGGCTCAAATGGTTGAACCTGAACAATGAAACATGATTAGAGACCTTAACAGCCGACAACAGCTAGAAGATGTACTACCGTGATGGCTTTGAATATAACTAACAGATGAGCACAACTTCAGTGCACACTGTGGGCAAACTCTCAGTGCACTCATCCCTCACAATCCAAAGACGGTTTCCAAGAATCTAGCAAGCATTTTAATATATGATTTCAAAACCATTTTGAAATAGGCATTAAGATTCCTTCTCACCATCATTAGATGATGGGAGATGTGAGTCTGCACACCACAAACTATCCCCCAAAAATATTTGATATTAGTGAAATTGTTTATTATGTGAACTTGGTACTCCTAGATTCAGAGACTTTCATACTATTAAATAGCAATGATGTATAGGCCATATAACAATTCTTTGTGCTTAAAATCTAAAAAGACACCTAAACAATTCGATGAGCAAGCATTAAAATCTGAAGTACCTCGCGGCTTATATGTTTAATATAATAAACCAGAAACCCCATGATGACCCAGAGCAGCACAATTGTCAAATTACTCCACGTGGAGAAATTTGAGATCTGCCAAAAAAAGAAAGAAAGACATGCCTTCACTGAGAACTAATGTTCTTACTTCATACCAGCAACATCATTCCCCGCTTTAAATTTAAAAAAGAACATAAGAAAGAATACAAGGGAGCCACCCACCCGTTTAAATATTGATTTGCGGTACTTTCCTGAACGAAAGCATATGGAACACTGGCAGTTGATGCTCTTAGTCCTTTTAGAGGCAGCATGACATAACCTGAGAATTGTATAAGGCACCAGTGGCAGTGCCATTATAGTCAAAATGAAGATTGGGAATAGCGAGCTGTTATCTTCTGCAGCCGCCATGGATGCCTTCTGCTGGTGGCAAGAAGCAAATTGCTAGTATATCTGTGCAAGAGACATCCAATTAGAATATCAACACATTCACATTCCAACGGACATCCAATTGAAGCAAAGGGCATGCTTCACGACACATGAAACTACATATGAAGCTACATAAGATGCATGTGCACCTCAACAAATGAACAGTCAGTATTGAAGAGTCTCAATTTTAAATAACCAGTTAAAGCTTAAAATGCTTGTTGGTTGTTTATAGTCTGTCCTTTGTTTATTAATTATTTATATGAGCTATGATACTGTATGAATTCTTCATTCGTTATTACAATGTGAATTCCTATGTGGAGCCCCAAGTGAGTTCACTTACAAAAAGAACAAAAAAAAAAGGGACCACTGGATAGGAGGGATCCATTGGGGATTGCAAATCACACAAAAACAACCACAAATGGATAAATCAGAGCTGAACAATTTTCTTTTATAAGTAGTCATAGCCGCAAAAGTCAAAGGGCATGCAAAATGGATGATAGGAGTAAAAAAAATGGTCTTACCGTCTTTTTTTGCGGGCTTTGATTTCAGAAGAGAGATCCTATTTAATTTGGGAAATGGATCTACAGTGAGGTTCTGGCTGGATAGGTGGTGCAGGGATATCCTGCTTAAAGTGAGGTTCCATGGGCTCCTCAGCTTAAGCTGTGGATAAGGATGGGCATATCTATAGTTTTATGAGGTGATAACAGAGATATTTGGTGTAGTCCCCCCAGTTACGTAGAGATCGTTATGAGGAGATTGAGGAATTCTCTAGCTTCTTGGCCTCATTTATCAAGGAACATGGAACAGTCTAGATCAGATGGGTGGGTTTGGGAGCCAGAAAAATCAGGTACCTTTTTGGTTAGATCGTTCTATTTAGTGATCACCTCTAGATAAAATCTTCAAATCATGAACCAGTCTGCTACATATGGGAGTACGGTGGCATTCTAAGAGTGCTAGCTTTCAGTTGGTTGGTTTGGGAAAAAAAAAAAAAGGTGCTTACAATTGAGAACTAAGGAAAAGGTGAATGCCCATCACGAATGGGAGCATTATGTACTTGAGAGAAGCAGAAACAGTGGATCACCTGTTTATTCAGTGTGCCTTTTTGTCTAAGAAATCTGATGGATGCTCTTCAGGCTCTTTAAGGTAGATTGGGTTATGTCAGGATCGATGGTGATCTAGTGGTGTGGCAAGGAGAGGGGGCTGGTTGCAAGAAGACAGAGCTGTGGAGAATTTCCCTGCTTGCAGTGCTGTATTCAATTTAGCTTGAGCAGACTAGCAGGATCTTCCAGGATAAGAAGCAGCACAAGACATGGTGTTCTTTAAGGACGCGGTTTGGCTAGTGACGCTGCCAATAGACAGGTGGCTACTGGTTGGTGCTCTGTGGGTTCCACCATGATGTAGGCATGATCCCAAAAAGTGAGGCATGTCTAAATCTCAGGTAGACCACACCATAGGAAAACAGTAGTGATTGAATGTCCGCCATTAAAAACCTCCCAGGGTGCACTGTAATGTTTATCTAACATCCAACCTGTTGATTAGGTCATACAGACCTGGATGCAGGAAAAAATAAATAAATAAATAAATATCAGCTTGATTAAAAACTTGTGGCCCCCAAGAAGTTTTTAATGGTGGAGGTTCAATCAAAACTGTTTCCTGTGATGTGCTCCACTTGATATTTGGATCTACCTCACTTTTGCGCTCGTCCCATAAAATGATCTGGAAAATTGGATGGAGGGTGTGGATGAAACACATACATCATGGTGGGACCCACAGAGCACCAAACAGCATCAGTTCTTGAAGGTCAAAAGATCAGCTCTCAAGTGGACTAGGGCAACTAACGTTATAGTAATTTTATAGCGATGCATTAAAGGGGTGTTGGGGTTGTTTTTGGGATTATTTGTATCTTCTCTTGTATTTACAAGTAAAAAAATCTACAGGCATCGAGAAAAAAGGGAAACAGAAACAATCTCCTCTCAAAGAAATAATACACCCCATCCCAACCCCTCTCGAAGTGTGAATCAGCTAGATATCGACCTAACTCGATGTAATTGAAGTCAGTAAATCAGTTGAGTTGAAGGTTGGGTTTCGAAAGCGATTTGATTCTGCGATTCTGTCCACAGTTCCAAAGTTCAACAGGGGAAGAAGAGAGGATGGAGAAGAGAAATACCTGATTGTCGCAAGCTCGGTGGCCAAAACTCCAGCCCTTGATGTATTTTGATCGCGATCGTCCGCACGCTAAGGGGAGTCGGCCAAGAAAGGGAAGAAACAGCCCTAGAGAGAAGTCCTTCATGCTCTAGATGGGTGCGATGCACAGAAGCGGATTGCGTGGTGTGTCACACACCAACGACCTCGATCGTGGTGTGTTGACGTCATCAAGTTATGTGGACCCACCCTGATGTATGTTATATCCACACCGTCCATCCATTTTTCGAGATCGTTTTGGGCCATGGTACCAAAAATGATGAAGATCCACTACTAAGTGAAGCTTGGGACAGTGACACATAAAGTTGAAACCTTCCTATGACCCCATCGTGATGTTTATTGGTCATCCAACTGAGGTAAGGTAGACAGGAGGCGGATTAGCTGGTGTAACGCCGTATCAGCTTCCAAATGGTTCAAAGGAGATCAAAGTTACGGAAGCTCCACGGTGATGTATTTATTATATCGATATTGTTCATCTATTTTTAGAGATTATTTTAAAACATTATTCAAATAATAAATCATACCCAAAGATCATCCTCGCCGCAGCACAAATAGCACGAAGATAATGATTTTCGCAGATAAATAATTTATAGGGTGTACCATAACATCTATTTTCCATTTAATCTATTCATGAGATCACTAAGACATGAATGAAGATGAAAAATAAATTTTATATTGATCTAAAACTTTTGTAATCCTAAAAAAGGTTTCAATGGTAGACATTCAATCCTCCATTACTTTTTACAATGTGGTCCAGTTGATAGTTAGATCCGTTGTATTTTTATCTCAAGCCTTAAGATAAGCTCACAAAATAGATGAGTAGTTTGGATATAACACATATCTTATGATCAAACCCACAAAACTTACTGGCGTCAATATAGCAGCTATATATTTAGTATGATGTACACCAACCAATCCAGTTCGGCAAACACAGAAAGGGAAAAAAAAATGATTATTAGCCTCATTTAGGCTTAGGAATTTTTCAATGGTAGGTGTTCAATCTCTACTACTTCATGTGATATAGTCTATTTAGATCTGTTTCATTTTTTAACTTATTTTTAGTAAAATGAATAAACGACATGGATATAATAAACATCATAGTGGGACCCATTAGAGCTCGTTGGGGAAATCCGTTTCCGATGCATGTTGCCCATGCAGCGGTAAATTGCAGGTGTGTCATTCATTCATCCAGGAGTTACATCGAAATAAACTGATTGATGAAACCACTTAGCTAATTAATTATAGAATATTTTAGAAAATAACACCTTATTAGTGTGGTATTTACATTTCAATATCTTTTTTAACTGCATTTATGCTTTCGGTGTATATCCTCTACTTCCGTAATCAATGTAAGATTTTTATTTTTAATTTCTAAGGATAAAAACACCCCCACTCATTAATGAGGTTGAACCTTAAGAAGCTTTCTAGGAAGGTAGGTGGGGCCCACCATATGGTGTTTGAAAGAAATCTACCTGCCCAACTGTTTCTCCAAATCATGTGGGTGAAAAATGAGATAAACTTAAAATTCAAGTGAACTGCAAGACTAAAAAAAGTGGGTGGGTAAATGCCTATTGTTGAAGCTCTCTACGGCTTACCGAGATGTTTATGTACCATTTGTACCATCCACCGCGTTCATTAGTTCAATTTTACTAGGATGCTTTGGAAACACCAAAATATTAACTTGATCAAAAAAATTGTGATGGTGAACATTTAATCCTCATTGTTTCCTATTGTATAGGTCACTTGAGTTTTGAATTTGCCTCATTTTTTAACCCATGTCCTAACATGATCCGCCGAATAGAAGAATGGAGTGGATTTCTAAAAAACATCACAATAGCCCCACCTACCTCGTGGCAAGAAATTATTGTGAAAGGCTCTGCATGTAAATATAATTAATAAGTTGCTATTAAAAATTTTCCTAAATGGCAAAAAATAAAGAGATGCTAACTGCAACCTAATATCCACGTGATTGCTGGTTGGTGCTATGTTAGTCCCACTATGCATGTGTTCATCCTTGTTGTCCTTCCATTTCCCTCGATGTGGCCCTGTAAAAGAAACAAGTGTGGATATATTTTCTAATTGTTTTCCTCAAATCGGGTTAGCCTGAACTTTTGTTCATAGGCCTAATAGAAGAGTATATATCTAATGAACAAAGTACATCTCACAAATACATCATAGTCAACTTGTAAAAAATGAAAGGGCGGTGTCCATCTCTTACCTACTCAGGAAAAAAAATGATATTTTCCCAATAAAAATAAAAAATAAAAATTAGATAGCTTCTCATGCATATCATTCATTCGATCAGGCATAACTGTCACGCCCCAAACTCGGAAACCGGGCTCACAAAATTTCCGATCGCCGAATCCGGCGCCGACAGCCTCCGTAGAACCCCATTCTCGGATCCTAGCTCCCATTCGCCAGGTTCCGATCCTGGGATGCTACGAGGAGGATTTTTAACGTCAGTTTGATACGTAATAAGCATAACCAAAGGCATAACCCACAAACAACAACCAAGAGCTCCATTACATTTCCACTATGATCAAAAACTTTACAAGTACAATGAGCATAAAGGGAAATACAATGGCAAGAACAAAAACTCCAAAATGCTCAGCAACGTGCTCCTGCCTCAGTGCTGCTGCGATCCAACGTCACCTGCACGCAACGGTCGTGCATAAGCTTACAGAAAGCTTAGAGGGTGGTGGAAGTGTGTGCGCAAGGTAGTAATATGTACATGCAATGTCAGAGTGATGCAGAATATGCAAATGGAACCATGATATCATGAGCCGTACCAAGGCTATACAATGCCAGACATAAATGTATCGGCCATCCCAAGGCCATGTGATGTACAATGCAACTCAAGCATACAGGTCCTCATCTATGTCCACACATCAATACAGCTCAAAATATGGGATATCACCGGGGTCTAGTACACTCTAAACCAGATTGCCGCCACATCGCGGCAATAAGGTAAGTGGAAGAGACCTCACTATCCATCTGCCAATATCGGGCGCGACTCGTCGATAGCGGACCCATTCCTCGAGCTGGTCAGACTCAGCCTAGCATTTGCCCCCTATACTCGGGCGGGTAAGGCCGCACCCCCTTCCAACCAACCACGACACAGTGGAGAGCACAGCCAACTGGTATTCGGCACTCAGCGCTCATCTACCCACTCGGTCTAGACGTTGGAGCAACCTCTTGGTACCATAAGGGTTTAGGGACTTTCACCCAGGGATATCTATAGTACCCCATGTAGAACAAGATTTTCGGTATCCAATCCTGCCAACCACGATGCGTCTGTGGAGGCTACGGCCCTGATGTCGGTAGGGCGTACAATAACCATGTCACACAAGTACGAAATGCATGATTCACGCTGTCCAGTCATGCAACAATTCATGCGCATATCGTGCGCTCATGTAGGGCAATACTGCCTAACCAGGAGCCCATAAACAACCTACCCGAAGGCATATGCTATGATCAGTCAGTCCTCATATCAATCATACATATGATGCGTATGATCATGAGCCATGAAACTATACTAAACATGTCATAATGAAATGAACTATTTTACAATGCAGATGGCCCTGGATGGCCTATACACAATAAGTACGGGCCAGTAATGGGCCCTAAGGGGAGTCGTAATGTGGACATCCAACCAACATTACACTCGCAATGTGGACGTCAAACCAACATTGCACTCAAGGCACGATCTTTGTAAACATCGGTACATAGTCTGTAATGGATTTACACATTGCAATGGACCGTAGGTTCTTCCCATTGGACCTTACATATATATCAAATGGGCCATATCTTATGGGCCTTCTATTCATCAGATGGGTCACATAAATGGGTCATACCAATGGGTCTTATGTGCATTGCAATGGGTCAAAATCCGTGGGCCTTGGGTAGCGTCAAATGAGCTTAACTCATGGGCCGAATGGGTCACACCAATTGAATCCCATATGAACGCCAAATGGGCCTTAACCCTTAGGCATTGTATGAGTTCAATGGGTCTAAACCCCTAGGCCTTATGGTACATCAAATGGGCCTAAACCCATAGGCCTTGTATAAACCAGATGGGCCTAAATCCACAGGCCTTGTATAACTCAGATGGGCCTAAACCCACAGGCCTTGTATAACTCAGATGGGCCTAAACCCATAGGCCTTAAACAAATCAAATGGGCCTGAGCCCATAGGCCTTATATCCATCAAATGGGTCTAAACCCGTAGGCCTTGTATGCATATCAAAGTGGGCCCAATCCCATGGCCTAGAGGCCCACTGGAATATTTGTTTGCCATCAGAAATGGCAAGGGTCCACTGTAATGTTTATTTCTATCCCACAATGTGCAGCTAGGGGAGGGGTGGCGTGAACAACACACGTACAAGGTGGGGTCCACCGTCTGTTGGGCGTTGGAGGTTAAACACAAGCATCATGGTGAGAGACACCGTCCACTGCCTGTGGACGGTGTGAATGCATACATTTATGTGGGTTCCACTGATGTGGCCCACCCTAATGCCCAAATGCCATCTAAGCCATTCATACGACCTCTCGGACCTAGGTGGAGGGAAAACAAAAATTTCAGCTTGATCTAATGCTTCTGAGGGCCCCAAATAAGATTTCAATGGAAGACTTTTAAATCCACTGTTTCAAGTGGTGTGGGCCACCTGGGTTTTGGATTGGTCCGAGATTTGGAGGGGGCCCACCTGAGGATGGGACCCACCTCATGGACGGTTTAGACGGCATACAAACATCAAGGTGGGGCCCACGGCTGGAGCTGTGGGTCCCTGCTGGACGCCCGCCCGCCCGGCGCCTGCACGCTGCTACGTGCAGCGGCTGCCCGCTGTCAATGAGGGAGGGATGCCTCATCCTCTCTCTCTCCTAATTTTGTTTTTCTGCCAAAACTCACGCGTGGGGCCCGCCACCTGGAAATCCACTTCAGCCATGGTGTTATACAGCTTTCAACAGACAAAAAGAGTCCAAAGTTTGAATTTTTTTGATGCTTGGAAGTGAAATAAAATAGAAAATTAATGTTTGAATGGTGAGGACGCAATATTTGGCGCTATGGCCCACCAGGTGATTGGATCAGCTCCAAACTTCTACCCAACGGCTAAAATGTCGTGGGTAAGAGGATGGACGACTCGGATCGAACAAAAACATCATGGTGGGGCCTATGCAAGGGGACCACCCAAAAGTCTTCAATCTTTCTTTTCTTTTCTTTTTTTCTAATTTTCTTTACAACGTAGACGCTGGACGGTTCAATATATATATATATATATATATTTTTAAATGGTGGGCCCTGATGAAGTGGGCCACCACATGATGGGCGGCATGGGAATAACGTCTAAGGTGGGCCCCACTTGAATAAAATAAATACATCAAGATGGAATCCATTCAAGTGGGCCACCATCCTATAGCATAAAAAATAAAATAAAATAAAATAAAATGAAAGCAATAAAAGAGAGAGAGAGAGAGACATGGAGAGTGGGACACGGCTTGTGATGGAGGGATCCCGACATTATGGGCCCTCCCTTACAAGAAAATTTTACAATAAATGGATCCCTTGCATATGGAACCATTGAAAATGTAAATCAACGGTGGAGATCCATTCTCCACCGATATGGGCCGTCTAGATGACCTATCTAAATGAAAATAAACATCATGATGGGGTCCATGGAGAATGGACCCATCATGGAATGATCATGATGATCCAAGTGGTCCATCGGCCACATTTTAGGTTCCCAAGTGAGATCCACACCATTGATCGGTGGGCCTCACTTGGTCCACCATAAAAATAAGTAAAACTACCCTATAGAGGCACCCACCGTCCAATCTTCTCGCTCCTAGGGGTCCCTTGCCACCTTAGCTTCAACTTCAATGGTTAAGATGAAGAATGGAGGGTTTAGATGAGAGATTTTGGGGTAGGAAGGTGGGCCACTTGGAGTTTAGGAAAGCTTGAGAATTTCCATACGTGGGGCTCTTGTTGCTTGGAATTTTTTTTTGAAATGAGAAAGAGAGAAAGAGAGAGAGTTATGTAAAGGGAGAGAGAGAGAGAGAGAGAGTGATGGATGGATGGGTGAGTGATGGGGGGTGTAAGAAATCTTTGACTTTTGTGGCTTTTGTGTAAGAAAGGTATGGGTGGTGAAGACTTTTGTGACTTTTTGTGTAAGAGAGGTACAGGTGGTGAAGACTTTTGTGGTTGCTTGGAAAAAGGGATGGAAGTGATGTGTACTTGACATGTGATGGCTTGATGGGTGATTGATTGATGGGATTGATGTGATTGATGTGACACATCGTAGAGATTCTCTTAATTTTCGCAACGCGCGGCGTTTTCTCGCACCGAACGTTGGCCCATAACTCTTGATCAGGGTATCGCCTCGGCGCGCGAGTCGCGGTATCGGAACCGCGGCGACGGTATGGTCGCTATGGTATTGGTCTCGGGTTGAGTCGACTCGGGTTGTCGGCACATGAATCAGGGTCGCGCGTCGATACTGGTTAAGGGTCGGAAGTTGCCGGAATTCGACCGGTAAGACCGCAGAAGTGTAGGAAAGGTACGGACCAAGATACGGGTCTTACAATAACTCAAACTAAGTTGTTTGGTGAACCCCACCTAGACAATTAACTATAGAAAATTTTACAAAATAGTACCTCATTAGTGTGGTATTTACATTCCAGTATCTTTTTGAATTAAATTTTTCTTAAGCTACTTCATTAATCAAGTTACAGACAAAGGGGTAATTTCCGCTACTGTCCTCTACTTCTGTTAGTTTAATGTATGATTTTTTTTTCTAAAATGATGAAAATGCCCTCACAAAGTTGCTGACATGAAACCTTAAAGAACTTTCTAGAAGCCAGGTGGGGCGATGTTTGAAAGAATCACCTATCCATCTGTTTTTCCAAATCATGATATGACATGGACCAAAAACGAGGTAAATTCAAAACTCAAGTATGCCGTAGAAATGAGAAAAGTGATTAAGGAAATGCTTATTGTTAAAACCTCTCTAAGGCCAACCGGGATATATATGGTGATACCATCCGCAATGTTCATTAGTTCATTTTTACTGGGATAAACTGGAAACATGCCCATGAATGTTTCAATGGTGAACATTAAATTCTCACTATTTCCTATCATGCGGCTCGATTGAATTTTGGACCTACCTCATTTTTAGCCCATGTCTTAACATGATCTGTCAAATGGAAGAACCCTTGAATTTCTCAAAAACATGATGATAAGTGACGCAGGGATGAACATGATGAGGTCGATCACCGTCTTCCTCAAGGATAACTACTCCGAATCCACGGAGCTTCTCTGGACTCCTCACAGAGACTTCTCGAATCCATGAGGAAAGATGAGGAAAGAAAGCAAGAGAATAGAAATAAATTCTAATAAAATTCAAAATTGATTAATAAATGAATAAAAATGAGTTCACATCCCCTTAAATAAGGGAACCAAGCAATAGGAAAGAAATCAGATTCAAACTACAACTAAAACTCATAGAATCCGCGACTTACCATAAATAGTAAACTTACTATTTATAGATGGTCGTGATGTCTACTAGTGCGCAAGGTTTTCAGCCAAAAATAGTAAGTGTCTTATTTGGCTTCACCAAACCATTCTCCTAATTATTCTAAGCACTTTTTATGTTGGACGCAACTCCTAAAGCCCAGCGGATGAAGAGTTATAATAAAACTAAAACTTACTATTTATAGTAAAAACGAAAATAAAACAGGGAAATGACCGTCGATCAGGGGGCTTTTCGCAAATCCGGCTGCACAACCCAGCAAAGCGGAGTAGGTTGGCTAAAGTAGCTCGTTCTACCCCAAAATCATATATTTTACGTCAAATAACTCATTTCGGATTGCGAGATACGTTCGATCTAAGGTCCGACGGTCCGAATCACTTCTGTCGTCGACAGGGCCTTTTCTGATCCATCTTGGCCATGAAACTGTCCGCGACCCGCTCTACATCAGTCCTCTCCACGACTCTACTTCAAAAGAACTCGTCCTTGAGTTCTCATCCTGCTCTAGTTCATGATACTCGGTCAGGTCTGCGACGTTGAAAGTCCGTGAAATCATTATGTCATCTGGAAAATCAACAACATAAGCGTTGTCATTGATCTTTCGAATGAATGGTATAAGTCCAATCTTTTTATTCTTCAACTTGTTGTACGTTCCAGTCGAAAATCTTTCTTTACGCAAATGGACCATTACTTGGTCACTCACTTCGAATACCTTTTGTCGTCGATGCTTGTCCGCTTACTCCTTGTACTTTTTGTTCGAGGCATGTAGCTTGGCCTGCACCTCCGCATGAATACCCATGATCCTGTCTGTCATATGTTCTGCTGCAATGCTCATGCTTGGAAGCTTGGACAGAGAGATCAAGTCTAGTGTGTGACGAGGTACTCGTCCGTAAATAACCTGGAACGGGGATTTCCCAGTCGAGCGATTCACCATGTTGTTAAATGCAAATTCCGATTGAGATAAAACTAAATTCCACTGCTTTGGTTTTTCTCCTGAAATACATTGAAGGATGTTTCCCAACGTGTTATCACAACCTCAGTTTGACCGTTAGTCTGTGGGTGGTAGGCGCTGCTAAACTGAAGTCGTGTATTAAATCGAGTCCACAAAGTCTGCCAAAAGTGGTTTATGAACTTCGTGTCATGGTCAAAAGTAATAGTCTTGGGAATCCCGTGTAGTTATATAATTTTCCTGAAGAATAGATTCACCATGTGTTGCATTGAGGGTTTTTTTGCATGGAATAAAGTGCGTCATCTTGGAGAAATAATCTATTACCACAAATACTGAATCCATGCCACGTTGTGTTCGTGGGAGACCAAGCATGAAATCTATAGATAAATCCTCCCAAGGACCGTCAGGCACAGGTAATGGGGTGTAGAGGCTCATATTCTGAGATTGCCCCTTGGAGGTCTAACAAAGATGACAACGTTGTACGGATCTTCTCACATCACGTACTAATTGCGGCCAGTAATACCGTTCTTCCACAAGAGCTCGCGTTTTGTCTCGTCCAAGGTGTCCATCGAGGCCACCCCCATGTAACTCTTGAATAATCTGCTCCCTCAGAGAACTTTGGGGGATGCATAATCGATTTTCTTTGAAGAGAAAATCATCCTGTATATGAAGGTCACTAAGGTGACCTTCTTAGCACTTTATCCAAGAATCTTTGAAGTCTTCATCCTCGGCATATAGCTCCTTAAGACTGTAAGACCCGTATCCTAATCCGTACTGATCTGTCAGCTCCCGCGATCCTTCCTGTCAAATTTCGGCAACCTGTGACCGATAATCGATGTTTGCGAGTAAACGTAAGTCGTATCCTATAAAATTGAGTCGCCTTGATCCGAGACTTGTACCATTGCGACCGCACAATCTCCGCTGTTCCAACACCGTGACTCATGTACCGATCCGATACCCTGACTAAGAGATGTGAGCCGACATTTATTTTGAGAAAATACCGCGCATTTGCAATCCCAAGAGAATCTCTACAACATGTCAAATCAATCTCATCAATCACCTCTCATGTCAAGTACAAAGCACCCATACTTTCTTTCTCCACAAGTCAAGCAAACCCAAAGTCAACCAATCCGTCACCTCATCCATCACTCACATCACCCATCACTCACCTCAAATCCATCACTCTTACAACCACCCCTTTTCTCTCTCTTTCTCTTCACAAATTCCAAGCCACACCAAGCACCAAAGAAGTGCACGTCCAAGCCCTCCCATATGAGAGAAAATGTGATTTTTGGTGGCCCACTTTTCACCTCAAATCCTTCATCCTAACCATCCACTTCTCATCTTCCACCATCAAAGTGAAACACAAGGAGACCGGCATTCCAACGGACCAAGAAGATCGAACCGTGGGTGCTTCTATAGGTGTAGATTTTCTATTTTGATGATGGGCCAAGTGAGGCCTACCGATCAATGGTATGGATCTCATTTTGGACCCTAAATGTAACCAATGGCCTACTTTGATTTCAAGATCAATCCATGATGGGACCATTCTCCATGGACCCCATCATGATGTTTAATTTCTTTGCATAAATGGTCATTTAGACCGTCCATTTCGGCATAGAAAGGATCTCCACCGTTGATTTTGATCGGTGGGCCCATATGAAATGGGACCCACTTAATGTATGTTGTAGATCATGCAATGGAGGGCCCATAGTGTCGGGGTCCCTCCATCACACGCGTGTCCCACCCTATCTCTCTCTCCCTCTCTATTACTATTTTTATGTGTAATCATGACATGGTTGTGTGGCCCACTTGGATGGACCCCACCTTGAAGTAAGTATTTTATCCAAGCCATCCATGAGTGGGGCCCATCTTATATATATTACACTCACACCATCCATCATGTGGTGGACCACCTAAATAGGGCCCACCTTGATACGTTATTACGCCCAAAAACGCCAGCGTCTGCACGTTGCTGGAAGAAAACCCAAATATGAGCTTTTTCCAAGTATTTGAGAAGGGCCACTCACATAGGTCCCACCTTGATGTATGTTTTTAATCCAAGCCGTCCATTCCATTCCTTAGATCATTTTAGGCGATGAGCCGAAAAATGAAGCTGATTCGAATTTCTGAGGGGCCATAGCATTGCAGACAGTACTTTCTACCGTCGAAATTTACCATGATATTTTTATATGCTGAAAACACATTGGATATTAGACTCGTTTGGATGGTCTTGAGCCATAGATTGCAATGGACGGGCTGGATTCAGCTGACGTGGGGCCCATGTATGAAAAACCCCAGGATTTCAGTTTTTTTCAAAAAAAAAAAAAAACAAACATATAACAGCAGCAGCATTGCTGCTGTCGTTGTCAGAAGCGCAGCAGCGCCTGCGCGCTGGTGTGAACGGGCAGGGACCCACGGGTCCCAGTCGTGGCCCCACCATGATGCATGTTATGTATCCACACCGTTCATTCAGTGGGCCCTTTCCTGAAGTGGGCTCCCTCCAAATATCAGCCCAATCTGAGGTTCAGGTGGCCCACATTTTAGGAAACAACGACGATTAAATGGCTGTCATTGAACCCATTTTGGGTGTCACAGAAGTTCTGTATCAATTTGAAATTTATTTTTCCTGTCCAACCCAGGTCCGTGCGACCTTATCAGCAGGTTGGATGGATAACAAACATTATAGTGGGCCCCACATGGGACACACAGTGACGTATGTACCTTACTTCCATCGTCCAGGCTGACGGTGGAAGGCCACGTTGATGTATGTGAATTATTCACACCGTCCAGGGGACGATGGGACCCACCAAAATGAATGTGTTTATCCATGCCGTCCAGCCATTTGGTTGGACTGTTGGACGGCTACGTGGGCCCCACCTGTTTCACCCTCATCGTCCATCTATGAGCCCCACCATGATGCTTGTGTTGCATCCAATCTGTCCAACCGTTTGAAAGCTCATTCTATGATATGAGCTAAACTAGGACAAATCTAATATCAAGTGGACCACACGGCCAAAACTAGTGGGGATTGAGTGTCTGCCATTGATACGGTCTTGTCATAGAAGTGTTGGATCATTAAAAAAATTTGTTTCCTCTTAATCCAAGTCTGTGTGACCCTATGGCCAGATTGAATAGAGAACAAATGATACAGTAGGCCTTGAGGATTTTAATGGTGGAAATCATTCTCACCACTGGTAATTGGAGTGTAGTTCAGTTGATCTTTTGATATGATTCATTTATATGTATATATATTTATTATATGTACAACTTGATGTACTTGTGGCACATTGTTGAGGCCCACCTTGGCATTTATAAGGCCCATGGATTGAGGCCCGTCTTGATTTAATTGTGGCCGTCCATTGAGGCCCACCTTGGTATGAGTATAAGACCCATTTTGATATATTTGGGGCCATTGTTGAGGCCCATCTTGATATGAACATAAGGACCATTTGATGAGGCCCGATGTAATGTATTTGGGGCCCATGGGTTGAGGCCCACTGAGATGTATCAGGGCCCGTGGGATGAGGCCATTGTGATGTATTCTAAGGCCCATGGGTCGAAGCCCATTGTGATGTATAAAGGCCTGTGGGTTGAGACCCACATGTGATGTGTATAGGGCCCATGGGTTGAGACCCACTTATGATGTGTATTAGGGCCCATGGGGTGAGACCCATTGTGATGTATTAGGGCCCATGGGTTGAGTCCCATTATGATGTACTTAGAGCTCGTTGGTAAAGGCCCATTGTGATATACTTCCGGCCATTTAGCAAAGCCATTATGATGTACTCTAAGGCCTATGAGTTATGGCCCATTACAATGAATATAAGGCCCATTGGTGCAACCCATTGATGTGGCCCACTTGATGAATATAAGGCCCATGTAACACGGTCGATTTGATGTATTTAAGGCCCAATGGGATGTACCTAAGCTCCATTGCAATGTGTCATTCCTCCATGGTTTATGTAATGATATTTATGGCAGGCCAAGCCTTGGGAGCAATGTTAGTTTGATGTCCACATTGTAAGTATAATGTTGGTTAAATGTCCGCATTACGACTCTCCTTAGGGCTCATTGATAGGCTCATACTTGTTGATAGTTCATCACTTTATAACATGCTTAGTATAACTCCATGATTCATGCTCATACGCATCATATGCATATTTGATATGAGGATTATTTGATCATGGCATAAGCCGTTGGGCTGAGACATTTATGGGACTCCTTATGAGACGGAGTGCCCCACATTATCGCGATGTATGCGCATGATTGCTGCATGACTGTACGTGTGACTCATGCATCTCGCATATGTGTGACTTGATCACTGCACGCCCTAGCGACATCAGGACCATGGCTCCACAGGCACATCGTGGATGGCCTTATCGGATACCGAAAATACTTGGTTCTAGCATACGGGCATGTAGGATGTCCTTGGGTGAAAACCCTAGAACCTTTTTGGTACCAGGAGTTGCTCCAACGTCTAGACCAAGTGGATACATGAGCGACCGAGTGCCGAATACCAGTAGGCTGCGTCTCCCACTGTGTCATGGTCGGTTGGAAGGGGGTGTGTCCTTATCCGCCTGAGTGAGGGGGCTATAAGCTAGGCTGAGTTTGACTAGCTCACAAATGAGTCCGCTATCGACGAGCCGGGTAGGTATTGGCAGACTACTAGTCAGGCAGATAGTGAGGTCTATTCCGCTTGCTTAGCTGTGCAGCTAGGGAGGAGGTAGTCAGTGTGAGTGTATTAGACCCCGGTGATATCCAGAGAGGAACTGTACTGATATGTGTACTTGATGAGTACCGACTTGCTTGGATTGCATATCGCATATGACATTCGGCTATGTAAGCCTTGCATTTGCATCGGTATGGCCGATGCAATTCATATTTCGAATCGCATGGCCTTAGTACGGCCGATAGCATTCATGCCTTGCATCACATAGCATTGGTATGGTTGATTTTATTCATGGACTTACCGCATACTTCCGCATTACTCTGATATTATACACTTGGCGTTTGCCTTACGTATACACTTATACCACCCTCTAAGCTTTTGTAAGCTTATGCACGACAGTTGCGTGCAGGTAGCATTGGACAGCAGCCGCGCTGAGGCAGGAGTGCGCATCTGGCTATTTTGGAGTTTTTGATCATCTTGTATTTCCCTTTCTACATTGTACTTAAAGTTTTTGATATAGTGGATATGTGGTGGTGTTGTTTTGTGACTTGGTTATGCTTGTGGTTATGCTCCATTATAAAAAAAAATTTATTCTGAAAATCCTCCTTGTAGGATCCCAGGATCGGAATCTGGTATATGCTGCGCTGGGAACCTAGAATGGGGTATTACGGAGGCTGTCGGCACCGAATTCGACGATCGGGATTCCTGTGAATCTGATTTCCCGGTTTAGGGAGTGACAGAGACAGTCGAAGCTGACCACCTCGTTGCTCATCGTAACAAGTAGTGATGCACGACGGCTAAGTGCATCAACCACCTTGTTCTGCTATCCTGACTTGTGCTTTAGAACAAACGTAAATTCTTGTAAAAACGTAACCCATCTAGAATGCACATGATTCACGTTAGTCTGATTATTAATAAACTTTAATGCTTGATGGTCAGTGTACAGAATAAACTCCCTTTAAATTAGATAATGCCGCCAATGTCGCAGCGCTTGAACCACTATGCACAACTCAAATTCATAAGTTAACCACTTCTTTCGGGCTTAGTTGAGCTTCTCGTTGTAGAAGGCTAAGGCCTGCCTTCCTGTGATAATACTCCTCCGATTCCGACGTATGAAGCGTCACACTCCACCTCAAACAATTTGTCAAAATTAGGAAGCACCAAGAACGGTGTTGTAGACAAAGGATGCTTAATTTCGTGAAAGCTCTTGTAAGCTTTATCGGTCCACTAGAACGACCCTTTTTCATGCAATCTATTATAGGCACGACTATGGTGCTAAAATCTCGCATAAATCGACGATAGAAGGTCGCCAACTCGTGAAAACTCCTCACCTCCTGAATGTATGTCAGGATAGGCCATTCCCTAATAGCTCGTACTTTTTCATCGTCCACCCAAATGCCTGTGGACGTTACAACAAATCCTAAAAACAACAGACAATTAGTTAAAAAACTATACTTTTTCAAATTGAGGTACAACTTGTTATCTTGTAGAACCTGCAACACCTTCCTGAGATGTTTCTTATGCTCCGCTTCATCCTGTCTATATATCAATATATCATCAAAATATACTACCACAAATCGGCCAGTGAATGGTTTTAGAACTTGATTCATCAAATGCATAAAAGTACTTGGTGCGTTTGATAGGCCAAATGGCATGACCAGCTACTCATACAACCCTTCCTTTGTTTTGAATGCCGTTTTTCACTCATCACTAGGTCGGATACGAATCTGATGGTACCTGCTCCTTAGATCTAGTTTAGAGAATACCTTGGCCCCTCCTAGCGGCTGTCGACACACATGCGCCAGCTTACATCTTTTTTTGGCGTTAATAATGCTTGTACAACACATGGGCTCATGCTCTCTCTCAATAGACCCTTACGGATCAATTCCTTCACTTGGCCCTGAAGTATCTCACACTCCTTCGGACTCATCCAATAATGAGGGCGGTTGGGCAGACTAGCCCCAGGGACGAGGTCTATGTGATGCTGGATGTCCCTCATGGGGGGCAATCCATCAGGTAAATCTTCAAGCCAGACTTCTTTGAATTCGTTTAATAACATTCTTAAACTTGGAGGGATGTTTGAGGGTTCCTTTTCCTCGCTCTTCACCATTACGGCGTATACCTCGTCGGTTTCCTTAAATTCCTCTATGAAATCCTAAATGGTTAAGAAGAAACTCCCCTTCACTTTAGAGGCTTCAGGGTGGTTATCTGGTGCCATAGGAGTAAGGAATATTTTTTGACTATCTTTTACGAATATGTATACGTTGTCTCGTCCCCGACGGGTCGCATCACGGTCCGACTGTCAGGATCAACCGAGTTGTATATGACAAGCTTCCATATCAACCACATCACAAAGTATCTGATCCTTATAATGTTTACCAATTGAAAATGAAATAGTGCGTTGTTCAATTAACTTGGTCTCGTTCACCTTTTTTATCCAGCCAATTGAATACAGGGAAGGATGTCTCGTCGTTAGTAGCTGCAACTTGTCCACCATCGCCCTTGAGATGATGTTCTCACTGCTACCACTGTCTATGATTACATCACAGACCTTTCTGTTGACAGTGCACCGAGTATGAAATATATTATGTCACTGTGAGTGTAATTCCGTTTGTGGGGTATACAGTAGTCGCCTCACAACTAGAGATTCGCCACAATCCTCGCCCATCAATTCATCGCCACCTATTATTTCTTCACTGGTTTGTTCATATCCATCAAAGTCATGATCTTCTTCTACGGCCTCACCTTCAGTTCAGTGCCCCATTCGTTTATAGTTAAGTGTGTTGCGGGACGTTAAGGACAAGTGTTTGATAAGTGGCCTGGTTGGCCACAGCGGTAACAATTATTCGGCCTTGGCCGATCATAAGAATTCAGAATTCTACTCGGGCCCGCTGTTATGGGTGCTGCCTGTTGAGGTCTGGATGAACTGCTTCCCATATCACGGTTTGCGGGTGAAGGAGGTTGAGGATGTTCTCCTACTGGATCTTTTCCTCGAGCCAGCACTAGATCCTGTGTGGGACCCGTTAGGGGGGGTCGATATGAAGGATAAGGATGAGCAGGAGCTCTTGCAAGTTGTATTTTTTCCCTCTCCGTCAATTGAACTGCTTCATCCACGGTCCTGACTGGGTATATCTGAACTCGATCCTGAATTACCGGTCGCAACCCACCTATAAATTGTGCCACTTTCTGTGACTCAGATTCTGACAGATCGTTTCGTGTCACCAACCATTGGAATTCTTCAGTGTAATCTGTAACAGTTCGATTTTCTTGTCATTAATTTTGGTATTGCTGGAATAATATCTGCTCATAATCACTAGGGAGAAATCGTGATCGAAGAAGACGTCTCATCCAAGGCCATGATGCAATGAGCGCCGTATTCTGGCAGGCTCGTGAGAGTTGTAACTGTTCCCTGTTCACTCCCCAAGTGCAAGGTTGTGATGTAGTAATAACTCGGTAAGACCGAGGTCGAATCCCAAGGGACTGAAACTCGTACGTTATCTAAAATCAAATAGAAATAAAACTAGGCTAAGATGAAATATAAACTGAATGTAATTTGAGGAATAATGATGAAAATATTAATCTAAAATTTATAGGAGAAATCAGAGATGGGAAGCTAGGGATTCAGAGGATCCACTTGTAGAGATCAGGGAGATCTTATGCCTACTTTAAGAATTATGAAAATTAACTGAACTGTCGTTGATCTAGTTTTCAAAGAGATGGAAGGTATATGAATTAGAATGGATTCCATCACCAAACCATGCCCAAAAGACTATGGAAAGCAACAGAATTAAACTAATTGCCACCTAATCACATGTATGAGAGTTAGGAAGGGTACCGTCATCCAACCATGCCCAGGAGACTATGGTGAACAACGGGACGTCCTGAAGTCATAAACATAAAAGTAGAAGGACATGATCAAAGCCATTGCAGACCCATTGTAATTTTAGTCACAACAGACCATTAAAGACTAAAACATGCCATTAATTAAACTAGCATCAATATTAATTCAATTCATAAATTAAATAAAAAATTCATAAATTAAACTCTCCCATCTCACTACAAGCTTCACCTCCTAGCCCTACCTAGGAGGTTTAGCCCAACATGAATAGGCTAGATATCTCAAAATAAAATAAAAATAAAAGAAATAAACAAACTCAACTCTCTCTCTTGTAGACATCCGACCTGATCCTTCCTTTTCAGCTCTGAATCTTACTCCCAAGACCTGAATGGATGCTCCCCACGTCCAAAACCTCCTTATATAGCTGCTGGAGTGGTGAAAATCGAATTTGAATCGGATTTGGAAAGCTATGCATGCCCGACTAAAGCTTTTTCGCAGCCAAGTTCAGTGCCTCGAAATACGCCACTTTCCTTGCTCAAATTCCAAAGAAACACCATCCCTTAAGACTTTCTTGGGTCCTCTACATGATAGACGGTTAAGATCTGCCATATGATCAAAGATGGTGGGCCAAAACCGCCTGAAAAAGTTAAATTTCGCGGATGTACGAAACCTTTCGTACCATTTCGCTGTTGTGATCGGTGGGCCCCACAGAAGCATTTTATGGAAAATCCACCCCGTCCATTGGATTCAGGATGAAATTTCAGTCAAGAATGGGTAGTTTTGAACGTCCATTGACAAAGCCCAGAGAAGAAATCACTAAAAGATCAATTTTGAACGTCCCAGGGTAGCCCTTTTGTGGCCTCTGTAACGCACACGTGTGTATGCATGGCTGAAAAATATCACCTAGTTTTTGTAGTATTCACAGCCGTCTACAAGATGGACGGTTTAGATCGTCCGTACGGGACATGAGTGGGGCCCACTATCTTCCGCAAAACGGACCAGAGCCGTCCGTTCGCTGGCTGCCTTACGCAGAGACGGCTGGTTTTGATTCTTGGTCCAGTGCACGTCACGTGCACTTGTGCATTGTGCACTGGCACTGCCAGTGAGGTTCACTCATGATGTATATATAAAATCCGCTTCATCCATTCATTTTGTCATATCATTTAAGACGTTGAGTCCAAAATTTAGGCATTTCCATATATCAGGTGGGCCCAGAATCGACGGTTTATAAACTGATCTGTCAGTTGGAGCACTTTTATAGTGATCCAAGAGCTGAAATTTGAAATGTACGGTTAATTTATGGCCCTTATCTCATGTATAAAGTTTCGAACCGATCAGATGTCGGGAACCATGTGATCTTGCATTCTGGATGCGTTTCAAGCCACTTGAGCTTCAGTTTCTTAGTTTTATCAGATTTCTGACCGTGTATATCCGTCAATCTTGGTCCTCTGAAGTCCGTCCCTTGCCCTAGTGATCATCAGAACGTTAAATCCAAGCTTTTGACATCCTTTTTCAGTCAACTCTCCTAATCACACCCTGCAACAAAACATGATTAAAACTGGGCATTAAACAATATTATGCTCGTAAATCCAAGTAATAAATGGGGTCTAATATGCACTATTTGACCCTCAACACAACTCCCAACCAGCATTTTGCTAGTCCCGAGCAAATTATGTGAAAAATAAGTTGAGAATTATAGGAGAACTTTCTATGAAATCGAGTGAGATTTTGAACAAGATACGAGAAATTTAATATTCATGAATGTTAGAAATTATTTTCTCCTAAGCTCAAGCGCACGGTAGACTTCATAATCAAGTGTAAAGTATTAATCCATCAATTAGAAAAATTTTAAACATTGAGATCCATGGATGTATAGTCTAATCTCGGCTTATCATCATTAAGAGATCCAATCGTCAATTTCATGATATCATTGGTAACCAACAAGAAAATTCATGACAACCAAAACCTAATCCAAAACTTGCCTCATAGATTAACCTATTAACTTGTGATTTTTCTATTCAAAGTAATGCCAAGGAAGGGGAATCAAATCCTCACCTATAGGGAGCAAACCTATGGTGAAGATCGTACACCTGACTCTTTTTCACGTATCATTCATGGGGAATTAACTCTACACCTATAGGGAGCAAACCTATGTTGAAGATTAATTATCCAACCTTTTCAATTTTTATACCATGATGGCAAGATATTTCAGGCTGGTTCCTTTCGTGCTTAGTGATTACTAAGTTAATCCTTCGATATGGAACTGAAATCTTAATGTGTAAGCAAGATGTGTCCTGAAATCATGATTCAATCAATGTTTAAAATCTCTAATCCTGGATTGATAATTCAAACTCAACTGTGGAATCTATCAAGTAGCTAAATCCAAGAGTCATAAATTACCAACATCACATATCTCGTAATTCTAAATCAAATATAGATGTTAAAATCACATTGAATTTACAAGAAATGTCAGAAAAATTTTAAAATTTTTTCACAATTTTCACAATTTTTGCTCAAGACCAAGAAAATACTGATTAGAAAGCCTAATCTCCCACCCCCAACCTAAAATCTACATTGTCCTCAATGTAAAAGATCTAAACATGGAACAACAAAAGTAAAGTGATGGGAAGATAGTACCTGGATAACGAATCAAGAGAGAGACTTTCCAAGAGATCATAGTATGGAAGCTGGTTAGCACGAGAGAAAAAGAAAAATAAAAATGACAAAAATAAAATCCTACCTATACCACTTTCGCAGGTGCTCTCGATTGCATTTAGCGTATGCAACAAGCCTTTAAACCCCTAGGTTACCCCTAGTGGACGAGTTGTAGTCTCGTGAGGGTTTGTAGTAATGTTACCCACAAACATTGAATCATCTATTAAAGAATGAAAAGGAATAAAAAAGCTGGGTTGCCTCTCAGGAGCGCTAAATTTACCGTCTTCAGCCAGACAAATAAAACAACTATCCTACACCTATGAAAGCGATAAACTTACCTATACCTCCATCAGACTAGGAGATCAGTCCTTGTAAACAGGAGCAATCAGAGGCATGAACATGTCCTCTGAATCAAATGTCTCGACAAATGGCTTTAATCGATGTCCATTTACTTTAAACTCCTTACCATTGTCGGGATCTCTTATCTCGACGGCCCCATGAGGATAAGCAGTGACAACAATGTAAGGGCCGGTCCAACGAGATTGAAGCTTACCCGGAAAGAGGTGGAGTCGAGAATCATACAAAAGGACTTTCTGACCTTGGGTGAATGATTTTCGTAGAATATGTTGATCATGAAACGCCTTCATCCTGTCCTTGTAAATTTTTGAGTTTTCATATGCATCGTTCCGGATTTCTTCAAGTTCATTTAATTGAAGTTTGCATAGCGAGCCAGCGTTGTCCAGATTGAAATTCAGATTTTTGATTGCCTAGTATGCTTTATGTTCCAATTCCACAGGCAAATGACAAGCCTTTCCGTAGACAAGTCTAAAGGGAGATATTCCAATAGGAGTTTTAAAAGCAGTACGGTATGCCCATAAGGCATCGGTCAATCGAATTGACCAGTCCTTACGATTAGGGTTAACCGTTTTCTTTATGATATGTTTGATCTCTCTATTGAAAATCTCAGCTTGTCCACTTGTTTGTGGATGGTATGGGGTGCTTACCTTATGCGAGATACCGTATTTCTTCATTAAACTCTCGAATGGTCTATTGTAGAAGTGTGAGCCCCCGTCACTAATGATGGCTCGAGGCGTTCCGAACCGCGACAGGATATTTTCTTTCAAAAATTTAATGACCGTGCGATGGTCATTTTTACGGCACGGAATTGCTTCGACCCATTTAGTGACATAGTCTACGGCGAGCAAAATATATAGATTTCCAAATGATTGGGAGAATGGTCTCATGAAATCAATGCCCCAGCAATCAAATGCTTCAATGATAAGGATGGGATTCAAAGGCATCATATTTCGATGGGACAATGCTCCCAATTTTTGACAACACTCACAAGCTTTGCAAAACTCATGAGTGTCCCTGAACATAGTGGGCCAGTAAAAGCCACACTGTAGAATCTTGGCCGTGGTATTTTTAGCAGAAAAGTGACCACCACAGGCCTATAAGTGACAGAAGGAGATGACACTCTGATGCTCATCGTCTGGCACACATCTCCTTAGGATTTGGTCTGGGCAATATTTAAACAAATATGGATCATCCCAGAAAAAGTTACGCACCTTGGTAAAAAATTTCTTCTTATCTTGTGATGTCCAGTGTGTCGGTATGGCACCTGTAGTAAGATAATTAGCAATATCAGTGAACCAAGGTGAATGGGAGACTCTAAACAGTTGTTCATCAGGGAACATGTCATTGATATGGGTTGCCTCAAGGGAATCAGAGGTATTAAGGCGAGAAAGGTGATCGGCTACTACGTTCTCTACTCCCTTTTTGTCTTTAATTTCTAAATCAAATTCTTGGAGTAGAAGGATCCATCGTATCAGACGGGGCTTAAAATCATTCTTAGAAAGAAGATACTTAAGTGCCGCATGATCTGTGTAAATGATGATCTTGGATCCGATCAGGTAGGATCTAAATTTGTCCAAAGCGAACACTACGGCTAAGAGTTCCTTTTTCGTAGTCGAATAGTTCACTTGGGCAGGATTTAGAGTCCTACTTGCGTAGTGAATGACGTAAGGCCGCTTATCTTTTCTTTGGCCTAGAACCGCTCCAAGAGCATAATCAGAGGCATCGCACATAAGTTCAAAAGGAAGACTCCAGTCAGGCGGCTGCATGATTTGTGCAGTGGTTAACATACCCTTAAACTTAGTGAAAGCTTCTTGGCACTGCTCAGTCTACTCGTATGGTGCATCCTTTTGAAGAAGATTACATAAAGGACGAGAGAAGAGACTAAAGTCCTTTATAAATCATCTGTAAAAGCCTGCGTGTCCTAAGAAGGATCGCACGTCTCTGATATTCTTGGGTGGAGGTAGGTTAGAGATAAGATCAATTTTTGCCTTATCCACCTCGATTCCTTTGGACGAGATGATATAGCCAAGGACAATTCCCTTTTGAACCATAAAA
The DNA here is from genome assembly GCA_037074715.1 of Magnolia kwangsiensis. Classification (NCBI taxonomy): domain Eukaryota; kingdom Viridiplantae; phylum Streptophyta; class Magnoliopsida; order Magnoliales; family Magnoliaceae; genus Magnolia; species Magnolia kwangsiensis. The sequence goes on along the minus strand of CM073577.1, from coordinate 109,911,651 downwards.
TGACACTTCTCCCAGTTAAGTACCAAATTTTTTTCTTCACATCTTTTCAGCACACATTTAAGACTTGCTAAGCACTCGCTGAAAGATGAACTGAAAACAGAGAAATCGTCCATGAAGACCTCTAAATATTTTCCCACCATGTCAGAAAAGATACTCATCATGCATCGCTGAAAGGTGGCAGGGGCATTACATAACCCGAATGGCATCCTTCTGTAAGCAAAGATGCCATAGGGACATGTAAATATGGTCTTTTCCTGATCTTCAGGGGCGATTTCAATCTGATTATACCCTGAATACCCGTCAAGAAAAAAGTAATAGAAATGACCAGCTAACCTTTCCAAGATCTGATCTATAAAGGGCAAAGGAAAGTGGTCCTTCCTAGTGACGGTATTCAGCTTTCTGTAGTCAATGCACATTCTCCAACCAGTAATAACTCTGGTCGGCACGAGTTCATTATTGGCATTGACCATGATGGTGATCCCGGACTTCTCAAGAACCACCTGAGTTGGACTCACCCATTGACTATAGGATATGGGGTATATGATCCCCACTTTCAATAGTTTGAGAACCTCGGCCTTAACCACTTCCTTCATGTTTGGATTTAGTCTACATTGTGATTGCCGAACAGCCTTTACATTATCCTCAAGATATATGCGGTGAGTACAAATCGATGGGTTAATTCCTTTGAGGTCTGCTATCGTCCATCCAAGAGCTCCCTTATGCTCAATGAGAGTAGATATCAGCATACTCTCCTGTTCTTTCTCCAGGTGGGCAGAGATCACCACCGGGTATGTCTCATCTTGACCTAAATAGACATATTTTAAATCAGAGGGCAAAGGTTTTAGGTCAAGCTTCGGTGGCTTGAGGTTAGATGGTAGAGGCACTACATCAGTTTAGGGCAATTCTTCAATTTGTGGCCTCCACCGGTTAACTTCAAGTACCGGTGCAGTATCCAGCATGGCACACGTCTCCCTAATTATATCATCATCACGATCATGGGAGTGGGCCAGGCACGTCTCTAGAGGATCAGAGGATAAGGTGAGAGGCGTTCTATCTTCCACAAAAGAATCAATCATGTTAACATCGTAGAAATCGTCATCATCCTCTAAGTTGCTACCGTTATTGAAAAAGATATTCGATTCCAATGTCAAATTTTCAAAAGACATAGTCACAACACCATTCCTGCAATTGATAATTGCATTTGAAGTGGACAGGAATGGGCAACTAAGGATGACGAGAATCTGAGTGCTCGTGTCATTGATGGGTTCGGTGTCCAAGATGATAAAATCAACAGAGTAGTAGAATCTATCAACCTGGACCAACACATCCTCGATGATCCTTCTTGGTACACGAACAGAACGATCAGTAAGTTGTAGTATGGTTCGGGTGGGTTTTAATTCACCCAAACCTAACTGTTGGTATACTGAATAGGGAATCAGATTGACGCTTGCTCCTAAGTCAAGAAGTGCATGATCAATTCGATAGTTCCCGATTACACATGATATGGTTGGGCAATCGGGATCTTTGAATTTTTGCGGCACATCTTGTTTTAGGATGGCACTCACTTTCTCAGTCAAGGAGATCTTCTTTTGAACACTTTTCCGTCGTTTGGTAGTGTATAAGTCCTTTAGAAATTTAGCATATAAAGGAATCTGTTTTACAACGTCAAGAAGAGGAATGTTGACTTTCACTTGTTTCAACACCTCTAGGATATCCTGAGAGTTAGAGAGACGTTTTGGTTCACCAACCGTTGGAAAAACGGAGCAACTGGCTTTTCTAGAGGTTCCGGTTCAAATTTTTGTGGGGCGTCACTAGATCCATCATTGTTGTCCTCTTCTGGTTCTTGAGGCTTTTCGGGCCTAACCGGAAGGGTTTTATCAATAACTTTCCCACTACTAAGAGTGGTGATGGATTTAGCGTGCCCCATTTGATTTGAAGAGCTGGGATTACCTGTCTCGTATTGCGGTTTAGGATTGGGGATTAGTTGTGCAGGAAGCATCCCCTTTTCTATAGCTGTCATACGTGAATCTATCTTTTGTATAAAATTCCGCATTATCTGCGTCAGCTCTTGCATAGAATTTTGAGCCGGTTCTTCTTGAGGTCTCCCCTGATTTGGATTTTGATTGAAGAAACCTTGAGGGGTAGCAGTTTGTCTGTTCCTCCAACTAAAATTCGGATGATTTTTCTAGCCAGGATTGTACGTATTAGAGGGTGGTCCATTGAAAGGTCTTTGATAGTTATTTACGGTATTAGATTGTTCATTCAATACTTCTCGAAAGGCAGGTATTGAAGGACAATTTTCAGTAGTATGAATGTTGCAATCACATATGCCGTAAACACTTTCATTAACCTTTTCCTTCCTTCCTTCCATGGCCTCAAATTTTTTGGTGAGATTGGCCACCTTAGTGTTAAGATCATTATCCTCTTTCAGGAGATATATTCCTCCTTTTTCCCTTGAATGAGTCGGCCTAGACGTAGTGTTCGTCCTTGGGTAATAGTCCCATGATTGTATTTTTTCAACGAGATTATCGAGGTAATCCCATACCTCGTCGACATTTTTATTGATGAATTCTCCGTTACACATTGTCTCGACCATTTGGCGCATGGAAGATGTTAGCCCATCATAGAAAAAATTCGTAATGCGCCATATTTCAAAGCCATGTTGTGGGCATGCATTAACCAGATCCTTAAACCTTTCCCAACATTGGAAGAGTGTTTCATCTTCCTTTTGGGCAAAGTTCATGATTGCTCTCCTGAGGGTAATTGTCTTATGATGTGGGAAAAATTTCTTTATAAATTCCCTCTGCATATCATTCTATGTGCCAATGGATCTAGGACGCAGTGAATGTGACCACGTCTTGGCTTTTTCTTTCAAGAAAAATGGAAAGAGTTTCAGCCTAATAGTATCCTCAGATACATTAGGAAAGTATAAGGTGCCTATGATTTCATCGAACTCTTTCAGATGCAAGTATGGTTCTTCAGACTCAAGCCCATGGAACTTAGGAAGGAGTTGGATAACCCCTGGATTGATGTCCATATGTCCTGTATTCTCAGCAAAAATCATGCATGAGGGCGTACTCACCCCCGCCGGTTGTAAATAATCTCGTAAAGTACGAGGCGGGGGTGCGTGATGCACCTCATTCTCATCATGTACTTCCTCAACCCTTGGTTGGGGTAGTGCTTGAGGTTGATTTTCAGCTATAACGTTCCCTAACTCAGGAGGATTCAAGTGGTGTCTAGTCCTACGATGGACAGTCAACCTCTCAACTAATCCTCCTTCAGTCACGAGACGTCGAGTGTTGTCGCGTGCCCACTGGGGCTTAAAACACACTCAGCCCTCAAATTCTAACTTACACCTAAGAGAAAGGAAGAAGTAGAAATCTAGAAAATAAAAGGAAAAGATGGAAAGAAGTTACCAAATTTGGAGTCCTAGGTTAAGAACCTGCAGAATAAACAAAACAAGTTAGTTTTTAAACAAAAAGTCTATAAAATAGAGAAATTCTAAAGATATAATAAGAACCAAAGTTAGGATTTCTAAAAAGAGTTAGAATTAACAACTACTAAAAAGAAGAACTAAATCCTAATCTAGAATAGAGAGGAAGAATTTAAGAAAGATTTTACCAATTTTGAAACTATCCTAGAAGCCTACAAAACAGGGAAGACAAGTTAATTTCTAAAAATCGAAAAAATCTAAACCTAATCTTAAACTAATCCTAAAACTAATTAATTTCAGAAAAACATATCCAACAGTCCCCGGCAACGGCGCCAAAAACTTGTTCACTCCCCAAGTGCAGGGTTGTGATGTAGTAATAACTCGGTAAGACCGAGGTCGAATCCCAAGGGACTGAAACTCGTACGTTATCTAAAATCAAATAGAAATAAAACTAGGCTAAGATGAAATATAAACTGAATGTAATTTGAGGAATAATGATGAAAATATTAATCTAAAATTTATAGGAGAAATCAGAGATGGGAAACTAGGGATTCAGAGGATCCACTTGTAGAGATCAAGGAGATCTTATGCCTGCTTTAAGAATTATGAAAATTAACTGAACTGTCGTTAATTTAGTTTTCAAAGAGATGGAAGGTATATGAATTAGAATGGATTCCATCACCAAACCATGCCCAAAAAACTATGGAAAACAACAGAATTAAACTAATTGCCACCTAATCACATGTATGAGAGTTAGGAAGGGTATCATCATCCAACCATGCCCAGGAGACTATGGTGAACAACGGGACGTCCTGACGTCATAAACATAAAAGTAGAAGGACATGATCAAAGTCATTGTAAACCCATTGTAATTTTAGTCACAACAGACCATTAAAGACTAAAACATGCCATTAATTAAACTAGCATCAATATTAATTCAATTCATAAATTAAATAAAAAATTCATAAATTAAACTCTCCCATCTCACTACAAGCTTCACCTCCTAGCCCTACCTAGGAGGTTTAGCCCAACATGAATAGGCTAGATATCTCAAAATAAAATAAAAATAAAAGAAATAAACAAACTCAATTCTCTCTTGCAGACGTCCGACCTAAGCCTTCCTTCCCAGCTCTGAATCTTCCTCCCAAGACCTGAATGAATGCTCCCCACGTCCAAAACCTCCTTATATAGCTGCTGGAGTGGTGAAAATCGAATTTGAATCGGATTTGGAAAGCTATGCATGCCCGACTAAAGCTTTTTCGTAGCCAAGTTCAGTGCCTCGAAACACGCCACTTTCCTTACTCAAATTCCAAAGAAACACCGTTCCTTAAGACTTTCTTGGGTCCTCTACATGATAGACGGTTCAGATCTGCCATATGATCAAAGATGGTGGGCCAAAACCATCTAAAAAAGTTGAATTTCACGGATGTGCGAAACCTTTCGTACCATTTCGCTGTTGTGATTGGTGGGCCCCACAGAAGCATTTTATGGAAAATCCACCCCGTCCATTGGATTCAGGATGAAATTTCAGTAAAGAATGGGTAGTTTTAAACGTTCATTGACGAAGCCCAGAGAAGAAATTACTAAAAGATCAATTTTAAACGTCCCGGGATAGCCCTTTTGTGGCCTCTGTAACACACACGTGTGTATGCATGACTGAAAAATATCACCTAGTTTTTGTAGTATTCACAGCCGTCTACAAGATGGACGGTTTAAATCGTCCATACGGGACATGAGTGGGGCCCACTATCTTCCGCAAAACGGACCAGAGCCGTCCGTTCGCTGGCTGCCTTATGCAGAGACGGCTGGTTTTGATTCTTGGTCCAGTGCACGTCACGTGCACTTGTGCATTGTGCACTGGCGCTGCCAGTGAGGTCCACTCATAATGTATATATAAAATCCGCTCCATCCATTCATTTTGTCATATCATTTAAGACGTTGAGTCCAAAATTTAGGCATTTTCATATATCAGGTGGGCCCAGAATCGACGGTTTATAAGCTGATCTGTCAGTTGGAGCACTTTTATAGTGATCCAAGAACTGAAATTTGAAATGTACGGTTAATTTATGGCCTTTATCTCATATATAAAGTTTCGAACCGATCAGATGTCGGGAACCATGTGATCTTGCATTCTGGATGCGTTTCAAGCCACTTGAGCTTCAGTTTCTTAGTTTTCTCGAATTTCTGACCGTGTATATCCGTCAATCTTGGTCCTCTGAAGTCCGTCCCTTGCCCTAGTGATCATCAGAACGTTAAATCCAAGCTTTTGGCATCCTTTTTCAGTCAACTCTCCTAATCACACCCTGCAACAAAACACGATTAAAACTGGGCATTAAACAATATTATGCTCGTAAATCCCAGTAATAAATGGGGTCTAATATGTACTATTTGACCCTCAACATTTCTACCATGCAAAAGTGTCAGATTTTAGTTTAAACGCTACCAATTTTATCTTTTTATAATCTGACACGTCCATATAATCGAAATATCTCTCTACTTTGGCTAGCCAATTGAGGAAATCTTCTATACGTAATAAACCATTAAAACTAAGAAGTTTAGCCTTACCTCGATAGTCTCTTTCAGCACGATCTAGATGATCGTCTCCATGGATTGGTCGTCGGGTAAAACCCTCATTAATGTCCTCATCGCTAGAACTTGAATCATCTGGTATATCCCTACGGTTTACCACTGGTAGTGCTCTGCGATAATCGGGGTTGTGTCGTACAGCAACCACGGGTGGTAAAGCATCTATAGGTGGTGGAGCACCGCCTACGACTCGGGACGAAAGTAGCACATCCACAAGATGGTCGAGGGTTGTCTGCAGCCCTTGCATGGTCAACTGACTCTCCCGATGGAAAGCTTCCATTCTTTTCAAAAAATAACGAATTCCTGGATCACCGTCCACAGGATTTTGATTCATACCTTCATTATTTGTCATCGGCCCAAGGAAAAACCTCGCTCTAATACCAAATTGACGTAGGGATAAACGTGATGAGGTCGATCATCGTCTTCCTCAAGGATAACTACTCCGAATCCACGGAGCTTCTCTGGACTCCTCACAGAGACTTCCGATTCCACGAGGAAAGAATGCAAGAGAATAGAAATAAATTCTAATAAAATTCAAAATTGATTAATAAATGAATAAAAATGAGTTCACATCCCCTTAAATAAGGGAACCAAGCAATAGGAAAGAAATCAGACTCAAACTACAACTAAAACTCCTAGAATCCGCGACTTACCATAAATAGTAAACTTACTATTTATAGATGGTCGTGATGTCTACTAGTGCACAAGGTTTTCAGCCAAAAATAGTAAGTGTCTTATTTGGCTTCACCAAACCATTCTCCTAATTATTCTAAGCACTTTTCATGTTGGACGCAACTCCTAAAGCCCAACAGATGAAGAGTTATAATAAAACTAAAACTTACTATTTATAGTAAAAACGAAAATAAAACAGGGAAACGACCGTCGATCAGGGGGTTTTTCACAAATATGGCTGTGCAACTGGCAAAGTGGGGTAGGTTGGCTAAAGTAGCTCGTTCTACCCCAAAATCATATATTTTACGTCAAATAATTCATTCCGGATTGCGAGATATGCCCGATCTAAGGTCCGACCGTCCGAATCACTTCTGTCGTCGACCTTTTCTAATCCATCTTGGCCATGAAACTGTCCGCGACCCGCTCTACATCAATGGACCTCACCTAGCCCATGGAAAGAAATTTTTGTGAAAGGCTTTAACATAGGGAATCCTTACTCTTGCCTCAATGGTAGGCTCGCAAGAGTTTTAATGAAAAGTCTTGGGTTTGAGTACCCATTGTGGTGAAATCCCTCTATGATGTGAGTGCGTGGGTGTATGGGTTAAAAAATAGCTTCAAGAGTCTGCATCCCCTTGCAGGTAGTTTATCTTTAGTGAGTTTCCATTAAAAACAATCCCTAAGGGGGTAAAAAATAAAGACATGCAAATTGCATACAAGTAACGGTGCTCTATCGGTCCCACCATAATGCATCTGTTTATCTTTGTTGTCCTTTTTTTTTTTTTTTTTTATTTATTACATATGGACACACCCCCACACACTCACACCGTAATGGAATCTCACCACCTATGGGTACTCGAACCCTTGACTGGGTGTTGAAACTCATAAGAGTCTACCACCAGAGCAAGAGTAAGGACTCTATCTTTGTTGTCCTTCCATTTCCATCATGGTGGCCTATAAAAATCAAGATGGCATATAAAAATCAATGGTCCTTCCATTTCCCTCAGTGTGGCCTTATAAAAATCAAGAGCAGACATCTTTCCCAATTGTTTTCCTCAGTGTGGCCCAGTTGAATTAGGTTAGCTTCATTTATTTTTTTTGTTCACAATCCTAATGTAGGATTACACATTTAATGGTAAAAGTAGATCTCATGAACACATCACAGATTTAAATAAAGGGCAACATCCTGTCTCTTACCTATTCGGGAAAAAAATGATTTCTTCTCAAAATCCAAGTCTAACCAATATAATCCTAAGTTATAGTCCACCCACATAATATCTTTTGAAGTATTATTATATGCACATACCATCCAAACCTTGCAGTAGGCTAGCCCCACTACAAGGATCACCTACTACAATGGTCAATCCTATCTACAAACTAAGTGGACCACACCATATAAAATATCCTCTAGACTTGACTAAATAATGAAACATAAGTGTGGTCCATTTAATGAATGGATGTTGGGAAGTTTTCCAAGATATGATCCTCATAATGGGGCAAACCTATTAGATGAGTTGGGCATAGTATACCCACAAGAGGGTGGAAGTTATCTCTTGGTCAGACCTTATCCTTTATAATTAAAATCAAGAACTTTTGGGGAGCTGGTTGGAATTATGGATGCCATTTTTGATTTTTTTGGGGGGCGCATGATGTGTATATTAAATCCACTCCAACCATTCAAAGTGTAATTGTACGCTACGCTTAGAGAGACATCCACCCTTATTTTTATAGGGCTCACCATGAGATTACATGAAATCCACTCCAACCATTAGATGTCACCCCAAAACTTAAGCTTTGGTACCAAAATGCAGGTTCATTCATGATTTTGCTGGCCCACACCAAGGGAAATAATTTGGAGGGTAAGCATTGCCTTGTACACATGAAACTTAAAAGGGGCTGGGTTTTAGGCCCAGGCCTAACACATAAGGTGGTCCGAGTGAAATTCACATAAACAACATGGTGGGGTCCACCTGTGCCACCAACCCTATCTATCCACTCGTAACCATTAGCATTAATTAATGACAAGTATGTTTACATGTTGGACTTGAGAGTGTCTCATGGTTAAGCACAATTGAAAACTAATAGTAGGGTAAAGTTGTCCTCAATTAGGGCAGGACATGAATCGAGTTAGCTCGGTTAGATCACTCGACTTCACTCGAAAAAGCTCGATTCAAAACTAAGTTCGAGCTTGCCTGAGTTCGACTCGACTCGGATTGAACCCCAACTCGAATCGAACTCGGACCGAACCAGTTCGGTGACTCAGTTACTTTTATATTGATGTTGCTCACCAAGTGTTTGATGAAATGACTCAACGAAGTGTCGACTGGTGGCAAGGAAAGTATGTATATGAAACGAATATCTTTTTTTTTCTTAATTTTGATGTTGCTTACATGGTGTTTAATGAAATACCCATAAACAGTTGTTGCTATTTTACATACAATAAGAAACTGAAAGTGCACTCCATGTGTTTGTGAAAATGCCGCATATGCTCGATCTTGGCTCGAACTCGGCTTGAAATGGCACGAGCTATTGACCGAACCAAGTCGAGCTAGCCAGTCAGGCTCGAGGACCGAGCCGAGACGAGTTCAACCTAGGGTCAGCTGGTGGTCGAGCTGAGTCGAGTTGTGCTAAGCTCGACTTAATTCGACTTGTGTTAGGGCTGTACGTCGAGCCGAGCCAAGTCGAGGTGGGCCAAGCTTGTCTTGACTCACTCGTGCTCTCCTCAAGCTCAGCCTCGAGCTTACCATTGGAACTTGGCTTGTTTGTTAAACCTTTCGAGTCAAGCTCGAGGCGAGCTTACATCGAGTTGAGTTGTCACACCCCAGACTCGAAAATCGGGCTCACAAAATTCTCGATCGTCGAATCTGGCGCCGACAACCTCCATAGAACCCCATTCTCGGCTCCCAGTGCCCATTCGCCAGGTTCCGATCCTGAGATGCTACAAGGAGGATTTTCAACGTCAGTTTGATTCGCAAAAAGCATAACCAAAAGCATAACCCACAAACAACAACGAAAAACTCCATTACATTTTCACTATGATAAAAAACTTTATAAGTACAATGAGCATAAAGGGAAATACAATGATAGTGGGTGACAACTCTAAAATGATCTGTAAAGCACTCCTGCCTCAGCGCTGCTGTGCTCTAACGTCACCTGCACGCAACAGTCGTGCATAAATTTATAGAAAGCTTAGAGGGTGGTGAACGTGTGTGCGCAAGTTAATAATATGATCATGCAATATCAGAGTAATGCGGAGTATGCTGATGGATCCATGAATAATGTCGGCCGTACCAAGGCCATGTAATGCGAGGTACAAATCAAGCATACAAGTCCTCATCTAAGTCCACATATCAATACAGCTCAAATCTAAGATATCACCAGGGTCTAGTACACTCTAAACTAGATCGCCACCCCATCGCGTACAATAAAGTAAGTGGAAGAGATCTCACTATCCACCTGCCAATATTGGGCTCGGCTCGTCAATAGCGGACTCATTCCTCGAGCTGGTCAAACTCAACCTAGCTTTCCCCCTCTACTCAGGCGGGTAAGGCCGCACCCCCTTCTAACCAACCACGACACAGTGAAAAGTACGACCATTTGATAATCGACACTCAACGCTCTTGTACCCACTCAGTCTAGACGTTGGAGCAACCTTTTGGTACCATAAGGGTTTAGAGACTTTCACCCAGGGATATCTATAGCACCTCATGTAGAATAAAATTTTTGGTATCCAATCTTGTCATCCACGACACGCCTGTGAAGGCTACGGCCCTGATGTCGCTAGGGCTAACAGTAACCATATCACACAATGCGAATGTATGAATTACATTATCCAGTCATGCAGTAATCCTGCGCATAACGTGCGCTCATGTAGGGCAACACCGCCTATCTGGGAGCTCCTAAACAATCTGCCCGAAGGCATATGCTATGATCAGTCACTTCTCATATCAAGCATACATATGATGCGTATGATCATGAATCATGAAACGATGCTTTCATGTGATGAAATAACGCACTATCCTTACAATGTAGATGGCCTAGACAGCCTACACATAACAAGTACGGGCCTAACGATGGGCCCTAGGGAGAGTCGTAATGCGAACATTTAACCAACATTATACTTGCAATGTGGACGTCAAACCAACACTACTCCCAAGGCGTAGTCTGTCGTGAAACATCCTTACACAAACCATGTTGGGATCACACATTGCAATGGACCTTAGGTACATCTCATTGGGCCTTAAATACATCAAATGGGCCATATCATATGGGCCTTTTATTCATCAAGTGGGCCACATCAATGGGCCGCACCAATGGGCCTTATGTGCATTGCAATGGGCCATAACCCGTTGGGTATTGAATACATCAAATGGGCCTAATCACATGGGTCTTACGTGTATCAAATGGGCCACACCAATTGGGCCCCATATGTACATCAAATGGGCCTTAACCCATAGGCCCTAACACATCTCAATGGGCCTTAACCCATGGGCCCCTACTACATCGAATGGGCCTTACATGTATATCAAAGTAGGCCTCAACCATGGGCCACAAATACATCGAATGGCCCCATGACATGGGCCTTACATCCACATCAAAGTGGACCCCAATGGACTACCACAAATACATCAAGATGGGCCTCAAAACATGTCAAGGTGGGGTCCACTTGGACTATGGATCTGGCTCATTCTTTAGCTCATGCCCAAAATGAACTTTCAAAATGGCTGGATGGATTGGATGCAGCACATGCATCATGGAGGGTCCCGCCATCCAGGTGTGGGCGGTGTGGATAAAACACATAAATCAGGGTGGTTTCCACCGTCCCACGCTGTGGACGGTGGAATGAAACAAATACATTACAATAGCGGACGGTGGTAATACAACACATGCATCATTGTGGGCTCCACGTGGGGCCCACCATAATGTTTATACACCATCTAATTTGTTGATAAGGTCGTACAGACCTAGATGAAAAGGAAAAATAAATTTCATCTTGATCCAAAACTCCTGTGGCCCATAAAAGGATTCCAATGGTAGACATTCAATCACACTGTTTCCTATGATGTGGGTCACCTGAGCGTTGGATGTTGCTCATTTTTAGAGGGGGCCCACCTGAGGAGGGGGTCCACTGTTTGAATGGATTAGATGGTAAATAAACATCAAGGTGGGGCCCACGTCTGGAGGCCGTGGGTCCCTGTCGTCCGCCCACCCGCCTGATAATAGCAGTAGCAAGGCTGCTTATGTATACACTTTTTTTTTTGAAACGGGTATTTCTGGGGTTTTTCAAGTAAGGGGCCCACATCAAGTGGATTCGTCCCAACCATCAGTCGCTGGGGCTCAAAACAAACCCAACGAGCCCAATATTGGGTATCTTTTGGTATTTTGAAATGTCAGATGGATTTTTTTTACTGTGAAAGCCACCGTTTGTTATGCCATGGCCTGCCAAAACATCGGATTGAGTTTATTTTTCATTTTAACGCCTAAAATGAGCTTGAGAAGGGAATGGACGACATGGATTAGAAACATACATCAAAGTAGGGTGTATATGAGTGGGCCACCCCATGAGCTTGTAACCAAGCTAATATTTGTGTTTTCACAGAGACGTCCAGCGTCCCTGGACGCTGGACGGTCCTCACAACAGAGGTAGGATTTATTCAAGTGGGCCACCACATGATGAATGGTGTGAGTACAACACACATAAGGTGGACCCCACTCATAAACGGCTTGAGTAAAATACTTACTTCATGATGGGTTCCATTCAGGTGGGCCACACGACCAAATCATCACACAAAAACATTAAAAAAAAGGGGGGGAGAGAGAGAGAGTGGGACATACATGATGGAGGGACCCCGACACTATGGGCCCTCCCTTGCAACCAAACATACATCAAGTGGGTCCCATTACACATGGGCCCATTAAATCTAAAATCTAACGGTGAAGATCCCTTCTCCACTAAAATAGATGGTCTAGATGACCTTAGGTATATAAGAAAAATAAACATCATGATGGGGTCCATGGAGAATGGCCCCATCATGGAATGATCATGATGATCAAAGTGGGCCATCGACCACATCTTAGGCTTCCAAGTGAGATCCAAACCATTGATCGGTTGGCCTCACTTGGCCCATCTTAAAAACATGAAAAGCTACTCTTATCAAGCACCCACCATTCGATCTTCTTGCTCCCTTGGGTTCCTTAGCTCCTTAGCTTCGATTCCAATGGAGGAGATGAGGTTTGGATGGTTGAGATGGGAGATGAAGGGGTAGGAAAGGTGGGCCACACTTGAAGTTTGGAGAGGCTCATATGTATGGAGTATTCTCTCTTGCTTAGGAATGAGTTTGAAAATGAGAGAGAGAGACTTGTAAAGGGAGAGAGAGAGAGAGTGATGGGTGATGGAGTGATGGATGTGGTGAGGGATGGGTGTAAGAGACTTTTTGACTTTTGTGGCCATTTGTGTAAGAAAGGCATGGGAGTGTAAGAGACTTTTTGACTTTGAGGCTTGCTTAGAAAAGGGTGAAAAGTGATGTGTACTTGACATGATGGGGTTGATTAATGTGACAAGTTGTAGAGATTCTCTTGGGTTTCGCAATGCGTTGTGTTTTCCTCGCACCGAACGTTGGCCCACATCTCCTAACCAGGGTATCGCCTTGGCGCACGAGTCATGGCATCGGAACCGCAGTGATGGCGTGGTCGCTATGGTAAAGGTCTTGGGTTGAGTCGACTCAGGTTGACGACGTGCGAATCAGGGTCGCGCGTAAATATTAGTTAAGAGTCGAAGGTTTTCGAAATTCAACCGAGAAGACCGCGAAAGTCTATGGAATGGTACGGTCTAAGATACGGGTCTTACACGAGTCGAGCCTGCTCCTAACCCAACCCAACCAAGCACCCAACCTGCATCAAAATCAACCCAACAACCTGACCCAATCAACACCTGGCTCAACTTATCCACCTGACCCAACTAACCCAACCTACACCCGACCCAACTCCTAAATTAAATATTCAATTAATAATATATATATATATATATATATATATATATAAAATATTAGATAAAACTATTGTGAATGTTGAAAATCGGTGCCCACACTGATTTATGTGTTTGTTTTGATGGTGGGGGTGATTAGGCTGATTTGCGGATGTTAGAGTTACCACTAGCCAATTAATCTTAGAATCTCGCAGTCGGCTAGAACCCACAGAATACGTAAAGTTAGAGAAATTTAAAGACTCTCCTACCTTAGATTGACTCCTGGTCTATGACCCGGGATTCTGGGTTAGGGACCTCAGTTACAAAGAGGGAAGGTGTTAGGCACCCTCTCTGCCTATACAGATGTACAATCTCTACTTAGTGTGGTAAGAAATCTCAAGAGATGAATGATATGGTCAGATTAGGACTGGGCACAGATGAATTTCTGATGTGGTAAAATTAAAAATTTTAATGATGTGTTTAGAGGGTGGATGTAATGATGCTTATGCTAAAAGATGAAGAAAAGTGAATTAGATTGCTAGAAATTTCTGATGTGACAGGATCCGATGTATGACAAGTCACAGAGCATACGTTCACTAGAGATATAAAGAAGTAGAGGGGTTGAGAAGGAAATAGATGTCATGATAAATGCTTGTATATAAATAAGATAATCTTTGGCTTGCTCTTGAGATGGCTAGAACATGGAGTATACCACGACTAATCTGAGCTAGATTGTAGGGGTTAAGGAGGTTGGGAACAGGCTAAGGGGTGGCTGAAAAATATTAGCTTCAGGGCTTGGGAGCTCCTTCTCACCCTCACTCTCTTCCTCTCTCTCTCTCTCAAGGAATGAGGAGTTGTTCCTTTTGAATTGTGAAGAAGGGAGGCAATTTATAGCCTTTTCTGATGTAATGTGGTAATTATTGGGCTTATAAAGGGTAAAAGTTTACATGACAGCTTGAGATTAGTTGAGGAGAGAGGAATACAACATGGCGTGCGGGTTAGTAAAATGGTAAATGTGGTAGGCTGGGGGGTAAATTCGAAGGAAAGTTGACTTTCAAGATGAGAGACAGTTGTTGCTCGAAAGACACATGTCTCGCACGCGACAGTAATTGGATTACCATCGGCGGTAGTTAGAATACCGCCGACGAGTAGTCAGACTACCGCCCTGGCCTGGTTCGGGCCGACCCTTAATCGGTGGGTTTTATTTGATGTTCCACTTTGTCCAGTAGTCCACTTATCGTTTGGGTGTGCTTGGGCTTTAAATGATGACTCGTTATGACTCAAGTCAGGATTAGGGTTTTAGATTGAGGTTTAGTTTGGATTAGACCATGGTTTTGGGATTGTTCTAGCTTTTTCAATATATCAGCATGGGTGGGATGTCTACAGATGCCCCTCTTTGGCTGAGGTTGTGAGCAACTGAGCGCCAAAGCTAGTGGACACCACACCCTTCTGGTTAAAAAAAGGTAGTGGTTTGAATCTGTTGCTTGCCATTGTATCATTAACAGTTGACTGTTTGGAGGGAGACTTTTGGGGCCACATGTTCGTCAGAAGGATACGAACGACTATATACCCGATGATGATTAGCTCCAATGTATCATGTGACCATGTATCACCAATTGTATAATCTTTTATATATATGAAACTTTAGTTGCCTGATGTCACTTTTCGGATTGTCCTTTAAGTATTTTTGTGATCCCAATTGAGCTTTTTAGCAGATGGTCAATGTTCAAGGGCACCTGAAGTGGGTCCTACCCTTGATTTCGCAAGACTGTGGGCCCGGGTGATATTTTAACTACCGCTGGGGGTAGTTAGACTACCGCCCGTTGACATATTTCCTCCTATTCAGCCTTGTCAGGTATGGCAGTGATACAGAGATGACAGATCCTGCAGGCGGTACTCGGACTACCACTGGCGATAATCTGATTACCACCCTCGTTCATCTTTTCTTCCAGTAAACGCTCTTCTTCTTTCTCCATTTCTCAGCAAATTTCTGGTTAATCTTCTCTCACCCAGATACTCTAATCATTCCCTTTTGTCTCTTTTCTTCTTCCTTTTTATCCCCATTCTTTGTATTCTTCTCTTCTTTGTCCTTTATCCTTTTGTCCTCATTATTGCTAGTTTTGGAAAGAATGTTGGTGGGCCAATATCAATGATGGAAGGGTGGTGGGGCAGCAGTATAATGAGAGCATGATTGCTTCGCAATGCTTAGAGAGGGACGATGTCTTCTACCTGCGCATGGAGGTAGAGCAACTTAGACAGAGATTGTCGATGTACGAGGGATAGGATAAAGGCTTACCTTAAGATCCCTGGCTTGATGGTGACTTGTTTTGTATTTGCATGCATGTTTTGTTTTGATTTTATAAAGAAAGAAAAATGATATACAAAAAGATTTTTGAAAGAAATGAAATTTTTGTTTGTGCCAAATTTATCAGTGTTCACTTGTGTTTAGATTTGTTCTTTAGATGATTGAGATTAGAATATTGGACTCAGCCCACGTTGTGTTCAGTGGTCTGGGTTGTGTACTAGAGATCTTAGTTCCCTGAGAGTGTGTATTTGAGACCGTGCCCCTTGATATGGTTAGAGTCTGATAGAGTTCTGATCCAGGATTAGTCCTTTCCTTGCATCTCTTCGTTTCGCTTCTTTCCTCGGCTGCTTCTACACCTGCACTTATATATATATATATATATATATATATATATATATATATATATATATATATATATTGTTTCTTACCATTCTTGCCCGTAGCCCTTTTCAGGCTTTCACTACGACTAACTTTTCCGTCATTTTTACCCGTAGCGTCTTTTCATATTTTCACTACGTCTCGGGATTTTGTTCTTGCCTGTCCCTTGGCAGCTTGTGCTTTTTTTTTATACCTTTGTCGTCGTTTCGGGTTTTCACCAATTTTGCTACATGCCCGTTGTTTTTACTCGATTTGCACTTTTGGGTTTTCAACTAACCCTTTTTGCTTAAGCATGTTTTTCTCTTCTTCTTTTATTTTTTAATTTTTTATTTTATTTTTGTGGTGCTAGGAGAGACAGAGATGTTGTCGAGGAGAGACGTAGAGGTTTCCTTCATATCCGGTTGACTGGTTATCGTCATGTCTTTGTCTTTGATAGCAATCGCAAGCTGTTTATGTTTGATCGGATTATTTGAGGGGAACAGCATGATCTTTTTCTCTCGAGGTTTTCTTCCTTTTTCTTCTTCTTTCTCTCTCTCTCTCTCTCTCTCTCTCTTTTCATGGGGATTTTTTCTTTTCTTTCTTTTTTTGTGGGGAGTTTTTCTCTTCTTTTTTTGGGTGGAATGATGGGTGGACTCAGTTTTGCGATTGTAATCATTGACAAAGTTAGGTGTGGTTACCCATGATAGATTTCAGGTTGTCAGTGTTGATTGGCTCAGGAAGATCTTTTCCTCTTAGATTGGTGAGCCGGAGGGCGCCTTTTGAGAGTACCTCCCAAATTATCAGTAGTCCGCCCCACAATGGTTTGAACTTTCCTCTGAGAACTGGCAGATGTGGCGGTAGGATACGTTTCATAACCATATCACTGATTTTGAAGCTCCTCTTTCGGACCCTCTTGTTCTAGCAGGTGCGATCCTTCTTTGATAGCATTACGAGTGGCTTAGCGCATGCATGCACTTTTTGGCTGCTAGGTGCAATTAATCGTATCTTGCTTGTTGTCACTTGTCTTCCTCGACTTAGCTTTCCAATAGTATTTCGAGTGATGGGATCTCGATCTCGACTGACAACACTGCTTCCATTACGTATGTGAGTTCGTATAGAGTTGCGCCTATAACAGACCGTACAAACGTCAGATATGCCCAGAGTGTGCATATGAGCATTTCTGACTAGTCGCAATATGTTTTGACCATTTTTTTAGTATGCATATGATAGTCTTGTTTGTAGCTTTGACCCCACCATTAATTTGAGGACGGTAGGGGCTTGACCGATGACATTGAATTTTGAATTTGTCGAGGAAATCGCTCATCATTTTATTGACGAATGGAGTTCCGTTGTCTGTAATAATGGCATGAGGAACCCCGTATCGGCTGATGATATTATTCTTCATAAACTCGATCATGTGAGATGTTGCAATGGTGGTTTAGAATGCTTCCTCTATCCATTTGGTGAAGTAATCTACCGCCACCAGGATGTATTCATGCTCGTTTGAAGCTTTGGGGTTGACTTTGCCGACGATGTCAAGTCCCCGTATAGAGAAGAGTCATGGTGTTGTTAGATTGTATAGCTCAGAAGCAGGCTCATGGATTTGGTTTGCGTGCTCTTGGCACTTGAAGCATTTCCTGACGCGTTTGCAGAAATCTGTCTCCATCGTTACCCAATAGTAACTGAGCTGTAGGATCTTTTTTTACCATCATATGTCCGTTCATGTGTGGGCCGCATAGTCCTTTGTGGATTTCTGACATGATCTGAGCAGCTTCTGCTTCATCCACGTAACGAAGGACTTGATTGAAGGATCACTTATAGAGGACACCCTCGGTGATCATGAACTGGGCCACTAGCCATTGGATAGTGTGACGATCATTTGATGTCGCTCCTTTCGGATACTTCTGATGCTCGGGATATTCTTTAATGTCGGTATACCATGGCTGATCATTCAGGGAGGTTTCGGCTTCGTTGATTTGTAGGTAGAACACGAGTTCCTCCCAGAGTTCGACAGTGAGTTCCCATTCTAGAATTCCTCTCGGGATATCTAACATTGATGCGAGGGTAGCCAAAGTGTCCGCAAACTAATTCTTGGCTCAAGGCATGTAAGAGAATGTGATATCTTAAAATTCCTCGGTCAGATTCTCTAGATAGATGTGATATGGGATCAACTTTTCATCCTTGGTCTTTAAGTCGCCATTCGTTTGATTAATGATGAGTTATGAGTCTCCAAAAACTCACAACTTCTTCACGTTGAGGATGATGACTTCTCTTAGACTGGCGATGCATGCTTCATATTTAGCCACATTGTTGGTGCATTGGATTGCCAATTGCCTAGAGATGGGGATTGGACGTCATCGGGAGGAAAGAGTAATGCTCCTACCCCACTTCCTTTTAAGTTTGTGGCTCCATCGAAGAAGAGTGTCCACTATCCTGCCTTTCTTTTTTATTCTTTCTTAATCAAGAGGATGTCTTCATCAAGGAAGAAGATTTTTAGTGGTTAGTAATCTGGTAAAGAGTGTGCTGCTAAGTGGTCGGCTAATGCTTGCCCCTTGATCATTTTTTGAGTGACATAGGTGATGTCAAACTCAGAAAACAGCAGTTGTCATTTTGCGATTCTCCCGTTAGTGCTGGTTTCTCGAATAAGTACTTTAACGGGTCCATGCGAGTGAGTAGAAGGATTGAGTAAGCGATCATGTATTGTCGTAGCCATTGTGTCATCCAGACCAGGGTGAGACACATTTTTTTAAAGCTCGAGTATTTAGCTTCATAGCTTGTGAACCATCGGCTTAGATAGTAGATCGATTGCTCCTTTCTTCCTATATCATCGTGTTGGCTGAAGACGCATCCGATTGCTTCCGCTACGACAAAAATGCATAACAGTAGTGGCCTTCTTAGAGTAGGCGGAATAAGCACTGAAGGGTTTATTAAATGCTTCTTGATTTTATTGAAAGCCGCTTGGCAGTCGTCGTTTCATTCCTTCGGCGAGTTCTTCCTTAGAAGCTTGAATATGGGCTCACAAATGAGCGTGAGCTGTGCGATGAATCGGCTGATATGCTGGATCCTTTCGAGGAAACCCCAAATCTCCTTTTCAGTGCTGGGTGGCGGTATCCCGATGATTGCTTTGGTCTTAGTCTCGTCCACTTGAATGCCCTCTTCATTGACAATGAAGCCTAGTAGTTTGCCTCTAGTTGTGCCAAAGACACTTTTGCATGTTGAGGCGAAGCTTAAATTTTTCCAATCTATCGAAGAGCTTCTTGAGGTCTTCAAAATGTCCTTCGATCGTGCGAGATTTAACAATCATGTCGTCCACGTAGACCTCCATTTCCTTGTTTATCATATCCTGGAACAAGGCAGTCATAGCTCGCTGATATGTAGCTCCTACATTCTTCAGCCCAAAGGGCATAACCCATAGCAGAAGGTTCCCCATGGTGTGATGAAAGAAGTCTTCTCACGATCTTCAATGGCCATCTTGATTTGATTTTAGCCAGAGAAGCCATCTATGAAGGAGAAGATCTTGTGTCCAGCAGTATTATCTACCAGTGTATCGATGTGAGGCAAAGGGAAATTGTCTTTAAAACTTGCTTTATTGAGGTCCCTAAAGTCGATGCACATCCTAACTTTGTCGTCCTTCTTTGAAACTGACACGATGTTTACAAGCCATTCCGGATAATTGGAGACTACTAGGAATCTTGCATTGTATTACTTGATGACTTCATCACGGACTTTTAGGGCCCATTCTGGCTTCATTCTTCGGAGCTTCTGCTTGACAGACTTCATTTTCGGCTTTGTTGGCAAGTGGTGTACCACCAAATCTTCATCGAGCCTTGGTATGTCTTCATAAGAGAAAGCAAAGTTGGACAACCTTGGCTTCAAGAATTCCATTATCCTCTGCTTGTACTCCGGAGGCAGTGATCTACCAATGCGTACTTCTCTAGCGAGTTTCAGTTATCCCAAGTTCACAATTTTAAAATCTTCTGCCACAACATTGGCCCTTGTTTCGAACCTTTTGAGGGAATCCTCAAGTTTGAGAGTTGTATCATCATTTCCCTCATCCGGAGCTTCATCCAAACTTATGAGTTTGAAATTTAACTCTAGATCGAAATCGTATGAGTCGACCTGGAACTCTGGTGCTGTGAGTGATATTTTTAGTACAGTGAGTTTTAAAGGATTTTCTATTATTTTTTATTTTTGAAGATTTTCTAATGTTTTGCGAGTTTTGAGAAACATTTGATGTTTTTGTGTTTTGAAGATTTTCTGATTTTTTTGTGTCGCCTAGGGATCCCGAACAGGACGGCATTGCAAACCATGATTGATCTTGTCCTGATTTAGGGTACTAACTGCTATTTACATTGGCATTATTTTTGGAGGCCGGTATCCGTGAGTGGCTTACCGGCTGATTCGATTGTTCGGGGGATGGCTTTCCAGCTTGGTTCTTTCTCCCTTTCGACCATGTTACCTTGCTTTGTTTGTACCTGTAGGTCATCCATCTCGATGACCATGACGTCGGCTGGACCAGGTTCAGAGTTTGTGTCTGACCCGATCTCTTCTCTCAGAAATTGGACCTCCTTAGGCTTCTCAGGTTCACATTATGGTGGGATCCTGATGTTTGTCTAGTCAAGGGAAGGCCACTTCCCTTTGTCTGTCCAATGGGGGGCTGCCTTATGATGTTAAGCTGTTGGTGGGGGTATCTCCCCTTGACTGTCTCTGGGGATGGGTGCCTCTCTGCTCTTCCCTATAGGCCTTGTAATGGGCACCTCTAGTCTTGAGTCCTCTGCGGGTGACCCTGCTTCCATGCCCATGGAGGGTGGATGGGATAACTCTAACAACATGGAGCCATGGTCGCCCCAACAGAAGGTTAAATGAGGCAGGAATATCAATGATCTGAAATATGACAAGAGTCATGTTTGGTCCGATTTGTAACTCAATGTCTACTTCTGCCTCCACTTGCCTTCGGGAGTTATTGAAGGCTCTGACATTGATGGTACTGGGCCCGAAACAAGATGGGTCGATCCCCAAACGTTCAACAGTCCTTAAAGGGCAAACGTTTAAGCTTGATCCATTGTTAATGAGTACGAGTGGGACCTTGAGGTCCTTGTAACGGACAACTATATTGAGTGAACGCCCATGTTTGCGGCCGTCAGGTGACAACTCATCATCAGAGAATGTGATGGCTTGTGGCGTGAGAAGTTGTCTGATCATGCTTTCCACCATTTCAGGTGATACTTAAGGAGAGATGTGTGCATCATTCAGAGTTTTTGCAAAGATTTCTCGATGCAATCTCAATGTGCATAGGAGTTTTCAGATGAAAATTTATGCAGGAACGGACTTGAGCTAAGCTACTACATCGTAGGCAGCGTCAGCTTTGTGGGCTGTTCCTAATAAAGTTCCTTGGGCTTCTTTTGAATTTTGATTGTCTCTCCTGAAATACCTACCATTATTGCCCACTTCAGAGCACTCATGTAGTGTCATGGGACTGCCTTGGTGTTGTAGGATGGAACCATCCTCCCTTCTAGGTATATCACTGGTTCTTGAGGCTGTGGAGTTGTAACCGATTTTATTTGTGGTGGAATCGAAGACTTCTCTTGAAGTATGACTACCCCCTCGTGGGATTTTTCGATAGGGTTCTCCTCCCCCTTTTGGTGTACACTTTATGAAGGAGGGACCCTTTGTGCATGGGCCAGCTGGTGCAGTAAGAGGAAGCTTGGAGATTGGACCGGGGGTGCCCCTTGTAAGGTTAACGGGGCCAGATCAGTGAGGCCCATTGGTAGAATGAAAGGAGGTTCAGAGTTTGACCTGTTTGGATATGTGGGAGATGATGCTGAAAATGCCCCTTGGAGAATGAGAGGTTGAGAGTTTGACCTGTTGGATGTTTTTGGTGCCCCTTATAGGACGAGAGGCTGTGTTGTTAGTGCTGCTTCCAAGAATACCTATGGCCCAGGTGGAGGTGCCTGTCGGTATCCCCACGTCTGATTTGTTGTATCGAGCATGATTACTTGTATGGAGTGGAGGGGGGGGAGTGTGTAGGACGCTCTTCCTCGATATTGTTGATGGTAAAGGTGCTAGATGTGCTGGGTTCTACTTGATGCGATGGCAGGGGGTTTTGAAGAATTTGGCTTAAGCCGTACAGTTAACCTATGGGGTGACCGCAATCTTCTGGTCTTCGATCAAATCTTAGACCCCGTGTTTCAAGGAGAAACAACGATATGTTAAATGGCTAGGAGACTGGTGATATGTACAATATTGATTTTCATTGTAACCTGTTGGCAGGGGGTATGGAGGAAGTCGAGGTTAGAGTGGTGTAAGAAGTTGCCTTTGCATCAACATTGTCAGGACCTGACTGTACGTTTATGCCAAATGGGTGAACTTCCTACCTAACTGTAACACCCTGAAAATCGGGGGTCATGTATAAACTCAACTCCCGAGTTCCAGACCGTCACTTATGCAACAAAAATGATTATGATTCAATGTTGTCTGATTTAAAGCATTCACATGAGTAAAAGTATACCAAAACTGTAATTCATACTTCAGATCCAGTGATAAAAGCAAGCGGAAGACTAAACAATATATATATCACTGTACGGAAAAATAAAGTAAATCTCATCTGTCTTTAAAGTATGAATACATCTCTGAGTCTCATATACATATACATGAACAAAAGTAAATGTCTAAAATGGTCCCACTGAAGTCCCATCGATACAGGTCACCTACGCAAAGCCATCGTGATACTTCATGTACGAGAACTCGTCCTGGTCTTCGTCGAAGTCTGGCTCTGCCTCCTGGATCTCAGCCTCACCTGCATCTACAACAGGGTCTGGCGGGTGTTGCAAACACCATCCCGTAACGTGGGAGTGAGTGATCAACTCAGTGGAATCATAGAGCAAAGATTAGTATGTTCACAATTCAATCATGCGATAATAGTAAAGCAGTAAATCAGACAATCCTAACACTGTTGTTAATGCAAGATGACATGAAGTGATGTATGCCCTCACCGACGATCTCCCTCATACGGCAACATCTTACGACTGCGGCATGCAATCAACCCTCAAGTGCTCCACATCTTCCAGGCACATGCAATGGCATGGTGATATGATTTCCAAGTTGTTATTAGTCCATTCAAACAGCAGGATTGAGAAACTAAGGTACTTCCCTTGTATCAATCCCAACACAGATCCTGTCTAGGGTCGTCACTCCTAGTAATCTCATACGATGTATATTTCGTAGGTCACTGCAAGGGCTGCCAGGGCTATTGCTCGCACTCGTTGCACCGCTCCCCCATCACCTTATCAATACAGGCCTACCGTACTCTACTGCAACGGAAGGGTCGTCGCCTCCCGTGGACTCAGAATACGCTCGCGGTCACTACAAAGGACTCGTCGCCTGATCAATGTAGGCCGACAGCTAGAATATAGTGTCCCATACCACCATAATCTGCTCACGAGTCTAGGTGCTTACTGGTCACTACGGGGAGGTTTATAGCCCCAGCGTAGGCCGACAGCTCGACCACGTTGTCCCATACCACCATGCCCGGCTCATGAATCTTCGTGGATCAAGGTACCATGGTTAACAGGGTTTATAATGGTAAGTTCAGTACCCTAGGTTCAAGCAGTTATGACTCATATAAGGTGAACATACATCGGCCAGTTGGGTTGCTTGACGGGCTCGACTAGTGCGATCGCATCTCAAGTCGAACGACATGAAGTGCGTAGAACACTTCGCGTGGCCTAACCACTGCCGCCAACTTCAAACACGACTCGCGTTCATCGACGCGTCGTTCGTGGCCAAGACCAGCCAGGCACGAGTTCGCTCAGTTACCGACTGCATGCACTAAGTATAGTCCCAAACAATTATGGAATCACATCAGCAATTCATATAAGAATATTGGAATTGAAATACAATCATGTGAGCATGTTAACACATGTTATAACATTCAACTTAAGTAAATCTTCAAACACATATTTCATGCATGTAATGAAATCATGCATATAGTCAACATGTAGGAAATCATTTAGGTCAGCATATTAATTGAGAAATCCATCTCAAACTAATTCATAACATCATTTAATCCAATACATACTAATACAAGCATTTATACAAACACATACACTACACACTTAAGTCTACATATAGTATGTCGACCCGAAGTGCGCAATTAGGCGAATCTCTTCGCCAAACTAATTATGCACGTATTCCTAACTTCCTAATGCGACAACAAACCATGTCAATCACATCAGCAAAATATGAACGTAATCTGTACTTCCTACAAATGACTAAAATGCCCTAAATCTCATATTCTTCGTTAATTTACGAAACAGGAAACGGAGAGCATGTTGTACATGCCAAACGGCGATGCCGTCGATAATCTACTATTAAACGACATTGAAAGCGTTGTAAACCGTCAATCAAAGCGTCTAAAATCCTCACCTTATGTCTTGTAGACTCGTGAATTGAAACGGAGCGTATCGCTTCGTCTACGGCAGTAGGAGAACCTGTTTTACAAGTTACGTTAGCTAACACGCTATGAATCTAAGTAATCCCTAAATTAGCAACTTTTAGGGTTATTTCATACCTGAAAAAGTGGAGAAATCACCGGCCAGGTAATTGGGAAGAGTTGCTGAAGCACGTGCAATCAGCGACACGAAGGTGGGAAAAATCCTTCCACTCTCTCTCTCAAACTCTCTCCTTTTCTCTCTCCCAAAGCTAGGGTTTTGCAATTTTCGGATGGGAGAGAGGAATGAGGGTTTCAACCCCTTTTATAAGCTTAACAATGCCAGAAACAGGCTCCGGAACGAAGTTTACTTAGTGCATATCCATTTTGGGGCTGTTTCGGTCCAAAAGATGCTTTCTGGTGGTCCCCTAGTCGAATGCGATCGGACTTAAGCTCATGCGTACCAGATATAGCACGTATTAAGTTTTCAATCTGGCAGGGTTCGTAGATCGCACGTGGCAGACCAGTTTCAGTTCAGCGGTCACCGCACGTAGATCAGGGCTGAAAGTCTCATGATATAAAATAGAAATTTCTCCTGATCCGAGGGTGTAATCTGGATGAATTCTGACGGTCAGAACGCTTAATACTGACGCGTCAAGTCGTGTACCAGATTTGAATTTAAAATTCCAATTCTGTCCCTATTCGCACTCTCTTCAGTCCGGGCTCAATGAAATAGCCTGCGATTGTCAGTTGGACTTGATTTTCGAAATGAGTGTCAAGTCCAACAAGGTGGTTCTAACGGTCTAAGATAGGAACTATCGGACTTTCGATGTGCGGTCTAGATCCAATACAAAGATTCAAAGTGGTCCAGAGAACAAACCTGCTTAGAGTTTGATCCGGGGTTATAGAGTATTATAGAGTCGTTTGTTCTACTCGATTTGGGTCTTGTAGAACGTATTTAAAGTGATCAGGGACTATTTCCCAACCACTCCAGCGTTGCGCTAGCTAACTTATGCTTAATTTCCATAGAAATTAATTCTACGTGATTTCGGGTCGAGTTGGTACTCGAGCCCAAGTAAGGATTTTTCACAGGCGTTACAATCTACCCCCCTTAACAAATAATTTCATCCTCGAAATTGTACCTTTTCATACTCCTCGAGAAGCTGTGGGTAGTTCTTTCTGATCTCGGCTTCTGTCTCCTAGGTAGCCTCCTCCTCAGAGTGATGCGTCCATAATACCTTCATAAGGGGAATCACCTAGCTACGCAGTACCTGCTCCTTCCTGTCTAGGACAAGTGTCGGTCGCAGGATATATGTAACATCCTCTCCTAACTGCACATGCTCCCATCTGATGATATGGGAAGGATCAGCATCGTAC
This sequence comes from Magnolia kwangsiensis, assembly GCA_037074715.1. NCBI lineage: Eukaryota > Viridiplantae > Streptophyta > Magnoliopsida > Magnoliales > Magnoliaceae > Magnolia > Magnolia kwangsiensis. The sequence goes on along the minus strand of CM073577.1, from coordinate 109,885,532 downwards.
TTCTTCAGCATAGAAACATGAAATACGTTGTGAACGCTCGCGAGAGGCGTGGGTAAAGCCAATCGGTAAGCCACCGCTCCCACTCGATCGAGGATCTGAAATGGACCAATGAATCGCCGTGCCAGCTTCCCCTTCTTCCCGAACCAAAGGACTCCCTTCATAGGGAAAACTCGCAAAAACACATGATCCTCAACTGTGAACTCTAGTGGCCTCCATCTCGTATCGGCATAACTCTTCTGTCCGCTCTGCGCTGTAAGAAGCCGACGTCGTATAATATCAATCTTCTTTGACGTCGCCTGCACTAACTCTGGGCCAATCAAGCTACGCTCACCGACCTCTATCCAGCAATGCGGTGCGCGACAAGGTCGCCCATACAGCGCCTCATAAGGTGCCATACCGATACCCGCCTGAAAACTGTTGTTGTATGCAAACTCCGCATATGTAAGACAATCATCCCAACTGTCCTTGAAGTCCAATGCGCAAGCTCACAACATGTCCTCCAAGATCTGGTTCACCCGCTCTGTCTGTCCGTCTGTCTGTGGGTGGAAGGCAGTACTAAACTTCAACTTCACACCCATAGTCTCCTGAATGCGAGTCCAGAAAATAGAAGTGAACCGCGTGTCTCTGTCCAACACGATCTCCAACGGAACTCCATGCAGACGCACAATCTCTCTGATATACAATCTAGCCAGCTCGTCTGCAGAGTTCGTAACTCTATCGGTAGGAAGTGCGCCGACTTCGTCAGACGGTCGACGATCACCCAAATGGAATCATGTCCCTTCCTCGTCTTCGGCAACCCAGAAATGAAGTCCATGAAAATGAAATCCCACTTTCACTCTGCGATCGGCATAGGCTGCAAAAGTCCAGGTGGTCAGCGATGCTCTGCCTTCACCTACTGACAAGTGAGACAACGGGACACGAACTCTGCTATGTGGGTCTTCATACCTTCCCACCAATATGTCCTCTTCACGTCACGATACATCTTCGTACTGCCTAGATGCATCGCGAGTCTAGTACAATGCGCAGCCTCGAGAATCTCTCGTCTCAAGTCAGGGACATCTGGGACGCATAGGCAGCCACGATAACGTAAGCCCCCATCCATACCAACTCGCCAGTCGGCGTCAGCATCATCACTGGCCTGCTCTCGAAGCTCAGTCAGATGCGCATCGTCCCTCTGCGCATCGATGACTCGGTCATCGATCTGAGATCGCACCTGTACATGTGCGATGAACTCAAACGGCTCCTCCACGGTGAGTTTCTGCTCAAAGTCTCGCAAAAACTCAACCATATCCCACTCAGCAACCATCAGCGGAGCCGCAAACTCTATCGTCTTCTTGCGGCTCAACGCATCTGCCACAAGGTTCGCCTTCCCAGGATGGTAAGAGACTTCAAACTTGAAGTCCTTCAACGTCTCCATCCATCGCCGCTGCCTCATATTCAAATCTCGCTGCGTGAATATGTACTTGAGGCTCTTGTGGTCGCAAAAGAGCTCGAACTCCTCTCCATAGAGGTAATGTCTCCAGAGTCTCAGTGCGAATATAACGGCTGCTAACTCTAGGTCGTGTGTAGGGTAATTCTCCTCGTGCTTCCTTAATTGTCTCGAGGCATACGAAATTACCCTGTCCCTCTGCATAAGGATACAACCCAGACCAACGCTAGACGCGTCAGTGTATATTGTGTATCTAACCCCTTGCTCTGGCAATACTAGCACTGGGGCGGACGTAAGTCTATCCTTCAGCTCCTGAAAAGCTGACTCCGCTTTGTCGTTCCAGGCGAACTTCACGTCCTTCCGTGTCAACTGAGATAAGGGTCTCGCGATCTTCGAGAAGTCCTGAATGAAACGCCGATAGTAGCCAGCGAGACCCAAGAAACTCCTCACCTCAGTGACAGAACCAGGCTGCTCCCAGTCCTGCACCGCAGCTACCTTAGACAGGTCAACGTGCTCCTCATGCTCCTCTCGACTCCTGGAGTACACCAAAATGTCGTCAATGAATACAACGACGAATCGATAGAGGAAAGGTCGAAATACCCGGTTCATCAGATCCATGAACACGGCTGGTGCGTTCGTGAGACCGAACGACATCACGAGGAACTCGTAGTGGCTAAAACTGGTCCTGAATGCTGTCTTCTGCACGTCCTCATCCCTGATGCGCAACTGATGATATCCCGACTGAAGATCAATCTTCGAGAAGTACTGCGCTCCTCTCAACTGATCAAATAAGTCATCGATCCTGGGTAAAGGGTACTTGTTCTTCACCGTGACTTGGTTTAGCCTGCGATAATCAATACATAATCGCATCGAACCATCCTTCTTCCTCACGAACAAGACCGGTGCTCCCCAAGGAGACACACTAGGCCGTATAAGGCCAAGCTCTAGCAGACCATCAATCTGCGTCCTCAACTCCTCCATCTCACATGGTGCCATGCGATACGTCGGCAGTGAGACGAGCGTAGAACCAGGAACCAGATCGATAGTGAAATCGATCTCTCGTCGAGGCGGCAAACCAGGGATCTTCCTGAACAGATCCCCGAACTCGAAAACGACTGGCACATGCTCAAGTACCTGGGCACCAGCGTCGCGCAATAAAGTGGTATAACTAAGTATGCGGAAAGGGAGATTTACCCGCACTGAAAACGTGAAAGGCGTGCCCTCAGGCTCGTACACCGTCATCATACGAGTCTCGCAGTCAATCTCGGCCCTCGCTGCAGTCAACCAATCCATGCCAAGAATGACGTCGAGATAAACAAGAGAGGGGTCGACGACAAGATCAATGGCCATCGTCCGGCCTCCCAAATCAACTAAACAACCCTCACACATCTGGGTGACATCTGAATAATCTCCTTGGGCTGCAAGGACTCGTACCCTATCCATGGTAATGGTCTGTAACCCAAGACGCCTGACTACAGCACGTAATATCAACGAAATCATGGAACCAGTGTCCACCATCACAAGAATAGGAGTACCTCCAATATGGGCTGTGACCTCAAAGGCTGAATGCTGAAAAGTCGGTGTCGCAGCTGCCTCAGCTGTCAATGCATGAACCCGAGCCTGCTGTGGCCGGTTCGGCCACTGTGTCAAGGGCCGTGGAGGCTATCTGATCTGCGATACCGGAGGTCTGAAAGAAGGGTGCGCAGGAGTTAACCGTATAGGCGGTGCTGATATCGCCTGTGAACGTGCAAGGTCAATCTTCTGCTGCGGCGAGAACCCACTGTCCTGCATCCGAGAAAAGTAACTGTGCGCCAAGTGGCCTGACCTCCCACAATATGTGCACGATAACTCGGGGCACCGAAATGATGGTGCTGGCGCTATGGCCCGAGTAGGAGGGTCGACGCGAGGCCTCTTGCCCGTGAAGGGCCTGTCCTGCAGGTCTGGTCGTGGCCTAGAAGCAACAGGGCCATGAGATCGGGCAAGTCAATCCACATCCTGCTCTGCCCGCATGGACATGTGAATCAACTCCGCATAAGAGGGAATGTTTACACAGCACATCTTCGACCGAATATCCAGTCGCAAATCCTCCAAAAAGCGCCGTATGCGCATCTTCTCATCAGCCAAAATCGTCGGGACGTATCTGCCCAACTTCGTGAACCGATGATCATACTCTGTAACTGTCATGGCTGCCTGTCTGAGGCGGAGAAACTCATTCTCCCTGTCGTGCCTGTAAGTCTGGGGATAATACTTCTCGTGAAAGCGGAACTCAAATGCTGCCCATGTCCATACAAAGTCGACGGCAACGGTCCGCAGTACGCTATCCCACCACAGGCTGGCCTCTCGCTCAAACAGGAATGTAGCCAGCTCTACCTGCTCAGCCTCTGTGTAATGTAACATCCGTAAAATCTTCGACACACGGTCGAGCCAGTACTCAGCCTCCTCGAGTCTGTGAGAACCCGTGAAAATGGGAGGCCGTAAGCGCTAAAATCGCTCTAATAGGCCCCGTGTATCTGTGGCATTCCCCGCAGGGTAAGCAGGCGGCGCAGGATGAGCCATGCCCTCATCCTGGGCGTATGTATAAGCATCCTCAGCTGGATGCACAGGTGGTGTAGGTGGAGCCACACCCCCACCCTGTGCTAATGTCCCCACGATGGTAGTCAGAAGCTGCTGCTGCTGCTGCATCATAGCCAACATCTGCTCAAATCTGTTAGGAGGTGAAGCAGGCTGTGGCGGATGCTGTGTTGAAGTAGATGCACGATGTGGCTCTCTGACTGACGGTGTGAATGACGGTGGTCCAACTGTAGGACCAGCAGTAGGCTGAGACGCTCGAACTGCCTCAGGAATTGGGCCCACAGCAGGGTCCATATGGGTGTCAAACTGCGAAGGAGTCTGATCCATATGCTCAGTCAATGCAAGCCGAACCGTGCTCCATGTAGCCTTAGGCGGCATTCCCTATATTCAAAATAGGGCGCAACCTTGTCAGTTCAATAGCACAAATTCACCGCAATCATTCACACAAGGAGTCAAAGGCATTCTATGCATTTCATTTAATCAAAATTGTCACAATACAAGGGATATATCCTTACAAGCATCATGACGAGAAATACATGGGAACTAAGACAGTTAAAATTACAACAGCAACATAAACAAAGCACTAGCCCTAACAGGCTTACACAACAAAAGCAGAAAATGACTAACTACTAACAACTACATCAAAGGTCGCATCGCTAGTCTGAATCGGGTGACGGAGGAGGAGAACCCTTATCCTGTAAGCAACACAAGATCACCTTCAAGGTGCGAGTCACCTTAGCGAATTTCTTCTTTGTAACGGCCTTGGCATCCTCGACTTCAGCGCGAAGTTCCTGAACTTTCCTTCGCAAGGCGATCTAACTCTCCTCGATCCGAGCAATGCGATCATCGCTAGTAGCCTGCGCAGAAGGAGGAGGGCTCTCATCTGTATCCTGAGCCTCCTCTTATGCCTCTTCCTGAACTTCTTCCTGAACTTCTGCTCCAGGTTCACCCTCACTTTGATCTTCCTCATCATCGAAGTCATCCTCGCTGTCCTCCTCAAGATGATTTTTACGGTACTGCGACCCAATCTTTATCTTGACCATAGTCGACTCATCAATGGTATGAATCGAAACTGGCAATTCCGGCCCAAGTCTATAGGCAAACTCAAGCGCAATCTTGCAAATCAGTCGGCCAAAAGGAAGCGATTCGGATGTTCTTCTTGACTTGGCTATGAAGATTATCTGTCGTAAGATGAAAGTGGCCATACATACGTTCTCTCCCTGGGCCACCAGATACAGGAAATCAACCATAAGGCGTGTACATTCAATGCGATTCATCGACGTGGGGTACACATTGTACGTGCAGATATGGTGCAGCAGGCGCAAATCATCAGACACATACGTCACCTTTAGGCTATTATTAGGCTGCCATGGAACCAACTTACCGCAAATCTCGTTCACGCCTACTCCTCAGATTCTTCTCACTAGGATGAACAACACCAAGAGGCACGTTCAAAAGTCGCGCAATCAGTCGCACATCAATTGTAGCCATCCGATCTCTACCAAAAGGGATTTTAAACTGCAATGGCTCCAAGGTAGGATTCTGAATACTAGTGTAGAAGGCACAAACGGTGCTCACATTGGCACGAGCGCGAGCTTCAAAGATCAGACCCCAATGCGCAGCTTCAATGTGCTCGAACAACAAAAATTCACCGAACAGTCGCCCTTCCACGTCCGCCTCAAATAACACTTTGCGATCAGTGTATTGGCCATGAGGCATCTCTGATAGAATTACTCCCCCAAGGTGAGCATGGGGATCCAAATCCCGCTTTGTACGGCACTCTAGGGCTGCAGCTAGACCTGCGGCGGCGCTTGAACTTACGACACCACCCCGCGGTCTTCTCGATTGAGCAAGGCGGCTTGGCCCAGCCTCGCCTGTTGCGGTTTTTCTTTTACCCATCAAAGATATGATGGATGAGAGTGATAAAAGGCCTAAAATGGCTTCCACGAAAGCCATGAAAAATGGAGAAAATGCGGAGAAGTGGCTGTCCAATCTGGATAAAGGAGATCTAGGCGTCGTAGAGGGATGCTTCAAGCTTCCCAAGGATGCATTTTCAAGGAGAAACGGAAATGGAAAAGTGGAATGGAGCACCTCACGATTTCAGCTCGATTTGGGGGGTTTTTGGAGCTCCAAATGATGAAATCTTCAAGAGGAAAGGCTGCCAACTCCAAAGGAATGATGAATGATGGTCGTTTTTGGCCAAGGAGGGATCTAGGGACGATTTGGAATCCTGAAATTTGGAGATGGTTGCTGGAAAATGAAAATAGGGCTATGGGGAGGGCTGTTTGTGAAGGAGGGGTATGTTTTGGGGGTTTTTGTTGGACGGGACACCTATGGGGAGGGTGTACACTTCATTTAAGGGTGTGCACCCGAAAACCAGTTCAAACGGGGCCACCTGTACGGTGATGCATCCGGTCGGTGGGGCCAGATGGTTTCGGTCCCCCATGGTCCAAGGACCCCAAATATGTATGGTTCGACCCCTGGTTCATCGTATTTTGACCTATGTAAGCCCAAACATGTGTTAAGGGATTTTCGGGGCCATTCCGCAATCTCGAATACCAAACCCTATGATGCAGCATATGATTTTCAGGTAAAAGGATCTAGTACATCCATCTAGACCCTTAGTTGCTAAAGAAAGTGAAGTTAAAATGGCCTTATGGCCATTTTTCATGAAATTTTACTATTCACTGTAAAATTTTATCAAAGTATTATTTTGTGTTATTTTCACATTATGTTTGATGCCTAACATGAAATGGATAAGAAAGAAATAAAGATTGGTGTGGTGAGAGGAAGAATTTTGAAGATTTTTGGTGAAATGGGGTTTTTAAGCCCTGACGATTGAATACAGGAGTCGTGGTCATCCCACGGCCCAAGAATTTACTTTTACGGGTTTAATATCGTTCAAAGAACATCTTGACCCGACTTCCTACGGCTTAGGAGCTATTCGGGTTGCTTTACGTGACCCGAGATGCGTTACAGACTCGATCGTGCGATCGATTCGAATTGACTTCGCCTATTGGCGAATCTGCGATCCTAGAAGTGTTTCTAGACCCTTCTCGCACCCACCTAAGTCAAAGGAAGCGACAGTGTACGTCGCGAGACCATAACCCAGACCCAGTATACTTTTATTCACTCTCTGATACCAACTTGTAACACCCTAAAAATCGGGGGTCGTGTATAAACTCAACTCCCGAGTTCCAGACCATCACTTATGCAACAAAAATGATTATGATTCAATGTTGTCTGATTTAAAGCATTCACATGAGTAAAAGTATACCAAAACTGCAATTCATACTTCAGATCTAGTGATAAAAACAAGCGGAAGACTAAACAATATATATATCACTGTATGGAAAAATAAAGTAAATCTCATCTGTCTCTAAAGTATGAATACATCTCTGAGTCTCATATACATAAACATGAACAAAAGTAAATGTCCAAAATGGTCCCACTGAAGTCCCATCGATCCAGGTCGCCTACGCAAAGCCATCGTGATACTGCATGTACAAGAACTCGTCCTGGTCCTCGTCGAAGTCTGGCTCTGCCTCCTGGATCTCAGTCTCACCTGCATCTACAACAGGGTCTGGCGGGTGTTGCAAACACCATCCCGTAACGTGGGAGTGAGTGATCAACTCAGTGGAATCATAGAGCAAAGATTAGCATGTTCACAATTCAATCATGCGATAATAGTAAAGCAGTAAATCAGACAATCCTAACACTATTGTTAATGCAAGATGACATGAAGTGATGTATGCCCTCACCGACGATCTCCCTCATACGGCAACATCTTATGACCGCGGCATGCAATCGACCCTCAAGTGCTCCACATCTTCCAGGCACATGCAATGGCATGGTGATATGATTTCCAAGTTGTTATTAGTCCATTCAAACAGCAGGATTGGAAAACTAAGGTACTTCCCTTGTATCAATCCCAACACAGATCCTGTCTAGGGTCGTCACTCCTAGTAATCTCATACGATGTATATTTCGTAGGTCACTGCAAGGGCTGCCAGGGCTATTGCTCGCACTCGTTGCACCGCTCCCCCATCACCTTATCAATACAGGCCTACCGTACTCTACTGCAACGGAAGGGTCGTCGCCTCCCGTGGACTCAGAATACGCTCGCGGTCACTACAAAGGACTCGTCGCCTGATCAGTGTAGGCCGACAGCTAGAATATAGTGTCCCATACTACCATAATCTGCTCACGAGTCTAAGTGCTCACTGGTCACTACGGGGAGGTTTGTCGCCCCAGTGTAGGCCGACAGCTCGACCACGGTGTCCCATACCACCATGCCCGGCTCATGAGTCTTCGTGGATCAAGGTACCATGGTTAACAGGGTTTACAATGGTAAGTTCAGTACCCTAGATTCAAGCAGTTATGACTCATATAAGGTGAACATACATCGGCCAGTCGGGTTGCTTGACGGGCTCGACTAGTGCGATCGCATCTCAAGTCAAACGACATGAAGTGCGTAGAACACTTCGCGTGGCCTAACCACTGCCGCCAACTTCAAACACGACTCGTGTTCATCGACGCGTCGTTCGTGGCCAAGACCAGCTAGCCACGAGTTCGCTCAGTTACTGACTGCCTGGACTAAGTATAGTCCCAAAGAATTATGGAATCACATCAGCAATTCATATAAGAATATTAGAATTGAAATACAATCATGTGAGCATGTTAACACATGTTATAACATTCAACTTAAGTAAATCTTTAAACACATATATTTCATGCATGTAATGAAATCATGCATATAGTCAACATGTAGGAAATCATTTAGGTCAGCATATTAATTGAGAAATCCATCTCAAACTAATTCATAACATCATTTAATCCAATACATACTAATACAAGCATTTATACAAACACATACACTACACACTTAAGTCTACATATAGTATGTCGACCCGAAGTGCGCAATTAGGCGAATCTCTTCGCCAAACTAATTATGCACGTATTCCTAACTTCCTAATGCGACAACAAACCATGTCAATCACATCAGCAAAATATGAACGTAATCTGTACTTCCTACAAATGACTAAAATGCCCTAAATCTCATATTCTTCGTTAATTTACGAAACAGGAAACGGAGAGCATGTTGTACATGCCAAACGGCGATGCCATCGATAATCTACTATTAAACGACATTGAAAGCGTTGTAAACCATCAATCAAAGCGTCTAAAATCCTCACCTTATGTCTTGTAGACTCGTGAATTCAAACGGAGCGTATACGCTTCGTCTGCGGAAGTAGGAGAACCTGTTTTACAAGTTACGTTAGCTAACACGCTATGAATCTAAGTAATCCGTAAATCAGTAACTTTTAGGGTTGTTTCATACCTGAAAAAGCGGACAAATCACCGGCCAGGTGATTGGGAAGAGTTGATGAAGCACGTGCAATCAGCGACACGAAGGCGGGAAAAATCCTTCCACTCTCTCTCTCAAACTCTCTCCTTTTCTCTCTCCCAAAGCTAGGGTTTTGTAATTTTTGGATGGGAGAGAGGAATGAGGGTTTCAACCCCTTTTATAAGCTTAAAAATGCCGGAAACAGGCTCCGGAATGAAGTTTACTTAGTGCATATCCATTTTGGGGCTGTTTCGGTCCAAAAGATGCTTTCTGGTGGTCCCCTGGTTGTTATTGAGGCAGCTGTGCTTGGTGTCCCTACTGGTTTTGCTGTGATTGGGACCATCTGTTTTGTTGTGGCTCTGGTTGTGGAGCGTATTGATTGCCTTGAGTATTGGCGATGATGTTGTTAACTTCTGTAGTGCATTGCGTGGGAGTGATGCCATTTCCATTCCCATATCCGATGGGCTTCCCCTTGACTTTGTGTAATGTCCCGTCCAACCAGCACAGTATCCTGAGGCGTCCACGTATGATTTGTTGTAGGACCGTTCATTTAAACTACTCATGGTGAGGTACCACAAGTAAATTAATCTAGGATAACCCAACTAAGTTGACCAGATGGGTCAGATAGGACCTAGTGCGGGCCGCCAAGCCAGATGGCCGTTTGCACTTAGCAGCAGCCTGTACAGGCTATACCGCAATATGGAAGGGTTAGAAAATTATAAAAATTTAGAGAACCATCGATCTCATTGGACTTGTGGTCCATCGTGGACCACGGACTCAGTAGACACTCAGAAGTTAATTATCCGTGTCGTTCCAACAACACTTGTCAAATACAACCCACCCAAGGCTGGAGTTAAAATTTGACACTTGTAAATGAAACTAAGTTTTTGGGCTTTTCAGTCGTCGGATTTCTTCTAAATTTACGATGAAGGTCTAATGTATTTTCCTACGCCCGTCCATAAAATCTGGGACTTGATCGTGACATGGTGACCGTTGATCATAAATCGGACCCGTATGACCAAACTCCATATCCGATCGTTCTCAAATTTTACATGGCCCTTCATTGGGCCATGGAGTATCTAACTTATGAGTTTCATGGCCATAGGGCCACCAGAACTGCCCCAATAACCTGAATGGACCTCGCAGGGCCATTTAAAGATCTGAACCGTATGATCGAACTCCATATTCGTTCATCCGTTTGCTCCCAAACTTTGCATGACCCCTCATCGGGCCATAAGGTACCTACACACCAAATTTGGTGGCCAAGGGGGTGTTAGGGCCACCCCAAAGCCAATATGGAGTCCTGGAGGACTATTGTGGGCATTTGAGAAAACTTAAGGCCAATTAGCCCAAGTCTAGGAAATAAAATCCTAGTTCTCTCATAACTCCCTCCTTTACTGCAACCACCAAGGAGTAAAGAGGGAGCAAGAGAGGAAAGGGAGAAGAAAGAGAGTGAAGAAGAGCAAGGTGGACCCTAGATCAAGGTGGGGCCCGAGAAAATCAAACCTTACAACTTCCTACCTCTTCTCTAAGGAGAAACCCTCTGCCACGACCGTCCTTTCGTCCTTTGGTCATCTAGGTAAGATCCCTCATCCCTTTTTCTTGAAACTCATGTGTTGAGAAGGGATTAACATGAATTTTTAACATGCAAGTGCTTGCTTTAGGGATTCAAACTGATCGACCTCAAAGCCTTCATTCCTAGGTCATTTTCCAAGTCTCCAACGATCCATAGGTGTGGACTATTATCCTTAGGTGGCCTAACACCAATTATAGTACGAGTCTAATGATTGTGATTGCTTGGATGATGTATTTGGAGAATCTAGAGAAATCATAAGAATTGTATGTTTGTTGGAATGGTATGGAATTGTATGTTTGGTTCTCATATGATGTTGTCTTTGCCTCTCATATAATTTTGTGTATGGATGATTACGTGTTCATGCCTTGTTTGATCTTTCATATGGTGTTGCTTCATAGTAGGTTAATTCATTACTCTTGTGCATATGATTCTTTAAGATGAAGGAGGTACTTAACTTCCTCACAAACCCATACAACTCCCACGCACCTTATATCATGATAATGATTGCTTGCTTGTTAGGATTATCTGATTTTTATGGTTGAGATGCATGAAAACATGATATTGTTATACTAGTTGATAACATGGATAATTGACATGTTATGCATCACCATCACACCCTTGGATTGGTCAGGAACATGAGGAGAGATGGTAGTTCCATCAATAGGACTATGCTAGGGCTTGACCCGTGGGTTTGGGCGGGTGTGTATAGGTGGCAGTAGTTCGACTACATTGGTCCCTTATACCCGATGTCGCTTGCCACGTGCTCGCCAGACTCGTGCGGTCTAGCCTACTTATTGACCAACCTTGATTGTTAACCTTGTTTGCTCACATATGTATAGAACCTGGAACACTCTGCAACCATCGTTGCCCATCGAAACCAAACTGAAACTGATCCACCATCTCGTGAGCCGGGCATGGTGGAATGTGACACTGTGTCCAAGCTGTCGGCCTACGTTGGGTTGATGCGACTCCTCGTAGTGATCGTGAGCAATCCCATTTACTCAGCACTCTCCATGTGCTTGGAGTCGGAGATGGGAAACCCGAAAGTTCAAGGATCGCGGGGTCTTGTCCCACATGTTGGGGGGCCTTGGCCTTGCAACTAGTTCAGGGCATTTGATACGTGGGGTGTATCAGATTTTCCAACTTACTGGATGAACGGACTTAACTAAGAACTCAGCTTATACTACCGCATTTCATTGCACTAGCTAGGGTGGTGACTCGACTGCTGGGCATCTGATAGTGTTGTTCATATGCGATCATTAGATGGAGTCGCTCGAGGGAGTGTTGTGGCGAGGGCATGCATCATATCATCTACTATGCATATGCATTAATAAGATTAGATAGGGGTTTATAAATGACTATCTTTTATTAAGTTCGTAATATAATTGATGCCTGTTATAACTTAAGACTAATAGCACCCACTGAGTTGATCACTCACTCCCACTCTGGGGCGGTATTTTAAAACACCAACTAGACTCATCCGTAGATGCAGGTGATGCCGAGTATGAGGAGCCCGGTGACACGAGCCTCGAGGAGGAGGACGAGTTATCCTATTTTCAGATGATAAGCGAGTCTCCGTCGGCTCAGTAGATGGCACGTTGGATTACTGAGTAGCAGACTCAGTCCTATTCTTTTAGACATGATATTTTTGTGATTTTTATTGGGCAACGCTTTGGGCGACCCATTTATATTCTTTTGAACTTGTATATATATATATATATATATATACATATATATATATATATATATATGTATATATATATATATATATATATATCTTTCATTCTAGTAGACTAGTTGTGGTTGTGTTTCATGCTCCAAGTAATTTCAAGTTGCGCAATTAAACTTGATTAATCATAAAACCATAAAATTGATGATAAGTGACACTCGAAAACTTGGGAGTCGAGTGTATGCACGACCCCCGCTTTCCAGGGCATTACAAGTTGGTATCAAAGCAATAGTTTGGAATTCATTGGGCCATGGGTCATAAACTCACTAATGTGTCCGCTGACTTGAGAGGATACACTGTAGGAAACGCAACAGAGACTTTGAACGCTAAGAACCATCCTAGACCCTGAACCAACAATTGTAGACGGAGGGTAGGACTTCTAATGAGTTAGGAATGGGTAGCGAGAGAGGGAATAGTAATGCTAGAGAAGGGTATCCGAGGGTCTTACAGTGCCACGACCCATTCCCGGGCAAGAGATTGGGAACTTGACGTCAAGACTCGGTTCGATGGACTTGAAAGTTAGCTAACTTAACCCACCAAATTCCTAGGGCCCGTTGGGCCAATTGAAATAGTGGGGATTAGAGTGAAAGGAATTTTTAAGTAATAATAACTGCAGGTGTAAGGAATTGTCCCTGGGATGAGTGCATCCCATGTTCTATAATGCCCTGTTGGTATGTAATCAATTAAGGGTAAACCCCGGCCCTTTCTTCCCAATCGTACTTAGAAATTCATCATCCTGGGATTTGGAAAACCCACATCACATCATCCAACATAAGGCTCATTCAGTAAAGCCTGTGAAATAAATTGAGTGCCATCCCGCACTCAATCCAGACATGTCATTCCTAAATCTTAGGTTGGGGTTAGCATTTCAATCCCATTTAGTACAACTTAATGCCACTAGCCAAGAAAGCCAAAGATCGAAATTCCTTTTTCCGATACATCTTCTTAAGATATTCACCTGTCATCGCTCTATTCTTGAACTTCCCTAGTACATTATTAGAAACGAGCCGAAGACTGAATGGTTGGATTGTTAAACCCATCATCTTAGACCAAAAGAGTTAAGTACCGGGACGAAGTAGTGAATCTCGAATAATTAGGAAGGGGTGAATGAAATTTTATCAGAATTAGGGGAAATAGTAGAAAAATGGGATTGTGGTCCCTAACCGGGAAGAATCTAATGAAGATACAGGGCCCATTGCATAGATCGGCTTCTCCTACTCCAAAATCATGTATAACACTTCCTGGAGAGCCATTCCGACACCCGGGGATGTCGAAAAATCACTCGAACCTCAAATTGGTGTGGCCCCCTCTGAATCGGTGTGGCCCCTGCCGACCTTCCAAGGACCCGCGTGGCCCCCGCCGATCGGCTTGCCCCTCGCTGCCCGTCCGCGTGGTCCCCCACCAATCAGCATGCCCCCCACTGCCCATCCCGGTGGCCCCCGCCATTGCTTGCGTGGCCCCCGCCAGTGGTCCAGGGAGGCGCGTGGCCCCCGCTGGACCCCCTTTTGCTAGTTTCCCTTATAAATATGAATTTGGGGTGGGGCCCACTATCTTGTACACTTAAAACCCTACCACCCCACCTCTCCTCTCTCTCATTACACTCTCCTACTAAGCAATCCAAGGGAGTAAACCTCCTTCCCTCACCCTCAACACTCCCTCATTCTCCTCACTTCCCTCCTAACAACAAAGAAAAACAAATTCAATCCTCATTCTTCAACAAGTTCCTTCTTCCCTCTATCTATTTCCCTCAACTCCCAATCCTTCACACCAGGCCCTCCCATTACTCATTCCACTCCTTCACTTTTAAAACCCATTCACAAAACAAACCCCCAAAACCCATCTCAAAGATACATTTCCAACATCCATCCCCAAACCCATTTCAAACACTCATTCTTCAAATCATCTTCCTAAACTCTTCATTAATCATTTTCTCATTTTACACTCTCGTCATATTTCACAACCTACTTCCACCCTCTTCAAAACCCTATTCTCAAACTCCTTTTCAAGCTCCATTCCCAATTCCTCACATCTCATAACCCATTTTCAAATCATTTTCAAAACCCCATTCTAAAGCCATAACCAACCCACATTTCTCCATCCATTCACAAGGCCATTCTTAAAACCCAAGCTACAACCCCATTCCAAAGACCCCTCCCCCTTCAACCAAGAAAGATGACATTCCTTGCAACCATTGCCTCATTCTTCACAATCCCGGTGGTTCTTTCCCTTATGGGGAAGAAAAGATCAGCTCTTGAGAAGGCGAGGCTGAGCCAAGAGCAGCGTAGTAAGAAGAAGGCCAATCAGAAGGGGAAGGCAAGCTCGGAGGTCCGATCCAAGAGGTTGAACAATTCCTAAAAAGATGAGATGCTCGTTGAAGATTTGAGAAATTTTCATGTGCGCCAAGTCACCTTCAAGGCCTCTATAAAGGAACATCTGCTAAGTAATAACTCTCTACTCAACCGACTTATGAAAAAGGATTGGGATCTCATATTTTATATAAGTGATCAAGCTGATGTGGGGCAAACTAGAATGTTTTACACTCGAATTAGAAATCCTCAATTCGAGCCCATTGAATTTGATATTATAGTTTGTGGTGAGAAAATCTACTTGGGAGTTGCGGACTTCGCTGAAATATTGGGAGTGCCCCTGGGGGAGGTGCAAATTGATGAAACGAATCTTGAATCGAGAGAAGCCCATGATGAATGAACTCGCTTCTTGTGTGGCTGAGCTACCCACTGGATGTGGGATGTCGGCCTGTACGCAACAACCCTGGCCCCCGAATATCGAGTACTTCACCACATTGCGACCTACAATATATACCCGAGGTTGAAGAACTACACCGAGTGCACCTGCTCCACGAGCACCATGTGTGGATGTGGGAGGAGTTTGAAGGCGGTTTCAATGAGAAGTATCTCCCTCAGACATACTAGCATGAGAGGGAAAACGAGTTCCTCCGCCTCCAATAAGGAGGAATGACCGTAGCGCAATACGAAAATAGATTTACAGAATTATCGCGCTACGCTTCCGAGATGATCGCCAATGAGGCGATTAAGATGAGGCGATTCACAGCAGGGCTGAGGAGCGACATTCGCTCCAAGATGTGTTGTGCGAACCTCAGGACCTATGCCGAGCTCGTTGAGATGTCTATACGGGAGGAACAGGATGAGGAGCAAGTCTCATAGACCCGTTCACAGCTGGGGCCATGAGGCAGGGCGGAGGGATCGTCCTCTTCTTTTGTGGGAAAAAGGTCGCGCCCGAATTCTCCACTTAGGCTTGCTGTTGCACCAACACCTCCTACATGACCTACCCAGATGTGCAACTATTGTAGGAGGACATGTCACTTTAAGCCTTACTATTTTACAAGGATGAGGGACCTCAGCTTCACACCACCTCAATGCAACAATAGGCCCCCACAGCAGGCGTTGCAGATTCCACCCCTATGGATGATGGGGCCTAGCCAGCAGTTCTGTCATCCTCCTGCACCTTAAGCTAGGCCGCTACAACGGCCTATGTAGCGGCTGAACCTTCCTTAGTAAGCACGAGTTCATGCACTAGCGACCGAGGGCCAGGATGCAGTTATCCCCACTCCTACGGCCTTTGAGGTGATGACCCACATTCAAGGTACTCCTATATTTCTTTTGGTGGATACCGGGTCTACTGCTTCACTCATCTCGCATGCAACCGTCAAGCATCTAAGACTATGCCCTACTCCCTTCGTTGGAGTAAAGATCATTGTTGCCACCGATACTTTCTCAGAAGTAACAAAGATATGTCATGATTGTCCCATTGACTTGGGATGCAAGGTGGCGCTTGTGGATTTGATAGTGACCAAGATCTTCCATTATGACATCATCCTGAGCATGGACTGGTTGACCATGATGAAGGCAGAGATCGATTGTGACACTCTGACAGTGAAAATATACGAAGACGATAGCACTTCCCTCACATTCTCAGTCAAAGTTAGCCATGATCATAGGATTTTGTATTATGCTTCATTGGAGGACGGTTATGATGGACCCTCGATTACATGCACACCCTGGTCCAAGATTTTTTAGGATGCGTTTAAAGTCATAACTGGACTTCCGCCTCGACGTGAGATAGACTTCACGATTGATCTAACTCCGGGTGCCAAGCCCATCTCCTTGCCTACTTACTGCATGCCCCTATGTGAGATGGAAGAGCTAAGGTCTCAAATTGACAAATTACTAAAGTCAAGCTTCATCTGAACCAGCGTCTCACCTTGGGGAGCCCCAGTCCTATTTGTGAAGAAGAAGGACGGCTCTTTACAACTATGCGTGGATTACAGAAAATTGAACCAAGTGACGGTTCCGAACAAATACCCATTGCCCAGAATTGATGATTTATTCAACCAGTTGAGGGGTGCTCAATACTTCTCAAAGATCGATCTACAATTAGGGTACCATCAGCTGCGAGTCAAGGACAAAGATATACCGAAAATGACCTTCAGAACCTGTTTTGGTCATTATGAGTTCCTTGTTATGTTATTCGGGCTCACCAATGCCTCAACGGTATTCATGGATCTCATGAACAGAGTCTTTAGGCCGTTCATATACAGATTCATCATCATGTTCATCGATGACATATTAATTTTTTTAAAGATTCGTTAAGAACATGAAGAACATTTGAGAGCGGTCCTAAAAACACTTATGAAAAATTAGATGTTTGCACAATTTAGGAAGTGCGCCTTCTGGAAGGAGAAGGTCAAACTTTTAGGACATGTAGTGTCTAAGGAAGGAATATTTATGGATCTCGCCTAGGTGGCGGCCATACAAGATTGGAAGCAACCAAAGTTGATCATAAAAATGAGAAGCTTTCTTGGTCTCGTAGGCTATTACGACAGATTCATCAGAGACTTTTCGAAGATAGCCCGACCACTATCCCAACTTACGTGGAAGGACATCAAATTTTCCTGGAATGAGAAGGCGGAGGCGGCCTTCCAAGAGTTGAAAGATAAGCTGACCTCGACACCTATACTCATGTTACCTGAGCAGGGGGTCAAGTACACGGTCTATACTAACGCCTCTCGGGTGGGCTTGGGTTGTGTACTCATGTAAATGGACAGGGCAATTGCTTACGCATCTTGACAGCTAAGGAAGCATGAGGAGAAATACCCTACCCATGACCTCAAACTCGTGGCGGTAGTATTTGCATTGAAGATATGTAGACACTATCTTTATGGTGAGGAGTTTGAGCTCTTTTCTGATCATAAGAGCCTCAAATACATCTTCACTCAGAAAGATCTGAATATGAGACAGCGTCGCTGGATGAAGACATTGAATGACTTCAAGTTCGACGTCTCGTATCACCCTGACAAGGAAAATTTGGTGGCGGAAACCTTGAGTCGTAAAAAGATAATGGAATTTACAGCCCCGCTAATGGTGAGAGAGTGGGACATGGTGAAATTTGTTCGGTACTTCGACACGAAGCTAACCGTGGAGGAGCCGTATGAGGTCATAGCTCACATTTAGGCCCAACCAATGATTAACAATAAAATCATGGAAGCTCAGGAGGGCGATGAGCTATTGAAGAAGATGAGGGAAAGAGTAAAGAATGATGTGAAGTCCGAGTGGAGGGTCGACATTAATGGGGGATTACGGTATCGAGGCGGTCTTTGTGTTCTAAACCTTCAAGGACTACGAGAAGAAGTTCTAAATGCTGCTCACAACTCCAAGTTAGCGATGCATCCTGGTAGTACTAAAATGTACCGGGATATGAAGTGAAACTATTGGTGGGACAATATGAAGAAAGAAATAGCTGAGTATGTGTCCTGATGCCTCATGTGTCAACAAGTCAAGGCCAAGCACCGCTGATCGCCGGGCCTTTTGTAACCCATGCCCATAGCGGAATGGAAATGGGACTTCATATCAATGGATTTTATTTCCGGTTTGCCCAAGACTCGAAAGGGGTATGATTCGATATGGGTGATTGTGGACAAGCTAACTAAGTTAGCCCATTTCCTGCTAATCAAGACTTCTAGCTCCACCGATGATTTGGCCAAGTTGTATATCAAGGAAATCATGCGGCTCCATAGCGTGTCGTTGGAAATTATATCGGACAGGGATACTTGTTTCACGTTGATCTTCTGGACCCACATCCAAAAAGCTATGGGAGTAAAGCTGAAGTTAACATTGCCTTCCACTCGCAAACAAATGGACAAACTGAGAGAGTGAACTAGATATTGGAGGACATGTTGCGGGCTTGTGTTCTGGACTTTCAGGAGAGTTGGGATGATTGTCTCCTATATGCCGAGTTCACCTACAATAATAACTTCCAAGTTAGCATCGGTATGGCGCCTTACAAGGCTTTGTATGGACGTCCGTGCCGAACCCCGCATTGTTGGAAGGAAATAGACGAGAAGAGTTTGCTAGGACCGAATTTGGTACAGATCACGACCGAGAAGATTGAAATTATCCAGTACCGCCTCTTGACAGCTCAAAGAAGGCAGAAAAGCTATGCCAACACAAGATGGAGGGACTTAGAATTTGAATCTGGGGACCATGTATCTCTCAAGATCTCCCTAATGAAGGGCGTTTTACGCTTTAGTAAGAAGGAAAAACTCATGCCACGATTCATTGGGCCCTTCTAGATTTTAGACTGAGTTGGTGTAGTTGTCTATCGCTTGGCCCTACCCACGCCTCTGTCGGAGTGCATAACGTCTTTCACGTATCAATGTTGAATAAGTACATCCCCAATCCTTCACATATCTTCAAGTGAGAACATGTGGAACTCAAGGAAAATGCCACATACATTCTCTGACCCACTCAAATATTGGATAGGAAGGAGTAGGTCCTACGCAATAAAGTCATCCCATTGGTTAAGGTACTATGGACCCATCATGAGGAAGAAGAGGCCACTTGGGAGATAGAAGCAGAAGTCCACAAGCATTACCCAAGCCTGCTTCAGCAACGAACAGGTATAAATTTCAAGGATAAAATTTATTTATAAGGGGGGTAGATTCTAACGTCCTGTCCAACCAACACAGTATCATGGGGCATCCACGTAAGATTTGTCGCAGGACCGTTCGTTTAAACTACTCGTGGTGAGGTACCACAAGTAAATTAATCTAGGATTAGCCCAATTGAGTTGACCAAACGGGTCATGATAACCTAGTGTGGGCCGCCAAGCCAGATGACTATTTGCACTTGCAGCAGCCCGTATGGGCTATACTGCGATGCGGGAGGGTTAAAAAATTATAAAAATTTAGAAAACCATAGATCTCACTGGGCTTGTGGTCCATCGCGGACCACGGACTTAGTGGACACCCAGAAGTTAATTATTTGTGCCGTTCAAACAGCACTTGTCAAATGCAGCCCACCCAAGGCCGGAGTTGAAATCTGACACTTGTAAATGAAACTGAGTTTCTAAGTTTTTTAACCATTGGATTTCTTTTAAATTTTCGATGAAGGTCTAATGTATTTTCCTTTACTCGTCCACAAAATCTGGGACCCGATCGTGACACGGTGACCGTTGATCGTAAATCGGACCCATACGACCAAACCCCATATCCAATCGTTCCTAAAATTTTCATGGCCCTTCATTGGGCCATGGAGCATCTAACCTATGAGTTTCATGGCTAGAGGGCCACCAAAACTGGCTTAACAACTGGAATGGACCCCGTATGGCCATTTAAAGATCTAAATCTATAATCAAAAACCATATTCATTCATCCGTTTGCTCCAAACTTTGTATGACCTCTCATCGGGCCATGAGACACCTACACACCAAATTTGGTGGCCAAGGGGGTGTTATACCCTAAAGCCAATATGGAGTCCTAAAGGGCCATTGTGGGCATTTGAGGAAACTAAAGGCCAATTGGCCCAAGTCTAGGAAATAACACCCTAACTCTCTTATAACTCCCTCTTTTATTACAACCACCAAGGTGTAAAGAGAGAGTAAGAGAGTAAAGGGAGAAGAAAGAGAGTGAAGGAGAGCAAGGTGGACCCTAAATCGAGGTGGGGCTTGAGAAAATCAAACCTTATAACTCCCTACCTCTTCTCCAAGGAGGAACCCTCCACCACGATTGCCCATTCGTCCGTTGGTTGTCTAGGTAAGATCCCTCATCCATTTTTCTTGAAACTCATGTGTTGAGAAGGGATTGACATGGATTTCTAACATACAAGTGCTTGCTTTAGGGATTCCAGCCGATCGACCTCAAATCCCTCCTTCCTAAGTCATTTTTCAACTCTCCAACGATCCATAGGGATAGAATATTATCCTTAGGTGGCCTAGCACCAATTATAGTACAATTCTAATGATTATGATTCCTTTGATGATGTATTTGGAGGATCTAGAGAAACCCTAGGAATTGTATATTTGTTGGAATGGTATGAAATTGTATGTTTAGTTCTCATATGATGTTGTCCTTGCCTCTCACATGATTTTGTGTATGGATGATTACGTGCTCATGCCTTGTTTGATCTTCCATATGGTATTGCTTCATAGTATGTTGATACATTACTCTTGTGCATATGATTCCTTAAGATGAAGGAGGTACTTAACTTTCTCACAAACCTACACAACTCACACGCACCTTGTTTCATGATAATGATTGCTTGCTTATTAGGAATATCTGATTTGGATGGTTGAGATGCATGAAAACATGATATTGTTATGCTAGTTGTAGCCTGGATAGTTGGCATGTTATGGATCACCATCACATCCTTGTGTTGGTCAGGAACATGAGGAGAGACGGTAGTTCCATCGGTAGGACTATGCTAGGGCTTGACCCATGGGTTTGGACGGGTGTATACGGGTGACAGTAGTTCGACTACATGGGTCCCTTGTACTCAATGTCGCTCATCACGTGCTCGCCGAATTCGTGCGGTCTAGCCAACCTACTAACGAACCTTGATTGTTAACCTTATTTTCTTACATATGTACAGAACCTGGAACTCCCTGCAACCATTGTTATCTATCAATAACCGAACTGAAACTGATCCACTGTCTCGTGAGCCAGGCATGGTGGAATGAGACACTGTGTCCAAGCTGTCGGCCTACGCTGGAGTGTCACGCCTCCCCGTAGTGACCACGAGAGATCCCTTTTACTCAGCACTCCCCATGTGCTTGGAGTTGTGGTGGGGAATCCGAAGGGATCAAGGATAGTGGGCTCTTGGCCTTACACGTTGGGGAGTCTTGGCCTTGTAACTTGTTTAGGATATTTGATACGTGGGGTGTATTAGATTCTCTAACCTGCTGGATGAACGGACTTAACTAAGAACTCAACTAACACTATCGCATTACATGCACTACATAGGGTGGTGACTCGACAGTCGAGGTCACTCTGAGGGAGTATCATTCATATGCGATCGTTAAGTGGAATCGCTCGATGGAGTATTGTGGTGAGGGCATGCATCATATCATCTACCATGCATATGCATTAATAAAATTATATAGGCGTTTATTAATGACTGCCTTTCATTAAGTTCATAATATAATTGATGCTTGTTATAACTTAAGACTAATAGCACCCACTGAGTTGATCACTCACTTCCACTCTGGGGCGGTATTTTAAAACACCAACCAGACTCGTTCGTACATGCAGGTGATGACGAGTATGAAGAGCACGGTGACGAGAGCCTCGAGGACGAGGACGAGGACGAGTTTTCCTACTTCTAGATGATGAGTGATTCTTCGTTGGCTCAGTAGATGGCACGTTGGATCATTGAGTAGTAGACTTAGCCCTATTCTTTTGGACATGATATTTTTATGATTTTTGTTGGGCAACACCTTGGGCGACCCAGTTATATTCTTTTAGACATATATATATATCTCTTTCATTCCAATAGACTAGTTATGGTTATGTTTCATGCTCTAAGTAATTTCAAGTTGCGCAATTAAACTTGATTAATCATAAAATCATAAAATTGATGATAAGTGACACTCAGGAACTTGAGAGTCAAGTGTATGCACGACCCCCAATTTTCAAGGCATTACACTTTGTTTCTTTTGATTGAGGGGGCCCGATGCAGCCATAGAGAGATGGTCCCAGCTCTGATGAGTTGGGAGCAGTTCACATATGGATAGGAAATCAAATATCTGGAGATGTTCGGGTTTGCCGAATGGACAATCATGGATATTTGTTCCTCGTTATCGATTGGGTTTCTTATTTGGGCTACCATGGCCTGCCATCATCCCACATAAGCTGACAACGACTTATCGCTTTTTTACCTTAAGGGAACTAGATTGGCTCTTCTCGGAGCCATGTTCAGATTGTAGGAAAATCTATTAATGAATGCCTAGGAGAGCCTTTCCCAAGTCCTGATCTGATGACTATCCACCGATGTGTACCAATCCAGAGCATCACCCTTAAGGGATTTTTAAAAAAGCCGTATCAAGGCCCCATCGTTCCCTGTTATCGCATTGAGTTCCCCGTAAAAGGCTTTTAGATGTGCTGTGGGGCACCCACTACCGTCATATCTTTTGAATTTCACCACCTCAAAGTTTGGAGGCACCCGAGCATCTGGAAAGGGACACAAATCCCTGAATTTAGTGGATGGATGATTCACTCCTTGTTGCCTCTGCAGCTGATTTTGTACCATTTAAAATTGTTCCCACAACTCTTCGATTTTTGATTTGTTGTGTTGCGGGTATCTTGCCCCTTGATGCAAGGGTTTGGCTACTTCTTCCTTATAAGGGTCAATTTCTTCGACCCTTTGAATCCGAGAATGGGGGGTTATTAGAAAGATGATGGACTCCTAATGGCGGGAGGTAATTAGAATTGATCTCAGCTCCCTTTCGGGGGAGGGTATGATGTGCGGAGATGGCTCGGGGTATCTGCCAAATCCAAAATGTTACTCTCGTTAGGGGGAGTGAGTTGGACTCGAAACTGGCCCCCTTCGTGGGCATCCGCCAATTCTTATTAGTGATTCCCGTTAGGGGGAACCTGTGTTGTAAGTTAATTATCGTTCTCGTTTCTGGGGAGATGTGCCGGGTAATGATGTGTAGGAGAGATGCTCCCATTTCTCTGTTGTAGTTGATCTTATGTTGATTCTGCATGAAGAGGGAGAATGGGATTTGTTGGAAGGATGAGGGAGAAGGTAAAAGGAGTTTATGGGATTGAGCTATTTTGCACACTAGGCTATGTCACCTGCATATTTAGTATGGCGCCTGGCACCAGGTGAAGCAATAACTCCTACATTGTTCGGAGACTTTGGGCCATCTCATTCATGGTTACATTATCTGGTGAGTCTATTGGAGCTGCCGGAGGTGTCGGAGCCGGTGCCGGTATCGGTGCCGATGTTGATGGTTCAGGAGCTGGTGGAGTTAACGACTCTTCTTCATGGGTAGCCTGAGTAGCCATAGCTGCGCGGGATCGAATAGTCCTAGCTCGAATTGATGCCTAGACAAGTGTAAGCTAAAGATTGATTTTTTTATTTTTATTTTTTTCGAATGTATGAGAAATGTCCCTTAACATTAGAGTACCGCACTCTTTTGAGTCGGGTCTCGGCTAACGCATTCTAGTAAGTCCCCAGTGAAGTCACCATTCTGTGAGCGCTGGAAATCGGCATCCACGCTGATTTATGTGTTTGTTTTGATGGTGGGGGTGATTAAGCTGATTTGTGGATGTTGGAGTCGCCACTAGCTAATTAATCTCATAATCTTGCAATTGGCTAGAACCCGCAGAATACGTAAGGTCGGAGAAATTAGAAGACTCTCCTATCTTAGATTGACTTCTAGTCTGCGATCCGAGATTCCGGGTAAAGGACCTCAGTTACAAAGAGGGAAAGTGTTAGGCAGCTTCTCTGCCCGTATAGATGTACAGTCTCTACATAGTGTGGTAAGAAATCTCAAGGGATGAATGATATGGTCGGATTAGGACTAGGCACAAACAAATTTTTTCGGCAAGCCATAGAGCATACATTCAATGATGTGTCTAGAAGGTGGATGTAATGATGTTTATACCAAAAGATGAAGAAAAGTGGACTAGATTGTTAAAAATTTCTGATGTAACAGGATTCGATATACGGAAAGTCACAAAGCATTCGTTCATTAGAGATCTAGAAAAGCATGGGGTTGAAAAGGGAATAAATATCATGATGAATGCTTGTATGTAAACAAGATGATCTTTAGCTTGCTCTTGAGATGACTAGAACATGGAGTACATCATGACTAATCCGGGCTAGACTGTAGGGTTAAGGAGCTTAGGAGGAGGCTAAAGGGTGGCTGAAAATCTAAGCTGTGAGGCTTGGGAGCTCCTTCTCACCCTCTCTCTCTTTCTTAAGGAATGAGGGGTTGTTCCTTTTGAAATGTGAAGAAGAGATGGCTACTTATAGCCTTTTTTATGGCAATGTGGTAATTGTTGGGCTTATGAAGGGTAAAAGCTGATATGGCAGCTTAGGATTAGTTGAGGAGAGAGGAATGCCACGTGGCGTGCTCTCATTGGCTTTTGGGGTTGGTAAAATAGTAAATGTGGTAAGCTGGGGGGTAAATTCAGAGAAAAGTTGACTTTCGGGATGAGAGACAGCTGTTGCTCAGAGGACACACATATCTTACGCGCGGTGGTAATTGGATAACAGCCTGCGGTAGTCAGACTACCGCCCGGGCCTAGTTCGGGCCGGGCCTTGAGTGGTGGGTTTTATCTGATGTTTCGCTTTGTCCAGTAGTCCACTTTTCGATCTTTTAAGCTCAAATCGGTGTGCTTTGGCTTTGAATGATGACTCGTGATGACTCAGGTCAGGATTAGGGTTTTGGATCAGGGTTTGGTTTAGATTAGACCATGGTTCTAGATTGTTCTAGCTTTCTCAAGATATCAGCTTAGGTGAGATGTCTATAGCTATAAAGGTGTCTTATTATTTGTACTCAGAGAGATAACTCAAGTGAGTGGCTCAGTGCAGGTGATATGGCTGAGACGAGTCGGCAAACGCTGAGTTGAGCTTAGGGGAGTGGATGAGAGAGAGAGAGAGAGAGAGAGAGAGAGAGAGAGAGAGAGAGAGAGAGAGAGAGAGGAGCTCGGTCACAATGAGTTAGGTAAGGAAGGAAATTTGTAAGAAAGAGACGGACGGATATGGTAGAGTTTATGTTTTAACTTTTTTTTTTAAAAAAAAAATATAATATATTATAAATATATATAATATAATTATATATTCGAGCCGAGCTCGAGCTCGAGCTTCAAGTTGAACTGAGTTCGAGTCGAGTCGAGTCAAGATCCACAATGATCGAACTCAGTTTGTTTTCAAAACGAGTTGGGTCATATGAAACTTGGCTCACCTCGAGTTGTCGTTCGAGCCAAGTCAACTCAAGCTAGATCGAGCCGAGCCGAGCTAGCTTAGCTCGTGTATAACGTTAACTCGTGTACACCTCTATACTCAATTACTCAGGGGAAATGGTACAACAAGGTTAAACTCGGGAGAGTTTCCCATGAGGTTGAGCTCCATGGGCGCCATCGTCATCTACTTTGGACATGCATATAATGCATTTGGTAGGCCCCCTCTAGGTCATGGAATATCTCAAAAAATCAGCGTTTTCATAATTTACTAGGCCATACCATATGAAATTATGCCATAAACATCTCAAACAACTTGATCAATCCCACGTGAGTGTTATATATGGCTGAAATTTATCGTGACCTCTCATCTAAGTGGGGAATAGACAATGGATGGGCTGGATGTCTGAACCACATCTCAGTGAGCCATATAAATGATCAAGAAAGTTTCAATGGGTGAGTATCTACTATCAACGGTTGTCTATAGTGTTGTCCACTTAAGTCATTCATTGGCTTGATTTTTAGGCCTGTGGCTCACCATAAAAGGGTGCATCTGATTGATGGGGAGGATGTCCAACATAAATCACAATGGGGCCCACAGAGCTCAACCTCATACAAAATTCCCATGAGGTCAACCTTATAGTACCTGTTCCCATTTTAAATATAATATAAATATTAAATATATATTATTTATTCTAACCATGAGGCTCCCCAAACTATAGGCATGTAAGACCATGTATGTATCAAAGTGGCACATATGTGTTCTAAAACCATCTATCAAATGGCCCCAGCCATGTAAATGCTCTTATTTAACCTAAACCAACTAGAAACTGAGATCTACGAATTCAATGGGCGTTTGATGAGTACCCTGATCAATCAATTCTGTGTCCTCATTTTCAAGAATGAGACCCGGACAAAAAGGACCCAAACCTGCAAGACCCAAATCCGGTTAGCCAGGTACCATACTATAGGACCCGACCTGTTGACAACCTTTCTGGTTAAGTTATGATTTGGATCATCATATAACCATAACATAGGTAGAAACTTGCAAGTTATTTGCATCTACCACAACTATCCATCTATCCAAATCTACATTGCCCTCATGATATAAAACTCCAACGATGACTTGCGTACACATAGGTGAAAAGGAACGATACATGCATGGTATCCACACCATCCACCCAAATTTCACCACGATCTCAAAATTTAAACTAATTCGAAACTCACATGGGGCCCACCTTACTATTAAAGTGGCCTGATTTTTCCTACTAGGGAGCACAAGACGAACACATTGGACTAACTGCTAATTGCCAAACAAGACGTTGGTCCCATTGAACAAGGATTTGAACAAATACAATGAATGCTATAATCGATTAACTGGTAACATTCCCAAATTATAAATCTATTTTCAAACAAGTCATTATTGAATATCACTATGCATTTTCATCATGGAGATAAATAAATCAAAACATATACATGAGATCACTACCATTGTCACCCTAAATTTTAGGGCATTCTCAAAGATGAAAAATACATACAATATGTAAGAGATATTTGGGAACCAGGATTTCTATATATGTCTCTGAAAAATCTATACTCATTGAGAGTCTTTTAACATCAAGTCTTCACTTGCTAAGATTTCCACCACATCATTAAATGAACAATGTGAGAAACCATATCATATAGAATATGATCACATCATAAGTAGGCCTTACTGGCATGCTTATTGAATAAGATCCAATGGCTAGATTTGATCTGATTTGATCAAGACCTTCGATCTATGGTGGTATACAAAATGGAGAAGTCTTATAATAATCTAATGACTTCCATCTTGTGAAGATTCAAGAATTGGGGGCTTCGGTTGGATCTCGTGTCCATGGCTCACACATTTTACATTCGTTTTCAAATTACAAGGTAAATACTAACAAGTGTGGTGTTTTAGTGCAAAACAGTGATGGAAAAAGATTTTTGGAGCAAAACTGTGGGGCCCATTGTGATGGATCAATTGTATCCATGCCTAGAGCTGTACACGAATCGAGTCAGCTCAGTTAACTCGCTCGACTTGACTCAGCTTGAAATTGTGTTCGAGCCGAGTCTGAGCTAGACCAAGCTTGACTTGACTCAGCTTGGTTCAAATCAATTCAAGTGGGATCAAGTTCACTTAATATAAATATTTTATAAATATTTATATATTTAAATAAATTATATATATATATATAAGAAAATTATCACTGTAGACCCCACCTTTTACCCAGCGTCTTTTATGAAGGATACAAACCTTAACTTCCCCACTTAGACCTTGCACATACTGCCAGAGCATTTGAGGATGAAAATACCCCTGCTCTTCACTGTCGTTGCTTTCACTCACGTTGCTTTCAAAAAACTCTTTTCTTCAGCATAAAAATCCCTCCATTGGATCGCTCCATTCTCCCATTGGATTGCATCCTCTCCATTTTCTCATCTTCTGAAAATGGTCGGTCCACTGAAGAAAGCACGCACCACAAGTATATTTTAATATATTGCCTGTTGGATGAAGCTTGCATCTGGACTTTTCGTTCATCTATGTATACATCATCCGATGAACATGATGGATTACAAATTAAACATCATCGTGGGCTCAAAACCTTAATATAGATGGAAAAATGGATGAATGTCGTGGATAGTCCACATACAGTCAAGCTGGGCCCAAATCAGTTAACTCAACACGATAAAGCATACTGATCAAAATGATTTCAAATTTTAAGAGTTCATGGTCTATTAGACCTACTTCTTGGTAATATGCTTGAGTTGTCGTCGACATTTCCGGTTCATGATTGGTTGAATTCCTCGAATAATACATGAATTTGATGTTTGGCTAGTTCAATTGCATTTCAATTATGTGTTAGGCTAGTTCAATTGTATTTCAAGTTCATTGAAATTCATATTATGGTAGTTCAATTGCATTTCAATTATGTGTTAGGCTAGTTTAATTGCATTTCAAGTTCATTGAAATTCATGTTACCCTCGCTAAATTTTCAGTTTTCCCTGCTCAATATCAAGTTTTCCCCTCTCAATATCTAGTTTGCCTCGCTCAATTTCATGTTTGCCCCGCTGAATTTGTAGTTTACCTCGCTGAATTTTTTGTTTGCCCTGCTTAATTTTCAGTTTTCCCCGCTCAATTTTCAATTTACCCCGCTCAATTTCTAGTTTGTCCCGTTCAATTTCATGTTTGCCTGCTGAATTTCTAATTTACCCCGCTAAATTTCATGTTTGCCCCGCTGAATTTCATGTTTGCCCTACTGAATTTCATGTTTTCCCTACTCAATTTCATGTTTGCCCCGCTTAATTTCATGTTTGTCTTTCTCAATTTCATGTTTGCCCCACTGAATTTTCAGTTTGCCCCGCTGAATTTCTAGTTTGTCCTGCTGAATTTCATGTTTACCCTGCTCAATTTCTAGTTTCCCCCGCTCAATTTCTAGGTTTCCTCGCTCATTTTTCTAGTTTGTCTCGCTCAATTTTTATGTTGCCTCGCTCAATTTATAGGTCGCCTCGCTCATTTTCTAGTTTGCCTTACTTATTTTGATAGTTTGTCACGCTCAATTTTTAGTATTTCCTCGTTCAATTTCTATCTCGATTTCATGTGAAGCTTGTTCAAATTCATGAAATGCTACATTGTTTTCAATTATGTCTGATTTTGTACACTATGATTATCTTGTGCATTTTATATTTGATATATTTTTCAATTCATCTTTACAAGTGACGAATATTCTGCTGTAATCTTAAACCCAACCTCTAGGTGTTCACTGAAATGGTGGTTTGACAAGGTGAAGATTGGAGTGGAAAAGCATGATAGTCGGCTAAATTTGTTTAGTCAATCCTCATTTTCATTTTTATTGCATGTTACATCCTTTAGATTTATAGTAACTCTATTTCACCTTCTTTTTCTAAGATATTAAGGTGATCTAGTATTTGAGATTAGGGGGAGACGATTGCAGTTCACGGAGATGGACTTCGCCCTTATTACGGGCCTTAAGGCTGGAGAGCACTACAAGTACATTAAGAGATAAATACTTCAAAGAATATCCAGTATTAAAGAAATACTTAATGGATGTGTTTGAAAGATTGGTTGACACCAATAAGTACGAAGATGTCATGAAGGTTGCTCTACTTCTGGTTGTGGAGTGCTTTATTAGGGGAACCGAACCGAAAACCATATGTAACATGGATTATATTCACCTAGTCGACTCGCTAGATGATTTCTATAGCTATCCTTAGGGTAGTTTGGGATGCTATACAATGTCGCAAGGAATCGAAGCTGGCGTTGCTGCATCAAGTACCCCTCGCTACTCTGTATGTGGTTACATCCTTCCTCTACAAGTAAGGACACTTCTTATTTTCTACATGATTACAGTCTATTATAATCAATTGTGAATTTTTTATCCGGTGTAATTTCATTATAATAGATATGGGTGGTAGAGAGATTACCGTCCCTACGAGAGTGTGTTGTTTCATATGTTCCCCATCAAATTCCACGCTTCATTCAATATCGAGGCTGGAAGGGTTGGAGGTACAATAGAATACATGCTATTTTCGAGAGTAAAGCTGTAAGTATATATATTTCTCTGGAATTTACTTTACTTAATTTGACGTATATGTTTTTTTATAGAACATGACTCTTTGTTCTTTTGCAAGCATTGGTAGTAATGGAATTAGAACCGACCCTACGAGAATGGGAAGACACCATTTGCTTGCGCCGTGATAATTTCTAAGTGAGATGTTTTGAAAAATGAACTATATTTTTTCTACTATTATAAAAGTATCTCAATTCTTACATATCCATTGATACATTTTCTAGGTCATATCGACCCAGGAAGATGATCAGGAGGGTAATGAGAATGATTATGAAGAGGATGACGAAGCAGATGAAAATGATGAGAAAGGTGTGGAGGGAGAGGGATAGGGGGGATATTATGAAGAATGTTATTTTTATGGAGGAATTTCGAGTTGAGAGGGAAGAGTTGAAGAAGGAGAGAGAGAGGAATTGAAGAAGGAGAGGGAAGAATTGAGGAAAGAGAAGGAAGAGCTGAGAAGGAAAGAAGCGAGGTTTGATGATAGGGAGGCATTGCTGAGAAAGAAGCATTAAAGATGGAGAGAGAGGAGTTAAATGAGAGAGCACAATTGAAGAGGGAGAAGGATTTTTTTTTTAGAATAAGGAAAAGTTAGCAAAGGAGAGAGGAATTCAATAAGGAGAATGAAGATTGTTGTGCACAGAGGGGACATTTTATGAGGGAGAAGGAGGGTGAGGAGTTGAAGAAGAGAGGGGAAGTAAATGATATTGAAGAGAAAGAATTTGAACATGGGGAGTTGGATGTGCAATCGTATAGTATTGTCGAGGGTAATGTATTGGATGCATCCATTTCTCCTCCCTTCTATCAAAGGAGAATTAAGAGGGTATTGAAGCCGTCATATTATAAGGTTTCTCTGTACTTGTCCATATCTGCATTTGATATAAACACCCCTAGTTTGGTTTCTGACCCGAGCAAGCAACAACTTTTGCTACTTCTCTGATACCATTTCCTGTACGAATGGATCCATTCAAGATGCTATCAATGCAGGAATTGAAAGAACTAAAGAACTGGTATGAAGCGAACACGGACCCGACATCGTCTGCTTAGTTCAGTACCATATGGGTGAAGGATGTGTAGGTTGATAGTGTAGTAAGCATTACTAATTCTAATGTTATATGCATTGATTCACATATATTTATTTCTTATATTAATTTATCGATAAATCATACTATCCTATTGATTAGGCTATCAATAAACATATTGATTTTCTTGAGAAAAGGCATTCTGACTGGTCAATAGTATATCCTTATGATTGCAAGTTCTATCCCACGTATTTTATGGTAACCGTTTAATTCGGAAAATCCTTAATTTGTTTTCCTTTTTTATTTTCTTATATGTATTAATTTTTAATCATGTTTTTAAGAGCAATGCCTTAAAGGGTGTTTGCCGATTTTGATCGCATGCCGGGCCTCCAAGTCAGCGTCAGAATGTGTTGAATTAATAGGGGAGATGGGCACAACCTACGTAGTTGCTAAGCAGCGGGATAAACCATATGTCAAGGCGATTTGAAGTTACAAACGGGTAATGCATTCGTCACAAAACATCAACTCTGGTTGTAATGTGTTCTCTCATGTTTTGACTAATACATTATTATTTGAATCATGGATAGGTGTATGCGCTCGTGAACTATGAAAATTCGCATTGGTTTTTTATGGTCATCTATCTTAGAGAAAGAGATATTGTTATTGTGGATAGTTTAAGCACAAATGCATTATTAAAGTGCAAGAAGAAGATCAATAAGATGACCGAGGCACTCTCCATTATCTTCTATGTCACTGGAGACAGCACCGCGCTTGAAGGGAAGAAGTGGACCACCAAAGTCGATGAATCGACGCTGAAGCATGACAATGGTTATGACTGTGGCATATTCGTAATGAAATTTATCGACATATTGTGTAGCGATCTTACCTTGGTAGGAACAGACATGCAAAAATTCACTGTCGATTGGAGAAAGTCAATAGCATATGATTGCCTGTCTGTAAACTTTAGATAATATTTGTCAAGGGCATGGGAGGAATTTTTGTGAGACGTTGTATTATATACATGATTTGATATACCTTGTACCATTTTAATTGAATAAAATTTATAATCAATGAATATTTATTACCTTTAATTGTTCCCCACTCATGTACCATTTCATGTTGTATATTCCATGTTTGCCCCGCTCAATTTTCAGTTTGCCCCGTTGAATTTCTAGTTTGCCCCATTGAATTTCATGTTTGCCTCGCTGAAATTCATGTTTCTCCTGCTGAATTTCATGTTTGTCTTGCTTAATTTTCAGGTTGTCCCACTGAATTTCATGTTTCCCCCATTGAATTTTCAGTTTACACCGCTGAATTTCATGTTTGCCCCGCTGAATTTCTAGTTTGCCCCGCTCAATTTCATGTTTGTTCGACTTAATTTCTAGTTTGCCCTGTTGAATTTCATGTTTGCCCTACTGAAAAAAAAAAGACTAGTGGGGTTTATAGTTACTTCCCTTTGTAATATTGAGCGACAATGCAGTGACAATTCACTGACCACCTGTGAAAATTCAGCTAGTAATTCATCGAGAGTGCTTGGTCAAACTTAGTCATTGCACGCTCGAATTTGAAGAAGAACTCATGGAAATTGAGACGAGCCCAAGTCGATGACAATTGATCGACTACTCGTTCAATTTCATGTGAAGTTCGGTATACTCCATGTTAGGTTCAATGAATTTCTTGTCAGGCTCATACAATTTCATTTGTTAGGCTTAGTCAATTTTATGCATTGCTCGTTCAAATTCATGTGAAACTCGCTCAATTTCATTTGAAGCTCACTCAATTTCGTGTTAGGGCTCACTCAATTTCATGCTAGGATCATTCAATTTAATGTTCGCCCAGCTCAATTTCATGCTAGGCTTGCTTAATTTCATGTTTGCCTAGCGCAATTTCATGCTAGGCTTGCTCAATTTCATGTTTGCCCCGCTGAATTTCATATTCGCCTTGCTCAATTTCATGTTTGCCCCGCTCAATTTTCAGTTTGCCCCGCTCAATTTCTAGTTTGCCCTGCTCAATTTCATGTTTGCCCCACTGAATTTCATGTTTGCCCTGCTGATTTTCATGTTTGCCCCGCTCAATTTCATGACAGGGAGTGGGTGAGTTCAAAGGGTTGTGTGATGCATGACAGAGATGGTCTTTTTGGTTCGTGGTTTTATGTTCTTGATAAAGATTACAAAACTGACTTGCTTCCAATTTTCTCCTTAGCTTTTGGTGTTTCAATGGTTCCCTCAACCAATGACTATATCAACCTGTGGAACGATTGGGAATTAATGGTCAACATGAAGTGAGTTTGGCGTAGTGTTGCTCCTTTTGGACTCATGTACTTGAAAATTGAAACCTGAAAACTGAAGAGATTCTCAAAGAGAAAATAACCAAGCTGCCCTCCTGCACTGCCTCTGGCAATGGAATTTGGTTAGTAGAGAAGGACAAGCTCTTTATACCAAATGACCTACAACTGAAGAAAATGTTTATGCAAGTTAGCGAAGATGGTGGTTTATTTGTTTGGTACCCACTGAATTTTATGTTTACCCCATTGAATTTTATGTTTGCCCTGCTGAATTTCATGTTTGCCCCGCCCAATTTCTAGTTTTCCCAGCTGAATTTTCAATTTTTTCCGCTGAATTTCATGTTTTCCCCGCTTAATTTCTAGTTTGCCCCACTGAATTTCATATTTTCCTAGCTTAATTTCTAGTTTACCCTGCTGAATTTCATGTTTGCCCTACTTAATTTCTAGTTTGCCCCACTGAATTTCATGTTTGCCCTCCTTAATTTCTAGTTTACCCCGCTCAATTTCATGACAGGGAGTGGGTGAGTTCAAAGGGTTGTGTGATTCATGACAGGGATGGTCTTTTTGGTTCGTGGTTTTATGTTCTTGATAAAGATTACAAAAGTACTTGCTTTTAATTTTCTCCTCAGCTTTTGGTGTTTCTATGGTTCCCTCAACCAATGACTATGTCCACCTATGGAACGATTAGGAATTAAATGGTCAACATGAAGTGAGTTTGGTGGTGTTCCTCCTCTTGGACTCATATATTTGAAAATTGGAACTCAAAAACTGAAGAGATTCTCAAAGAGAAAATAACCAAGCTGCCCTCCTGCACTGTCTTTGGTGATGGAATTCGGTTAGTAGAGAAGGACAAGCTCTTTATACAAGATGACCTACAACTGAAGAAAATATTTATGGAAGCTAGCAAAGATGGTAGTTTATTTTTTTGGTACCTGCAGTCCAGCTTATAAGACCATTGATTCAAGTAAATTGTACAAGGTTTACAATAATCTTGGAGTGCAGAAAATTTTCAAGTCTGTGCATTTCAGTCCAAGTTCTTTCTCTAATCACAATAGCCTTGAGAGGGTTGATTCGAGGGATGGATTGATTGTAAAAGGGCGGATTAAAACTATATTGGGTTATCTTGGTGGTCCTCAAATCATTATGTCAGTAAAAGAGAGGCACAAGGCTGCACAAGCTCTTATTGATCTTGTAGTTTTCAAGACAGGAGAATTAACTGTCGATGTTTACTTGTCGCTAACTTGTGTTGGTGTAAGTTCGATATTTAAGTCGCAACGTTAGGTATTTGGCATTCCGTGAGGGTGTAACACCCCGAATTTTTGCCAACCTAGAGTTAGACGTCCTTAGGTAATGGGTCAACCATAATACCTTGGTAACTTCTCATAACTCAATTTCAAAGCCAAAGAAATCATTTAGGACTAAATTCTTTAGAAATTTAATGTGAATTAACTAGCGCTACACTAGATTACCTGCGAAATTAGCACTAACCACTTTAAATACGATCTGTAAGACCCAAAACCTGTAGAATTGTTAACGCTATGTTATCCTAAAATTCAGGATCAATCTCTAAACCTGGTTGCTCTCGAGAGCACTTTGAAACTTCGTATCGGACCCGGACCGCACGTCGAAAGTTCGATAGCGATAAACTTAGAAGATATTGACCGCGCAGTTGGACTTGACAAGCACCGTGAAAATCACGTCCAAACGATGCTCTGGGACGATTTCCTTGAGTCCGGAGTGAAGAGTATGAGAAAATGAAGATTTTTAAGAAATTAAATATAATTTTAAGAAATCTGAGACGTGTCGCTTGCGCGTTATTTCTAAGCATTCTGACTGTTGGATTTTGACCCAAATTTATCCTCGGATCAGGATAGGTGGCCCTTACATGTCATAGTACTTGTAGCTCTGATTGAATTCTCGTAACCGTTGAACTGAAACTGGTCCGCCACGATCGATTTAGGAACCCGACCGGACTGAAAACTTAACTTGATCAAGATCCAGCATCTATGAGCTTAAGTCCGACCGCACATAGTAACAGGACCTCCAGAAATGCTCCATTGGATCGGAATAAGGCTGATTTGGTTATAACATAAGTATACATTGGCCCTGGGTCTAATTTAGTGAGTTTTTAGCCTATATAAGGACCTTAAACCCTCTCTCATTCCTCACATACGAATTTGAGAGAAACCTTAGGAGAGAGAAGAGAGAAAAGAGAGAGATAGTGTGAGAGTTGTGGGAGAAAGTTCTTGTTACCCTACCTTGCCATCATACGTACCTAACCATCCCGATCTAATCGCTATTTCGAAAATTCTGACTTCATTCCTAGGTAAGAAAACCTAATCCTAACCTGTTTTGGAGTTTCCATCGATGCAAGTAGCATGATAGCTAACTTAATTCGTATTGTAGGTTGTCATTCTACCATTGACAAGACTCAGTGTCTAAACTGAATTCGTTACGCATTTACCGGCGTAAGGTGCGGACTTTAGGCGTATAGGTTATGGTTTTGAAGGCTTTCAATGTCTGTTAATGATTTATAACTGACAAGGGTGCGATTACACATGCAAAATGCATCGTCTGTTTCGTTATACGTGTTCACATGAACTATGTAGAATATAGTGTATTCTATGCATATGTTGGAATGTTTGAACGTGTTTGGAATTTGGATTTACGCTTAACATGTTTATTTTTCATGAATATATGTCTAATACATGTGCGACAACTCCTTAGTGAAAGGACTTGCCCAAAATCACGTCACGGCAAATATACGTTATATGTGACTAAATGTGTAGCCCAAGTGTTTGTAGAAATGTCCAAATGAATATGGAACCCGAATTTATGCATGCCATGATAATCCGTTGTGGGTATATGTGCGTGGTATACAGGCCAACTCCCTAGTGAAAGGATTTGGCCTAATACATGTGTAGCCAACACACCATATGTATGATGTTATGTGTAGTCTAAGTGTTTGTAGAACTGACTGAATGAGCTAGTTGTTACCAAGTTATGCTTGTATGAGGGCTGAGATGTAAATCTTGGCTACCTTACTTATGTGTATGATTTCCTCCATGTACGTTTACATTATGATGTCTGCTTTCTTTATGGAATGAATGTGTGTGAACTCATGTTTGTGTTGCACTTCACAACATGCTCACATGCTTGTAAGAATCGAACTATCTGTTCATTACTGCTTTAACTGTTTCATATGATTACTCGTGGAAACAGAATGAGTTTGGGGCCATGTTATGGTCCAGGCAATTGGTAACAGGTTTGGAGTTGTGGATGAGATTCATTCGCCACGTAGGACACATTTGACGAACCCGAGTCGTACGTTGGTCGACGGCAGTGGTTAGACCACATGAAGTGCTTACGCATTTCATTTCGATTGATACGATGTGCGCTCATACTATTCGAGCTCGTCAAGTAACCCGATTAACTGTTGTATGTTCACCTTGTATTCGTCATAACTGCTTGAACCTAGGGTACTGAACTTACCAGTGATATCCCCGTTAACCTTAGTACTCTGATCCGCTAAGACTCATGAGCCGGGTATGGTGGTATGGGACACCATGGTCTACCTGTCAGCCTACGCTGGGGCCACGAGCCTCCCTGTAGTGACCAGTGAGCAACCCAGACTCGTGAGCCGAATATGGTGGTATGGGATACTGTATTCGAGCTGTCGGCCTACACTGATAAGGTGATGGGAGAGTGGTGCAATGAGTGCGTGTAACAGCCCTGACAGTCCTTTGTAGTGACCTCGAGCGTACTCTGAATCTGCAAAGAGGCGACGAGCCTTCCCGTAGTAAACAGAGTATAAATTAAGCCTGTATTGATAAGGTGATGGGGGAGTGGTGCAACGAGTGCGTGTAAAAGCCCTGGCAGCCCTTTACAACGACCTAGAACCGCATCATTGTATGAGATTATCTAAGACTGATGACCCTATAATGGATCATTGTTTGGGAATGATACAAGGGAGGTACCTTAGTTTTCCAATACTGTTGTATGAAAAGGACTAATAACAACTCGGTAATCATATCCATATCGCACTGCATGTGCCTGGAAGATGTAGAGAATTGAGGGACGAAAGCATGCTGCGAACATAAGATGGTGTTGCATGAGGGAGTATGTTGGCAAGGGCATGCATCATTATTGCATCTCATCCTTGCATTAATCATAGTATTTTTGAGTGTTTGATTGTACTGCTTTATCATTACTGCTTGACTGAATTGATAACATGTTAACCTATGCCTTATTGTTCCACTGAGTTAGCTACTCACTCCCACGTTACGGGACGGTGTTCTGGACACCCACCAGACTCTGTCTTAGATGAAGGTATTGATGAGGCGTAGGAGGCTGTGCCTGACTACTACGATGATCAGGACGAGTTCTCATATATGCAGTTCTCTGATGGTTTCGCCTAGGCTATTCAAATTGACGGGGCTACAGGGTTCACCATGCTAGTGGAACTATTCTTTTGACATTTTGATTTTTGCACTATGACATGTATATGGTAGCTCAGTGATGTATTCATACTCTGGAGACCGAACATGATCTTTGACTTCTATATGTTATATTCCCCTGACAGTCTTCCGCTTGCGTTTTATAAATTAATATGGAGTATGAATTACTGTTTTGGTATAATCTCACTCATAATTAATGCACTAACACAGACAATATTTAATCATAAGCATTTATGTTGCATAAGTGATGTTTTGAAACTCGGGTGTTGAGTTGCTACTCGACCCCCGATTTTCAGGGCGTTACAGAGGGCCTGTTTGGATACCACCAAATAAGTTACTTTATCTACTTATAACAATAGATAAGTAACTTATTCGAGATAAGTAAGCTCAGTTTAAGATCAATTATGAGTAACTTATTTTAAGGTTTAAAGTTGGTAACATCCAAACATGAAATTGAGGGAACCTGGTTTTCTTAAGGTTTAACTATGTTTATCTGCCATGACTTAAGTATGCTGTAGCAACTAGCCAGTCATGTGCATAAACATGGTATGCATTCATGCCAATAAGCTCACTCAAATTAGGGCCCCTATTGTGGATGGAGCATGGCCCAAAAAGCGACATGTATCAGATAGTTTCAAGCCATCAATATTAGCATAAGGTACCATACTATTGCGCTAATTGTTAGTTAGCATAAGGTACTACCCTATTGAGCTAACTGATGGTGAAAGACCACTACATGAAAGGAGAGACTAGTTGTAACAAAAAAAAAAACCTAAAAATAAATAAATTTATAAGTAGTGTTCCTCAATAATATCGACATAAGTTATTGATATTATTGAATTCCCATCGATATAATCGATGACTCAAGTCATTTTGTCCAGTAAGCCGAGGTCTCGAAGCTAATATTGACATATATCGACCATACATCGATACTATCGAAATCAACAACTCGATATTATCGACCATAGTTCGATAATATTGAGGATGAATGCCAAATGGTCCAGCAACAAAACTTGAAAAATGGATGAATTTTCAATATTAGGTTTGATAATATTGATATCGATATACAAACCTCGATATATCGACCCATTTTTGATAATATCGAGTAAGGACATTCTTTTATACGAAAAATTTGGCCGTCGATATTATCGATCTATCACTGATAATATTGAGCATAAGTCATCGATAATATTGAGCAATGATCGATAGTATCGATAACTAATTATTTTGGTCTAGTGATGTAGCTGTAGAAGCTTGTATCGACATATATCGACGACCTCTTGATATTATCGAAATCAATAAATCAATAATATCGATCACTGATCGATAATATTGAAGATGATAGCCAAAATCGTCTGGCATCTAACACAGAAAATTACATAATTTGTCGATATTATCGACCGAGCCTCGATAATATCGAGATTCAAATCTCGATATATCGAGCATTGCTCGATAATATCGAACAGGGCCTGATTTTTATAAAGACCCTTCATGCATTCTCCTTTTCATCTCCACTTTGCATTGCTTCTTCTCTCAAGCCATCCTCTCAAGCCCTTCTTCAAGCCCTCACTCAAAGCCCTTCTTCCAAGCCGTTTGGAGTATTGGATACCATCTTCCAAGCCATTCCTTGAGATATTCGTATTGGTTGGGTACGATTCTCATTCTATACTCGTGATTCTTGAGGAGCGTCAATAGAGGTTGTGAATTTTCTGTGGAATATGCTACTTTATATGGAAGAGAATCAACAATAGTTTTGGATCTCATGGGTTTGAGCTAACAATAGTTTTGAGCTGATTTTTTCTGGTTTTTTTTATTTTTTTTTTAGATGGAAAAATTGGTTTTTTGGAAGATGTATTTGTTTCTTTCTCTTCCCCACCACAATGGGAAGAGACTGACCATAAACATATCCTTCTTTGCTTCTATTCTCCCTTTTTCGAAGGTGGTTGTGTAAGGAAGCGTTTGGACTGGATTTTTTAATGTGAATGTTTGATGGAAATAATTATGGGTTACAGAAATGTTGATATTTGATATGATAGAGAGATGGATTGTATATTTTCATGCAAGATATGTGTTGTATATTTTCATACAAATAGAAATTTCTATTATGACAATTCTATTATGTTTTGAGTTCTATAACAAGTTCCAGATCTCAACTCCATTTAGCTTCCAGTAGTGCAGTCTGTTTATCTTGAATATAATTTATCTTTTCCTTGTACTGCGAGATTTCGTTATGTAGAAAGGTGGGGTGGATGGTCTCTATAGCTTGCATTAACATATAAGATGTAAGAAGGAAAATGGATTTAAAAAATGCGGTTATATTTTAGAGTTCTCCATGCAGTCTCTTTCTTTATATGATGATACGAGATGTTCTACTCTTGTAGATAAATCCTTCATAAATATATCAGTTCTTAGTTTTATGATTGTACTTTATGATTTCCCAAATCAAAATTCAATGAAAATTCATGAATTGGCCAGTTTATGGATTTATCGAATTTATGTTCTCATTTCCTCTGTCTGAAACAGGCCCTAACATCCAAACAGTCGTAATGCCGAAGGATAAAGGGAAAAGGGTTACGGTTGGAGAGTCCTTGAGGGGAGATAGAATTAAACTCCAATCAAGACCTAGATCAGAACAGGCATAGGAACCAACTTCCCCAACTGAATCGCTGGCTAGATGATCTCGTACTCAACGGAGTGCTCCCACTTAGGCTCCTCCTCCACTTATTCAACCAGAATTGTTGATCCTATAGGTTCCTCCTCCTCCTGAGAACCTGTATGACAAATTTTGTAGCCGAAAAATGGTGTACAAGAAAAAGATTGATCGAGAGTGCATCTGACCATTTGGGATACTTGAAATTTTGGAGGAAGTTAGG
This sequence comes from Magnolia kwangsiensis, assembly GCA_037074715.1. Classification (NCBI taxonomy): domain Eukaryota; kingdom Viridiplantae; phylum Streptophyta; class Magnoliopsida; order Magnoliales; family Magnoliaceae; genus Magnolia; species Magnolia kwangsiensis. The sequence continues at coordinate 109,844,415 of CM073577.1, read as the reverse complement.
TGGAGTAATATCCTCGATTTTAGAAGGACAATTAGAAATGAACAAGTGATCAGATTTCTATCCTACCATCACTCACCGATGTTGCACCTCGCATATTTTGTAGTCACCATTGGAGAGACCTCCACTACCATTACTCCTAGGGTAGTTGCCTCACTTATAGGGATTCCAGCCTCATTTTGAGGGTTAACTGATCATGATATTGATTTCATAGATGTACGAATACAAATCATCAAGTATTTCTGTAAGGGACAGAATGTGCCGTGGTATCAGGGTAATGCAATGAGAGCATCAAACATGGAAGACAAGTATAAGGTGCTCCACAATATCTTCTGCCTGAATGTTTATTCGAGGGAAACAAACAAGTCCGACATTACCCTGTATATGTTAGATATTCTCACCAGCATCTATGAGGGTATTCCTTTGTGTCTTCCCAGCATCATGGTTCACCTCATTGCCGACTGCATTCAGAGCATGAGAAACACGACCATTCCATTCTCATACCTATTATGTTTACTCTCTCGCCATGTTGGCCTGATGCCCACCATTGATAGATCCAGACCCGTTCACATGTTTACAAAAAAAAATATTAGGCACATGAAACTAGAGACGAAAAGGGCATCAACATCAAGAGCGCGCAGTGAAGATTTTGAGGGAGAAACAGAAGCAGAGGCAGCGAAGACAGAGGCTGCAGAGACAGATGTAGCTGAGATCGAAGCAGCCGACACCGACTATCCTATAGAGGGAGAGCAACGTGAGGTATCACGACCCTCATATAGTCGTACCAGTCGGCGGATGTCATACCATGACCGCAGGGAATCCATTATTTTATGACTGGGCGAGCAGGACAGACAACTTACGCGACTGGAGTGGCTTTTTGAAGCTATCCAGAAGGGTTTAGAGTAGGTGGAGCAAAAGATTCAGACCTTTATCACTACAATCACCTACCAGCGTGATGATGTCGGTCCACTGGAGGGGGGTCCGTTTAGCTAGCCTGTGCTTAGTCATGACTATTTTCTTGTGCATTAAATATATTTTTGGGTTGCCAAGCCAGATGGATCTTATTTTCAAACATTTTCCTTAATAGTCCAACTTGAATATTATTTTGACTGATGATTTTACTACCCAAACTTGGGGTAGTTATTTTGATTACAGTATGTGGTTTTATGATAAAATTTCTTTATGCACTTCATGTTATTTTACATGTTCTCATTTATCCCAATTTAACTTATGTGTGATAATATCTCGATCTTATCGGTATCGCAACATGCACGATATTGAGACCACAATCTTTCATTTTCCTTCCAATTGTTGATGGATTTCTTGCTAAAGTTTCACTGAAAGTTCCAATACTATGTGCACCAGCATGCATATTATGGTTGACTGATATATTCATATTTACAAGTTTATCTTTTTGTAGCATTTGCACAAGGAATCATTCGTTCTTTTAAATTCTCATGGCTTTTAGGGCTAGTTTGGCCAGTGGTATTAAGTTGTATTAAATGGGATTGCATTGCTAATCCCACTTCGAAATTGAGAATGGCATGTTTGGAAGATGTGTGAGATGAGATTAAAATTAACTTTATAAGCTTTAGAAAATGAGTCTTGTGTTGGAAAGTGTGAGATGGAATTAAAATTAACTTTATAGGCTTTAGAAAATGAGCCTTGTGTTGGAAAGTGTGAGATGATATTAAAAATCCCATGGATGATGAATTTTTCCTTTATCCAAGTTCACGGAGATGTAAGCTGAAAGTAAATCCCAGGATTTACTTTTTAATGCATACGTTCCAAACATGGTATTAGAAAACATGAGATACACCCAATCCAGGGACAATACCTTACACATGCATTTATTTTTACTTTTACAATTCCATCCAACTCAATCCCACCTAATGCAATTGGCCAAACGAGCCCATAGTGCTGTAGATTAGTTTCATTGGCTAGTCGTAGTGATAATTGGGCCAAAACTGAATTTCATTTCAGCAAGGCATGTCTTTTTGTTGCTTTGCTATTGATGGAAGCATGTCATGTGAAGCTTGAGGCTCCTCATGTTACAAGTTCCTCAAGTTTAGGGTGTTTCTCATCTCTATTGCCTTTACATGGCATGCTTCCATCAACTAACAAGTACTTCTTACAACAAAATGGAAGGGGTAAACCTTGTGATATGTATTATTCAATCGATCCTAACAACTAACAAGAAATTTGCTGCATTATTCAATTGATCCTTAGACGTAGCTGACATTGGTTCTCTCTTAGAAGTTTAGCGGGGGAAACTAGAAATTCAGTGGAGGAAACTAGAAATTCAGTGTAAACTAGAAATTTAGTAGGGAAAACTAGAAATTCAGTGGGGCAAACTAGAAATTCAGCGGGGGAAACTAGAAAATCAGCGGGGCAAGCTCGAAATTTAGTGGAGCAAACTACAAATTGAGCGAGGCAAACTGAAAATTGAGCAGGGCAAACTAGAATTTCGGATGGGGAAATTGGAAATTGAGCGAGGCAATCATGAAAATGAGTGAGGCAAGCAGAATTTGATTTTATAATTGTTGAGGATCAAATATTATATATTATATCTCAGTTATTACCTGAATTTACAAACATGATATTGTTTAACGGGTTATTTTAATCGTGTTTGTGTTGCAAGGTGAATTTAGGAGCTTGGACTGAAAAAGGATACTAAAAGTATGGATTTAATGCTCAGAAATCACCAAGGTAAGGGAAGGACCCCAAGGGACCGAGATCGAAGAATTTACATGCCAACGATCCGAGAAAATCAATTGATTGGGTTTAAACGAGCCTGAAAGTCGTCCAGAATACAAGATCATAGGGTTCTTACCATCCATTCGGCTTGAAACTTTATATCTGGCCTAAGGACCATAAATTAACCGTACATGTCGAATTTCATCCATTGGATTCTTGTGGAAGTGGCCCAATCGAAAGATCATCCCCTGAAACACTGATCTAGGGCTCGTCTAATATCTGGATATGCTTCAATTTTAGTCTCAACCCCTTAAATGAGGTGAAAAAATGGATGGATGGAGCGAATTTCTTACACGCATCACAATGGACCCCACATGACCGGTCCGGTCAACACGTAGAGACCCGACTTCTCTCCCTCACGCGTCTAGTGAACGGACGCTGGTCATCCGGGTATGCTCAGTGGGCCACCATGCTGATCCTTTCGATGATCTGGACCGTCCATTCATCCCAAAGGGTGGGCACGACCCTGGCCATGGTGGCCTTTTAGCCCCATGCACACGTATACACGTGGATCGCCAAAAAACACAGGATGAACGACGAGTTAATTTGATACAGTGGACCACACAAAAACTCGACCATAACCACTCATTTTCAACTAAAATTTTGCCAGGAATCCAATGAACAAGGTGGATTTCATCGAAAACATTACTGTGGAGCCCACCGAACACGTCAACGCAATAAAATTCGCAAGTTACGCATGTTTGGTTCTTTCGGATGTTGCGAGGAGTTGTGGGCTACTGTTTGTGGTTGGATGGGTGATCCAAACCATTCAGAACCTTCAGAGGGGGGTCTTTATCCTAAAAATGGAGCCAAAACAGGTTTCTTGGCCATGTACCATCCCAAAACTCAATCAAAACGTAGGTTCTTGCACTTCTTTCTTGCACACGGTGCTGCGTAAGAGAGCACCGACTTCCAACCCTCTAAAACGCCCTCGAGGCCTATAAAAGAGAGAAGGAAGGATGTGGGAAGGCATCTTGGGACGTGAAGACGTAAGGAGGAAAGAGAGAGAGTGTGGAGCATGGGCCGACTGAGTTTTCTTCTTCCCCTTCTTTAGTTTTCCTTATTTTCTTTGATATTTTTCTGAGTTTTAGTTTGATCATGACTATGATGAACTAAACCTCTTAGCTATGGTTAAGAGGTGAAGCTTGCAGTGTGATGGGATTGGTTCTATGTCTTTGATTCAGGTTTAAGTTGAACTGATTTTGCTTCTAGTTTGATTATAAGGAATGCATTTAGTTTTTAATGGTTTGTTGTGACTTGAAGTACAATAGATCCGTGATAGCTTTGAGCATGTTCTTTTCATTATTGTGATTATGAAGTTAGGAAGCCCTGTTGTTCACCATCGTCTCCTGAGCATAGTTGGATGATGAAATCCTTCCTAACATTCATAACTCTCTCAAATTGGATATGGATTGGTTAAATTTTGTTGTTTGCTTTGTCTCATGGGCATGATTTTATGATGGAATCAAGTCTAATTCACATCATTCTCATATCTTGAAAACTAGATCAAAGGAAGTTCAGATTTTATTTTTAATATTATATCCTCCAACTGGATGAATATGACACTCTAAATCCAGTTGTGGTCATGAATCAAGCATAAACCTCCCTAATCTCTACAAGTGGATCCTTGGCATCCTAGTCTCCCACCTTTAATTTCATTACTTTTACTCACTTTAATTATAATTATTTCCTCAATTTTCCAGATTTAGATTTCATCTTTTTCTAGTTCTAGTTCTAGTTACTTTCAGATTATGTACAAGGTTCAGTCCCTGTGAATTCGACATCGGTCTTACCAAGATTATTAATACATCACAACCCTATACTTGGGGTGTGAATAATAATCTACCAAAATTTAATTACAAAGCATGTATCATACAAAACACTATATATCATACATCAGGTATAAGAAACTTGCACTTTCGGCGATTATGCCATGTTTTTTTGCATCGACCGCATTTTACTGTTTTCTTTTTCTCTCCATACGAGAGAATTCTTAGTTTTTTTGGTCTTTCAGCTGACCTCCTCTACCCTGGGGGTTTAATCTGTGCATAATACTCCTTGAGGGCCGTTAAAATTTTTCATTCGCTCTTATCACGTACTGGGTACACTGATTCGCTATACGTGGTTAGGTAATTTTACACTGTGTAGAATGGGGAGTAGTCTAAGTAAGAGGAAGATTATAGTGTATACATGTTATCAAGACAGGCATACAAGGGTATCCCTTTACGTCAAACTCGCGTCATGTACACGTAAACTCACTGATCTTGACTGGATCATTATACTCTCCCACAAAAGAATACTCATCTTAAGAAATTACGGCACAGTGAACATCTCGTGCCTTTTGCACAAGATCCTTTAACTATTCCTCCGCCCATGGTGTCAACAGACCTACAAACGATGTTGCAGATTCTCTTCGCTTGTAAAACAATTCCTGTATCTTAAATCTTATCGCCTCTATCAATTTAGTAACGGGATATTCAAGTGCATTTTTTTACGAGAGCATTAACACACTCGGATATGTTTGTAGTGACTAAGTTAAATTTTTTTCCTAGAAAGTACGAAGATGCCTATCTCTCGTACCTGATTTCTCTCAGCCATACATGAACTGGGGGGTTGGCCATTTCGATATTATACATTAACTTATCGAATTCAGACCTCCTGCATGTTTTCATAGCCCGCCAGTAGTACATCTTCGACGACTTGTCTTTAAAAGTATCCACTAAGTTTCTATAGATATGGTACCCACAGTAGCCATGGATTGCATGTGGGAAGACTTGGGGAACCTCTTTCATTAAACCTTTATGTCGGTCGGATATAATCACAAGACCCGAAAGAGACTCTAATGTATGGTTGAGGTAGGAAAGGAACCAATTCCAGTTGCTGCTGTTCTCTGATTCTCCGATGTCAAACGCAATTGGAAAAATATGATTATCCCCATCTAAAGTCGTGGCAATGAATAACACACTCTTATATTTGCCCTTTAGGTGTGTCCCGTTGATGGCCAATACCTTTTGCATAGAATTTTAAAAAATTTGAACACATTGTCCGAGTGCTACAAAACACCTCTCGAACCTGTTAGTCTCTTTGTTAAGTTCCAATGCAGTCACCGTCCCCGGGTTGGCCCTCCTCAACTCATGCAAATACAACGAGAGTTGATTGTAGGAGTCTTCTTAAGACCTCATCACGCGATTTATTGCAAGCTCTTTAGCTTTCCATACCTTCTTATAACTGATAAGAATATTATATTTTTCTTGCATAGCGAAAATAATATCACGTGGCCTCAACTCTACATATTGCTCGATACGGCTAACAACTAGATCACACGCTAACTTACTGCTTGCTTGCCGGTGATCGCTCTTCATCCATGACATGCAGCACATGTGTTTAGACGTATAAGTCTGTATCTTGAATATCCCAGCATCATTCACCTAAGATGCATGAACCCTCCATTCGCATGTATCTTCAAAGTACGCTATGGTGAATCTCGTAGAATTTGAGTACAATACTATATACTGGAAGTTATTGCGAATTGCAAATTAGCTCAAAACATACTGGCACTGACTTTTGTCCTTAAACATTTACCTTACAGCTATCTCCACCTGTTCACCCAACGAATCCATATATTCTAGCATTTTTGCATTGGTGAATGTCGCACATCGAACGACACGGAAACTTAACGAGTGATGAAGTTTGATGTTTGGGGAAGTTCTAAAAGTGGAATGTCTCTTTCACGTTTGATGTGTCTTCGGGTGGTGGATGATGACGGCAAATCTACTGTTGTTGCTAAAGGAGATGTCATGTAATCATAAATGAGGTCAAGGTCACGTGCACCGCTGACTTGGCTACTCACAAAGTTTGATGTTTGGGTCAGCTCGGGCAGTTGATCATTTGTTTATCTCACTTATAATGGACTTGGCTTATATTCAAATTCAACGCCATACTCCTCAGCCACACTGTCCACGTGTGTTGTCACATTAATGTGTTGCATTGTCTCAATGACTAAATGGATGAATTTTTTTAAATGCTCCAACTGTGTTCCCAGGAACTCTCTCACGTCATCGTCGTCTTCGATTTTGGTTGGAGGGATTGATTGATTGGAGCAAGGATATAATACTTTCATCCTAATATCATGGTCTATTGGTCTACTCTTAATAATCCTGTACATTCTGGATAGAAGCTTCTCGTACGTAGTATCGACACATAACGTAATACTTTTCGTACTTCCACTCGCGTACGTCCATCGCTTGTTTTCACATTCTAACTCCTCGCCATAACAGCAGATGATTCTCATAGCCATTATCCGAAAACCAATACGATGACAAATTATCAATGAATCGTTAAACAACGGAAGCTTGTCATAAGACAAAACTCAATTAAATAATAGAAGACTGAGAACTCGCTTTTCCTTATAAATGAAAATGATACAAAGCTTAAAGAAATAAAGAGTACGCAATGCGTTAAAATTTCAAGTAAACAACCAGAGCTTATATGAATTAAGCCTTCAAAGGTACGAATGATTTCATATGGTATTTTATTAAATTAAGCGAGGCTACTTATAATGACATTGAGCGGGGCAAATTGGAAAAATGAGCGAGGCAACCTAGAAATTAAGCGGGGCAAATACGAAATTGAGCGGAGCAAACGTGAAATTGAACGAACCAAACTGAAAAATTGAGCAAGGCAACCTAGAAATTGAGTCGGGCAAATATGAAATTGAGCAGGGCAAACATGAAATTAAACAGGGCAAACTAGAAATTAAGCAGGGCAAACATGAAATTGAGTGGGGCAAACTAGAAATTGAGCAGGGCAAACTAGAAATTGAGCAGGACAAACATGAAATTGAGTGGGGCAAACTGAAAATTGATCGAGGTAAATATGAAATTCAGCGGGGCAAACATGAAATTCAGCAGGGCAAACTGAAAATTAAGTAGGGCAAACATGAAATTTAGCAGGGCAAACTGAAAATTGAGCGGGACAAACATGAAATTAAGCGAGAGAGCCGGGCAAACTGAAAATTAAGCGGGACAAACATGAAATTAAGCGAGAGAGCCGGGCAAACTGAAAATAGATCGAGCCTAACATGAAATTGAGCTGGGTAAACATTAAATAGAGCGAGCCTAGCGTGAAATTAAGCTAGACAAACATTAAATAAAGGGATCCTAGCATGAAATTGAGCTGGGCAAACATGAAATTTAGCGATCCTAGCATGAAATTGAGCTGGGCAAACATTAAATAATTTCATCCTTGCATGAAATTGAGTGAGCCCTAACATGAAATTGAGTGAGCTTTAAATGGAATTGAACGAGTTTCACATGAATTTGAACGATCAACGCATAAAATTGACTAAGCCTAACAAATGAAATTGTACGAGCCTGACATGAAATTCACCGATCCTTACTAGTTGAATTTCCATAGGTAGTGAATTGTAATTGCATTGTCGTTCAATACTACAAAGGGAAGTAACTATAAACCTCACTAGTCTTTTTTTTAAAAAAGATTTGTACTTTCAATAACCGTAGTACCGGTCAAATGCAAGTTGAGGAAGGGTGCTTTGAGGTAAGGGAATATTTTGAATCTTTTCAAAGATTGCAGCTGCAACCGGTTTGGAGGATTTCACATAACCCTAACCAACATGAAAAATGACAAATATAGGATAATAATATGCAGATGATAAACGGAGATTTTAGTAAAGAAAATGGGAAGAAAAACATGTTTACAAGTGTTTTTCGTTGAAATGGGGTGAAAAAGGCATGTGTTTTGAATATGCGCGTGTGTTATCCGTTAAAGAGAGTGAAAGCAACGACAATGAAAAGCAGGGGTATTTTCATCCTCAAATGCTATGGCCGTACATGCCAAGTCTAAGTGGGGAAGTTATGGTTTATATCCTTTGTAAAAGATGCTGGAGATATATATATATATATATATATATATATATATATATATATATATATATATATTATTTTATATTAAAAATCCTAAAACCTAAAGTAAATGCTCATAGGCTTGAACTCAAAATTGCTCGGAAGATCGAGCTCAAGCTCAGTTCCAACTGGCCGAAGCTGCTGAGTGAGCCAAGCCAGGCCGCCCAGTTAGGCTTGAGGACCACATTGGGGTAGCTTGCTGGCCGAAGGTTGACTTGATTCAGCTCCTGTACAAGTCTATACATGCCGTACATCTGTTCCGCCAGGCAGATCCAATGCTCAAGTGAACCACACCATGGAAAACAGTGGGCATTGAATGCTTACCATCGTTAACTTCTCGGGGGCACATAAGTTTTGTATGGATCTGATTTTTATGTTTTCCTTTATCTATGTCCGTATGTCCGTATGACCTCATGAAGGTTGGGTGACAAATACACATCAGTGTGTTCCCTGGGAAGGTTTTACCTTTCAACGGTTAAGGTCCGTCCAGATCACTGTTTCATACAGCGTGGTCCACTTGAGCTTTGGACTTGCCTCAATTGCCCTCAAATGAGTTTATGGAACAGATGGATGGCATGGATATGACATAATCATCACGATGGGCCCCACAATTTGTAAGCGTGTAAAAACACGTGGAATTAACAAAAGATTTAGAGAAATCGACCGCTGTAGACGTAACTTTTTATCCAGTTTTTATTTTAAAATCTAAGGGTCCAAAACTTACTTTCCCAGACGTTGGATGTACGGACGAGCATTTGAGGACCAAAATACCCCTGCCTTACTTTTAAAAACGGATTCACTGGTGTGCGGAGACGGATGGACGCGGATTTCCTGCGCTTGAAACTTAGCTTAAGGTCCGTCGTGATGTTTTTCAAAAATCCACTCCATCCATCCATTTTGTGAGCTCATTCGAGCAGATGAAACCAAAATTGAGTAGGATACAAGACTCAGTGGGCATACTAAAGGAAAAGACAGTTAGTGAAATTTCTACCGTTAAAACCATCCTAGGTTCGATAGTGATGTTTAAATGTCATTCATATTGTTAATAACGTCATTTGTACTGGGATGAACTGAAAACACAAATAAAATCATGATTCAAAACTTTTTGGCCCCGTGAATATTTCAACTGTAGACGACATTCAATTATCACTTTTTTAGCCTACTTGAGTATAAGATACAGTTCATTTTTTGCCTCATATCCTAAAATGAACTCAAAAAACGGAGAGAGGATTTATCACAAATATGACAGTGGGCCACACCTGGGTTCCCAGCCCAGGAACTTCCTACAAGGCTTTCCATAGGAAATCTGCGTTCGAGACGGATTGGCTACTCCCCCCGACACCAGCCTATGGCTGGTGGTCGGTGCTCTGTGGGCCCCACCACGATGTATGTGTTTCATCCATTCCGTTCATCCATTTTTACAGATCATTTTAGGACTTTATACAAAAAATGATAGGGATATAAATCTTAGGTGGACCACACCATAGGAAAACAATAATGATTGGATATCCACCATTAAAACCCCCCTAAGGCCCACTGATGTAGGACATGCAAATTAAATATGATCTGTAAGATCTCAGGCTTTAGATCATACTAATTCAAAATAATCACATAATAATTCCACATCCTATACAAAACCTCAAGCATTCAAACAAGGAGAATCTACACAAGTCCAGGCTTACACAGGCTAGGGCTGGATCTGTAAAAAATTATAAACCAAACAATGCTCAAAGATAAGTAATAATTATCCACATATACACAGCAATCAGTCTCTAATCCAAAAGATTCATCAATTTTAATTCAAGGAATCCAAGGATGAGAAAATGGACAAATAAATTAAGGATAATGCAATCTAGAGTTAGGGTTAGAGTTAGGAAAATCAGGTGAGAGAGGAGTGAATGAGAGGAGAGAGAACACCTGTGATCAGCCCGCACGAGCGGACAGCAAATCGGCCTGATGCACGTGCGTAGATGGTGGCCCGCACGTGTGTGGGGCCCACGAATATGGGATCGGCCAGTTAGGGCCTGATCGGCCAGAGATGGGCCACCTTCCTTCTAAATTTTAGGCCAAACGGATGATCGGTTTGAATATGGTGTTCCGCCAAGGTTTCAGCCCTTCTACATGGCCAGATTCTAGAAATCTGTTGTAGAAAAAGATTAGCTACAAACATTGGTGGATTTGATGAAGGGACGGCTGTAGGACATGAGGAATATGGATGATAGGAGATGAGGGCAATTTGGGATGGATGCGGCTTCGCACTACGGTAGTTAGCCCTTCGAAAAAGGAAGGGTTTCGCACCCAATTAAGCTTCACAACTCAAAGAGAAGCAGAAAAATGCAGAAATTTTATTCGATCTTCAATGAGATAAAAGACTACAAGGAGTGCCTATTTATAAGAAAACTTATAGCCCAAACTCGCGCCATGTGCACAACTTATTACTTGGCGATGAAGTAAACCAAAATAAAAACTAATTAAAGAAATCTAATTCGTTCATGATATTCTAAATAACATTATTAAGCAAAACTTAAAATATAAGATCAATCAGATTAGTAGGCCACGATCATGAGATCCTATTATGGGATTTACTTGACTATCGGGCCCACTCTAACGAATCAAAACTCCATCTTATAACTAGAAGGTCCTCCCTTGACGTCATCATCGATCCAGATCGATGGTAGGGCCCTCCTCCTTGTGTGCAACGTTAAGGGGTGGTATGCATGTGCGTGATGTCTCCATCACCCACTGTATTGTTTATTTAACATCCAATACATTGATTAGGCCATAAAGACCCAGACAAAGGGAAAAAAATAAATATCATCTTGATCCAAAAAATTTTTGTCCCAAAATGTTTTTAATGGTCAACGTTCATTCAACATTATTTCCTGTATTGTGGTCCACTTGAAATTGAGATACACCTCATTTTTTCCTTTATACCATAAAACGATCTATAAAAATAGATGGATGAAACACATACGTCATGGTGGGGGTGCTCTACATCATGGTGGGGCCCATAGAGCCCTGACCAACAACCAATGACAGGTGGCAGGGAGAGTAGCCAATCTGTTTCCCTGGTGTGCGTTGACACTCCTTGAACGCCGAGTTCTATGAACGGTTCAAAAGAAATCAAAGTTACATGGGCCCACAATTACGTATTTATTATATCTACAACGTTCATCCATATTTCGAGATCATTTCAGAACATTATTAAAAAAAAAAAATCATATCCAAAGATCAATTGGACCACACCACAAATAGCAGTGGGGAAATTGATTTTCACTGTTAAAAATTTCGTAGGGGCCCACCATAACATTTATTTTCCATCCAATCTATTCATAAGGTCACAAAGACCTGATAACTATGGGGCCCATGTAACTTTGATCTCTTTTGAACCGTTCGTACACCTCGGAGTTCAAGGAGCGTCAGCGCTCGTCTTCGCACACCTGCTTTGAAAGGAAGGTAGGGATGTTTTGGTCCTCAAATGCTTGTCCGTACATCCAACATCTAAGTTGGGAAGGTAAGTTTTGGACTCTTCATAAAAGAAACTGGATTAAAAAGTTGCGTCTACAGTGGTCAATTTCTCTAAGATCTACACATATTTTGAGACAGAAATCCTCCTTCAACCACAAATTTGAGAAGTAATAATATAGCCCATTTGCAGGCATTTTCCGTGTAATTGGAAATCAATCTGCACTTTTTAGCTTCAGCCTCAGCACTGAACCTTGTTATTTATATTTGGTGTGCCAAACACCAAAAAAGCCAAACCTATCTCCAAAAGACTCCTTCCCTAGGGGCCATACCAGGCCCCCCTTTACATCTGGATCTTCAATTGCAGACTTGCTCTCTCATGCTTTATTCCTCCTCATTCTGAAAACAATGCATATGGTTGGCCTGCAAAAGGTAATCATATGTTAAATCAAGGGCTAGATGCAGCATTCATAGCCATTTTCTTAATGGTGGGAGTGAGACTTGTCTAATGTACACTCGGCATACATGAAGGTCAATCCATGCCATCCAAATCATGGGCCCCATTATGGATGGAGCAAGCCCAAAGATAACACTGGATGAACAATCTTAACCATTTGACTTACCATGAACTGCTGACTAAGTTGATAACCACCAAAATGGATATCAGGATCAAACAACCAGAACTACACTAGTTAGACGATCTGGATTGATGTACATATACCGTGTGTATGGTGGACGAGTCACTCCTTTTTTTTCGGTGGATTCATATTGTGCTTTTGTACAAAAATCAACTAAAATTCAGTCCTGTGCTCTTCCTCTCCATATATGGCAACAGAGGAGACAACTCATCAGTATTCCAACCATCGACAATGTGGAAACAAAACTCCACATTAGTTGAACATTCACATCATATCAATGACAAATTGTTGATATTTGTTGATATATCACTGTACTGAAACTATCATGATATATCAGCGCACTTTTAGTGCAAAGTTACGATTGAAACTAGTGATATTTTGCAAGTCTTGAAACCAGCATAAATCAGGGCAAGGGGAAAAAAAATGGTTTTTGCCCAAATTTTTTGGGTATTTCCTTTGTCGATGTCTTGTAAACTCCATGTGAGTTGCCTCGCATTAAAACATGGATTTGGTGGAGAAATTGTGATGGAAGAGGGATTTCAAAAAGTGGAACCCCAAAGGTTCAAAAATTGTGATTTTTTATTTTTTTCACTTGACATTGTAAAAATTTACGTGATACCATGATATTTCCAATCTTTGAAGGTGAGAAACTGTGTGATGACAATATTTAAAACATTGGAACTCACTGCCAGTGCTTTTAACATCCTCTTGGTGGACAGCATCAACAATTGAGATCTGTATCAATGCATGATATGTTGGCTACCAAGTGCCGCACTTGCTTTAATTCAGCCTGTAAAATATAACGGAGTATTTCAATGTAAGTTGCTAGGAACTTCAGAATTTCTTTTGATCCAAACCAAGACCATCTTCAGCTAGTAGTGGAGTTTCCACCATCAAGCTAGAATACATGTGAATTTCCACCATTTCTTAAATATTTGTGATGCATCCACCATAAGTTTGGTCTACACGTATGTCAATCTGGACAATCCAAATCATGAGCACAAAATCTGAATGGACAACATCTCCAAAATCACACTCATTGGGCAATCCTTACCATCCAAATTGGTAGCCATCAGATGGGCCGTTAGAAAGAAAATGATCAACAGTCCAAAGTCAATAGCTGAGATCAGACCAGCATGATTTTGGGATTCTGAGGCTCCATTGACATTGAGCTCACAACCTGAATTGTCTAGATTGATGTAGATGTATGTCGAGCGTATGGCAGCTGAGTCACCACTATCAAGGAAACTGTAAATGTGCATGTAGTAGTGCAGACCCAAAACATTTAATCATGATCTAAAACTGTTTGTTGTCCATGTTACAACCTGTATAACTACAAATATCAGAAACGAACAGCGAAATCCATTTCCCACCAGGATGCATGCATGAGAATGCATATTGGTGCCAATAGAGTGTTAGAATGTTAAATGGTCATAGGGTTGGTCTTTAGGGGCTGTTGGGCTTATTGTCGAAGTTTGGGTAGCATTTAGGCCCATAGGAGAAGTCCTTTACATTACTTAAGCAAGGAGGGTACTTTGTAATTTTACCATTTTTTAAGTGAAAGCCCTAATAAAACACTAGAGGTGAGAACTTGGGAGGGGGGGATCCACTCTTTTCTTCCTTTCACTTTTCTCTTCTCTATTTTCATTGATTCCTCTATTTCACACGAGTTAACATGGTATCAGAGTACATCTGTGTGTGATTCAGGTCCAAAATCTCCTCCATTCAAAACCCCAAAACCCCTGTGTGCTGATTGGACCTTAAGGGAAGAGTGTCTCTCCTTGTTTTTATTGCAGAAAACAAAATGTTTTTTTTTTTTTTTTTTTTAATCATCAAACAAAAAATTTTGATTGGAGCCTCAGCATGAAGATGAAGGCTCCCTCATCACTAGGAGAAATACCTGGATCTTCACTTAATGCATCAAGAATATCAGTGAAACTGAATGGGAAAAAGTATCTACTCTAGGCTAAATCTATTTAGGTGTTTCTTTTAGCTCGAGAGAAGGATCAATTCCACATGGAATCTAAACCAGACTATAAACAGTGGATGCATGATGATGCTCACATTAGATCTTAGTTTTGGAATAATATGGAACCCAAAGTGAGTTCCAACTTGGTGTCCTTGAATACTGTGAAGGATGTTTGGGATATTGTGAAAAAGATATACTACTCATAACAGTCTCTCAGGTGTATAAGTTGTACGAGGAGAATACTGCAAAGGATGTTCTCAAATACCAAGGAGGATGTTTGGGATACTGTGAAAAAGATGCACTCCTCATCATAGAATCTCTCTCGGGTGTATCAGTTGTAGCCTGTATGAGGAGGATAAAGTCTCCTGGCGAGTATTTGGCCAAGCTAACTAGCATGTGAAAAGACCATCAATATATCAACCTGTTACTTCAAATGTAAATCTTATGAAGAAGCAGTTGGAAGATATGGAAGTTATGAAACTCTTCTCCAACTTGCCAAAATAACATCAGTCTACTAAAGATCAGATTTTGGGTGGTGCATTAGTCCTTTGACAATGCACCACTTATGCTAGACTTCAGAGAGTTTCTATTACAATGGCTTTGACAATGCTCACATTAATGCTTTTGATAAGGCTAGCTTATCTGGTTACATTGGTTTGTGTGGAAGTTGTGGTGGACGAACTAGTCGTGGTAGGGTGCTAGGGGGATGTAGAGGTGGTCATGGTGGTAGAGGAGATCTGTATGCATTCACTGTGGCCTGATTAATCACTCTATGAACTTTTATTGAGATCTTCATGGGAAGCATCCTAGGGCCAACCAAGCACGTGGTTGATAATGTTTCTGCTGATGGTAGAATCGCTACTTCCACTTCATCTAATGTCACTGCCCACTGGTGATCAACTTAATGTCAAATTATCATGAGAAGAATGTGTAGTTCCTCTCTTCTAGTGGCTCTACATCCAACAATGTACCTTCCACCTCTACAACCACTTTGAACCAATCAGATAAAGCGTGTTCTGTCATCTCATCCTTCCCCTTGGACATCAATTTTGGGGCGTCAAATTATATATCTAGTAACTATAGCTCTTTTTCTTCCATTGATCGTGTTTCATCAAATATATTTGTTATTTTAGCATATATTATCTCATCTAACATTGTTGGACTTAGTACTACCTAGCCTAATGCATTTGTGTCCTTATCATCTGCCTTGTATGCCCCAAAATTTCTTTTAAGTAAACTAACAAAATCTCGAAATTGTTATGTCATCTTCTTTTCTTCTTATTGTGTTTTTCAAGACCTCAAATGGGCAAGGCGATTGATAGAGGTTGTGAGCGGAAGGTCTACACTATTTGGAGAAGGAATTCGTAGTTGTTGCGATGCTTCCTGAGGGTCCTGCAGGCAACAATTCAGTGGAGTCATTGTTTGGGCCATCATCTATCCAGAAACTACAAACTCTTGTTCCATCGTTTCCTAAGGTATCTAGTTTGGAATGCAAAACGTGCTGGTTGAGTAAACATCATGTAGTTCATTTTCCTTGTAGGGTTGATGAAAGGATTGATATCTCATTTAAACTAGTTTATTGTGATGTATGAGGAGTAGCTCGAGTCCTTAGTTTGTAAGTTACTAGTACTTTGTCCTTTTTATAGATTATTATTCTACAATGATGTGGTTATATCTTATGAAACATTGGTCAGAAATCTTTTGTATATTTTAAATTTTTCATAGTGAAATAAAAACTCGATTTGGTGCAACTTTGTGTGTTTAGATCTAATAATGCTCTGGAATTTGTCTTGGGATTTTTTTCATAACTATTTACAAAGTCAGGATATTATTCATCAGACCTTGTACTTGCACACATCAACAAATGGGTGGTTGAGCGCAATAATAGGCATCCAGTTTGCCGACAATACCCTTGTCCTTTCCGAAGCTTCCTCAGTCTTCATCGACAACCTGTGCACAGCGTTACGCTGCTTCGAGGCCGTCTCAGGTCTGAGAATCAACCTGGCTAAGTCGAAGCTGTTTGGAGTCAACCTGTAGGAAGCTAAAATATCCAACTATGCAGACACCCTCGGCTGTCCTTCGGCTTCTTTCCCTTCTTCTTTCGTGGGGCTCCCCCTTGCTATAGGCCCTCCCTCGAAATCGATGTGGTATAAAATAGTTGGTAAATTTCAGAAATACCTCGCCAAATGGAAGTGCCGTTACCTATCGTTGGGAGGCCGTCTAACCTTCATCAAGGCAGCCCTGTCCAACCTCCCTTTATACTACATGTCCCTGTTCAGATGCCACTCTCCTGTGCTCCTGTCCATTGATAAGCTAAGACATGACTTCTTGTGGTGCGGGAAGGAAAATCAGAAGAAGCTACACTTTCTAGATTGGAAAGAGGTCTACAAACACTTCCAAGAGGGAGGAAGTAGTGTCAAAAATTTGAAAATTATGAACCAGGCCCTTCTCGGTAAGTGGACCTGGAGATTGGGAGCTGAAGGTGGTGCTCTCTGGAACACAATCATCAAATGTAAATACGGTGCTTCTCCAAGTGGGTGGTGGACAAAAGATTCCTCAGCCTACAGGGCTTCTTTCCTATGGAAGGGGATCCTTCGGTCAAAACAGGTTGTCCTCGAGAGTATCAGCTACAGGCTAGGCAACAAAGTTTCCATTCGTTTTTGGGAAGACCTTTGGGTGCAGAAAGAGCTGCTGAAATTCCGCTACCCGAACATTTTCCGCCTCGCTCCAGACAAGAACATCCCCATCGCTGATCGTTTTACAGTTTCGGCTGCAAACATTGTGTGAGATGTGAAATGTATTAGAAATCTTCATGACTGGGAGCTTAGCGAATTTGTGGACCTTCTCGACTGCATCTCTAAATCCAAGCCTGATCAGTCCTCTCCAGATAGTCTCAACTGGACGCGCAACAAATCCAGCATGTTCACGGTCAGATCCTTCTATTCCCAACTCCTCCCCAATCTCAATTCAGCTGCTCCCTCTTCCCCCTTCATCTGGAAGTACTCTGCTCCCCCTAAATTCATCTGTTTTGGCTGGCTGGTTGGTAAGAATAGAATTCTTACAATTGACAACCTTAGAAAGAGGGGAATGCAAATCATCAATGTCTGTCTGTGCTGCATGAAAGAAGAAGAAACGGTGGACCATTTACTCGTTCATTGCTCGTTTATCACTCAAGTTTGGTCGGATTTCTGTAAATGTTTCAAAATCAGTTGGTGTATTCCTAACTCTACCCTTAACCTCCTGTCGTCGTGGCATGGGTTCAAGCTAGGAAAAAACTGAACGTGTGTTTGGAGATTGGCAATCCTTGCTATTTGGTGGTCCGTTTGGGAAGAAAGGAACGATAGATGCTTTAATGACAAGTCTCCTCCGTAGAAGTTGTTTGCTCCAGGGCCAAAAGCCTAATTTTCGAATGGGTGGTCAATGTAAATTGTCTGAAGGATTATGACCTTCATTTTCTAGGCTGTTAGGGCTGTCTGCTATCTCAGCAGATTTTGTTCTTTCTTCCCTGTTCTTCTTTTATTTTCAATATATTTCCCGTTACCCTTGAAAAAAAAAAAAAATGAATGTTCCAGAGTCTTTCTATGGTGATGCAGTTCTTATCGCATGTCAATTGATAAAATGATGTTATCGTCAGTTTTGGATGGAAAAACACCATTCTTGTTGTTGCTTCTTGCGGTTAGTATTTTCTATTCCTCCCAAAGTGTTTGGTTGTACCTGTTTTGTTAGTCATTTTGGGTCAGGTCAAGATAAACTTGCACCTCGCTCTGTTAAATGTACTTTTCTATGATGCCCTTGCACTAAAAAAGGGTTAGTGATGCTATTGTCCTTCATTTAAAAAGCATTTTGTGACAACTGACATTACCTTTTTTAGAATATCCCATTATATGTTAAAACTAAACATGTGACCAAAGTCACTCCTGTGGAAGTTTCTTTACCTACTGTATTTCCACCAGATACTGTCGTTGAAGAGCCACCACCTCAAAAAAAATTCACACAAACATATTATAGGAAAAGAGAAAGGCCAAGTATTATAGACTATTCCCTCTCACTTCACACCATCAGCTACTGCACCTAATGAGGTTCTCACTCCTGAGTCTACCAAGGTTGTCAATGATCTACCTATTATGGTTTATAAAGGTACGTTCCTGTCTTTCACATCTAATTTCCAATTCTGTTTCCTTTAACCATTTATCTACAAATTATTAGAAGCTTGCCTTTGCTTTGTTTGTTGTTTCTATCCCAAGTCAGTTTAGGATGCATTGTTGGATGAAAATAGGAAAGGGCTATAGATGAGGAGATGAATGCCATGTATTCCAATGATACATGTGGGCTAATTGATCTTCCATTAGGTAAGGCAACGGTTAAATATAGATAGGTTTACACTGTAAAATTTCTGCCTGATGGATCAATTGATCGTTACAATGCCAAATTGACTTCAAAGGGGTACACCCAAGTTTATGGAGTAGATTATCTGGATACTTCTTCAGTGGTGACTAAGTTCAATTCGATCCGAGTTGTCATATCTAATAGCTGCAAATCGTGATTGGCTCCCTTTTAAGCTAGATCTGAAGAACGCATTCCTGCACAAAAACTTTTACGAAGAGGTCTATATGGAGTAACCTCCTGAGTATGTTTCTTTCTTCTTCTTTTTTTTAACTGAATTATATTAAAAAAGAGAAGAAAATACAAAACGGGGCTGCTGAGGTAGCATAGCCGAGAGCCTACAAACCCAGAAATAAAAGATTACAATTCTTAAAACCCATAATATTAACCACCCACTCAGTAATCAGATGTTTAGCAAAAGAACTGACAGCTCGGGCAGAGTTGTGGATGTCGTTGAAGCGTCTATCATTTCTTTCCTTCCACTGAGTATGTTTCTTAGGGGGAGTCTTCCAAAGTGTGGGAATTAAATAAGTTTATATATGGGCTGAACAGTTACCAAGAGCATGGTTTAAGAAATTCAATAGTGTAGTGATATTGTACAAGTTGAAGAGGAGCAAAGCAGATCATTCAATTTTATCGAGGCATACTACATTTGGTTATATTGTACTTGCCTTTTTTTATGTGGAGGACATTATAGTGATTGGTGATGACTTGGAGGGTATTGATAAATTGAAGTTGTATCTGCACTCTCAATTTCAAAGCAAAGATTTTGGTTTTCTTCAATATTTTATGGGCATTGAAGTGGTGAGATCCAAAGCTGGAATAAATTTACACCAAAGGAAATATATTTGTGACTTATTGAAAGAGACATGTATGCTAAGTGCCAAACCTACGGACAATGTTTTAAATATCGACGATATCGGTCGATATATCCCACGATATCTTGTATCCAACCTATGCAATACGAAATGCACAAGTAGTGCCAATATATCCCACATGTTCGATCCAATAAGCATTTTCAATTTCCGATCCATTTTTTTTGTTGAAAATATGTTAAAGCGGTGTCAAATAGTTAAAAATCCATTGGTTCATGTTTTGCACAAAAAATCATAGAGTTGGAGCTTTGATTTTGATATCCATAGCTTCTTCATGTTCATTATGTTTTTTTCAAAAATTTCCTTCAACCAACTGTCAATTAAGACTAATTTCGAAGTATTTAGGAGTATTTGATGAAATGATAATCACATACACTCTAATTTTAAAATTTAAGTGTTGGTGGTCTGAATTGGAAAAAATTCAAAATTTTCCTAATTTCTCCCAAATTTCTTGCAATGTTGCACTCCAAACATGAAATCAAGCATGTATGAGGGTTGATCTACTGATTTGTTAAGTCCTTGTCAATTTTCGGAAAGTAAAAATTAATTTTTAATTAAAATTAATAAAATATATATTATTTTTTTTTCGAAATTGCCCTTCAACTAGCTGTCAATTGAGATTGATTTCGAAGTATTTCACATACACTCTAAACGTTATGCATTTAATTTGAATATAGTTCAATTAGTTTAGTAAGACAATGCATAGCTTAGGACCCCATAGAAAAGAAACTTATTATTTGCACTTATTTTTTGAGATATTATGATTTAAAAGTGTCTTTTAAGGTTTTTTTTTTAAAACAATCCCTGAGGTTTCATTGAAAAATTCAACCATTTTCTCAATGTTTCCCCATGTTTCCCCAAAAGTGCAATAAATTACCCGATACAGACAATATATCCCATGCGATAACCGATACGTATATGTATCCTACGGGTGCAATGCGTAATGCGATACCGATATTTTGAACATTGCTTGCAGATACAACCAATGGACCTCATTTCACACTTGAACTTGAAGAATGAGAGTTATTGGTAGATCCTAGTGTGTACAAAAGACTCATTGGCAAACTCATCTATTTGACCACTACTAGACAGACATTGCCTTTTCTATCAGCGTGATCAGTCGGTGTATGCACAGTCCCAAATCTCCACATATAGTTGTAGTTATGAGTGTGCACCTTAGAAAGGTATCTTGTACAAATCTCATAGGCATCTCCGGGTAGTAGGTTAGTAGTGGTGATGACATGTGAAGGGGGCATATCATAGGCATTTTAAGTGAAAGCCTTAATAAAACATAAGAAGTGATGACATGTGAAGGGGGCATCCATTGTAGTCGATTCACTATTTTGTCCTCTCTTCTTCCTTTCACTTTTCTCTTCTTTATTTTCATTGATTCCCCTATTTCACATGAGTTTACATAGAGAATAGGAGAGACAACATTGATTTCATCACGTGATGAAATCAAGGGTAATTCAAACTTGCCTTCACTCAGTGTAGGCCCTTCCCCTTCATTTATTAGTCAGAGAGAAGAAGATGACCTTGGAAAAGATGAAGGCGGGCAATGTGTGCATGTGCATTCGTATGAATGGGTGTATACATTCAAAAGAATGAAAAGGAAAATTGAGAAGAGAGGGTAAACCATGTGAGAGGAACAAGAGGAGACTAGGGTCTAACAACCATAATCACAACTTCACTAATAAAAAAAAAAATGAGTAAAAGGACAGAAATGCCCTTAAGCATTAAAAACCAACTAAAACACCACCATACACGGATGAACAGTAAGTACACACATGAACAGTAAGTACACAACCTCTTTAATAGTTCATTCACCAAATTTAATTGCCTGGGGGAATTTCTTAAGTCTATCAGGGCATGTTTGGTTTTCCAATTACAACAGTAATACAAAGTAGATGAGCCATCACTATCATTTCAAGGTGTTTGTTTACACAATAATTACGGCTTGTAAATCGAGAGTCAAATACAGTTGTAAAAGAAATAGGTAAAGGAAATTATAATCATTACATTTTTACATCATAAAACTACCATTTTTATAGTGATTTCGGGGTGAAACAAATGATGGCAGCAAACTAATCATTGCAGTCAAATGTAGGTAATGTCAACAAACAATTACAAGAGTAATTAATCAATACCCATTTCCAGCCATTTACCATTGTAATTGGAAAACCAAACACCCCTAAATGTACTTGTGATAAATACAACACATGACTATGTGAGAGTGCACCAATGACACATACACGTACAAGGGTAGCATGTATATTACATGCATGGGCCAGAAATCATGTTACTTTTATAGTTAGACTTAAGTCATGACTCATGTGTGATAGGTTAATCACAAGCAACACCAAGTAATTTGATTGACAAGTTGGCCTTAGTCCCTCGATATGAATACTTAATGTTTGAAATTTGGTCATTTCTCTTTACTGTATAGTTATTGCAATTCAATTCTTAAGAGCATCAAACCACAGCTTTAATCAGAATGATGAATTCCTCTAGTCAATGAATGGTTAAAAGACTTGGGGACTTGGACCAACTCGTTGGGTCCTGACTCCTGAGTCAAGTCAGGACCCACCTGAGTCAGGGCTGAACTGGCCTGACTTGCCGAAGCCAGAGTTGACTCAGGGTATCAAACCAGATCAGCGCTTACTCAGTCCAACTCAACTCAGACGAGTCACATCAGAGTCATAAAACCATGAGTCAATGTTGACATGTAACATAAGGTATCATAGAGGTAGCAAGCTTAAGAAATTCCTTCACATCCTAATGGTCTTCCTCTGATTCAAAATCAAATCAGATATGGGTCCTTACTCTTGCTCGGGTGGTAGACTCTCAGGAGTTTTCAGCATCTGGTCAAGGGTTCGAGTACCCATAGGTAGTGAAATTCCACTAGCGTGAGTGTGTAGGGTGTATATAAAAATAATAATAATAATAAATAAATAAATAAATCAAATCAGATATCTTTGGGACAACTAAATGTAGAAAATATTCCATATAAAAAGTAGGAACATTTGAGTATAATGATCTTCTGACTTGATTCCTAGAAGAATAAATAAATCAAATCAGATATCTTTGGGACAACTAAATGTAGAAAATATTCCATATAAAAAGTAGGAACATTTGAGTATAATGATCTTCTGACTTGATTCCTAGAAGTGGTTTCAGCATAACTCTTCCAAATAGTGTCAAGGCTGATGGAAGGGCTTTTGCATCACATACAGTTTATGCTTAAATTAGAAGTCTAACTGTGTAAGAGATAATTGACTACCAGTCTATTTTTCAAAAAATAAATGCAGTCTCCTCCTCTTCCTGGCACAATGCACATTTATTAGGTAATGTCAGCTCTCAACTCTTAATATGATCGAGGGTGAGAGCCTTATTAAAAACAGTAATCCAGATGAAAGCATTAACCTTCAGAGGAATTGTGCATTTCCATATTTTAGATAAGAAACCTCTGGGGGACGTGAAGATCCAAATAAAGCAAACGGAAAGAGACCTCAATGATAATCTACCCTTGGTTTCAAACTCCCAAATAACATATCAACACCTCAGTGGGGTATATGAGTCTCTTCCAACAGAGCCAACAACAGCAATAACAGCAGGATCTTGCATTCTTCAAGTCGTCTGAACAACAAGCACTACAGTCTTGCCCCAGATATGCCAAAAGCACGTGTTTATAGTTCCCCCTTTGTTTGAAGTTTGAACCCAATACAAAAGACCTCTGAGCACCATTGGTACTCCTGGAACCACACTTTGGCTCCCTCTCCCAGTATGAATCTAACATGACTGAAGAAAATACCGTAGATTGACGACACAACTCTCTGAATAGGTGAGCTAATCTATGATCAGCACATCTAACATCCATCCATTGTCAGCCAAACTATATTTTGCAATCAAAACATCCCTCATGATCAAATCCTCACCACTTCCCATTCTCCACCACCACTTCCCCAATGAAGCAGAATCAATAAGCTTAACTTGCTTGAACCCATGACCAACAAATCTTACAGCCTTTACAAAAATTCTTCCATGCCAGCAAATGGTATTTATGAGCCTCATCCATATCATTCCCCATAAACCTTTTCTGCACAGATTCAATCTTAGCCGCAACTTTTGATGGGCATTTGAGAATGAATAGGAGATATAGGGGACTGTCCTTTAAAGGTCAGATTTCCTATGATCTATAGTTTGTTCAGAGAATGACACATCGCCTTGAAGGAGTGATCGGACATAATTGGGGAAAGAGTAATATGGAACATTGTTCTCAGAAGAAATCTTAAGGAAGAGGAAAAGGAGGATTTCCAATCCCTTCTAAGCATGCTTGAGGGAGTCCGTTTGTCTCATTTGGCATCAGATGAGAGAGTTTAGAAAAGGAATCATCATGTAAATTCTCAGTTAAGTCCTTTTATCATTGCACGGTAAACGAAGAAACAGTCAAGTTTGCTACCCCTCTTTGGAGTATGTTTGTTCCCCCTAGAGTCTCAACTTTCTTATGGCTCATGATTAGACAGAAAGTCCTGACCGTCAACAAGTTTCAGTGTGGTATCTCCCTCCCTAACTAGTGTATCATGTGCCAAGCAGATGAGGAAGCAGGCTCCAATCTGTTTCTTGATTGCCCGGTAGTGGCCGCTGTCTGAAGTTTTTTGCCTGGCAAAATTTAAGATATCTTAGTCCAGGAATTTTTAATGATGGCTGACCGAGAGGGCAGTGCCACTGATAAGCCGAGATATCTCATTGCGCTGTTGCACCCGCGACGTCACGGTCAAGGTAGTACAGTCCATCATGCCCATGTCCACCACCAATCTTCATCTTCATCTTTAGGTCCTGGAAAATACTGTTTGAAGGATAAGAAGGTGACACAACAATTAGGGATTTTGTAAGTTTGCTAATGAACAAAAGGCTAAAAGAAAATTTCAGAACAAATGGAACAAATGATAATGAAAGAGAATTTGTCTGAGCAGTACCCATTCCACATACTTTCGATTAAGTACTATTTGCCAGAGTGATAAGTGAACCTATTAATGAGCCATTAGTGGACAAGAGCACACTAGACTCACCTGTCATATAGTCAGATGCTCCGGAGTCAATGACCTATCGACTTGGATCCTAAACAAGTAATACTAATACCTGAAGTCACAAATGTAGTCGTAGAGTTGGAAGTGGCTGCAGTAATAGAAGCAGACTGATTTTGTAGATTGCTCAGCAACTTGGAATATTATTCTTGAGTCAAAGTAATTACTTCATCAATCATATGTGGTTGTGGAGCCTTAGATGTAGAGTTCGCTAGAGGAGGCCCACTACTCTCTCCAATGTGGGAAGCTTGATTAGTCCATGCAAGCTGCCCATGGAGGTCCAACATTTTTCAACAGAATGATTGGGGAGCCACAATATGTGCACTTTTTAGGTTCGCAACCTCTATCATGGCCACCTCCCATGTTGCCACAAACACCTCTTCCACCACGGCTGCCATTGCGGCCCCCAACCAGAGAACGATGTGAGAACCGAGCTATCATTGACTCCACTTGTAGAGCCCAAAGACACGTTGGAAGCAAGCATACACTTCGTTTAAGGATGACACATCTTTGCACCCAAAATTTGTGCACAAACTAGTTCATACTCACATTTCAAACCTAATACGAACTTGCCACACAAAACTTTTCACGTTGCTGACGTAACTTCTCCAAGTCGGTAGTCAAAGGCTGATACATATTCAACTCTTCCCACATTCCTTTGAGTTTAGAATAGTATTCACCTAATGATTTCTCCTTATTGAGCTTGAAAATTTCCTCATATAACTAATAAGTGCAAGAGATGTTTTTTCCAGAAGAATATATCTCTTGCAATGCATGCCACATTTCCTTTGTCAAATCCAGAAACATGACATTGGCACTTATGGAAGGTTCCATACTATAACCAGGTCATTATTTGGGTATTTTCCTAGATCCATTGGTCATAAGTACTGGAGTCTTCATCAGGTTTCTCTATGGTTAGATATTTTAATTTTCACTTGGCCATGAAAAATACTTGAATTGACTTAGACCATTGTAAATAATTTATCCCATTTAACTTAGAGCTTATCTGAGCTCCTAAAAAGTCAGATGAGTTTATAAATCCATATTTTGCATCACTTTTTATCTTCATGACGAGAGAGAGAGAGAGAGAGAGAGAGAGAGAGAGAGAGCACCTCACTAGCACAAACGCGAGCTGACCTGCACAATCGAGGAGCACCATACTTGTAAACTTCACACAATCCGCACGTCACCTTAGATAAAGAAATCTACCCACACGCCCACTACTTCCAACTAGCCACGAACAAATATGATCGCAAACAGAACGTCTAACACTGGTAAACAACCCACATGTTTGCAATAATCACATGTGAGGTGATATAATTCAAGAAGCTTTTGTCTTCCTTCACCCATGCACGCATGAACTATTAAAAAAGATCGGACACAAAAGAAACAACAAAAAAAACCCTAGGTTTATTAAGAAGTTTTCAGCACAAGCAAGATATGAGACACAAAGAGATAAAAGAAAAGAAGAAAGGATGAAATAAGAGAAGATTTGGAGAAAGGTTGGATCAAAACCCATGTAGCTCTGATACCATGTAAAAGAGTAGAAAGAGAGAATAATTGAGAAGAGAGATAAAGAGAATAGGGGGGCGAATTAGGGTTCAAGCCCCCTCCTATATTAATAAATTTCAATAATCACAATAAAACCCTTATGTAACAAAACCAAAAATCCCCAACATATCCTAGACCACTAAAAGCACAATAATCCGCCTAAATGGGCCTGCATAGGCCCATATCACATTTATTAACAGCATTCATTTCTCACCCTCAGTTCATAGGTGATCCTCTATACCCATTTTTGTTCACTATTGTTGCTAAAAGTCTAGGTTTGCTTCTCAAGGAGCTTCCCATCTAAGATGAATTAGTGGATAAACAGTTGGATCAATTGTGGTATCCATTTCTCAACTTCAATTCACAAATGACCCCATATTCTGTGGAGCGTCACTTAAGCAAGAGAACAACCTTAAAGGTGTTTTTTGATGTTATGAAGATGTATCAGATCTTTGCCTCGATTTTGGAAAACAAAAAAGCTCTATAGCAGGCGGGGCAATTTTCGATGATATCATTCAAGGCTTGGTGAATCGTATGGGATTCAGTAAGGTCAATCTCCCAACTAAATATCTTGGCCTCCTACTTGGAGGCAATTGCAATTCCTCTGCTCAAGCATTTTGGGACTTGGTTATTGAAAAGATAGGAAAAAAGGCTCGTGGGATTAGGGCTGAAAGTCGGGCAGGTTGGGTCGGGTTGGTGCTCAACCATAGCCCAACCCAAGTTTCCTATACCTTAACCCTAATCCAACCCAACCCAACCTCGGGTTAGGAATTCTCAACCCAAGCCCAACCCAAGTGGGCTCGGTCAGGTTGATCGGGTTGGTCGGGTTGGTACACTCTAATATTTTCGTTATTACATTAGTCCATATATTTTCAATACACATCTTATTTTTTGTACCTATGATTTTATTAATTATATATGTCGTTATTTATCGTAAAGAACTTCACTTTTTCTAAAAAAACAAGATAAAATATAAAACAACTACTTTAAAAGTTGTATTGTGTAGCACAGAATCTATTTGGGAGAGAAATCTAACGTATCTTGTTAGCTCGAGTCATCAGAAATGACGTGGACCAATGAAAACCGACGGCACTGGAATTTCTTGTGCCTTTAACATGGACGATCGACACTCAATTATAATTTACAAGTAACTTATATATCGATTGGGTTCGGGTTGGGTCGGGCAATCTGAGACCTCAACCCGAGCCCGACCCAAGTTTTATCAGGTTGGTATTTGTATAGCCCAAGCCCAAGACCGAACCTGATACATCCTGCACAAGCCCAACCCATTGTCGGGTCGGTTTGGTTGAACCCGCCCGACTTTCAGCCCTACGTGGGATGGAAAAAGTGTCTCTAGGGGGTTAGATTGCTCTCATCAAGTCAGCTATTGCTAATGTTCCGATTTATTACTTATCCTCATCCAAGTTGCCAGCAAGGAAAATTGTTTAGCTTCAAATAGACTTCTTATGGAAAGGGAATAGCAAGGTGAAGCATTGGCAGGAAGTATAAAAACCTAGAAGAATGGTGGCATCGATTTGGGTAGGGAGGGGGAAAAAAAGATGAACTCTCTTAGCAAAGTGATGGTAGAGATTGGCCGAACTATAATCTAAAGGAAATAAGAGATTTAGCAAGGAGGACACTTTCCAAGTGTCCCTCCTAGGACCAAAAGCTCAGTTGATAAGAGAGACATTACTTGGGTTGGCAAATGCTCCTTTGGTGGCGATAGGAATTTTGCTCACAAGATCTATAAGGTGTTTAAATAGGGTATCAGGCAAGGTATTAAAAACAGTTATGTAATGGTCGTAACATAACGGTAACTGTGGGAACTGTTATGCGTTATGAGGCCAATACAAATTTTATTTTATTTTTTTTTCTAAAAAAACAAAAGAAGGCGGTAACGGCCGCTATGGTTCGTATCATAACAGTAATGGCGGTGGACATGGCCACCATTACTGTTATTGAATACCTTGGTATTAGGTTCATCGTTGAATGTAGTGATAGCATAATCTGAATATGTGTATCATATTGACCAATATGGATGTATCATATTTGCATTAACCAGATACGATACGCAATACAAGGCCAATCAACCCACTCAAAAAATTTTGGGTCATATTGACTGACACAAGTTTGTATTGGCACCGATACGGGGCCGATATGGCCATAAAGGCCAAAATTTGTTTCTTATTTCTAGTTTTTTTTTTTTTTTTTTTTTTTTTTTATTTTATTTTTATTTTAAGATTCTTTGTTCTTTTTAAATTTCAACCATAAAGTAAGCTTAGAAGTCATTTTAGACTAGATCTAGACATGTGTTGGAGTTCAAAACAAAAGATCTAAGCCGAAGCAAAATGGATCATTATGGAAAAAGAAATCAGAAAAAGGGTAAATCATTACTTTTCTTTTTCATATTTCATCTTCCTTTTGTTGAATTTTTATGTGATGGGCCTTTATTCAAGAAACCATGCTTGATTTGTGTTCAATCAAAACCCATTCTTTGGTTGAGTTTCGACAGAACAAGCAAATAGATAGCATCCCTCAATTCTTTGGGCTAAAATTTTTTGCCTGATATGGGCCGATACCATTGCACAACAATTGTATCCTATCATTTTTCATCTATAAAGATACGCCCCCAGGTACCAATATCAGAACCATGGGTGGTGATAGGGTGAGCATTTGTAATAAATGTGGATCGATGGGTCTCCCTTCCCCCCTCTTCAATCTAGTTGTCAATAAAGAAGCTCAAGTGATTTTTTTATTTTTTATTTTTTGTTTTTTTTAAGATTAGCTCAAGTGAGGGATTGCCACCCAATTAGTGGCAGTTCAATGAATGGAATATGACTCTGCACCTCAATCTCAATGATGAGGGGATGGCCAGCCTCCTCACGATTCTACTTGAGAAGCTATACAAATTACACAACGATACCCATGCTTGGGAAAGGTCCAAAGATGGGAGCTTCTAAGTCTTTTCTTCTATTTTTATTTTTAATTTTACTTTTCATGCTCTTTCAGATACGGAGGGGTTTCCCTCATCACTTGCCCAGATGTGGAAAGCCTTGGTGCCCCCAAAGTTCAAGCTTTTGTGTGGTTTAGCTATGGAGAACAAGATCCTTACTGTTGAGAATCTAAAAAACAAAAAGAAATATTACCATTCCTAATAGATGATCATCTGCAAGAAGAATGAGAAGACACTAAACCATCTTTTTCCTCCATCGCAAATATGTTAGGCTGCGGAACCATGTGTTTTTCCAATTCAGCTTGTCCTGGGTAATCAGCAGTTCTAACTAGGATTTTACTTGTCAGCTGGGGAAATGGTCCCTTCAACCCCCATGGTAAGATTTTGTGTTCATCAATGCGTTATGCCATCCCTTGGGGATTATCAAAGGAAAGGAACAATAGAATTTCTGAGGATCATGAGGCCCCATCAGAGAATTGTTAGGAAGATCAAATCCTTCATCATTGATTGGGCCATGATCAAGCCTGATTTCAAAGGCATCTGTGCATCCATAATTTCAAGCAATTGGGCTTCTTTGCGTCAAGCGTAACTTCAAAGGCATCCATGCATCCATAATTTCAAGCAATTGGGCTTCTTTGCGTCAAGCGTAACTTCAAAGGCATCCATGCATCCATAATTTCAAGTGACTGGGCTTCTTTCTGTCATGGTGCTCTCTTGCCAGTGTAGGGGCTTTTGTTTCTCATTGGCTTTCTTTTCCTTTCTGGTTTGTCATCATTGTTGGGACGATTTCTCATAATCTCTTCTTAATTGTTGGTTTTAGTTTTTTTTTCTTCTTCTTCTTCTTCTTTTTAAATGGCTTGTTGGTTGTAGCTTTCTTTTACTTAGATTATAAAAAAAAAAAATCCATTCAAAGAATAAAGAACTAGGCAAAGGTCTAGATTCAACATACATATGTGGACCACCTGATGAGGGTATGGTCCTGATTCTTGCATATGCTCACCTTCATGGTGAACACCTTATGCACTGCTCAGATGTCCCACACACTCACCAGATTGGCATGCTTAATGTGGGTAAAACCGTAAAAATATGCACGGCCAGGGGTGTATTTAGGCTGGCAACCTTTGGGGAAAGAAAAACTTGAATCCTCTGATGTCTTTAGTCCTACCCCTTCTGTTTGGAGCCATATACTGAGAGGTGACTCAAACAAGCCAATTCAGAGAATCCCAAAATGGATGGAAAAATGTCTATACAATCATTAAGAACAATAGACCTCAATAAATCTTTGGAAGACAAAAATGTGTAAAGTAAAAATCCATAAACAACATATCTACATACATATATGCAGTGTTTTAAGTATCGACAATATTGGCTGATATATCCCATGATATATCTTGTATACCACCTATGCGATAAGAAACGCACTAGTGGGATGTATCACACATGTTCGATCCAGTGAATATTTTCGATTTTCAATCCTTTTTTTTTTCTGTAAATCATGTTAAATCAGTGTCAAATTATTACAAATCCATGATTTTTCATGAAAAATCATGGATTGGGAGCTTTTATTTCGAGATTTGGAGATGGGACAAGTTATGGAAAAATAAAAAATAAAAAAAATAAAAAAATTTCCCAACTTCTCACAATTGGTTGCAATCTTTGTGTCCAAAAATAAAATCAAGCATGCATGTAACCTGATCCGGTGATTCTTCTTTTGCTGTTGAATATATTGCTTGTGTTTCCACATGTCCAAGGTGTTCATTAACGGTAATGGTGGCCGTAACGGCCACCACCGTTACCTTTATGATATAGGGTATAACGACTATTCCGGCCCCATAACGGCCATTACGGTTTCTCTTTTATTTATTGAAAAACTTGTATATGCCCCGTAGTGTTGATTAAAAAGTATGAAAAACATGTATCTGTCCCGTAATAGACCATTACGGGGGCTATTATGGCCTTTATAGGGGACGTAACGTGCCGTTAACGGCAATTACGGGTCATTTTTCCCATAACGGCTGTTACGACCCCGTAACGTTTAACAGTTGCCACTGTTACCTTACATAATGGCCTTTACGGCACACCATACACACATCTTCTTACATTTATATTATATGAATAGACTTTGAATATACTTGCATCAATTCTGTTAGACAGCGCATAGATTAAGACCTCATACAAAGAAAACCTATTATATGCACTTGTTTTTTTGTAATGTTTTAATTTATAAGTGTGTAATGTATTGATATCTTTTTTAACAATCACTGAAGTTTCATTGAAAAATTTGACCAATTTCCCAATGTTTCCCCATGTTTCCAACAATAGCTATACATTACGTGACACAACCGATATATCTCATGCGATAACCGATATGTATCTGTATCCCAAGGGTGCGATACGTAACACGATACCGATATTTCGAACGTTGCATATATGTATGTATATGTTTATGTATGTATGAGTAATGGTGAGAAAAAGGTAAAATTGGGGGGTCTGGGTGTCCAGTCATGTTTGATGAGCATTTTCTTAAAATGAAATTTCACTATCATGGAGGTTATTGAGAATCTGGATAGGCATGAAAAAGTGAATTCTTTGAGGACTTTTTGAGTTTGTTGGCGGAAGCATACATCTCTATGAAAGAGGATGGTTCAAGAATTTGGAAACCAAAACTTTGGTTCATGATTTGATTTCACATAATGAAAAGGTGCCTCCCAACAAATTCTCTTTCAAGGACGTTGCCGCCATTATGGGTGTCTTTCTACTGGATGATTGATAGCATCGCCATGTTGGATCACCTTCACATGGGGAATGTTGAACATAGACTCCCATGCGATTCATGTGCAAAAAAGGCAGGAGAATAGGTTCATCGACTTCTCCTTCATTTTTCTGCAACTAGAAAGATCAAGAATCGTAGTCTAGAGCTTTTTAGGATCATGGATCTTTCATGAAAAAATCAGCATGTATCTTATATTGAAAGATTAAGAATTTCATTCTAGAGCTTTTTGAGGCATCGTGGGTCTTTCATGAGAAAATAAGTATGCATCTTATATTGCAAATCCTTGAAAATCTTTAATTATAATTTCTAAACTATTACAAGCAATCTTGTTCCTCAAGTAATGTAAGTTAAAAAATGAATCATTGGATTGGCATGCTCACATATAAAACTTACTTCTGCAGCCAATATACTTTTTTCATCGATTACACCTCCAATATAAATTATCTGAGGGTTGGTTGTAGCCAAAAGTGGATAAAGAAAGCTAATCCAAATGATGCACAATGCTAGTCCCTAATTCCGTGGACCGCCAATGAGGTGGTCAATAGGCTCACCAAAGGAAGTGAAAAGAGGGTCTCGGTTTGTTGTTTCTTTTGTTTTTGTTTTCAATAAATTTTGTTGCCTTAAAAAAAAAAAAACATCAAAATCAATACCAGAGCTTAGTGCTAAGGACCATAATGGCATTATTAGTTCAATCTTTTTTCTAAAAAATTGTTGATACATTGCTTATGAATTACATTTGGAGAATTATATAACTACTTGAATAATAGAGACCATTGAAGCTCAATGCATAATGTTACCATTTCTTTCTTCACCGGCAGAACTATGGGTGGCTTATCACCGATAATAGGTCTAACTGTGTGTTAAAACTGTCAGTCAACAACATAAAATCTATAAACTGATCCTTCTGATTGATAATGCTAAAAGTTTCATCAATGGCAAAAAAGAAGGGATCAACCAATGCACAAAAGCCAATTGCCCAGTTAATAGACTATGTTGGTGAATCTCATAAATACAAATTTCAAATAAAAACAATTAGATCACTATTATCAATTAAAATAATGCACTCTTTACTTGTATGCTTCCAAAAAAAAAAATTGATATGGGTAGTCAATCACTCTTACCTTTCAATCTCCAATGGCGATTTAGCTTTTATTCGAATGCACCGCCCCTTGGTTAGCCACTGTGCATGGCATCAGTGCCAATCAAAACATTCCCAACTTCAATCTACAATACAATGAAATAAAGCGCCTGGTATAAGCACAGAGTACCAAATCATGGTGCCCGTGTGCGTGTGTACCCAAATTTTTTGTAGGCATGGTGAAGGCAGCTATGGAGAATAATAATGAGATACAGAACACATTATATTAACTGATACTATGCAAGATACAGAATACCTTATCTAAGAAGAGATTGTGTTATTTCTTGAACTGGAAAACATTCATTGAGCACAACTCATGGATGGTTCACCAATAAAACGCCTGCAATGGAATAAACCAGAAGCAGGCGTCAATGAAATATACAGGATTTATGAACCCAGTAATTACAATTTCAAAAAAATAAATAAAATAAGAATCACTGCTTTAAACAAAGCAACTAAAGACTCTATTTGAAGCCACATGCATATCCCATGGATTCTAACCTGTTAGCATTTGTTCAGAGGTCATTAATCAATATTGACTTCCACCCCCACTCAAAGGGCCCATCCCAAAAGAGAAGTGACTTGTTGTCAGGTACACAGCAACACCAGCATATTATCAAATCCGGCATATCAATCAACCTCTCTAGCTGTCTTTCTTTGAAGACTGTTTATCAAGCTTGGAGAGGTCAGCAATGGATGAAAATGGTTTTATATGCGGAGGATCCAACTTCTGCATGATAAGGTTTTCAGATATCAAACTAGCTTCCCTTGAAAACCCAGAACTTGACAGTCCGTGAACCAACGTAGTATATGTAATTTCATCCAAAACAAGACCATTTTGAGACATTTGATCACATATCTCAAAAGCCTCCTCCATTTTCCCTCCCTTGCAAAACCCATTAACCAAGGCATTGTAAGTGACAACATCTGGAGCCACACCGTTCTCCACCATCTCATCTAGAAACTTAATTGATTCTTTCATGTCACCCATTTTACAATACCCATCGATTATGACAGTATAAGTAATCTTATTTGGAGGTATTCCGTCCTCACGCATTTCCTGCAAGACATCTATTGCTGCATCCATCTGCCGCATCTTACAGTACCCATGAATCAGTGAGGTATAACACGCAACATTTGGCAACAATCCTTCCCTTCTCATTTCATTCAGAAAACGCTTTGCCTCCTCAATATGACCGACACCGCATGTCCCATCTATAAGTGACAAATATGTCACAACAGTCAGATCAATGCCCTTGCTTCTCATTTCATCACAAAGCTTCAAAGCCTCCATCATATTCCCACTTTTACAGTACCCACCAATGAGTGTGTTATACACAACATGGTTCGGCTCTAAACCATGAACGCCCAATTCCTTGAATAACTTTTCTGCCTCATTGAGTCTATTAGCCTTACAATACCCATCAATCATTGCACTGTATGTAAAAACATCAGGCATGAAACCATCTTTCATGCCCTCATTCCAAAGCCTAACAGCCTCTTTCATTTTACCCAAATTACACAGCCCCTGTATAAGTGCATTATAAGTGAATTTATCCGGTTTCAGTCCCCGTTTAACCATATCATCCCTCAGCTTAAACCCGTCTTCCACCTTCCCATCTTTGCAACACCCCCAGATGAGCGTGTTATATGTCACGCAATCCAACACCACCCCCCTCTCTAGCATTTCCTTCAGAAGTTTAACTGCCTCTTTCATATCCCCCATCTTACAAAGCCCATGGATCAAAGCATTGGAAGTAACCGTATTCACTGCAAATCCCTTAGCTGACATCTTACACCAAATCTCCATTCCCTCCTGACATCGCCCTTCCTTACATAGCCCATCAACCAACGTTGTCAAAACCGCATCATTCAGCCGCAGATTCCACAACAGCATTTCCTTAAAGAGCCTAACTGCAGAATCCAATTTAGATTCCATGCATTGCCAATAAATAACTGAATCAAATGCATTGCTGTGTGGACTAATACCACTTGATAGCATTTCTTCCAAAACATATTCCGCCTTTTCCATCTGACCCCACTTGCACAAACCTCGCATAAATGAATTATAAGTAACTGAATTCCCCTCGATCCCTTTACCCACCATCTCATCCCATACCTTCGATGCCGCCCTGAAATCACCGGTTTTACAGTGCCCATCAATCAACGTATTGTAAATTACCACATTGGGCTCAAGCCCCTTATCTGACATCTCATTTAAAACACAACCCACATCGTGAAATCTCTCCAATTTTACCATGCCATTTATAATAGCACTATAGGTAATAAGACTTGGGCTTATTCCATTTTTTATCATTTTGTCTTTGAATTGAAATGCAGCATCCAAATCACCTTTCTTGCATAACCCATCGATAACGATATTATACGTAATGACACTTGGTGAAATTCCTAACTCCTCCATCTTCGAAAACAATCCAATCGCATTGTCAATCTTTCCACCCTTGCAATACCCTTTAATTGCAGCCCCAAAGGAGTAGATGTCCGGTGATACAGCTTGACACATGATTTCAAAAACTGCGGAACTCTTCTCAAAGTCATTCGATTCGATGAGCGAATTCAATAGGAAATTACATGTTTTCAAAGATGGAAACAGACAGCAGCCCGACACCATCCGGAACACGTCAAATCCAAATGCTGCCTGTTTAAACTGGGTACAGCAAACATGGATCAACATATCAATCGCAGCTGTCGAGTCACCATTGTTGTTTGTATCAACAAGCGATCGTGCAACCTCAAGATGAATGGCATCTCGTTTTTCAATGTGCGACAGGAGTTTCCGATCAACGATGCGGATAAGAAGCAATCGAGCAGGGGCGATGAGATTGGATTGGATCAAGGCGTGGATCAAAATCGAGTAGGATTTTAAAGTGAATTTGAAATGGGTGTGATCGGATGCATAGGAGAAGAAGTGCAGGGTAGTTTTAGGGTTTATGGATGGTCGGATCTCGGCGAGGATGCAATCAAAAACAGGAGGCGAAAGAACGGTGAGGATTTGTTTTGATTTGGATGCATTTAGAGATGGAGAGGAAAGAAGTTGGGCTGTTACTTCTTTGAGGTATGGGGTCTGATGTAGCTGTTGTTGTTGTTGTTGTTGTTGTTGTTGCTGTTGCTGTTGCTGCTGTTTCTGTTGTTGGGGCAGAACGGAGGCGGCGCAGGATAAGGGGACGGTGAAGGATAAGGAGCGGGAGCGGGAGAGAGAGAGGAGTTTGGTTTGTGATTTGACAGAAGGGAGTTTTGAGAAGTCCATAAGAGGGCAATATTGTGGGGATATTTGGGAATGTTAGGGAGAAAAGTGAGGATAGAGATTTGGGGGAGGGCAGAATGGGAGGTGTGGTGCAGACATCGGAGTTTCGTTGCGGGTCTCTCTCTCGCTTTCTTCTCTCTCTCTCTTTGAAAGGCCTTGAGTGTGGCCGCGTTGCGGCAAAACCTGAGAGAGGGAGGGTGGGAAAGGTTTAGGGGAAGGTTTTCAGGCTTATTATTATATGGGCTTGAATTCGACGGTGGGACACCGATGGGCTGGGCTGGGCTGGGCTGGGCTGGGCTGGTGAGTGACGGGAATGGGTCCTACATATTCGGATTCGGTAGTGACCCCTCTAGTACCAAGCTCGGTACTGGTCGAGGCTATGCGGGCCCTACCATGATGTATGTGTTTTATCCCTGCCTTCCATCCATTTTTCCGGATCATTTTAGAGGATGGGTACAAAAATGAGGCAGATCTATAGCTCAAGTAGACCACGATTGAACGCCTACCGTCAAAAACTTCTTGTGGGCCATAGAAGTTTTCGATCAAAGTGATTTTTGTTTTTTTTACCTTCATCCAGGATTACATGGCTTTATGAACAGGTTGGATGGTAAATAAACATCGTAACTGGCTTTAAGAAGGTTTCAACGATAGGCTTCACAGTGGTCACTTGAGCTTTGGATTTGCCTGAGCTCATGCCCTAAAATTATGGCTGTACACCAGTCGAGCAAGCTTTTCAAGCTTGCTCAACTGGACTCGAGTCAGCTTGGATTGGCTCGGCTTGAAAGGCCAACTCAGGGCGAGTCAAGCTTGTTTTCTAAAGCTCGAGTTGAGTTCAAGCCGAGTTCGATCATAGTGCATTTCAACTTGGCTCAAATTGAAGCTCGAGCTTGAGCTCGACTCGACTCGAGTAATATATATATATATATATATATATATATATATATATATATATATATATATATATATATATATATATATATATATATATATATATATATATAACTTTTAAAAAAAAGTTAAAACTTAAAAGTTTTTACTAAAAAACCCTACTTGACCGCGCTGGATTGAGTCGGGTTGGGATTTGGGTCGGGGTGGGGGCTGGGTTAGGTCAGGTTGGGCACCGGGTTAAGTTGGGTTTGGGTTTGGGTTTGGGTTTGGGTCGGGTTTGGATGCTGGGTTGGCATATGAACAAGCTCGACTCAACTCGAGGTAAGCTCGACTCGACTCGAACTACTAGCTCAACTCGAGATTAACTCGAAAGCTTTAGCAAACAAGTCAAGCTTCAATGTTAAGCTCGAGGACGAGCTCGAACTTGAGTATAGCACGAAAGAGTCAAGCCGAGCTTGGCGCAGCTCGACTTGACTCAGCTCGATGTACAGCTCTACCTAAAATGAGATTGCAAGATGATAAAGCACATGAACCGTGATAAGGCCCATGGCTTTTTTAGTATCATATTAGAAGGGTCACTACGGCCACAGTATGTTCCTGTGATCAAAGCTATGTGGGGTTCACAGAGATGCCGGTTAGAAATCCACTCTGATCATTAATTTTCAAGCTCCAGTAAGAAGGGATTCCAAAAATCAAGCAGATTTAAAACTCGAGTGGGCCCCCCCATGGGAAACAAACAATGAAAATGTCAACCGTCCAGAACTTTTAGAGTCCACAATGATGCCTATATGTCATCCAAACTACCAGTAGTGTTATTAACACTGGCATGCACTGTTTGCACAAATATCATCTGTAAGACTCATATCCTAGTCTGTACCGGTAGGCTTCCGCGGTCCTCCTAGTCGAATTCCGACAACCCTCGACCTGTATCCGACGTTTGCCCGCGATCATAAGTCGAGTCCTGCATACCGAAATCGGCTTGATTCGAAACTTGTACCCTAGCGACCGCGCCATCGCCACGGTTCTAACATCGCAACTCGCGCACCGATCCGATACCCGGGCCAGGAGATGTGGGACTGCGTTCATTCCAAAGAAACGTCGCACATTACGAATTTTGAGAGAATATCTATAACCCGTCACATCAAATCAAGTCAAGTACACCACCCATACCCCATGCCACCTTACCTTATCCCAAGTACAAATGTCCATTTCCACTTTTTTCCAAGTCAATTCTCTCTCTCCCTACCCATCCCTCTTTTACCAAAAATTCAAACAAACTCATGCTTTCTCATTTCCATTCCTTACAACACCCGTTCCATCCATCCCTTTAATCCATTACTCCTCTCCCTCCCTCTCATTTTTAGCTTCACTGCCCAACTCCCAAGAGAAATATCCAACATCCAAGCTCTCTCTCCCAAAACATGTGTGGCCCACTTTCTTACTCTCTCATCTCCCATCTCGACCATTTATTCATCATCAACCTCCATTAAAATAGAAGGCAAGGAGCATACAAGTCCAAGAATTTAAAGAAGGAGTCTGATAGGTGGGTGATCTACTGTCAATTTGCATTTAAGGGCCCACTTATTGGTGGGACCCATTATGATGTATGTGTTGTAATCATGAGGTGCCCATAGTGGCGGGGTCCATCATCACACGTCTCTCTTTCTCTCTCTCTCTCTCTATGATCAATGGCCCACCTATGATGTGTATATTTTATCCATGCCGTCCAACAAGTGGGCCACCTTGATCCCGATTTGGGGCCCATATGATCGGACGGCCACCCGAGCCTGGATGAAAGGGAAAAATAAATATCAACTCGATCCAAATATAGTGGTCCCATGTAGGCCACTCCCATGTGGGACCCATGTGAATCGGCACCGTGGATCTAGACGGGCCACTTGATGTGTGTATTTCGTCCAGCCGTCCATCTGGACACTAGACATTGCAGCCCTGTTTTATATATATATATATATATATATATATATATATATATATATATATATATATATATATATATATATATATATATATATAGTAATAATAATAATAATAATAACAATAACAATAAATATATATTTATATATAAATATAATATACATATTGAGGGTAGGCACCACGTGGGACCCACCCATCTTGGCAGCTAAACTAGCGTTTTGGGCTGGAGAAATCCACACCGTCCGTTCATTTGTTGGACGATGGGACCCAACCACACGTGTGGAGTCCCCACTGTCCAGCTAGGACACGACCCATCTATGATGTACATGTGATACATCTAAGTCGTCTATCCATTTGACGAGCTTGTCTTAAGCTTGAGACTAAAAAATGAAGCTGATTCACATCTGTGGTGGGCCACGTACGTGGATTCCCACCCTAATGCATGAGTTGTATCCCTACCGTCCATCCATTATGTGGGACTCACCGAATGATGGATGTGCTACATCTAGCCGTCCATCCATTTGGCTAGCTCATCTCAAGCTTGAGACCAGAAATGAGATAGATCCAATTGTCAAGTGGACCACACTATAGAAAACAATGGTGTTGAACGTCTACCATTGACACCCCTGTGGGTTACAGAAGTTTTGAATCAATATAATATTTGTTTTTCCCTCCCTGTTCAGGTCCTTGTGACCTTATGAACAATCTAGATGGAAAACAAACGCTATGGTGGGCCCCCTCTAAATTTTAATAGTGGAAATCCTCATCACCATTATGGTCTGTGGTATGGTCCAGATGGTCTTTTGACATGATTCATTTGTTTGGAAAATGCTTTAAATTGATTTCTAAAAATGGATGAATGGTTTTGGAATCGGTCCATTTGATTCGGTTCATTGATTCGGCCCATTTGATTCGGCCCATTTGATTCACCTTATTGATTCGGCCCATTTAATTCGGCCCATTTGAATCAACCCATTTGATTTGGCCCATTTGATTCGGCCCATTTGAATCGGCCCATTTGATTCGGCCCATTGATTCATCTCATTGATTCGGCCCATTTGATTCGACCCATTTGACACAGCCTGATGTATATATATATATATATATATATATATATATATATATATATATATATAGAGAGAGAGAGAGAGAGAGAGAGAGGCATGCTCACCTACGCACGTGCGTACCTTTGCACACGTGTCATGGGTGTCGAATCCGAACGGTCCATTAGATGCAGAATCCCATGAAACCTTAAGGGGTGAATTTCTACCCTGATCTAAGATTCTGGTGGGCCATAGCAAAGAGAAATTCAAATCAAGGGAAGAAACTGTTTGCATTTTTCATAGCCCACCGAAGTTTTGGATAAAAGTAAAAATTCGTACTAGGAGGTTTAAAGACGTTCACAGGTGAGCGTTTCCATGTGTGTGTGTGTGTGTGTGTATTAGCCCATGAGTGAGGCCCAATGTGATGCGTATATGCCCCTTAAGCGAAGCCCAAGATGATGTATATTATGAAATAGCGGTGAAGACCGCTTGAGTTAAGTAGGAATATGCCAATACGTCCTAGAGGGGGGTGAATAGGACTTTTTAAGGTTTACAATGTATTTAAAAATCCTATTACACTAATCCTTACAGATAGACAATTTATCAGGACTACTCAAATGTAACTCTACTGGCTTCCAAGCCTGATAAAGGATCCAATCACAAACTATTCAAGAAATAACAATATGTAACATATTTCATGATGGATATGATTGTGTGTGTGTGTAAAATGTGATCTCAAATATATAGGTATGAAAGTAGTGAAGCAAATCATATGTACAAGAGAATAATAATCACAAACACAGTCATTTATATAGTGGTTCGACTACTTGTCTACTCCACTCCCGATAACCGCACTCAACCATTGAGTGTACCGGATTTTACTAAGGAGGTTTCCCATGGTTCATCTCTAACCTAAGGTTTTAAATCAGGTTCACCTTCAACCTTTACAACCTACACTAAAGCTGACTGTGTATGCTCTAACGAGCAGGGGTCAACACATCGCACCCACTTTTAGGCACACTGGCTAAGGATCTTCCCTAAGATCCTAAAAGAGGTTTCACTCGGTTCACCTCAAACCCAAGGTTTTACATGGTTCACCTCAAACCGAAGGTTTTACTGGTTCACCCCTAACCATATGTTTATGCTCTCTACAGAGCAAGGGTCTACACAACGCACCCACCACGTACACTCCCGCCGGAGGCCTCCTTGAAGACTTCAAGGGTAAGAAACACCTTAGACCCAATCTTACAGAGGAATGATCAAAGGGTCATCTGGACTCTAGATACTTACAGATAAGTTGATGAGTCTCATTCAGCACATGACGAAGATCTCCTCCTTGTTGATGAAGAGTCTTCTGGTCCCTTGATCCGCAACAAATGATGTACTAACATAATGTAATGGGTTGGGTCAAGGTTATGATGGAATCCGACTCTTTAAAGGTTTTCCTATTAGGAAGGTAGAGTGATTTCAATCATCTATGCATTCAAGCATCCCAGCTTAATGATGTGTCATTAAGGTACTAGCTGGAGGATCCTTGAATGCAGAAGTTCATTCCCCTATCCACTCTATTGAATATTAATAGTGAAAGTGGATTGGAGGATAAACTCCCTTGAGAAAAAGGGCTTTGGGTATATGATCTAAGGTTAAACACACAAAAGCACTCTCTTCTTTCTCTCCCAGCAACTAAAGACAAGTTCTCTTTAAATAGGCAAAAAGGTTCTAATGGATATAAAACGGTCACATTTATGACAAAGATCGATATCATCGAGCAGGTTTGATATCATCGAGCGTATACTCTCGATTGTATCGATGGTCCGCTCGATGACACAAACTCTATGTCATACGCTTTAGGAAAACCTTCTGCCAACTGATCGAGGGAATCGAGACTCATGTCGATGTCATCGGATTTCGAACTCTGATTTTATCGATACAAGGATCGAGTCCTTGACATTGAAAAGTGAGAGAAACCTGCTTTGAAATTTTCAGGATAACAGATATGATCGGGGGATACTCGATATCATCAGAATTTGAATGTCGATGATATCGGCGGTCGTCTCGATGCATCGATAAATTCAAAGATTTTATCAGTGAGCTTACTGGACAAGTTTTGTCCTTTCTCGATGTAATCGATCCGACCCCGATATTATCGATATTTAGAATATCGATTCTATTGAGTGACCCCCGATCAGAATTGAAAACCACCTGAAAAAAAATATTGTTGGAGAACTTCACGCCCATGATCGATAATATCGAGAGCCTTCTGATATCATCAAGATTTGAAATCCGATGGTATCGGGGAGGGCTCCGATATATCGAAGTATATATGATTTTTCTTAGTAAAAATAGGGGCGCTAGATCTGCCTGTCGATATTATCAAGTTGCCTTCGATGGACTCAAGATTCAAATATCGATGATATCAATACGTGTGTCGATACATCGATAATTCTGTCCATATATGTATTTGGTTGCTGGACACAATAAGTCCTCATTTGTTTTATCGATTGGTCTTCCGAGGACATCGACAGCGCAGGTCGATTATATCGAGTTGTATATCAATACAATCGACAGGGCAAAAAAGCTTAGAGATTTTCTGATTTTTGAGAAAGTTTTCTTACCTAAAAACCCTAATATGTTCTAGCTTATTTTTAAGGGTTTTAATCACCTGGTGTTTTGGGACATAGGATGTGAGGCTTAGATTTACCTATGGCGAGCTTCCACACATTCGGTTGAGGCAAACGCTTGAATTGATCTTCCTGTGATGTTCTGCAGTCAGACTGACTCAACACACGCTAATTGACAAACCAGAGCACTAACAAGGGCACTTTCAATCTCCCCCTTTGTCAATTACATGACAAAATATCCAAAACACCCTAGGACAATATCTAGACAGACACATCCTAAATTGTGTGTACATGCATTTTACACAATTTTACAAATTCTAATGAACCCATATACACAACCAATATCTGTTTCCCCTTACTGTAAAACTCTCCCATTCTTGGTGCAGCTGCTCCCCCTAACACCTGCAACACCATTCTAGCAAATATGCAATTTTCCACACGGGATGTTTTGAACTGTTCTCTCCCTTTTTATCAGTCATTGGCAAAGGCATATCATTACAACAAATCTTGACTGAAGTTTAAAGACAAGTGGGAGAAACACCGACATAGATGCATATATATATATATATATATATATATATATATATATATATATATATATATATATATATATAAAGGAATTTAGAGCATAC
Source organism: Magnolia kwangsiensis (assembly GCA_037074715.1). NCBI lineage: Eukaryota > Viridiplantae > Streptophyta > Magnoliopsida > Magnoliales > Magnoliaceae > Magnolia > Magnolia kwangsiensis. The sequence continues at coordinate 109,800,527 of CM073577.1, read as the reverse complement.
ATCATTTCCAGAGAGTATTCATGCATGTTGAATCTGATAAAGTAGAGAGAAAAGTAGAAAAAAAAAACATTAAAACACATGTATACACTTTCAGATAGGAGATAAACCAGGAGAGCACTGATAATATAATGGCAAGAAAAGTGAGACTTATATTCAGCCATATGTAACAAACCTGCAAACACTCATACTGCCCCAGACAGTAGTATATTAACATTGATAAATAAAACTTCAAAATCATGTATGGGCACCAAAAAAAGTCGAAAGACTATGAAAAATCACAGTATCCCAGAGCAACGAAGTGTGCGGATGTTTCAAAAAGTGATTACACTATCCATCCATTCTTTTCTAATGCTGCCACCTTCTATAGCGTATTAGATCCACCCTTCGTTTGTGATTCAAGAATCAGCTACACAGGATGTGAGAGCTTCCAGCTTGTCCTCTATCCTCAATAATCGTCGTTCACAGTTGTGGAGTCGCTCGTCAATTCCAACGAGGCTGTTCAGCAGGTGATGCTCAAGTACATGACGCCGACGATTTGTGACTGATGCGGGACTACAGAGAGGTGTCTGATTAGATCCCCATGGTGTTTCTTCTTTTGGCTGCTGGCTGCTCATACCAACGGGTGGAGAACTCTTTGCATGAGAAGAAACAGAGACATATACTTATTGAATTGCATCATGGTCGAACCGCACTTCAGGATATACTTTGTCTGATGTTGCAGGCAGTCCTACGTAGTGTGCCAGTTTACAGATGAGGGACGAAAATGGAAGGATTTCAAGATGGTCCCCTCTAACTATCTTAATAAGTTGTTCTAAGATAAGAGTTGGCAAACACACAGGAACCTCTTGATAGACATCATACAAGGCATTAAGTACAAAGGGACTCAGGCCAATGTCATTGACGTCACATGGGTAGACATTCGTACTAAAGATACTGTGGAGGATTCTGAACAAGGTTCCTAGATGTTTTTTAGGAAGTATATTGTGATTGTATCTAGGAATTGTTGCACCTTGGCACAGTGCTCGAGTGATTTTCCCCCACCTGCCTAATTCATTGAAACTTCTTCCAGTGACTGGGATCTGAGTTATGCCAATGTCCAGAAGGCGACCAAGAACCATTGGGGTAATTATTTTGGAGTGTTGCATAAATTCTAGACAAATACATGGTGGATAATCCTGAACCACATGATAACAATTAAAAAATTGTTGAATCATGTCAAACTGGTAAGGACCACCCAATTTAAGCACATTCTGCCATCCAATAGTCTCTAACATGAGATCTATCCTATATGGCTCTATAGCACTGTTGAGAACAATACGATCAACGATCATAACTTGTTCCCAATTAGATTGGTTCTGAGGTGATCTAACATTTTTCTCTTTCTTAGCTTTTGAGATCAAGAGGTTCTTACCTTTCTCTTTAACCATCTTCCTTGCTCTTTTTGATGTTTCAGAGCCAGCAGGGTAATGAGAAAGATCAGAGGGAAGGGAGCTGAGTGAATCTCTTCTTTGTAGTCGGTTACCTCTTATAACAGGTTTGTTAGTGTCATTGATACGGTGCCGATGATATTGAAACAACCACTCATAAATGCATTGAAGACTGTGTTGATGACTGTTGGAAAGAACCAACAGTAACTTGAGAATTCCAACAGACACAATCTTACTTTTTCAAGAGCTGCCGATCACATCGATAGTGCATATCGATATTATCAAATTTTAAATACAAATGATATTGATAGGATGTAGGTTTCATCGAGCATGTCATTGATATCATTCTTGATCATACGACTTTTCATATTCCAAAGAGTCATCGATTATATCGACCTTGATCGATTAATCGAGAATGATATATTAATCGTTGTATCAAAGGTGGATGATTTTACATTTTCAGCATTTAGATGACCCTACGAGTATACTATTAGAATTTCAATGAATCAAGTATACTTAGAAAAATTTTGTACAGTCACTGTACACAACAAAAGTATAAACATGTGAATGTTTATATACAAAAGATAGAGGTCAGAAACCTCAAATATATCATTTAAAGCTCAACAAAAATTTGTATCATTCCACCAAATATCCAGATCTGGATGCATGACCTAGACTTGTTCTTCTAAGCTCGGTACTTCTAGACATCAGTCCCTTCTTTGCCTTTGATAATGTAGCAGTGGTTGTTTGTGCGATGACCCTTCATTACTGATTTTCCTGATTGATTTAGGATTTCACATTCTTGTTTGTTGAATTTGACCACATGCCTATTATCACAAATTTGAGATATGCTTAGGAGATTATGTGTCAAACCTTTTATGGAGAAAGCATTCTCATTTTTAAGCAGATTAATCCCTTTTATGATACCCTGTCCAATTACTTTAGCAGTGGTTTCATCTCCGTAGGTGACTATCTCACTGTATAGATTCTGATAGTTTGACAGAAGGGACTTGTCACCTATGACATGTCTTGAGCAACCACTGTTTAGGTACCACTTGGTGTAATTGCCTGATAAATGATTTGAGTGAGTAGCAAGATAATTTTTCTTTTCTTTAATTACCCACTTTGTGACAGGATTCTTACTTGGAGTAGATTTAATTTTCATATTTGATTCAACTATTTGACTTGTTCCTGTGTTGCTACTGGAGGCATCAAAATTTTCAAATGTTTGCGTTCTATATCCGGCTTTAACTTTCTCATATCCTAAGCTATTTTTGTCATTTCCAGATTTTCCCATTCCTGAAAGTTTTTCTAACTTCTCACCACTTTGGGAAAACTTACAGTTTAGCTTGGCAATTTTCTGGATTCTTCTAAATCAAACAGGAGTGTGTGATTTTCATTTTGAAGGAGCATATTTTTATCTTTTAACTGCTCAACCTGTTTGTTTAGTTTTTCGGATTCAGATTTAAGAAATGAGTTAATTCTCTTAAGTCTATCAATATCTGAGTGATGTTGCTGCAAGTCATTGATTAGATGTGTATTAATTTTTAAAATTTTATCCAAATTTTTTTGCAGTAATTCCTTTTTATTCTCAGATATACCCAGTCTTTTAACAACCTTGATGCTGTGGATGTATAGTTGATTGTAAGCATCTTGTAGTTTCTCTTTTTCTACCTCTTCTTCTTCTTCAGTTTCTTCATTATCAGATGGAAATGAATCAGTGGCTTGCTGTTCTTTCTCATTCTCAAATTCACTAGGGATGATTGGAGTAGTGGAGACCATAAAGATTTTCAATGATTTTTGATCTTCATCATTCTCTGAGTCAGTAGATTCTGAATTTGACTCTTTTGTATCATCCCATGTGGCGGCCATTACCTTGCCTTTAGTTTTTCTGTTTGGGCATTTAGTAGACAGGTGTCCATACTCATGACAGGCATAGCATTGTGGTTCTTTGGTTCTTTTACCAAATTTGCCTGTAGAGGGTTTGTTGTTCACCTTTCATCCTCTAGAAGGACAGCCACGATTCTTCTGAAAGAATCTTCTAAATCTTTGTGCCAGCAAAGCCACTTCTTCATCTTCATCTTCCTTTTCACTTCCACTGTCCTCATGTATTATTTTCTTGTAAGTTTTTAAGACAGTATTTTTAGATTTTTGGGTTTGCTTGAAGTGTAGTTCAAAAGTTTGTAGGGAACCTACCAGTTCTTCTACTTTCATCTCATCAATATTCCTACACTCCTCAATGGTTGTTACTTTGGGATTAAATTGTTCCAGTAGGGATCTTAGAATTTTCCTATAAGTTTTTGGTACCAGAACTTTCTCTCCCAATCTACCCAAGGAGTTACAAATAATATTCAACTTAGTGAAAAACTTCATGAATGTCTCATGCTCTTCCATTCTGAGACTTTCGAATTATGAAGTCAAGAGTTGGAGTTTGGACCTTTTTACAGTGCTTGTACCTTCATGGGTTGTTTCCAATAAATCCCAAGCTTCCTTGGATGTCCCACACATGCTTATTTGATTAAAAATATCCTGGGACATGGTACAATAGATGGTGTTCATAGTTTTTGCTTCAGCAGTTTGTTTTTCTTTGTCGAACGTCGTTCACTTTTCTTTGGGTTTGAGTTTAGTGATGGTTGTGCCACTTTTAAGTGCGATTTGTTCAAATGGTAGCACATATCCTCTTTCAACTATATTCTAAACATCATGATCTAAGGATCTCAGAAAGTAGTGCATCCTAGCCTTCCAGTATGCATAATTTGAACCATCAAATACTGGAGGCCTAGTGACTGATGAGCCCTCTCCTTTGGCCATATTCCAAACTTCAGTTAATATCACTCTATAGGCGGTGAATCCCTTAAAGAGAGACCCGCTCTGATACCAATTGAAAGAGCGGTGAAGACTGATTGAGTTGAAGCAGGAATATGCCAATACGTCCTAGAGGGGGGTGAATAGGACTTTTTAGGGTTTACAATGTATTTAAAAATCCTATTACACTAATCCTTACAGATAGGCAATTTATCAGGATTACTCAAATGTAACTCTACTGGCTTCCAAGCCTGGTAGAGGATCCAATCACAAACTATTCAAGAAATAACAATATGTAACCTATTTCATGATGGATATGACTTTGTGTGTGTAAGATGTGATCTCAGATATATAGGTATGAAAGTAGTGAAGCAAATCATATGTACAAGAGAATAACAATCACAAACACAGTCATTTTTATAGTGGTTCGACTACTTGTCTACTCCACTCTCGATAACCGCACTCAACCTTTGAGTGTACCGAATTTTACTAAGAGGTTTTCCATGGTTCACCTCTAACCTAAGGTTTTAAATCAGGTTCACCTTCAACCTTTACAACCTACACTGAAGTTGACTGTGTATGCTCTCACGAGCAGGGGTCAACACATCGCACCCACTTTTAGGCACACTGGCCAAGGATCTTCCCTGAGACCCTATCAGAGGTTTCACTCGGTTCACCTCAAACCCAAGGTTTTACATGGTTCACCTCAAACCGAAGGTTTTACTGGTTCACCCCTAACCATATGTTTATGCTCTCCACATAGCAAGGGTCTACACAACGCACCTACCACGTACACTCCCGCCGAAAGCCTCCTTGAAGACTTCAAGGGTAAGAAACACCTTAGACCCAATCTTACAGAGGAATGATCAAAGGGTCCTCTGAACTCTAGATACTTACAGATAAGTTGATGAGTCCCATTCAGCACATGACGAAGATCTCCTCCTTGTTGATGAAGAGTCTTCTGCTCCCTTGATCTACAACAAATGATGTACTAACATAATGTAATGGGTTAGGTCAAGGTTATGATGGAATCCTACTCTTTAAAGGTTTTCCTATTAGGAAGGTAGAGTGATTTCAATCATGTATGCGTTCAAGGCATCCGAGCTTAATGATGTGCCATTAATGTAGTAGCTGGAGGATCCTTGAATGCGGAAGTTCATTCCCCAATCCACTCTATTGAATATCAATGATGAGGGTGGATTGGAGGATAAACTCCCTTAAGAAAAAGGGCTTTGGGTATATGATCTAAGGTTAAACACACAAAATCACTCTCTTCTTTCTCTCCAAGCAACTAAAGACAAGTTCTCTTTAAATAGGCAAAAATGTTCCAATGGATATAAAACGGTCACATTTATGATAGAGATCGATATCATCGAGCGGGTTTGATATCATCGAGCATATACTCTCAATTGTATCGATGGTCCTCTCGATGACACAAATTTTATGTCATACGCTTTTGGAAAACCTTTTGCTAACTAATTAAGTGAATCGAGACTCGTGTCGATGCCATCATTTTTCAAACTCTGATTTTATCGATATAAGGATCGAGTCCTCGACATTTGAAAAATGAGAGAACTTGCTTTGAAATTTTCAGGATAACAGATATGATCGGGGGATACTCGATATCATCAGAATTTGAATGTCGATGATATCGATGATATCGGCGGTCATCTCGATGCATCGATAAATCTAAAGATTTTATTAGTGAGCTTGCTGGACAAGTTTTGTCCTTTCTCGATGTAATCGATCCGACCCCGATATCATCGATATTTAGAATATCGATTCTATCGAGTGACCCCCGATCAGAATTGAAAACCAGCTGAAAAAAATATTGCTGGAGAATTTCACCCCCATGATCGATAATATCGAGAGCCTTCTGATATCATCAAGATTTGAAATCTGATGGTATTGGGAAGGACTCTGATATATCGAAGCGTATATGATTTTTCTTAGTAAAAATAAGGGCGCCGGATCTGCATGTTGATATTATTGAGCTGCCTTCGATGGGTCGAGATTCAAATATCGATGATATTGATACGTGTGTCGATACATCGATAATTCTGTCTATATATGTATTTGGTTGCTGGACACAATAAGTCCTCATTCGATTCTATCGATTGGTCTTCTGAGGACATCGATAGCGCATGTTAATTATATCGAGTTTTATATCGATACAATCGATAGGGTAAGAAAGCTTAGAGATTTTCTGATTTTTGAGAAAGTTTTCTTACCTGAAAATCCTAATATGTTCTAACTTGTTTTTAAGGGTTTTAATCACCTGGTGTTTTGGGACATAGGATGTGAGGCTTAGATTTACCTATGTTGAGCTTCCACACATCCGGTTGAGCCAGACGCTTGAATTGTTCTTCCTGTGACGCTCTGCAATCCGACTAACTCAACACACACTAATTGACAAACCAAGGCACTAGTAAGGGCACTTTCATATTAAGCCCTTATATGAGGTCGTGGGCCTATTATACGATTGACCCTATGAGCGTCATTCCTTGGGAGTAATGTTGGTTATAAATCCACATTGATGGGCAATGATGGTTGGACGTTTACATTGTGACCTTCTTGTAGGCCTTATTAGGTCCTTCCTCATCATTCTCTAGTGGGTTAACCCAAACGCTTGGGCCCCATTGATATTGTTTAATCCATCATCGGCCATCCATCTATGGACCCCGCCTTGCGTCGAGGTTGATTATCGATGTCGATTGCCGATACCGGCTACCGTTGCCGATTGTAAGTTTGCGACAGCATAACATTATGATACATGCTCATACGCATCATCTATATATTTGTTATGTGATGTGATTGGCCATTGCATATGCCTTAGTGAAGGTGGTTTATGGGACTCCCTGATAGGTAGAGTTATCCCACATAAGCGTACAGTATGCGCAGAATTGATGCATGATTAGACTGCGTGACTCATGTACATTTACATTTATGTGATTGTGATTACTATGCGCCCTAGCGACATCAGAGTTTTAGCCTCCACAGACACATCGTGGGTGGCCGGATTGTATACCGAAAATACTATTTCTAGTATCGTGGCGCCATAGATGTCCTTGGGTGAAAATTCTTAAACCGAATGGTACTAGAGGATGACTCCAACATTGAGACTGAGTGGATAGATGAGAGCACGAGGGCCGAATACCAGGAGGTCACGTCTCCCACTGTGTTATGGTGGGTTAGAAAGGAGTGTGGCCTTACTCGCCCGAGCGTTGGGGGCATTGCTAGGTTGAGTTTGACCAACTCGTGAATGGGTCCGCTATCGACGTGCTAGAAAGATATTGGCAGACTATTGGCTAGGCAGATAGTGAGGTTTCTTACGCTCACTTGGACTACGCGCTTGGAAAAGGAGCAGTGTCATTTGGAGTGTACTAAATCCCAATAATTATCTACAATGAGAACTGTACTGATATTTGATGCTCTAGTGATGAGCTGCATTGATATATGGATTTGAATGAGAATTGGCATGCTTGAGTTGCATCTCGCATCACATGGTCTTGATATGACCGATAGAATTCATATCTTGCATCGCATAGCCTTGGTACGGCTGATTGCATTCATGTACTCATCAGTATGATTCTATGTTATTCTGACATTACATTCTAAGCACGCTCATATTACATACACACTTACACCACCCTTCAAGCTTTTAATAAGCTTATGCACGATTGATGCGTGCAGGTGACGCCAGAACATAGCCGTAACTTCATCGCAGTAGGATCGTGCAGTCGAGCTTCAGGAGTTTCTATTATTATTATCTTATATTTTCCTTTGTACACATTGTACCTTAAAGTTTTTGATCATAGTAGATTGTGTGATAGTGTTCTTGTAGTTATTGTTCATGGGTTATGCTTATGGTTATACTTATACTGAATCAAAATTATGTTTGAAATCCAACTTGTAGGATCCTAAGATCGGAACCTGGTGTATGGGTGCGGGGAGCCGAGAATGGGGTACTATGGATGCTGTCAGCGTTGGATTTGAAGATCAAGAATTTTGTGAGTTCGGTTTCCGAGTTTAGGGCGTGACATGATCCTAATTCAAAACTTTTGTATGAAGTTTTCAATGGTAAGCATGGGATTCACACTATTCCCTATCATGTGGCCCACATGAGTTTTTGCGTTAGCTTGATTTCCTATTGTGAGGTTGAGAAACTAACATATAGAACACGGATTTGGTACTGCCCGCCCTTGTCCATGCTCAACATAGTCTAGGGCTATGAGGGGCCACCATGATGTATGGGTTTATCTACCTTATTTATCCATTTTTTTATGTCATTTTAAGGTATAAGCCAAAAAAGGGGGCAAATTTAAAGCTTAAATGGAATACATAGTGAAATTTAATCGTATATTGCTTATACTTATTTTTGGCACACTAACCTGAACTAATGAGATGCTGCCACATGTTGGCACTATGCATTAAATGATGGGTGAAATCATACTCACGGATCAAGAGCATTGTTTATACATGATCTGCGCGCCCAGATCAAATAGTTCGTGAGACAGCACATGGCAGTCGTGCCACATGTGGTGTATATGACTTCAAAGAATAGTTAGAGACATGCATTTAAGAGACCATTGAATGCTAAAAATTTATCAAAAGTACGCTATGTAAAAAACCAAGAGTCTTGTTAAAACAAGTTTCTCTCTCTTTCTCTTCAAACATTAAATTCTAGGATTCTATCAAAGAAGATTTCTATCTAGCATTAAATGTTGGAGCTTTGCCAAAAGTAACTCTTCATCGATGCCACGACCAAGTGATATATAGACTCATGCAACTTTTTCCAATGGGAGTCCAAAGGCGAAACTCCAGCCAACACATGACCTAGAATGAGAGTCTCTTTTGTACATATAGGTATACACGATAAGCTACCCTAACGTGGAAGAATCAACGTCCAGATCTTTCATGATACTGGAGGCTACGCAAGGTCACCACCTCTCAAAAGGCTATAAAAACAATAATCGAATAGGAGCTCGAGGCCTCATGCCAATACAATTAATAACATTTATTTTATCCGTCCACCGTGGACATTTATCTTTTTATTTTATTTTCATTTAGTTTCCGCCCCATTGCTTCTCAAAGCATGGGGTCCGTGGTTTTTAGTTCTTAGCATCTTTCCACTCTTCATCCACGACATTTCACTGGATCGCAGTGAAGGTTGCGTAGTTTCGAACGGAAGGCTGCATGGCTTTCTTGCTACATGTGAGATGATTCTACCTGTCATCTCGCCATGAATTCTGGTCCACACTAGACAATGAATGGATAGTCGATTCATGACCATCTTACCACGTGCTTAGTTCCGACCAAGACCATGAACAGGTCGTCACCCCAATGACTATCTCGTCACAGAGCTCAGTTCCGACCGAGCGACGAACAAATGACCATCCCACACATTACGACCATCCCACCATGAAGCTCAGTCCTATTTGGACAACGAATAGATCATCGTCCCTCAAGTCAATCGTGAGTGCCATTATTGTAAAAATCATTAACAAAAGAATATTTTTGGCTCATATCCTATTTCTCTATTTTATTGTTGAACTTCAGTAATGAATCACGCTGAAAGAAAAGGTCCTTAAGTCATAAACTCACGTTTATTGTCATGAGAGAAAAAGAACTCATTCAAAAGGTTTAGCCTCCTACCCTTTCACAAATCACCTGAATGAAGCGCAATTTAAGTGGCCGAAAGGACTCTGGATTCTATGTCTAGTCTCTTATATGTTTGTCTCAATGTTAGGGACACCAACAATTTAATTAACCCTTGAGTCAGGCAAACTCTGGCATGCTCATGTGTAACGTCCTGTAAAAATTATGCATAGGGAAATCCTAGTACATAAACGAGCGGAACTATCAGGGGGCCGTACTGCCCAACAAGATACCTTGATTGCACTAAGAATTGGTGGATTTAGGATAATTGAAACCAAATACCCATTTTCACTAATCACGAACGGATAGCGTGATGAACTTAGCTAATCCTGACACTAATTGTCACCCACGAGAAATCCTAAGGTTTGACTTAACCTAAAAATGCCCTGATGAACTAAAATAGTTCTAGACCTCTTATTCGTGGTCCACTAGACTTGAAACTATATGGAAATGTCTATCTTGTCACCTTGATATCCAACGTGGATATTGGGCCGATATAGCGTCTAGGATCACTCCACTTTAGCTCGTAATCCGAGCGTGTGGGCTGTACGAGTGCATTAGTTGATAACTTACACTTAAGTTAAATGTTCACCCTTCATTGTTTGTTGAAGTTATGACTTTTGGACTGTTAGATTGTGACCAAACTTAAGACACTAATCTAGCTAGGTCATTACCCTACACATATTCATATTGTGGTAACCTTGATTGACACTTGCAGATCATCAAACTGAATTAGGGCCTTCCCCGTCGATCAATACATCTAATCATTAGGTGGTCTCTAAACATAGATTTTCAAATGGGTCACCTATCCCATGGCATAGATGAGAAATAACCTCCCATAATCTTAGAATACTTACCACATGGCCATTAGGCCCATTTGCACTGCATCTAATGATGTAAAAAAGGCCCAAATTGGGTAACCCTCTTTCCCATACAATTTATGCCCTAAATTGTTGAGAGAGAGAGAGAAGAAATAGAGAATAGAAAGAGAGAGAAAGAGGAGGGAGAGAAGGCGGATTAGTGCTTGAGAGTTGGTGTTCCTCTAACCTTCATTCCCTTTCAACCGAAGCCATAGTTGCACCCAGATCCCTTTTCGGATCTCTTTCATCAGCAATTAGAGGTAAGAATTGAACCACACTTCTCAATTTAGGTCTTTTTATGTTGAGTTTCCTAAATCTTACAATAGCATATGTATTGATTAGGTTTTGGTAATCTTTTTAAAACCCTAACCATAGAAGTGCTCTTAAGTCGGGTGAACAATAACAAGGTGTGGACCATTACTCCTATGTTACCTTTTATCAACCCTTGAGGGTCTCAGTTAATGATTCCTTATTGTGAATAAGTTTTCATAGGATAACATGACTACATTTCATTTATTACTGCAAATATTACTATTACTTGCTTCCAATTGTTTACGTGCTCGATGAAATACCTAAATGAATAAGTTGATAATTATAGGGTTTGCGATTAATCTTAGTATGATTAATTAGTGATTATCTAGTTATTAACCTGATGAGTAAAACTGACTTTAATGTGGGCTCAGCTGGCAAATCGTCTAAATTAAGGTGTGGCCTGTGTTAGGTCGGCCACCCTAAGCTTGTTTGATTAATTGGGGTTGAACATGAACGACTGATAATAACTAGATTACAATTGATGCTTTGCACCCAATGTTGGTTGTGTTAGGGTTGTACCATGTTAATCAGATCAGTCTAATGCATGATTGACCATGTTGTATATAAAATCTTCAATAACGCTCGATTGAATTTACGATACCAATGTTCCCCTTGAATGAGTATACTTATAATCGCTAGCACTAAGATCATACAAGACTCATGAGTCGATCATGGTAGTATGGGACACTATGTTTGAGTTGTCGGCCTACACTGGATTGACGAGACTTGTTATAATGACCGTTGAATAATGATGAAAGTAACCTCCTTGTCATGTGTGATGAACTCAAAAATAGATCAAGGGACATGGGTGAGTAGTTGCTATGGCCGCTACATGCCTCGTGATCCTTATAAGACCCATGATATAATGGTGGCACTCTACCTTCCTCAAAATACTGAATGAATATGACCTAATAACTACCTAACTAATCATGCATATCATTCATACTTATTGGTAATGCTGGTGACGTGCCACATTACATTAGGATAGGTAGTTGCTATGGCTGCTACATGCCTCGTGATCCTTATAAGACTCGTGATATAATGGTGGTACTCTACCTTCCTCAAAATACTGAATGAATATGACCTAATAACTACCTAACTAATCATGCATATCATTCGTATTTATTGGTAATGCTGGTGACGTGTCACATTACATTAGGATAGGTAGTTCGTGAATGAAGTGTGAGTCGCATGATAAAGAATGCTGGCATTTGTAAAATGGGTTTTGAAGTCACTTTATTGAGGGAGTGTTGGATTATAAGGTTCATGTATCATTTCAATTTAACATTCATGCACCTAACAAGATTACATAGGAAGTGTTTGTTTACTTATCTATCATTATCAACGTTGATAAAGTTGATGACATGTGCAACTTAAGATTAATAGAACCACTGAGTTGATCACTCACTCCTACTTTGGGATGATATTTTAAAACACCAACCAGACATTACTGTAGATGCATGGGTTACTGAGATGAACGCATTAGAGGATGCGTACATGGATTCAGAGGAGTTCTTCTACTTCCAACTTTCTGATGGGCAGTTGCAGCCAGCTCGCCGTGCGGTCAAATTTGGTAGATAATTTTTTTATTGGATAGATTATGGTCATGTGACATTTTTTATTTATTTTGGAATTATATATTGGGCCCCAACAGTGGACCCTATGTTCTGGATGGATGTACATTGTATATTTTGGATTGTTACTTGCTTTAGATACATTTATTTCAGAGTATACTTCAATGTTTAGCTTAATTCTAGGATTGCTCGGATATTAGGTTAAAGTACAGTTAATTCACGCTTCCACAAAATATAAGTGACCTGAAATGTCAAGGATCGAGTTTGTGCTTAACCCCTGGAATTTGGGGCATTACATTGTGCATCATACTCACATACGAAAACCCAATTTACGCACTTGTCAACGTGAGGCCTAATTCGATTGAATTAAACTAAAAATTAATTTTTAACACGTCTGGTGGGACACGTGTGCAACCAAACGCTCAATAGTTTAACAATATGGTTTGAAGATCTAAATTAAGTAAGAAGCCAAAAGATTAAGGAAGGCAAGTGCAAAAGAATGTGCTTTTAAAATACAATTATCTCATAGCACCTGTAATCCATGAGTCTGGATCATCCTCCAACAACCATTCACTGAAGATTACATGTACCTTAAACAACATATGCACACTCGTAGATGACTTTCTCTCTTTCATGCAACGAATTTTAGAATTATGGAGAAAGTTGATGGAGAGCATCGAAAGGTCGATGGAAAGAAGACTATTTTATAAAAATTGATGTAAGATACTATTTCTCCAGTGAATACAAGCTTCAAAAGAACGACTAAGACATAATTGAAGTTTGACTGATTAAATTATATCGTCGTTTTCTCAAACTGATTGAAAAATGACAACCGGAGGTCGACCATGCGGTGAATATGATCGGTATGACCCATATAACTCATATCTTGGGGGGCAATATTATGTCAGCGTCGATTACCTTGGGGGACAACCTCTCGTGCCCTTGGTGCCACAACTTTAACCTACTGGTGTTAAATAGCTTAGGGGGGGGGGGGGGGGGGGGGGGGGGGGGGTTTCATGTTGTTGACACCTTAAAAAAATTGGCTAGATGAATAGTGTCATCGACCAAATGAATAATAAAATCAGTGGGATGGATAATGCCTGATGAATAACGTCAGGTGAATAGTGTTTTCGATTAGATAAATAGTGTCACGCGAATAGTGCATGGATGAATAGTGACATTAGCTCGATGAATTGTAACACCTCGTACTTTTCAGTACTCGAGTGTTACCATGTAGCCTAATTTGGTATAAATACAAACCTAGCTAAGTGGACATTTACATGCATCCTAGGTTAAATCCGACTGTTGAAAGAAATCCCCACCTGTAGGACAAGCGATCCATTTGTTATTACTCGAGATGGACCATCTCATCATTAGAGAAACCTATTTTAGGACACCAATCACTTGATCATGATAATTAGACCACTTGATCACTAAACTTTCTAATGATTTTTCACCTAAACTAGGCCGTGAACCTTAGGGATCATCACTAATCATATTTTGTATAAATCATAAAGTAACCTACATATGACTCACAAATTTAAAAATGATCTAATCTTTCTTATCAAACCCTACAGTAAATAAAAGACATTGGTCAAGATGCAAACCATGATAAACAACTTAGAAAAATAATGAAGATAATAATAATAATGATAATTAAATATTTAATAACATAGAATCATAAGACAGATAGTCCTAATAACCTACAGAGCGGGACCCACAACATGATAAAAGAAAATATGCATATGTGCAGTAAAAATAATAAAAATAATAATAATGATAATAATAATAATAATTAAGGGTAGCAATAGTAATAAAAATTAATATTAACATTAGTATATGGTTAGTATTACATTATATGGGTCATATAAATGACCCACTATGACTTTTGAATGTTGATGCTTGGATTGAAGTTGATCCGACCATTGAATTAACGTAATCAACACTAAAAGAATGTAGATCAAGTAATATGGCCCACCTGAGCCTCGGTCCTACCCCATCCTTGGTCGAGGGCACTAACTGAACCCCTAGAATCAAATGGATGGGGTGGATTTCCCACAAACATCACCGTGGGCCCCACTCCTATAGCATATATGCACCTGGAGCGGTGCATCCATAGTACACCAGGTTTTCAGCATGGTCAGACAAGAGTTGACCCATGCTCATCCAAAAGAAGGAGGTTTCTCTTGTACCTTTCTGCCTTCACTCATTTGAAACAAGCTGAGACCACACGATCCTCAGATGGCCCACCATCAAGATCTGACGAAGAGATCTAAGCCGTCCATCGTGTTGGGCGAGTCATTTCGTCCAAAACCATGTAGGCCCCGCATGTGATTGCACACAATCTCCAGCGCAAACCGACCCTACAAACACAAGTTTTTGAAAATGGAAACTGTCTGCACACCAGCTAGGCGATCTGTGTGAGCCAGCAAAGGCTGATCTAGGCCATCCCAAATAGAGTATTCTTAGCCGTCCATTCCACACATAGTGACCATGGTTTTTGTAGATAAACCAGTAGCCGAAACAGCACCGGTTTCATGTTGCAGGTGGTATTTAGATCTGTTGCATGCAAGGCCATCTAAGCCGTTCGTTTTCATCCAACGACTCTGAGATCTAGGGTAAGCAATAAAAAGGACTGGGGATCGAGCAACAAATAGAATCCTCCTCCATTTTCGGGCAGTTGCACTCGAAATGACCGTTTTCCTCCCACTCATGAACCCACCAGCCAAATCTTCTCGGAGCTTCAACTTGAAGCATCCCTAAGCTCCTATGCATAAATCCCAACCACCTTGGAACTCCATTTCGAAGAAAAACCTATCAGATGGTGATTCAATTAACAGCGGCTCTTCTTCCTCACCATTCCACCACACCAAACTCAATTTGCACCAAACGGTTCTGATCCAGTTTGAGTATTGCAAGAGTCTAGAGAGAGAGGAGAAGCGAGAGGGAAAGAAGAAAGGAAGAAGAAAGTCAGAGAGAGAGAGAACTGAGTTGTGCCATGGCCGGCTGCACCAGCTCGAATCAAGCCAGCCCGACCCAGTGGCGAGTCCAACTCGCTGGACCGAGTTAGGCATGGGTCTGATACATTCCAGGCCTTGTGGGAGGCTACGAAATAGGAAGAGAGAGAATGAAGGAAGGAGCAAAAGAAAAGAGAATGAGAGGAACATTTTCCCCTTCGTGGAACTCCTGTCAAGTCAACCTCCTGACTCAGCTGAGTTAACCCACTGACTCAATTGAGTCCACTGAGTTGGGCTGTCCTTGAGCCATGTCCAGTAGCCTCTGGACTTCCTAGAAGAAAGAAGGGGAAGATAGGATGGAGAGAAGAAGAAAAACAAAAGAGAAGGAGAAGAAGGTGGGTTTTGGTGGCTGCCAAGTTGACTCGGCTGAAACCGAGTTTGACTCGGTCGAGTCAGGGTGGGACCTAGTCTAGACATTGCTAGATTTCCAGCATGTGGAAAAAAAAGGGTAGGAGAAGAAGAGAAAGGAGAGAGAGAGAGAGAGAGAGAGAGAGAGAGAGAGAGAGAGAGAGAGAGAGTAATATGGGAGGTTGAGTTGAGCAGAGCCAACTCAACTCGAACCGAGTTGAGTAAGGTGAGTCCACGTCTCCCCTCCATATCGAAATTCTTTCACTTGCAATTTATATTTTTACAATTCCATCATTATTATGATGATGAATATTAGGAATGAATAACAATTAGTAAGTTATCTAGATTGATATTAGTGTTACATACAAAACAAAAGTTATCATTGTTAACTATTGGTATTTTGTCATCATAAATAATAGTTCTTGGTATTTATTTATTATCATTAGTATTACTATGATATTTGTAATTATATAGCATGATTAACTATTTGAAGATTATCCATGCCTATATTAGTTATTATAAATAAATAAGAAATTTTACGGTTATTAAATATTAGCATTTTATTTATCATGCTTGAATATTAACATTGATAGTAGATTGTATAATTTAATATCATCATGATGATTATCATTGCTGCAATAGTTAGCACCAATCATAACATTAATGTTAATAAATATTTTATAACTATTAAATTAACATTATGATTAATTACACACCACTAAGGTTCAACCTTAAAGATCTAGCCTAAACCTAAACTTTAGGATAAAACCCTAGACCTAAGCAACCTAAACTATAGGACAATAACCTAAACCTAGATAGTGCGTGAGATTTGGATCTAGAATAGTATTTGATCCATTGTACAATAATGATAATAATAATAGTAATAGTAATAGTAATAATAATAACAATAATATTAATATTAATAAAATTCAAGATTCAAATCCTAAAATCAAGTTTAGGATTAAACTCAAGGGGGAAACCTTAATTATACATAAATTCCTAGGAATAATTAATCCAAACCTTAGGCCATGATCTCAACCCTAACTAGTGCATGAAATTCGAATCTAATTGTACAATTTCATAACTCGTGGTAGGGTCGACCCTAAGGGCGCATGCACTTCCTAGCGATGACGTAGACTGTTCAAAACATAAGGTGATGATTCCTTCCTCTTGAGCTTTCCATTTTTCCATTAGCTTAAGTTATTTTTTATTTTAATTTATAAATGATATCTCCATTTATAACCATATGTGTTAATTGTTGGAATTGAGTTGCTATATCACATGCTTAATATTTATCCTGTATATTTAATTCATGTTATTGGATTACTTGTGGATTGCTTCTGGGATTTAAACTAGTACATTAGTAGGAGACCCCTACTTATAAATGTACACCCATACTTGGGATGTAACTCGATTGACGGTGATTGCAATGGACCTTCGATCTAGTAGTTATTGAGTGGTGGTCTAGATGGATCATTGATGTGGGCCTAACATTCAGGGTTGCTGTGTCTAAGTGGTTTTCAAGGATGGTCTTTTATCGCATAGTTTTAATACTTGCTTTATGTGGCTTTTTTTGATATTTGCCTTATGTGGCTTGCTTTGATATTAGCCCTATGTGACTTTGTTTTAATATTTTTCCTATATGGGTTTGATGTTTTATATTGTGCAACCATGCCATGGTAAGCTCCATATACTGTAATATGATTAGCCACTAGTCGATGGGTTTCCATTAAACATCCTAAGATGGCAGCCTCATGAGTCGGGGATGGTGGTATGAGAATTATGCCCGAGTTATCGGCCTACGCTAGCAACTAGTCCTCGTAGTGACCTGTGAGCTAATTTAAATTGGCTGATTGTAACTGGACTAATAATGATTTAGCTAATCATACATATATGGCATAGACCAGCATCTATTACTATCGTACGTGATGTATGTATTTGTCCGACTAGATGTTTTTCTCGGGACACAGACTATTTAGATGTTTTTCCCGGGTCGATGTTTGCATGGGTGAAGAGCCCACCGTCCGCACGGATGAGCATCCCCAAAGTGATAATTGCATTCATGCATCTATGCACATAATAAGACCTGCATCATGTATTATTTTGTATGCTTTGTTTTATAACTATGCTTACCTAATGCGGCAGTGTGTAATCTTGAGAAAAATTCACACTGAGTTGGCCACACATCCATCAAATATGTAACCATACAGGTATCACAAGTGGCCCATGTGACTTTATGTTTATATTGATGAGGAGCATACTATAATTGACAAGGATGCATGATTGTAATTGCCAAGGGTTGCTACAGGATTTCACATCCCAAGATTGTTGTAATTTACTTTATTTCAAATGCAATATTATTTCATTTCAAAATTGTAAGAATGGGGGCATTGGTTTGTATAAGTCATTATGGGCAGCTCCTTGTATATTCCAAATGTAAATGAAATTTTCCTTTATGTTAATTTGTCCACTCCCCGCTCATCTACTTACTCTGAATGAATGAAAAAAAAAATATATACTCGAATTTGACCATCCTTTAAGGTTAACAATCGGGTTTTTGGGAAACAAGTCATATACTTGGGTCCTGAAAAGTCGGGCATTATAGTTGGTATCAGAGCATAGTTTGGACAAACTAGGCCTTTAGAAATAATCTTATACAAACCTTAAATGTCTCAAACTAGAGTGTTTGAAACTAGAAATTTGAACCTAAGTGAATCTCCCTTAGACTTAGGAGGATCTGAGAATGTAGAAACCCAAACTCAGGCCCCCTAAATAATTGTTTGGATGATCGTAGAACTTAAAAATGAAATTAGTTCCCTTTGAACATTTAATCATATGAACTTACAAAAAGTTCCCTTCAAAATTTGGAGAACATAGGTACTTCAAACTTTAGACTCCCCTGAAATTTTAGGTTAAACTTTTGGACCTTGACTCATGAAGAAATCCCCTAGAATTGGGAGGAAATGAGAATATAGAAACTCAAGGGCTAGGCTCCTTGGGAAAAGTAATTGGATAGCTATGAGGCTTAGAAAGGATCTTAGGTTCCTTCGAAAATGTAGATATACCATATTTTAGGCCCCTAGAAAACTCATTTGGATGACCAAAGAACTTAGAAATAAACTTAGAATCCTTGGGAGATTTTAAGCTTAGTCATTTGAACCTAGGAACTAAAACTTTAGTTCCCTTGAAAACTAACAAAATGGTTGCTTGGACTTGGAAATTAAATGTGCATCAAGTCATTATGATGCACACTAGGCTACATAAGGACATTCTTATACTTGACTTCTAAATGAAAACTTTCTAAAAATCTAGGGTATGAACTTTCCTAAAATTTCAAAGTTACGAGTAACACCATCGCAATGATTAACAAATGGAATGAATTTAGAATTTGTAGGGGTTTCTTTACCCACCATAATGTACATAAGACCAAGTGAAAACATCCCCTAAACTCTAAAA
Source organism: Magnolia kwangsiensis (assembly GCA_037074715.1). NCBI lineage: Eukaryota > Viridiplantae > Streptophyta > Magnoliopsida > Magnoliales > Magnoliaceae > Magnolia > Magnolia kwangsiensis. Next base: position 109,781,070 of record CM073577.1, on the reverse strand, counting down.
ATACAATTCTTAGAGACCTGGATTTTAAATTCCTTTAGAAATTTCATTAGTTAGAAATAATGTCGTCACAACAATTAGCATATGAAGTGAACTTAGACTTCATAAGAAATTCGTTACCCACCACATTGAATATAAGCACTTCATAAATCTAAGGAATCATACTAGGAGTTGCTACTTGGATACACCTTTTTACTTAAGAATAATAATTCCCACAAGTTTCAGCATGTCGAATTGATTAGAGGTGAGGTCATAGATTTTTAGGTAAATTATCAACCCTAGGTCGATCTTATAAGGACTAGATTTGAGAATCTAGATAGAATTTAGTAAATTTGAACTTAGATTTCATGCAGAAAATCTTAGCCCTGAAACCTCATATAGTGTATTAGGGTAACTAGGGTGCGCACTGAAAGCGAGATGGTCGTTCATGTCTATTCACGTAAATTTTGGACACTCTCATTGTTAGTTTAGAAGGTCATATGATATTCCCCAGGAAACTAGAATAATTGGATCATGGACTGATGGAATCATAATCATGCGAAGCGCACGCGGTTTGGCTCAAGATCTAAGACCTAGCAAATCTTAATGATCTCATTGCCCTGATTAAGCAAAGGATCGAGATTGAACAGGATTATAAATTGATACCAAAATCCTCTGTTCTGCAGGCAGGTGATCGAAGTATTAGGCTTCAACGTACTACAATCATCTATTTGTGTTACCCTGAACACTGAAGAATATAATTTGTAATATACTTTAGATAGCTAGGGACTATCGTTAATAATCAAAGAAAATAGAGAGGAAGGTATAAAATTTTTAGACGTCACCTAGAGGAACTTGTAATCCTAGAAAAAACTATAGAAAATTTTAAATGTTGGCAAACATTAAAGTATTTCCCTGGTCTTGGTTAGCACTGGAATGATTTATATCCTTTGTTAATATGTAAACACATTAGTTGATACGATAGACTAGAAATTTAAGGGTCATGGTTAGTTTAGATATAACTTGCTAAGGATGTATATAAGGTGATTTCACACCTAGACATATAGAAAATAGGATGCACCCCTAGGATAATGCTACTACTTGGATGGATGAGGATTGCGAGGAGAGTTATCGAATTTCGAGAATGATATGCTACTACATGGATTCTCACAACTTATAAATGAGAGGTTTACAACCCAAGAATAAAAGGTGAGGATTGCATGGTAGGACTCTTTTAGTCCTGTGGGACCCACCATGTTGTATATATAAATATCCACATCGTCCATCCAATCTACTAGACTGGTGGGCCACACATGTGGACCAACCTTGGGATGGAAGCGGATTGGCTGGATGTACCTCACACCAGCTATATAGCTGGTACATTGACGCCAACAAGTTCTGTGGGCCCCAGCAGCATGTAGCTGCTGTGATGACGCCAGTAAGTTCTGGGCCCTTGCATGATGTAAGTGTTGTATCCACCGTCCATTGCTTGGACGGTGGACCACCTTGATGTATGTGTTACATCCAAGCAGTTCATCCAACTCCCCGGCTTATTTTAGGCGTTGAGCCAAAGGATGAAGCCAATCCAAATCTCTGGTGGGCCATATCATCAAGTAGACTGTTTTAATAGTGATGAATTGTTAGGGCCCGCTGTGATATTTCTGTATGCCAACAAAATGTTGAATATGGGGCTTGTTAGACCCGTCACAATAGAACCCAACCAGTGGAGTGAATCCTCCTGATGTGGGCCCCACATATGAAAAACCACAAGTACACAAAAATAAAAATAAAGAAATATGTTGACGCTGCTGCTGCCAGCGTCTTGCTGCTCGTAATAATGGGTAGGGACCGTGGGTCCCAGCCACAGGCCCACCATGATGTATGTCGAGCATCCACACCGTCCATTTGATGGGTCCCCTTCAATTATTGGGATATCCCAAGAATCACCCGTACACGGAACTCAGGTGGCCCACATCATCTGAAATCATGTGATGACATGTTAACACAAATAAAAGCACTCGCTAGTGCCCACTTGAAATTTGGATGCATCTAAAACTCGGTCTGACCCCTTAACCAAGTATGACACACTTATTGGATGGGCTGGATTTGTGAAACACGGCTTGGTGGGCCCAACAAATGATTATGGATGCTTTAATGGAAGGTAACCTCTCAACATGTGTGCATGGTGTGGCCCACATAAGCCCCAGATTGACTTGATTTTAAGTCCTAGGCCCCACCATGATGTGTATATTATACCCACACTGTTCAACTATTCTTCCAGGGTCATGGGCCCCATTGCATTGTATGACCCACCATAATGTATGTGTTATGTACACACTTTCTACTCATTGTTCCTAGGCTATGGGCTGATTTCATGAGGCCCATATGATGAGGCCATTATGATGTATGTAAGGACCATGTGATGAGACCCCTTATGATGTAGATGAGACCCATGAGATGAGGTCCAATATGGAGTATGTATGACCCTTGTATGTGAAAGTGCACCTACTAGTGCCCTGGTTTATCAATTACCGTGTGGGTTGAGTCAATCGAACTATAGAGCCTAACAGGAAGAATAATTCAAGTGTCTACCTTAACTGGATGTGTGAAAGCTCGCCATAGGTAAATCATAGACTCACATCTCATGTCCCAAAACACCAGGTGAATAAAACCCTTAAAACTAAGTAGAACATCTTAGGATTTTATAGTAAGGAAATTTTTTATCAAACAGGAAAATCTTCAAGTTTTCTTGCTCTATCGATTATATCGGAACACTTCTCAATGTGATCGACTTGCTTTATCGATGTCCTCGACATCTCAATTGATACAATCAAGTGAGGTCAAAAAGCGTTCAGCAACCACATACTCATCTGAATGATTTATCGTTATATCGAAGTATCAATCGATATCATCGATATTCAAATATTGAGCCCATCGGAAGTGGGTCGATAATATTGATAGGCAGTTTTTCGGCGTCTTATTTTTCTAATGAAAACTACTATGAGCTTCGATATATCGATGACTGTTCTGATTCAATCTGAATTTAAATATCGATCATATCGAAAGTCAGTTGATCATATCGACAGTAGGCGCGCATTTCTTCCAGTAAATATTTCAGGATGTTTTTAACTTTGATCGGGGGCCACTCGAGGAAATCGATATTCTTATGTCGATGTTATCGAGCCCTGGTCGATTGAATCGATAACTGGACACAAACTGTCCAGCGTGCTTATAGGTAAATCTATATGATTTATCGATCCCATTCTCACGGCCTCGATATCATCGATATTCAAATTCTGATGACATCGGTTGACCCTTGATCATATCCTAAAAAAACATGAAATATTTTTGGCCAGTCTCTCTCATTTTTTAAATATCGATAGATTGATTTCAGTATCGATGGAATCGGAGTTCGAAATTCGATGACATCGACACTAGTATCGATCCATCAACCAGCTGGCAATAGGTTTCAAAAGCGCATGACATTTGAGTTTGTGTTATCGAGCAGACAATCGATCCCATCGAGAGTATACGCTCGATGATATCAAACTCTGTCATAAATATGATCGTTTTATATCTGTTGGAACTTTTTGCTTATATATAGAGAAACTTGTCCATATTGCCGGTAGAGAAAGAAGAGAGTGATTTTGTGTGTTTTACCTTTAGATCATATACCCAAAGCCCTTTCTCTCACGGGAGTTCATCTTCCAATCCACTCTCATTCATTGATATTCAATAGAGTGGATTGGGAAATGAACTTCCGCATTCAAGGATCCTTCACCTACTATCTTAACAGCATATCATTAAGCTGGGATGCCTTGAATGAATAAATGATGGGAATTACTATCTTCCTTATAGGAAAATTCTAAGAGAGTAGATTTTCATCCTAACCTTGACCCAACACGAAGCCAAGTACTGGTATATCTTTTGTGCTGCGGATCAAGAGAGCTGAAAACTCTTTAACAACAAGAAGAAGATCTTCATCACTGTGCTAAATGAGACTTATCAACTTATCTGTAAGTACCTAGAGTCCAGAGGACACTAGTGATCATTCCTTTCTAAGATTGGGTCTTAAGTGTTGCTCACCCTTTGAAGTCCTCATAGGAGGCCTCTGGCGGGAGTGTACGCTGTGGGTGCGTCATGTGGACCCTTACTCCGTGAAGAGCATAAACATCTAGGTGCGCTGTGTGGACCCTTACTCTGTGTGGGCATAAACATCTGGGTGCGCTGTGTGGACCCTTGCTCTGTGTGGGCATAAATATCTGGGTGCATTGTGTGGACCCTTGCTCTCTGTGGGCATAAACATCCGGGTGCGTTGTGTAGACCCTTACTCTGTGTGGGCATAAACATCTGGTTAGGAGTGCACCAGTAAAACTCCAAGGTTAGAGGTGAACCGAGTAGAAATCTCCGTGTAAAGGTTGAAGGTGAACTTGATTTAAAACCTTAGGTTTGAGGTGAATCCTAGGAAACCTCCTTAGTGAAATCCAGTACACTCAAGGGTTGAGTGCAACAGCAGGGAGTGGAGTAGACAAGTAGTCGAACCACTATAAAAATGACTGTTTTGAGTTTGTTATTATTTTTCATTGTGTGATATTCTTTATATGTTTTTGTATTTGATTGTCTAAGATCACACCTCATATACACACACAATCCTATCCATCACAATCTTGAATAAACTTGTTTATTTTTCAAACAGCTTGTGATTGGATCCTCTACAAGGTTTGGAAGCTAGTAGAGTTACATTTGAATAATCCTGATAATTGTATATCTGATAGGATTAGTGTAATAAGACTTTAAAAATCTTATGAAATTTTAAAAAATCCTATTCACCCCCCTCTAGGACATATTGGCATATTCCTACTTCGACTCAAGCGGTCTTCACCACTATTTCAATTGGTATCAAAGCGGGTCTCTCTTTAAGGGCTTCACTGCATAGAGAGTGATCTTGACTAAAGTTAAGGAATATGGCCAAAGGAGAGGGCTCATCAGTTATTAGACCTTCAGTATTTGATGGTTCAAATTATGCATACTGGAAGGCTAGAATACACTACTTCCTGAGATCTTTGGATCATGATGTTTGAGATGTGGTTGAAAAGGGATATATGGTACCATCTAAACAAATCGTATTTGAAAATGAAACTAACATCACTAAACCCAAACCCAAAGAAAAGTGGACGGCGTTCGACAAAGAACAACGAACTGCTGAAGCAAAAGCAATGAACACCATCTACTGTGTCGTGTCTCAAGATATATTCAATCTGATCAGTATGTGTGAAACATCTAAGAAAGCACGGGATTTACTAGAAACAACCCATGAAGGCACAAGCACTGTGAAGAGGTCTAAACTACAACTTCTGACTTCACAGTTTGAAAATCTCAGGATGGAAGAGCATGAGACATTTATGGAGTTTTTCACCAAATTGAACATTATTTGTAACTCCATGGGTGGATTGGGAGAAAGTTTCGGTACCAAAAATATGTAGAAAAATCTTAAGATCCCTTTTAGAACGGTTTAATCTCAAGGTTGCAACAATTGAGGAGTATAGAAATATTGATGAAATGAAAGTAAAAGAACTGATAGGTTCCCTACAAACCTTTGAACTACACTTCACTCAATCCCAAAAATCCAAAAACATTGTCCTAAAAACATCTAAGAAAATAAAATATGAGGACAGTGAGAGTGAAAAAGAAGATGAAGATGAGGAAGTGGCTTTGTTGGCACAAAGATTCAGAAGATTCTTTCAAAAGAATCGCAGCCGTCCTTCTAGAGGTAGAAAGGTGGATGACAAACCTTCTGCAGGAAAATTTGAGAAAAGAACCAAAGAACCATAATGCTACGCCTGTCGGGAGTATGGGCACCTATCTACTGAATGCCCAAACAGAAAAATCAAGGGCAAGGCAATGGCTGCCACATGGGATGACACGGAAGAATCAAATTCAGAATCAAGTGACTCAGAAAGCAATGGAGACTGAAAATCTTTGAAAATACTTATGGTCTCCACTACTTCGATCATTCTAACTGAATCTGAGGAAGAATAGCAAGCCACTGAATCATTTCCATCTGAAAATGAGGAAGAAAGAGAACAAGATGAATTACAAGACGCTCACAATCAACTTTATATTCATAGCGTCAATGCTGTCAAAAGACTTGAAATTGTTGAGAACAAAAAGAAATTGTTGCAACTAGATCTAGAAAAAACCTTAGATATCAATACTCATCTGATTAATGACTTGCAACAACATCACTCGGATAATGATAGACTTAAGAGAATTAATTCTTTTCTTAAAACCGAATCTGAAAAAATGAACGAACAGGTTGAGTAATTAAAAGATAAAAATATGCTCCTTCAAAATGAAAATCATACACTCCTGTTTGATTTGAAAGAATCCAGAACAATTGCCAATATAAACTGTAAGTTTTCCCAAAGTGGAGAAAAGCTATGAAAACCTAGGAAGGATAAAAGTGGGCTAGGATATGAAAAATATACATCAAAGACTGGATGTGCAGCTCCTGGAACTGAAAAATTTACTTCCTTTGGAAGCAAAACCAGAAATACTCCAGTATGTCATGTGTGTGGTGATGTGGGTCATTATGAGTTTGAATGTTTAACACCTAGATGGATTTTACAAAACTCTGATCAAAACCACATTGTTAAATCAATCAGAGAAACTCAGAATGCTAAAAATCCATCTCGAAAAAACATTTATCCATCACCATCTAAAGAAACAGACAAAGTAAAGAAGTCTACCTCAAAATGGGTAATTAAAGAGAAGAGAAAATGCCTTGTTATATACTCAGATCATTTAACAGGCAATAATGCTAGATGGTACCTAGATAGTGGTTGCTCAAGACATGTCACAGGCAACAAATCCCTTCTCTCAGAATATACGGATCTTAAAAAAGGGATAATCACCTATGGAGATGGAGCCACTGCCAATGTAATTAGACAAGGAATGATAAGAGGAATTGATTTGCTTAAAAATGAGATTGCTTACTGCATAAAAGGATTGAAGCATAATCTGTTAAGCATCTCTCAAATTTGTGATAATGGGTATGTGGTCAAGTTCAACAAAGAAGAATGCGATATCCTAGATCAATCAGGAAAATCAGTAATTAAGGGTCATCGCACAAACAACCACTGCTACATTATAAAAGGAGAAGTGAGGAATGATATAGAGAAGAATTAAGAATGAAGGAACATGTTCAAATTTTGCATCAAAATCTGGATATTTGCTGAAATGATGCAATTTTGTTGAACTCTAAATGAAATACCTAAGGTTTCAGACCTCCTTTTGTATATAAACAGTCAAATGTTTATACTCTTATGTATTTACATAGATTGTATAGTATATCATTGTCTTTTAGAAATCCTAGGAGTATACTTAAAAAATCATTTGAAGTTTGAAACCAGAAAATCTTTCACCGTTGATATAAATTTCTGATTACATTGAACAAGGATCGATATAATCGACGGCTCTTCAGAATGTGAAAAGCCTTATGACCGTGGAGGACATCGGAGACAAACTCGATAGAATCGATTGGCAACTTCTCGATAGCATCGAAATAATGATCGATAGATGGCGCCCAATAAAAGGCTGATTGAACGAAAAAATCATTTTTACAATAGCTAGTCCCATCTCGCTGTCCTGATCAGTTTCTTTGGTTAATCTGCTCGGAGTCTTGATGAAATCTCAGCATCCAAATGAAGCAAGGAAGATGGTTAAAGGGAAAGGTAAGGCTCTCTCATCTGCAAAATCTTTCAAGATTAAGAAAGCGAAAAATACTAGACCACCTCAAAACCAATCAGATTGGGAACAAGTCACGATAGTCGATCGTACTATTCTCATTAGTGCTGTCAAGCCCTATGGGGTGGATCTCATGATGGAGACTATTGGGTGGAAGAATATGCTTAATATGGGAGGCCCATATCAGTTTGAAATGATCCAGCAGTTCTTCAACTGTTGTCATGTTGTCCAAGATTACCCACCATGTATGTGTCTGAAATTCATGCAACACACCAAGAACATTACTCCAACAGTCCTTGGTCATGTTCTAAACATTGAGGTGACACAAATCTCTATCACTAGTAGAAATCTAAACGAATTGGGTAGATGGGGGGAAATTACTCGAGCACTGTGCCAGGGTATGATAATTCCTAGAAATGATGAGAATATCCTTCCAGTAAAACATCCAGGAATCTTATTTCGACTCCTTCACAGTATTTTCAATACGAATGTGTACCCATGTGATGCAAATGACACATACTTGAGTCCTGTTGTGCTCAATATTCTGTATGATGTCTATCAAGAGGTCCCTGTATGCCTACTAACTCTCATACTAAACCAGCTAATTAAGGTAGTCAAAAGTGATCATCTTGAAATTCTACCTTTTTCATCTCTTATTTGTAAGCTCGCACATTGGAAACAATTGAAAGGTATATCCTAAAGTATGGTTCGACCATGATGCAACGCAACAAGTGTATGTCTCTGTCTCATCACATACTAAGATCCCTCCACCTGTTGAAGATAGTGGTCCCATGCCTAATGAAGAAACTCTCTAGGGATCCAATCGAACTCCTGAATATAGTCCTGCGTCTGTCACAAATTGTCAGCATCATGTGCTTGAGCACCAATTTTTAAACAATCTCACTGGAATTGATGAGCAGCTCCAACACTGCGAACAATGACTATCAGGAATAGAAAAGAGTATGGAAGCTCTTCAACATTCCGTGCAGCAAATTCTTGAGTTACTAATAATTGGCGGGTCTTCTATGTGTTAGAAGTAGATAGATTTGGTGTAGTATGTCTAGTTATAAACACTTGATTTTGCACCCATCTTTGTTTATTTATTTTGGGTACCGCTACATGGGTCTGATATCTCTGTCTAATGATTAAACTACAGCTATCTGGAGCTGTATATTTTTTAGATACTGTTGAATATGGCTACATATAATTCTATTCTTACTGCCATATGATGTTCCTTGGTTAAACGAAGTATCTATTTTTGAAATGCATGTGTTCTTCCTGAGTATCTTATCTGATTGTGTCTTCTGACGATGATATATGGCTTAAAATGATTTAATCTTTATACATTTATATCTGTAAGTCAGTTCTCCCATATACTTAAAATCTTCAGTCAATATCACTTGTTATGCGTTTGCCAATGACTGACAAAAAGGGAGAGAAAAGTTAAAAACGCCCCATGTGAAAAATTGGATATTTATGCTCTTATATGTTACAAGTGTAAGGGGGAGCAGCCGCACCAAGAAAGTTTTTTTCAGTAAGGGGAAACAAATTCTGGTTGTGTACATGAATGTGTTAGAATTGGCAAAATTGTGTAAACACATGTACACATAATTTAGGATGTATCTGTCTAGATATTTTCTTAAGGTATTTTGGGTATTTTGTAATGTAATTGACAAAGGGAGAGATTGAAAGTGCACCTACTAGTGCCCTGGTTTGTCAATTACCATGTGGGTTAAGTCAGTCGAACTACAGAGCCTAACAGGAAGAATAATTTAAGTGTCTTCCTCAACCGGATGTGTGAAAGCTCGCCATAGGTAAATCATAGCCTCACATCCCATGTCCCAAAACACCAGGTGAATAAAACCCTTGTAAGTGCGATAGTGGATGGCCCCTTGTGATTGTCAAATTTGTGTTGACAAAGATACTTCTTTGAAGCTTGTGTATGTAATGAACAAAAGATCTATTCAAGACACAAAATTGGCTTCGAGTAGACAAGCACAACTATTCAAGTTGAAGAACTTGAAGGTGAAGATTTCAGAAGCTCTCAAGTTCTTAAAAGCTATTCAAGTTGAAGATCTCAGAAGCTTTTAAGTTCAAGTTCTCAGAAGTTTTTCAAGCTGAAGATCTCAAGTTCAAGAACTCAATCTTCATGATACTCAAGGTCACTGGTATTCAAGTTTCAATGTCCTTACTTCTCTTTTGAGATATATCTGACCATAGGTGGACCTTTAGAGTAGGTCACTTTGGATACATAATCCATATATTTTTTATAAGTAATTTTAATCTGTTCTAAGACTAGTCCTGGACCTTGTCCGACTAGTCCTAACATTGGTTCGACCAGTCCAAGAAATTCCTCGACCAGTCCTAAGTTGTTGAGGATTTTCAAAATTTTTTCATTTTTCTTTGACTAGTCCTGGAGATTGTTCAACCAGTCCTGTGAACAGTGTCGACTGGTGCTTCGACCGGTCGTGGAGCTTCGACTCAAAGTACAGCGTTAAAGTTTGGGCATCTTCGACCAGTCGTATGGAACCTACGACCAGTCGAAGAGCACCTTCGACCAGTCGTAGGATACCCACGACTGGTCGAGCAATAGAAAATCTTATCGCGCCCGATTTATTTGAAATTTTGTTGATTCTTTGACCAGTTGTAGATGTCTTAAGACCAGTCGAAGACGTGGTTTGCTCAGCTATAAATAGAGCACGAATCTCAGATTAATGATATGAAATTTAAGCTAATTATTTTGACATTCTGAGAGATTGATTTGTGCTCCATTTTAAACTAAGTGTGCTTATTTAATACTCTTTCTTTAGCTTTATTTAATTGATTTTGTTTCTGCTATTCTAATTTAATCTGAAAAGAGAAATTGCTATTTTCCTTTCTTTGGAATCAAAATCAATTAAGGCTAGCCCTATTTTGGTTTAATTTTAAAATCAATTAGAATTAGAACCTTGTAATTAAGTACTGGACATTCATTCATCTACTCTGACTTGGTTCTTCCGGGCTGTTACATTGAAGGAGAAAATCAGGTATTTTACTTTTAAGTATAAATTCCTTTCTATTTCAGTTTCTTTCAGAATTTGCCAGAAAAATCTCGTTGTTTTGGTTATCTGAGGAGAGCCAGGAAAACTCAGAAGTGAGTTTTTTTAATTGTGTAAGCCCACAGACAAAGACACAATTGTAAAGGTTTTTGGTGAACCTGTGAAAACCTACCTTGTTAGTGAATACTAATATCCCATGTGTGAGGATATTAGGAGTGGAGTAGCATTCTGTGTGGCTGTTGTATAACAGTTGGTGAACACACAGGTGAACCACTATAATCCCTTGTGTTGTGGTTGAATGGTTTATATTTCATATATATATTTATTCATTTGTGGGATGTATATGTGGTTGTGAATGTTGTAATCTTTTATTTCAAGCATTATGAGGAATGTTGTAATAGTTAGAATTTATTTCTTACTATTCATTTATTAGCTTGATATTATTTTGTTCTAGTAAGGTTGCCCTGCCATTCTTATGATGCATGGTTGTCCTTATAAAAATACATATTTGTGATTACAATTTATACTTCAGTGCAGTTTGTATTTATTTTTCTATTCATCTTCGGTTTGAGACTTGATACAAAGACCTTTTTAGAAATCAGGTTGTCCTACCATAAACTCTGATTTTTGGTGTAAGGTTGTCCTTAGAACAACATTTGTATCAACCTCTCAAGATCTAAATTTTGAAGTTGCTTTATATTCTTGCATTGTGGTTTATTTAGTTAGCTATCATATTTCTTTAATTTCCGCTGTTATAAATTTTTATTTGGCATAGTCTTATTCACCCCTCCCCCCTCTAAGACATATAGCTAGGCCTTTACAAGTGGTATCAGAGCCTAATAGCTCATTTATTTCTTAATTCTTGGATTTATTTCCTGAGCTAACGATTTAAGCTATTTAAGATGTCAAATTTTGATAGCCTATCAGTCACTAGGCCTCCACCCTTTGATGGCTCCAATTATGCCTACTGGAAAGCCAGGATGAGGATCATCCTCAAATCAATGGATGAGAGTGTGTGGCAAGCCACAGTGACTGAATGGAAACCTCCTACCACTGAAGTGGCTGGAGTCGATAGTTCAAAATCAATGAGAGTATCTCCTTATTTTTCTTGGACCACCCTTCAGAAAAATGAGAGTAGTGCCAATGCAAAGGCACTAAATGAAATCACTTGCGCACTATCATCGGATGAGTTCAAAAGAATCATATCCTGTGATACTGTTCACTCCCCAAGTACAGGGTTGTGATGTAGTAATAACTCGGTAAGACCGAGGTCGAATCCCAAGGGACTGAAACTTGTACGTTATCTAAAACTAACCAGAACTAGAACTAGATTAAGATGAAATCTAAATCCATTAGAATTTAAGGAATAATGGTGGAATAATTGTTCTAAAACTTAAGAAAAATCAAAGGAAGGGAACTAGGGATTCAGAGGATCCACTTGTAGAGATCAGGGAGATCTTATGCCTGCTTCAAGAATTATGGAATTTACTGAACTGCCATTGATCTAGTTTCAAAGAGATGAAAGGTATATGAATTAGAATGAATTCTATCACCAACCCATGCCCAGGAGAATATGGCAAACAATAGAATTAAACTAATTATCAACCAATCACATGCTATGAAAGTTAGGAAGGATACCGTCATCCGACCATGCCCAGGAGACTATAGTGAACAACAGGGCTTCCTGACGTCATAAACATAAAAGGAAAGAAAATATTTAAAGCCATCGCAGACCCACTGTAATTTCAGTCACAACAGACCATTAAAGACTGAGAACATTCCATTAACAAAACACCATCAGTTTAGTCTAAAAAGTACAAGCATAGAGTTATCCCATCACGCTACAGGCTTCACCTCTTAGCCCTAGCTAAGAGGTCTAGCCGCTGATAGACATGATGCAGTTAAAATTTCATAGGAAAAGAAAGTATAAGGGAGGAAAAGAAAGAAGAGAATTAACAAAAGGAAACCGTTGAAGCTTCCACTCTCTCCCCTATACTTCCTGTCTCTTAAGCCTTCCTTCCAAGCTTCACGTTTCAGCTTGCCTTAGGGTGAGTGGATAGAATTTCTTTGATCTTTGGTGTGTGAATCTTCGATCTTGGTCCCATGTAGTCCGTCCCTTGCCTTTGGTGTAATCAGAGCATTAAATCCATGCTTTAAACACCTATTTTCAGTTCAAGCTCATAAAGACACCCTGCATCACAAACACGATTAAATCGGACTATTATGCAGTACAAAGTTCGTAAATCCAGACAATAATCGGGGTCTAATATGCACTATTTGACCCTCAACAGATACTATAAAGCAGGCCTGAGATATATTAGAAATGACACACGAGGGTACTACAATTGTAAAAAAATTTAAAGTCCAACTCTTCACAACCAAATTTGAAGAAATTCATATGGAGAAAAATGAAACATTTATGGACTTTTATATAAGATTAAATGACATTGTAAACTCTATGTGGGGTCATGGTAATACAATTTCAGAAAGTAAAGTGTGTGCAAAGATACTACGCTCTCTTCCTGAACGGTTCAACTCCAAAGTAACAGCGATCCAGGAACTTCGTGATACGGATAATATGAGGGTAGAAGAACTTGTTGGTTCTTTACAAACCTATGAGTTAAACTTTAAAGCTCCTAAAGGTAAATCTATCACTCTAAAATCTTCTAAATGTAATTCTGAAGAAAATTCTGATTCTGAAGATGATATGGCTCTTTTAGCAAAAAAGTTTTATAAAATATTCAAAAGAAAAAAAAGAGTAGATTTTCAAAAATCAAATGAGAAGAAAAAATCTAATCCTAAATCTAAAACTAGGAAATCTTTGAAAGATAGTTAATGTTACAACTGCCAAGAATATGAGCATTTAGCAAACAAATGTCCTAAAAAGTACAAACCTAAGAAGAAGGGTATGTTGGCTACATGGGATGAATCATCTGATTCTGAAGCTTCTTCTAAATCAGAAGATTCTGAAATCGAGTCAGGTAATGAAACAAAAGCCCTTATGACTCTAGCCAAGTTCACTTTTTCAGATCATGATGATTCAACTAGTGAGGAAAATCTGAACAGTGAATGTGAAAATGAAGATGATCTTCAAGATGCTTACAATGCTCGATACAAGGAGAGTTGTAAAATTGCTGTCAAACTTAAATTTCAAAAAGAAAAGTTTTTTAAACTCAAAGAATGTTTTAAGTCACTTGTTTTAAAAAAATCCCAAATTTCAGATTGTTTTGAAAAATCAAAATGCGATTTGGAATTTAAAACGTCCCAGATTGAAAATCTGAAATCTGAAAATGAGAAACTTAAAAATGAAGTATCTTCTCTTCTGATTTTAAAGGACACATGGAGATATGCCCAAGGAGATCCTAAGTTAGAGAAACTATTATCCAGATCAAGAAAATGTTGTGACAGATTTGAGAACATACCTCCTAAACAGAAGAATACTTCTCCTAAGTTTATGAAAGGAGAGTCCTCAAATTCAAAAGGAAAAAGTACTTATCAAGGTTTTTCTAAAAATTTAAAAACTTTTTAAAAACTGAAAGGTAGCCATGTCAGCTTTAATCAGAAATGAAATTCTCTAGCTGAAAAGATAATTAATTTACTCAAGGAGCTCTTAAAATCTAACTCTATAGGTCATTCTTACAACAACAGATATAAGAAGACCAACAATTCTCCTAAACCCAAAACAGTACTGAAATGAGTTCCTAAGGCTTCCTGTTTGGTTGCCCGCACTGCTTTCAAAGCTTCAAGCCATTCAAAGTGGTACCTAGATAGTGGATGCTCCAGGCACATGACAGGCAACAAAGTTCTATTCACTGATCTAAAAGATATGACTGATGGTTCAGTCACATTTGGGGATGGCAGTAACTGCAAGATTATGGGCCAAGGTACAGTTCAACTCTATAACCTTCCATTATTTAAGAATGTCTTATATGTTGAAGGTCTAAAACATAACTTACTTAGCATATCTCAAATATGCGATAATAACCATAGTGTACGGTTTTCTAATCAAAGCTGCGAGATTCTAAACAATAAGGGTTCTGTAATACTAACTGGAAGTAGAACGTCTGAAAACTGTTATATTGTTAGCGAATCTAGCTCATCTAATCAAACATGTTACATGGTCCATACAGACGAGATTGATTTGTGGTACAAACGTCTTGGATATGTACATTACCGAAATTTATATAGATTGAGTAAACGGGAACTTATAAGAGGTCTACCCAAGCTTCAAAAATTAAATAAAATATATGGTGAATGCCAGATAGGCAAACAAATAAGAACCTTACACAAAAAGGTGAATTCAAATACCACATCAAGACCACTCGAGCTCCTCCATATGGATTTGATAGGACCTACTAGAATGGAGAGTCGAGGTGGCAAAAGGTATATCTTGGTAATAGTGGATGACTTTACCAGATATACATGGGTAGTCTTCTTAAGGGACAAATCAGAAACCCTTGATGAAGTAAGAAAAGTTCTTAAAAGGATTCAAATGGAAAAAGGTTCTCAAATCAGTAAGATTTATAGTGATCATGGATCTGAATTTGAGAATAGCGGTTTTGAGAAGTTCTGCAGCAACTAAGGAATATTACATGAATTCTCAACGCCCAAAACTCCACAAAAAAATGATATAGTGAAAAGGAAGAATAGAGTGCTTCAAGAAATGGCTAATGTCATGTTAAATAGAATGAAGCTCTCTAAGAATCTTTGGGCTGAAGCGATCAATAGCTATATTATTAATCGAGTCTACACTAGCAAAGATAATAATAAAATGGCTTACGAAATGTGGTTCGATAAAAAGCCCACTGTCAAATACTTTCGAGTTTTTTACAGCAAATGTTATATTTTACGATATCGTGAAAATTTGGGAAAGTTTGATATGAAGAGTGATGAAGGAATTTTCCTAGGATATTCCTTAAACAGTTGAGCTTCTAGGGTTCTGAACAAAAGAACCGGTGTGATTCAAGAATCTATCAATGTTGTCATTGATGATCACTTAAACACACCAGTCTCAAGTTCGGATAATGATGAAGTTCTAGCAATTGATAAATTTGATACTTCATCTAATCAGAATGATTCTGAGATAAGGACTGTTAAAAATCATCCAACCACACAAATTCTTGAAAACCCTCTCACTGGTGTTCGCACCTGAAGACAACTTAAAGATATATGTAATTATGTGTGTTATACATCCCAAATAGAACCATCTAACGTAAAAGAAGCTCTTGCTGATGAAAATTGGATTCTTGCGATGCAAGAAGAACTTAACCAATTCGTAAGAAATGATGTTTGGTATCTCGTATCAAGACCTAAGAATAAACACATCATTAGAACTAAATGG
The DNA here is from genome assembly GCA_037074715.1 of Magnolia kwangsiensis. NCBI lineage: Eukaryota > Viridiplantae > Streptophyta > Magnoliopsida > Magnoliales > Magnoliaceae > Magnolia > Magnolia kwangsiensis. The sequence goes on along the minus strand of CM073577.1, from coordinate 109,764,969 downwards.
ATCTTCAAAAATAAGTCTGATGAGCTTGGAAATATAATTAGAAATAAGGCCAGACTAGCGGTACAAGGTTACACTCAAATTGAAGGTATTGATTTTGATAAAACCTTTGCACCAGTAGCACGTCTTGAATCAATCAGATTGTTTATATCCATTGCGTGTTTTAAAAATATTAAGATTTATCAAATGGATGTGAAAAGTGCATTTCTAAATGGCGATTTGCATGAGGAAGTTTATGTGGAACAACTAATGGGTTTTGAAGATCCCAAAAATACTGATCATGTGTATAGGCTTAAAAAGGCACTTTATGGATTAAAGCAAGCGCCTAGGGCGTGGTATGAGAAACTAACAAAATTTCTGTTAAGCCATAATTTTCAAATGGGGTCTGTTGATAAAACTCTGTTTGTTAAAAAACATAATGATCATATTTTGATGGTATAGATTTATGTTGATGATATCATTTATGGATCTACTTGTACTAACATGACTACTGAGTTTACAGATTTGATGAAATCACAGTTTGAAATGAGCGTGGTTGGGGAATTGAATTATTTCCTAAGGTTGCAAGTAAAGCAACAACCTAATAGAATATTCATTTCTCAATCTAAATATGCCTTGAATTTAATTAAAAGATTTGGATTTGAGAATGGTAAGAACTTTAATACTCCTATGAGTACTACCCTAAAACTCTCAAAAGACTCTGAAGGTAAAAATGTTAATCCAAAACTTCATCGGAGTATGATTGATAGTCTATTGTATTTAACTGCTAGTAGACCTGATATCGCACTAAGTGTTGGTATTTGCGCTAGATATCAGTCTAATCCTAAGGAATCGCACTTGATTGCTGTCAAGCGGATCATGCGATATGTTACAAGCATTGTGAATTTCGGTCTTTGGTATCCTTATGAGACTAGCATTCAATTAGCTGGGTACTCAGATGCTGACTGGGCTGGTAATTTTGATGATAGAAAGTCAACCAGTGGTGGTTGCTTTTAATAAAAAACTGTTTAGTTTCTTGGTTTAGCAAGAAATAAAGTTCTATATGACTTTCAACTGCTGAAGCTGAATACATCGCAGCTGGTAATGCGTGTACGCAGCTTGTTTGGATGAAGCGAATGTTAAGTGACTATGAAATTAAACAGGGTTCTATGGTGTTATATTATGATAATTCCAGTGCCATTAATATTTTGAAAAATCATATTAAGCATTCTCGTACTAAGCACATTGACATTAGATTTCATTATATCCGTGAATTAGTAGAAGAGAAGGTTATATCTCTGGAATATATACCTACCGAGAATCAACGTGCTGATATTTTCACGAAATCGCTCGACAAAAGTCGGTTTAATCAAATGAAATTTGATCTTGGCATGTGCATTATAAGATGATATTTTATGCATTTTTGTATCATATTGTATATGTTTGATAGGTTAGATTTTATTTTATTTTTACAAAATATTTTGAAAAACTTGAAAATATTTTTTTTGGCTGGTACTCGACCGGTTGAGGAAATACACGACTAGTGGTGGTGGTGCAGCTGAAGCTGAACATGAGAAAGATGCTGGTGATCTTCCTCCTGATGATATTAATATGGATGATATCTTTAAAGAGCTTGATTCTGACTCTGCGAATGATCCAGATTATCCGCCTTCTCTTTCGATGCACGCTTGGTTGCATTGGAAACTAAGGTTGAATCTTTAAATGCCAGGATGGAAAACATATCTTCCCATGATTTACAATTCAAGTATATGTGCAAATATCTTAGGCGTTTAAATAAGGGCATGCACAAACTTGATCCTTCCATCCCTGCTCCTTCATCTGGGTCAGATTAGTTCATTTTCTATTTTCTAGTCTGTAATAACTTTCGTTATATCATGTTCACTTGACTGGATTTGCTACTGTCACTAACGCTGTGTGTGGCTCAATTTATCTATTATATGTGTTGCTTATGCTATGGTTTCCATTCTTATTTAGTTACCTCCTTGATTATTCCTCCTTTCCAATTTGCTTTGTTCTTCCTTTGTCATACTGTGATAAAAATGGGGAGTAGATATTATTTTGCTAAAAGTAGGATTGGTGAAATATGTTACTCAAGGGGAGTATGTATAGTGATGGACTATATGAGCATGAGTATATGAGTATAGACTGCTTGTTGGTTGAATATTGATTTGCAGGTTCATGAATGAGTGTTGGTTTAACAACTGGTGCATGATTCTTTATCAAATAATCTGTGATATGTATCCTATCTCAGAACTGTGTTTTGTCACAAATTTGACAAAGGGGGAGATTGTAAGTGCTATAGTGGATAGCCCCTTGTGATTGTCAAATTTGTGGTGACAAAGATACTTCTTTGAAGCTTGTGTATGTGATGAACAAAAGATCTATTCAAGACACAATATTAGCTTCGAGTAAACAAGCACAGCTATTCAAGTTGAAGAACTTGAAGGTGAAGATTTTAGAAGCTCTCAAGTTCTCGAAAGCTATTCAAGTTGAAGATCTCAGAAGCCTTTAAGTTCAAGTTCTCAGAAATTTTTCAAGCTGAAGATCTCAAGTTTAAGAACTCAATCTTCATGATACTCAAGGTCACTGGTATTCAAGTTTCAATGTCCTTACTTCTCTTTTGAGATATAACTGACCTTAGGTGGACCTTTAGAGTAGGTCACTTTGGATATATAATCCATATATTTTTTATAAGTAATTTTGATCTGTTCTAAGACTAGTCCTGGACCTTGTTCGACTAGTCCTAACACTGGTTCGACCAGTCCAAGAAATTCCTCGACCAGTCCTAAGTTGTTGAGGATTTTCACAATTTTTTGATTTTTCTTCGACCAGTCCTAAAGACTGTTCGAACAGTCCTGTGAACAGTGTCGACTAGTGCTTCGATCGGTCGTGGAGCTTCGACTCAAAGTACATCGTTAAAGTTTGGGCATCTTCGACCAGTCGTATGGAACCTACGACCAGTCGAAGAGGACCTTCGACCAGTCGTAGGGTACCTACGACCGGTCGAGCAATAGAAAATCTTATCGCGCCTGATTTATTTAAAATTCTGTTGATTCTTCGACCAGTCGTAGATGTCTTAAGACCAGTCAAAGATGTGGTTTGCTCAGCTATAAATAGAGCACGAATCTCAGATTAATGATATGAAATTCAAGCTAATTATTCTGGCATTCTGAGAGATTGATCTGTGCTCCATTTTAAGCCAAGTGTGCTTATTTAATATTCTCTTTCTTTAGCTTTATTTAATTGATTTTTTTTCTGGTATTTCAATATAATCTGAAAAGAGGAATTACTATTTCCCTTTCTTTGGAATCAAAATCAATTAAGGCTAGCCCTATTTTGGTTTAATTTTAAAATCAATTAGAACTAGAACCTTGTAATTGAGTACTGGACATTGAACTTAGACATTCATTCATCTACTTTAACTTAGTTCTTCCGGGCTGTTACATTGAAGGAGAAAATCAGGTATTTTATTTTAAGTATAACTTCCTTTCTGTTTCGGTTTCTTTCGGTATTTGCTAGAAAAATATTGTTGTTTTGGTTATCTGAGGAGAGCCAGGAAAACTCAAAAGTGGATTTTTTTTAATTGTGTAAGCCCACAGACAAAGACACAATTGTAAAGATTTTTGGTGAACCTGTGAAAACTTACCTTGTTAGTGAATGCTAATATCCCTTGTATAAGGATATTAGGAGTGGAGTAGCATTCTGTGTGGCTGTTGTATAACAGTCACAGGTGAACCACTATAATCCCTTGTGTTGTGGTTGAATGGTTTATATTTCATATCTATATTTATTCATTTGTGGGATGTATATGTGGTTGTGAATGTTGTAATCTTTTATTTCAATCATTGTGGGGAATGTTGTAATAGTTAGAATTTATTCTTACTATTCATTTATCAGCTTGATATTATTTTGTTCTAGTAAGGTTGCTCTGCCATTCTTATGGTGCATGGTTGTCCTTAGAACAATACATATTTGTGATTACAATTTATACTTCAGTGCAGTTTGTATTTATTTTTCTATTCCTCTTCGGTTTGAGACTTGATACAAAGATCTTTCTAGAAATCAGGTTGTCCTACCATAAACTCTAGTTTTTGGTGTAAGGTTGTCCATAGAACAACATTTGTATCAACCTCTCAAGATCTGAATTTTGAAGTTGTTTTATATTCTTGCATTGTGGTTTATTTAGTTGGCTATCATATTTCTTTAATTTCCGCTGTTATAAATTTTTATTTGGCATAGTCCTATTCACCCCCCTTCCCCCCCCCCCCCCCCCCCCCCCCCCCCCCCCCCTCTAGGACATATAGCTAGGCCTTTACAAGTGGTATCAGAGCCTAATAGCTCATTTATTTCTTAATTCTTGGATTTATTTCCTGAGCTAACAATTTAAGCTATTTAAGATGTCAAATTTTGATAGCCTATCAGTCACTAGGCCTCCACCCTTTGATGCTCCAATTATGCCTACTGGAAAGCCAGGATGAGAATCATCCTCAAATCAATGGATGAGAGTGTGTGGCAAGCCACAGTGACTGAAAGAAGAGAGTGCTTTTGTGTGTTTTACCTTTAGATCATATACCCAAAGTCCTTTCTCTCACGGGAGTTCCTCTTCTAATCCACTCTCATTCATTGACATTCAATAGAGTGGATTGGGAAATGAACTTTCACATTCAAGGATCCTTCAAGAACTATCTTAACAACATATGATTAAGATGAGATGCCTTGAATGAATAAATGACGGGAATTACTCTATCTTCCTTATAGGAAAATTCTAAGAGAGTAGATTTTTGTCCTAACCTTGACCCAACCCGAAGCCAAGTACTGGTATATCTTTTGTGCTGCGGATCAAGGGAGCTGAAGACTCTTCAATAACAAGAAGGAGATCTTCATCACTGTGCTAAACGGGACTCATCAACTTATCTATAAGTACCTAGAGTCCAGAGGACATTGTGATCATTCCTTTCTTGGATTGGTTCTTAAGTGTTGCTCACCCTTTGAAGTCCTCATAGGAGGCCTCCGGTAGGAGTGTATGCTGTGGGTGTGTCGTGTGGACCCTTGCTCTATGGAGAGCATAAACATCTAGGTGCGCTGTGTGGACCCTTGCTCTGTGTGAGCATAAACATCTGGGTGCGCTGTGTGGATCCTTGTTCTGTGTGGGCATAAACATCTGGGTGCGCTGTGTGGACCCTTGCTCTCTGTGGGCATAAACATCTGGGTGCGCTGTGTGGACCCTTGCTCTGTGTGGGCATAAACATCTAGGTGCGTTGTGTGGACCCTTGCTCTATGTGGGCATAAACATCTGGTTAGGAGTGCACCAGTAAAACTCTAAGGTTAGAGGTGAACCAAGTAGAAACTTCCGTGTAAAGGTTGAAGGTGAATCTGATTTAAAACCTTAGGTTTGAGGTGAACCCCATGAAACCTCCTTAGTGAAATTCGGTACACTCAAGGGTTGAGTGCCACAGCCGGGAGTGGAGTAAACAAGTAGTCGAACCACTATAAAAATGACTGTGTTTGAGTTTGTTATTATTTTTCATTATGTGATATTCTTTACATGTTTTTGTATTTGATTGTCTAAGATCACACCTCATATACACACAGAGTCTTATCCGTCATAATCTTAAATGCAACTTGTTTATCTTTCAAACAACTTGTGATTGGATCCCCTACATGCCTTGAAAGCCAGTAAAGTTACATTTGAGTAGTCCTGATAATTGTATATCTGATAGGATTAGTGCAATAGGACTTTAAAAATCTCATAAAATTTTAAAAAGTCCTATTCACCCCCCTCTAGGACATATTTACATATTCCTACTTCGACTTAAGCGGTCTTCACCGCTATTTCAGTATGAGGCCCAATGTGGAGTATGTGAGGCCCTTGGATGAGGCCTATTGTGATGTATGGCCCATTGCATCGCACTTATGTGCCCAAACGTGATATGTGAGTTCATCATGATGTATATGATGATGATTATGATGCCCATCCATCTTCCTAGTTGATATAAAGATCATGGATCCCATTATGGGATAGGCTCTAAGTGGGCTACACCTTGGAAGCAGTGATGGTTAAAAGTCCACATTATAAGGGCATTGATGGTCAAATATCCAAATTGTGACCCTCCCTAGGGCCCATTGTTAGATCCATTCTCATTTCCCCCTTAGTGAGCTAACTCAAATTGAGTATATCATTACCGTAGAGGGTAGGACCTGCAATGTCAGATTTGATATATCCACAGTTGAGGACCGATCTTTATGCCATGGTTTAGATCTTCTATCCATCTACAGACCCCACCTTGTGTATAGGCTGATTATTGATGCCGACTATGAGTACGTGCTAGTATAACATCATGATACAAGCCATTGAGGTGGTATGAGGCCCCTTGTAATTGTATTAGACTCATTCTCTTTTTCCCCTTAGTGAACTAACCCAAATTGCTGGGTCCTGCTATTATTAGTATGATTTATCTCTCCTTATCAGGCTATTCCAATTCTTCGGGTCCCCATTGATGCTAGTAGAAGTACCCGAACTTGGAAGCCCACTCTTAGGCCCATGAGTAGACCATCTAGACTCATCCTTATTATGAGGAGGATACATCATCACCTCTGGCCATAGGTAGAAAAATCTGTGGTATTAGGTTTGGTATATCCACTGTTGAGAAGTGATCCTCATGTTGTAGATTAGATCTGTTGTCCTTCTATTGACCTCGCCATATATAGGACGATTATTGACTATGACTATGTTAGTATACGCACTGAGTATGTGTTAGCATAGCATTATGATTGTGTAAAGCCATTGCGAGGTTCATTATGTGATTACATGAGGCCCATTGTGACTATGTGAGGCCCATTGTGACCATGTGAGGCCTATTGTGATTGTATGAGGCCCATTGTGATTGTAAGAGGCTCATTGGGATTGGATGGGGCCCATTGTGATTATACGAGGCACATCTTGGTTGTATGAGGCCCATTGTGATTGTAAGAGGCTCATTGGGATTGGATGGGGCCCATTGTGATTATACGAGGCACATCTTGGTTGTATGAGGCCCATGTGATTAGGCCCCTTGTGATGTATGAGACTCTTGTGTGAGGCCTATTATATGGGTGAGGCCCAATTATAACACGTGAGGCCCACCATATGTGTGTGATTATGTGCACCCCACCCATTCATAATTACGGGTCATGGGCTGCCTTATACAGGCCCACCATGATGTATGTGATTACATTCATACTTGGTACACTTCATTATACATGCTCATACGTATGATCTGCATGCTTGTTATGAGGAGTGATTGAGCATAGCACGTGTCATTGGGCTGATTGTTTATGGGACTCCCTGATAGGCGAAAATTTCCCACATGAGCGCGCTGTATGTGCAGAACTGATGTGTGGTTGATTGGTATGATTCATTGTAACACCCTGAAAATCGGGGGTCGTGTATAAACTCAACTCCCGAGTTCCAGACCGTCACTTATGCAACAAATATCGTTATGATTCAATGTTGTCTGATTTAAAGCATTCACATGAGTAAAAGTATACCAAAACTGCAATTCATACTTCAGATCCAGTGATAAAAGCAAGCGGAAGACTAAACAATATATATATCACTGTATGGAAAAACAAAGTAATCTCAACTGTCTCCAAAGTATGACTACATCTCTGAGTCTCATATACATGTAAATAGACAAAAGAATAAGTTCAAAATAGTCCCACTGAAGTCCCCCTCGATCCAGGTCGCCTACGGGAAGCCGTCGTGGTACTGCATATACGAGAACTCATCCTGGTCCTCGTCAATCTCCGGCTCCACCTCCTGGATCTCGTCGTCACCTGCAACTACAACAGGGTCTGGTGGGTGTCGCAAACACCATCCCGTAACGTGGGAATGAGTGATCAACTCAGTGGAATCATAGAGCAAAGATTAGCATGTTCACAATTCAATCACGCGATAATAGTAAAGCAGTAAATCAGACAATTCTAATACTGTTGTTAATGCAAGATGATATGACGTGATGTATGCCCTCACCGACGATCACCCTCATGCGGTAACATCTTACGACCGCGGCATGCCACACTCCCTAGAGTGCTCCACATCTTCCAGGCACATGCAATGCTATGGTGATATGATTACCAAGTTGTTATTAGTCCATTCAAACAGCAGGATTGGGAAACTAAGGTACTTCCCTTATATCAATCCCAACACGGATCCTGTCTAGGGTCGTCACTCCTAGTAATCTCATACGATGTACATTTCGTAGGTCACTGCAAGGGCTGCCAGGGCTGTTGCTCGCACTCGTTACACCGCTCCCCCATCACCTTATCAATACAGGCCTACTGTACTCTACTGCACGGAAGGGTCGTCGCCTCCCGTGGACTCAGAATGCGCTCGCGGTCACTACAAAGGGCTCGTCGCCTGATCAGTGTAGGCCGACAGCTAGAATATAGTGTCCCATACCACCATAATCTGCTCACGAGTCAAGGTGCTCATTGGTCACTACGGGGAGGTTTGTGGCCCCAGCGTAGGCCGACAGCTCGACCACGGTGTCCCATACCACCATGCCCGGCTCATGAGTCTTCGTGGATCAAGGTACCACGGTTAATAGGGTTTACAATGGTAAGTTCAGTACCCTAGGTTCAAGCAGTTATGATACATACAAGGTGAACAAACATCGGCCAGTCGGGTTACTTGACGGGCTCGACTAGCGCGATCGCATCTCAAGTTGAACGACATGAAGTGCGTAAAACACTTCGCGTGGCCTAACCACTGCCGCCAACTCTCAACACGAATCACATTCATCGACGCGTCGTTCGTGGCTATGACCAGTCAGCCACGAATTCGCTCGGTTACCGACTGCCTGGACTAAGTCAAGTCCCACACATCTATGGAATTACATTAACACTATACAAAGGTATTGGAATTGAAATACATCATGTGAGCATGTTAGCACATGTTATAACATCCAACTTAAGCAAATCTTCAAGGCATACTTTCCAAGCATATTCAACTTAAGCAAATCCTCAAGGCATACTTTCTATGCATGTAATGCGATCATGCATAAGGTCAACATGTATGAAATCATTTAGGTCAGCATATTAATCATGAAATCAATCAAAAATTACTACATAACATCATTCAATACAATACATACTAATACAAGCATTTATACAAACACATACACTACACACTTAAGTCCACATATAGTATGTCGACCCAAAGTGCGCAACTTGGCGAATCTCTTCGCCAAACTGATTATGCAAGCATTCCTAACTCACTAATGCGGCGACAATCCATGTCAATCACGTCAGCAAAATATGCATGTAGACCGTACTTCCTACAAATGACTAAAATGCCCTAAATCTCATATTCTTCGTTAATTTGCGAAACAGGAAACGGAGAGCATGTTGTACATGTCAAACGGCGATGCCGTCGATAATCTACTATTAAACGACATTGAAAGCGTTGTAAACCGTCAATCAAAGCGTCTAAAATCCTCACCTAATCTCTTACGGTCGCGAGAATTTGAACGGAGCGTGTACGCTTCGTCTACGGCAGTAGGAGAACCTGATTTGTGGATTTAGTTAGCTAACATATTCAGAATCTACATAAATCCTAAATCAGCAAGTTTTTGGGGTTTTTCTATACCTGAAAAAGTGGAAAAATCACCAGCCAGGTGATTGGAATGAAGTGTTGAAGCAGCAACCGTTGGTGGCTCGGAAGCGGGAAAAATCTCCTCTTCCCTTTCTCTCAAACTCTCTCTCTCTTATGCTAGGGTTTGTGAAATTCGTATGCAAGGAAGGAATGAGGGTTTCAACCCCTTTTATAAGCTTGGAAACGCCGAAAATAGGCTCCGGGACGAAGTTCACTTATTGCCTATCCATTTCGGGGCTGTTTCGGTCCAAAAACTGATTTCTGGTGGTCCCCTGGTCGATTGCGATCAGACTTAAGCTCATGGGTACCAGATGTACCTCGTATTAAGTTTTCAGTCTGGCAAGGTTCGCAGATCGCACGTGGCGGACCAGTTTCAGTTCAGCGGTCACCGCACATAGATCAGGACTGAAAGTTCCGTGATAATAAATAGATATTTTTCCTGATCCGAGGGTGTAATCTGGATGAATTCTGACGGTCAGAACGCTTAATACTGACGCGTCAAGTCGTGTGCCAGATCTAAATTTGAAATTCCCAATTCGTCCCTATTCGCGGTCGCTTCAGTCCGGGTTCAACGAAATACTCTGTGATTATCGGTTTGACTTGATTTTTGAGATGATTGTCAAGTCCAGCTGGGCGGTTCTAACGGTCTAAGATAGGAGGTATCAGACCTTCGACGCGCGGTCTAAATCCAATACAAAAGTTCAATATGGTCCAGAGGACAAACCTGCTTAGAGTTGGATCCAAGGTTATAGAGTATTGTAGAGTTGTCTGTTCTACTCGATTTGGGTCTTGTAGAACGTATTTAAAGTGATCAGGGACTATTTTCTAGCTACTCTAGCGTTGCGCTAGCTAACTTACGTTTAATTTCCATGGAAATTATTTATACGCGATTTCGGGTCAAATCGGTACTCGATTCCAAGTACGGATTTTTCACGGGCGTTACATTCATGCATCTCACATTTGCATGGCACAGTTATTATTCGCCCTAACATCATCAGGGTCGTAGCCTCTACAGGTACATTATAGATGGCCAGATTAGGACACCAGAAATGTTTAGTTCCAGCACTGTGGGCATGTAGGATGTCCTTAGGTGAAAGTCCCAAAACCTCCTTGGTACTAGGAGATGCTCCAACGCCAAGACCGAGTGAAAAACATGAGCGTCGGTGCCTTTACCATTAGGCTGCATCTCCCATTGTATCATAGTCGGTTAGGAGGGGGTGTGGCCTTACCCGCCTGAGTGAGGGGGCAATAGCTAGGCTGAGTCTAACCAGCTCGTAAATGGGTCCACTATTGTTATGTGTTGTTGGTATTAGCTATTTGCAGGCAGGTAGTGAGGTCTCTTACGCTCGCTAGGCTATGCGGCTAGGAGAGCAGCAGTCAGCAGGTAGTCTATTTGACCCCGGTGATTTCTTCGAGAGGAACTGTTCTGATATGTGGACTTGATATGAGGACTGATATGATCGCATTGCATCTTACATATGTCATTGGCTATGTAGGCCTTGCATCGCATCATATGGCCTTGGTGTGGCCGATAACATTCAAGCCTTGGATCGTATAGCCTTGGTATGGCTAACATCATTGTAGTAGTCCCTGATGATGATCTCAGAGATATTCGGTACTGATATTATGACACCCCGTTGTTGTTGTACACGTGGGCAGGCACATGTGGGCAGATGGTGAGTGGGCGGGGCCTAAAGGCCTAGGCGAGCTACCAGTGGTTGACAAACTACTGTGCTGGCAGGTTACTGTGTAGGGATTTGTATACTCAGCATTTGATTGATTCATTCATTCATTCACTATCCACTTGGGCTAGTGGTGTGCAACCAAATCATTATGAGTACCTTCATAATGGCTAAGATTTCAGTTGGGGAGTGCTACCAACTTGAGATCAAGAGTTTACTACATTGAGTCTGGCTATCCAAATTTACGTATGGGACTGGTTTCGATAAAAGCCCCTTGTGATGAACTCCATAGTCTGCGATACCACGTATTATCATCCTGATTTCACATTCTAGCTTGGTCATTTCTTTCGCATGACATGTTGAATTGCATCCCCAACATATGGCATTTAGTTTACCACGACCCCATGTTGCATAACCGATCTGCATTGCATACTCTGATATTATATGACTCATGGACTTGTTAGCATTTCTATTTACTCTGATATCATATGATTCATGAATTTGCCAGTATTTTCGATACTGTATAATTTATGGACTTGTATTGTATACTTAGCACCTGCATTGTGCACACACGTACACCACCCTCTAAGCTTTCTATAAGCTTATGCATGATAGATGCGTGTAGGACTCGATAGGATGCAATCGAGCTAAGGTAGGAGCATACGGCTGAGCTTATGGTGATATCTAGAGGCTTGTTATCTATATTGTATTTTCCTTTAAGCATTGTATTCAAAGCTTTTGATTATAGTGGATATATGGTGAGGTTGTTGTTTGTATCTAGGTTATGCTTATGGTTATTTTTCTTATGGGATAAATATACGTTGAAAATCCTCCTTGTAGGATCCTAGGATCATAATCTGGCATATGAGTATCGGGAGCCGAGAATGGGATTCTACGGAGGCTGTCGGCGCCGGATTCGGCGATCAGGAACTTTGTGAGCCTAATTTCTGAGTTTGGGGCATGACATTATGTAAGTGTCGTAGGTTCATAATCAGCTGGATGATTTTACAATTATCAATAAAAAAACACTTGGACACTAATTGACCAGGGTTTTTGGGAATCCAGTCTGTTTTTGTAGCCAGTTCTTGTAAAACTCGTATCCTAATTCGTACTGTTCCTTAGTCTTTCGTGGTCTTTCCGATCGATTTTCGGCGACTCGCGATCTACAACCGGCGTTGCGTGCAATCCTGAGACGGATCCTGTCGGTCTGAGTCAGTTCGACCCGAGACTTGTACTAGTGCGACCACGCTGTCGCCGCGGTTCCGATGCCGCGTCTCACCCGCCGAGGCGATACCCAGGCCAGGAGAGGTGGGCCCGCGTTCAGTTCGAGAAAACACCGCGCGTTGCAAGTATCAAGGGAATCTCTACGATACGTCCCATCAATCACATCAATCATAAGTTAAGTACATCCCATCACAAGCCATCACTCATCCTTACCTCTCCTTACCCAAAGTCAATGCAACCCATGCTTAGCCCATTCTTTTCTTACAAAAAAAGTCAAAAGAACCCATCCCTTTCTACTCCATCACCACTCCTCTCTCTCTTTCTCTTTCTCATTTTCTGCCAAGCACCATGAGAGCTTGGACTTCAATGGCTTTCATGGAGAGCAAATGTGGCCCACTTTTCTATCTCCCATCTCCACCATCCTAAGTCGATCTCAACCGTTGAAGTGCCTCCATTGGATCTCTCGCATACATTGATGGAAGAAAAAGTCCAAAAAGATCAAAGGTGGGTGCTTCTATTTTTTTTATTTTTATGATTTGAGAGCCACACATGTGGGACCCATCTTGATGCATTTATCCACGCCATCTAAAGGTGCCCCACATGATGTATATGTTTTATACAGGCTGCCCATCCAGGATTGGGCGCTGGATCTGATGATCAATATAATGTGTGTGTGTGTGTATATATATATATATATATATCTCTGGTGGGCCCCATGTGGGACCCACCTTTACTATATATGTTTCACCCATCCGTGGCTTCTATCCACGTGGCCCACCACCCCCAATGGGATATGATCCAAACTGTCCATCATCCACACCAACGTATAACTGATGTGTTGATGACAACAGGTGGGGTCTGATGATCCAGACAATCAATCTATGTGGACCCACCTCGTATCAGTCGCTGACAAGGTCAGCAGTTCCGTAGGTCCGCATGTGATACATCCAGACCGTCCGTCCATTTCTCTGGGTCAGACCTTGAGGTATGCGTTTCATCCTGCCATTCATGTGGACAGTACCCACATCCGGTGTAGATTTCACCCACACCGTCCATTTGTTATGCCAGCATATTGGCAGGGGTATCCCACGCGGCTGGGTGCTTCTATTGATGCCAGCAATCCTGTGGGACCCAGCGTTGATGTGCGGGTCTTATCCACCATCCAAGTGGCTGGACGGTGGGACCCATGCCTTGATGTATCTATTCTGTCCACGCCCTCCACTGTACGGACATGGGACCCACCTAGATGTATTTGTTGTATATGCAAATCTTCCATCCGTTTGGTGACGGTGGGCCCACTTATGTTTGACATCAGCAAGCTACGTGGCCCACACATGATATATGTGTTTAACCAGTGGTGTCCTGTCCACGTGTGTGGACCCCATCATGATGCATATGTTATATCTATACCACCCATCCATTTTGGCAGCCGTGGGACCCCCTCCACACGTGCTTCTGCTGTCGTGCACCCCACCATGATTCATGTATTTTATCCTTGATGCGTGGGGTGGCCCATGTGTGGACCCCACCTTGATATGTGGTGTCCGCACCGTCCCTGGGACTAGATGAGGGACCCACCTTGATTTATGACAATGGCTGGTGTACATCACACCTGCAAACAGGTGGTGTATCCATGGGACCCACCTTATGAATGTGTTGAATATTCCGCTGTTCACAGCAGCTAGGACGTCAGCAGGTCCTCGAGTCTGGCCGTGAGATATGTGTTATTCCAATCCGTCCGTCCATTTTTTTTGGGGGTGTGGGGCCCATCCCATACGTGTGGGGGTTGGGCCCACCTTGCTGATGTGTGAATCCAAATCCAGCCGTCCAATGGTTGGACGTTCATGGAAGTGGATTGGCTGGACTTGCACACACTAGCTATATAGCTTAGTGTTGTCACCAAGTTACGTGGGACCCATCTTGTATGTAATATTAGCGTCGTCCATCCATTTTGAGCTGGACGTGGGACCCCCTTAGTGTATGTGATCTCCACGTCGTCCATCTGTTTGGCAGTGGGTGGGGTTGATGAAATGTATGTGTCCCATCCACGTTGGCAATCAAAACAGATGGTGGGGCCTACTGTGATGAGTGTGCTGTCCACACCGTCCAACATGGCACAGTGCCGTGCCCACATGATATAATGTTGTATCCACACCATCTGATGGGCTAGACGTGGGCCCACCATGCTGTACATAATTCATCTATGTCCTCTAGTCTAGCTGGACGTGGACCCTATCTTGATGTATATCCACACCGTGCATCCATGGGGCCCTGATGTATGTGTTCTAACCCGCACCGTCCAGGGTTGTGGCCCACCTTGATGAATGCGTTGTATGACCAGACTATCCATCTGTCTTTCTTAAACCGTGGGCTGCCCCATTATGGCCCATTTTCCAAGGCCCATTGTGATGTATTTATGGCCCATGGTTTGAGACCCATGGTGATATATTAGGGCCCATGGGTCGAGGCCCATTGCGATGTAATTGGGGCCCATGGTTTGGGACCCACTGTAATGTTTGTTTGAAGCCCACCTAAGGGCTATGAGGCCCACAGATGAGGCCCATCTTATCCCTGTGTTTCGTCTTCGTTGCCCATCTGTTTCGATGACCAAACTGGGCCAGCGGCAGATGGGCTGATTGTCTAAAGGTGGAGCCCACCTTGATGTACGTATTATATAATTGCACCGTCCAAGGGCCTACCATTGATACATGTATTGTATTTTTATGCCATCTATTGGTACGGCCTGTATGGTGTGGCCCATATAATGTGGCCCATGTAATGTGACCCACTTGATATTCAGGGCCCATGGGTGAAGCCCAATGTGATGTATTCAAGGCCCATGGGCGTGGCCTGCTGTGATACACTTAAGACCTTCGTATGAAGCCCAATGCGATATATGTGTGGCCCAATGTGATGTATTAGGCCCATGGGTTGTGGCCCATTGTAGTGTATATTAGGCCCATTTGTAACGGCCCATTTGATCGGCCCATTTGAGTCGGCCCATTTGATTCGGCCCATTTGAGTCGGCCCATTTGTATCGGCCTATTTGATTAGCCCATTTGATCAGCTCATTTGATTCGGCCCATTTAATTCGACCCATTCGATGTTATTGAGGCCCATGATGATGCATATTAGGCCCAGGTCCGAGACCATGGACCCACTATATGTTTAACCTTATGAAGGCCACTCCTTGGGAGCAATGTTGGTTAGACGTCCACATTGATGGGCAATGACGGTTGGATGTCCACATTGTGACCTTCCCTTAAGCCTTGATCAACCGATCATCGAGGCCGATTCCGATTATCGTGATCGATTACCGATCGTGGCCGATTATCGATTGATGTGGCCGATTGTCGACTCTGCTTATCGTGGTCAATTGACCGATTGCCGATTATCGATCGAGGTCGATTACCGAATTTGATTTATTGTGACCGATTGTCGATTATCGATCGAAGTCAATTACTGATTCTGATTTATTGTGGCCGATTATCGATCGAGGTCAATTACCAATTCTGATTTGTCGTGGCGATTGCCGATTATCGATCGAGGTCGATTACCGAATTTGATTTATCATGGCCGATTGTCGATTATCGATCTAGGTCGATTACCGATTTTGATTTATTGTATCCGATTGCCGATTATCGATCGAGGTCGATTACCGATCTGATGGACGATTGCCGATTTTGATTTATCGTGGCCGATTGCCGATTTTGATTGTCGGGGCCCAATGTGATATACATGCGACCCGTATTCGAGGCCCGACATAATGTGTATTCAACCTATGTTTAACGCCATTGTGATGCAATTGAGGGCCAGGCGAAGGAACCCATTGTGATGTATGTTAGGCCCATGAGCAGGGCCCACCTATTATGTACATGTAACCCTTGAGTAAGGGCCATTGTATTGTATATTAGACCCTTGTGTGAGGTCGTGGGCCCTTTATATGTTTGGATCTATGTGAGTCATTCCTTGGGGCAATGTTGGTTAAATGTCCACATTGTCGAGGCCGATTGTTGATACCGGTTATGATTATGTGACAGCATAGCATCATGATACATGCCCATACGTATCATTTATATGTTTGTTATGAGATGTGGTTGACCATTGCGTATGTTATTGGGCATGTTGTTATGAGCCTCTTTGATAGGCAGAGATTGTCTCACATGAGTACACGGTATGCACATGATTGATGCATGACTGGATTGTATGACTCATGCATCTTGCTTGTGTGTTGTGATTACTATACGCCCTAGCAACATCAGGGTCGTAGCCTCCACAGGTATTTCGTGGATGGTCAGATGGGACACCGAAAATCTGTTCTACATGGGGTGCTATAGATATCCCTGGGTGAAAGTTTCTAAACCCTCTTAGTTCCAGAGGTTGCTCCAACGTCTAGACCGAGTGGGTAAATGAGCGTCGAGTACCGATTACCAGATGGCTGCGCTCTCCACTGTGTCGTGATCGGTTGGAAGGGGGTGCGGCCTTACCTGCCCAAGAGGAGAGGACAATGCTAGGCTGAGTCTGACCAGCTCGAGGAATGAGTCCGCTATCGACGAGCCGGGCCCGATATTGGGAGGCGGATAGTGAGGTCTCTTCCACTCACCTTGTTGCGCGCGATGGGGCGGCAATGTGGTTTGGAGTGTAATAGACCCCGGTGATTTCCCAGAGAGGAACCGTACTGATATGTGGACTTATTGAGTAGGAATTGCATGCTCATTCATTCATTCATGCACTATCCACTCGGGCCGGTGGCGCGCAACTAATTGTTGTGTACCTTCGTCATGGCAAGAATTTCAGTTGGGCGCGCGACTAACATGAGATCAGGAGTTTACCACGATGAGTCTGACTATCCAAATTTAGGTATGGGACTGGTTTGGATAGAAGTCCCTTGTGGTGGGCCCCGTAGCCTGCGATACTATGTGCTATCATCCCGATTTCACACTCCAAGCATGGTCATTTCATTCGCATCGCATATTGCATTACATCCGCAGGCATATAACATTTTGAGTTGCTATGTTTCTGCCCTTATATGGCCTAAATAGAATTAGCAGGATTTGTATATTGCATTGCATCCTTAGCATCTGATATTTAGCTCTTTATGATTCTTTATTGCATAACTGTTCTATATTGCGTATCCTGATATTTATTGACTTATGGACTTGTCAGTATTTCTGCTTATTTCGATGATGTACGAATTATGAATTATCAGTATTTTTGGTATTGTATGATTATGACATTGTATTGAATGCTTGGCACTTACCTTATGCACACACTTACACCACCCTCTAAGCTTTCTATAAGCTTATGCACGATATATGCGTGCAGGTGATGTTAGGCTGCAGCAGTTTGAGCTTGGAGCGTGCGGTGGTCTTCTGGAGCTTGATTCTCTATTTATGTATTTCTCTTTCAGTATTGTATTCAAATGATTATATTAGTGAATATGTGATGACGATGTTGCTGTTGTGAATTGGGTAATCTTGTGGTTATGCTTATTACTAGTTAAATGTACATTTCAAAAAAAAATCCTCCTTGTAGGATCCCAGGATCGAAATCCGGCATATGAATGCTAGGAGCCGAGAATGGGGTACTACGGAGGCTGTCGGCACCGGATTCGGCGATCAGGATTCCTACGAATTCGATTTCTGGGTTTGAGGCGTGACAGTTCTGGTCCGACTGTTCCGTCAAGTCTAGGTTTTAAAACACTGGTACTAAGTATTATGTGTATTACAATTTTACTGCATTCAAAATGACTAAATTTTGCTTGGAGACTGTAGGTGTGTCAATGGAATCTCTAATTGAGCTTTCACTCAATCGGACGAGCTTCATTAGTGCCATGATTTCCAATATCTCCTTCACTTACAAGAGCATCTATTCAAAGAAAGCCATGGTCTGACAATATCTCTCTCTATTTTCGTTATATCTGGATTCTAAAATGTATCTATCTGTCAAATGAAGATTGACCCCTTGTTTGTTGCAGACTGACATGGACAACACCAATATCTACACGTACATTTCCATCATTGCACTCATTGTTTGCATTCTACCAACAATTATTGTGAGTGGTTCTTCAATCCATGCATGAAATTAAAATATACTTGTTATGGGGGATGCCTCCATCTCTTAATCCACTATTTGTATCAGTTTTGCCTTTTGACTTTCATGTCCCTGGATAAAATCTTTGTTGCCAATCAAAATAAACAAATTGATTAAATGTCCAGTGTATTAACATGGATTTTGTTTGTAGACCAAACCCATGAGCTTGTTATGATCCTAACCATCCACTCATGGACTTCTTTGGCTGTTGCTCATATTTCCTGTTGACCCTGCGGGCTTGAATTGTTGTTCGGATACTTTAAGAGCATCCTACTTGCTCGTTTCTACACTATATGGCTTACTATTCAATTACTGGTCCATCAATTAGATAGGCTGGGTCAAAGAGCTTATACACTAATCAGGTGGTGACATGGTATTCAAAAACAGTTACGACCATTGTACACGGCTGTAACGGTTATTCTGAAGAAAAAAAAGAGAGAGTTTCGTAATAGACCTATTATGACTGTAATGAACCGATATAGGGTCGTAACAATACAGGCTTGATTCAATTTTTCCCTCTAAAAATCGACTGTTACAGGGCCGTAGTTGCCATTACAGAATGACCGTTGTGGCCCGTATTGTAACGGTATTAAGGCTAGCTGTTATGGCCACTATTACCATTATTGAATACCTTGGGTGGTGAAGATGTTTGATACATTGAATCTCACCATATAGTGATAGATTACATCATGCCCCCATTGATATGAGCACTAGCACTGCTCCATCTCATCTCGTCTCATTGACTGCCAACTTACTTCCAAAAAGAGCTTCGCGCCAAAGCACACTACCATTTCTAGTTTGGTCCATCTATGATCTGCATGGTCTAATGATACTAAATCTCGTGAACAAGGCAAGATCCAAAAAGTTACACTAACTAGGTGATCCTGATTTATCTAATCGGTGGATGAGTTGTAGTCCCCAAAATTAAATTGACCACTGATCAACCTCTAAGATTTTTTGATTGTTTTAGTATTCATGGCCAACAACTGACTTTGTTAGACCTATGGTATTTACTTTTCTGTGTATCAAGCATTCATTTAAATGATCATGATGTGCTCCATTGCATTTTGAATTTGAACTTCATTGCATTTTGATGTGCTCCATTACATTCAAGAAGTCCAGATACTAAGTGTTCTTCCCATCCGCTTTGTGCAATTTTCATGATAATGTTTTTTTAAAGTGATCATCAGTCAAGTTTACATCAAGTGTCAATTGAGGTCTTGTTATCGAACCCTAGCAGGGGTGGCTAACATGGAGTGTGTGTACTAACATGGGTGTGTACTAGCAAGCTAACCCCCCCCCCCCCCCCCCAAAAAAAAAAAAAAGTTTACACCAAGTGTCAATTGATCTATCATCTTTAAACATACTTGTAAAAAAAGTTCCTCTTGTAATGATGTTGGGTTTTCACACTAATGGTACAATGAAAGCCTCCAATATACAACATTGTTTAGTATTAGCATTTTCTTATGTAGGCTTGCTTTAATTTTCATATAGAATATATTGCCATCTTATCTTTAGAATTTCATCAGTATGCTTTTACTTATGCCTTTGCAAGGGACCAAATTGGCGCACCATTAGCTTTTTGATTCCATGTTCTTCACTGTCTTCGTCTTCTAGAAACAGATTCATTTCCAACAGCTAATAAGCTATTCCGAAATAAAATTTTGGTTGGAACAGTCAAAGGTCAGTGATAGTTCCTCATTAATTCTTAGCTTCTATTTGCAAATGATGTTATGATTCATGTTGATTAGAATTGTTAACAAGTCTTCCTATCTATTTCATTGAGCCTCATCATCTGGTTCAAATCTTCTGGAGAGGACAGTTTTATGGAGAGAATAATGATTTCAAGCATTTTTCATATTAGTTAACAGTAATCACTATATCAGAGATTTTGGTAAGAATTGAAAATAATATTGATTTTTAAGTTTCGCAAAATTGGTAATATCAGTGATGGAATTTGGGTATTGGGTGTTGTTCAGTAGAAAGAGTACCTAAGAATTTCATGGGAAGGAATTATTATTATTTTTTCCAAAAAGGTGGGAGCACACCACCTGAATCTGTATAGATTGAAAAATGGATTGTACAACCAAATAGGTGGGCAGTACAAAAAAGGGGCCATGCCACACCTAACTAAATGAAAACATATACAATATTGAATAGTCAAAACCTAAAAAAGGCCTAAATGTTGATTGATACAATTATTGAGGTCGTGAAGCATGTTATCTCCTTGACAAACATAGTATCGAGATGTCTCATTTTGTAGGTACTTTAGATGACCAGACAAACCATTGCCCAATATTTTTTGGCAACCCTCATTTGCATAGATTCCATGCTTAAACCATGGAGAAATTCGCCCTGATTGAGAGGCAGGGGCCATTCAGAAGGTAGGGCCTACTTTGGACATCCCCTGACTGAGAGCCCGTATCTCACGCATGGGTGGAACATTGTAGATGAATTCATGGGTTTTATGGATTGTTGCTAATGGGTCTTTCTCTATTTACTGATATTGTTTTTGAGGTTTACGTGATCGAGCATATATATCTTCTTATGCATTTTTCTTTTCATGTTTTGACTTTGATTGTGAAACGTTAGCTTCTGATAAATCTCTTAGATTTGTTAATTCTTAATTCGTTGTTTGAGGTTCCCTGACGCTATAGTTTAGATTTTTTTTATATTTTTTTTGAAGTGGTTTTATTAGAATTTATAATGTAAAAGCTCAATCAAAAGAAACGGAACGCTGGTACTAATTGAGATTACGTTTCGATAAGCTTACCAGTTTTATCGAATGGGTCCATTTTGTGATGGAGGTCTCCTATCAGATAATCCTAGTCATCCAATGAAATTGCAATGATGACTAGTGTTCACAATCATCAGGGGGGCAATTGGATGTTTTGGTTCATCTCATAGGGAGCTTTTTGTGATATTCCCCGCCCACTATTTAGCCTTTATTATAGAAATTTGGACCACGAGAAAGTTATGTCCACATTTACATTTAATTGTACTATGAAAATGCTTGGTTTTATGCCAATGTATTTCATTATGAATCAACGTTTAAAATCTTGGACACAACTCCCAAACCCATCTCTTCAATTCAGCATTGCTATGTCAATGAGAAACTCAGCTAAATTTATTGAATTGGAATCTAGATTCTATGTTTGCCTACTTAGGGTCCCACCAAATCATGGTTTTAAATAGCGGTTCAGAGTATCTCTCACCTAAAGACCGAAATTGTTACTACTTGCTTGACTCATTTGATTTCAATCTGGGAACTCATTCAGGTCCCAACTGAATCCAGCTTGTATAGTACGATGTTCGAACCCTGCAACAAATTCATTGAACTTGTCCTAGTTGATCAGCTAGTCATTAAATTAGAGTTCTTGTTTGGGCTCTGCTATTTTATTGACTGCTACTAATTTATATTTTCATTCTTATAGGAAAATTTTTCCTTAAAATGAAGGCAGCAAAGGGAAAGGGGGCTACGAAGAAGGAAACCAAGGAAGCTTTGAAGCCAGTTGAAGACAGGTTGATTGAAAGCTCATGTTTATTATTGTTAATCCTTCTCCTTCTTCTTTTTTTTTTTCCGTATGCTTTGAGACGGGATTAAGTGGGTTTGAGTTGTATTATTAGAGTGGTTCTTTCACCTGCAACATTGTAAATAAGGTGGTGTAGAGAGATCTTTCTACACTTTTTCTTCTACTTTAACACACTAGGTTATAGCAGTTCATCTGATGAAAACTAAGGATTGCTTATAATTATTCTATACAAAAAAAGATTTTGAATTATGTTCTTGTGTGCTTTATACATTTATATTTCTACACATTATTGATTTACCTACAATCAATTTTTTTTCCAGTGGTGAAAGTGGGTAGGAAAAACTGAAACAACAAAATTTGCAATGGCTACAGTTTTTCGGTAACGATAGGTTCTATGGCTACGGATTTTATCCGTAGCTTTTTCTCATTTTCGGCCAACGCAATAAATAACTGACGATTTGGGCGTGGCCCGTAAATCCGCCGGTAAAAGGTACTGGCCAACGATAAAACCTTTACTGACCAAGACTTTATGGTAATTGCCTGACCACCAGTAAACCCTTTGTCGGCGGTTTTTGGGACCTTTGCCGGTGGTTTTGATTGCCGAGAAAGGCCCATTTTGTTGTAGTGGTACATAATTATGATTAACTAAGATGAGAATGAACATTTTTAGGCGTGTTCCAAACAGTTCCAGGTCCTTACTATTTTAGTAATACACATGTTTGCATTTTTGAAATATTATTGGGTATGAAGTGAGTTGATTTTAAGTTTTTTTTTTTTTTTTGGGAGGGGGGGTGGTGGAGGTTAGGTTGGAGATCGTCAACCCGCATCCATCTTATAAGATCATTTTATAGTATGAGCCTGGCGGGTTGAAGGTTTAAGTGGGCCACACCACAAGAAACAATGTGGATTGAAAGTTAACAATTGAAACTTTTTTGCCCCTAATAAGTTTTCAACAGTAAGAGTTCAATTCTTATGCTTCCTGTTATGTGGTACACTGCCTCCTTTTGAGCTACTACCCTCCTAAAATGACCAGTCAAAATGGATGGAGGGTGTGGATACAACTCGATGACCCAGGGAGCCTATATGACTGTCTGTCCCTAGCTAGGTACTAACGGGGTTAGTACCCAATTCGCAGCCCCTATCAGGTGGGCCATGTGACTCCCCCCTAATGAGCGGATCAATTTTAGGCTGTGATGTCTGCACATTTACCCTCGAACGGTTCGGATCTTCCACAAGTATGAAAATGTCTGCACATATCTATACTCCCTCGATTGAAACCAACGCATTTCTCTCCACCACTATAAAACCCCTCAAAACCCTAATCAGCTTCCCATTTCTCTCCCTGGGTTTTACACCTCTCTAGGGTTTTGAAAGAGCAAAGGAAAATGGCGATGGCGTTCTTGGGACAAACCTTAATGTCAAAGCCCAGAATCTCACTCTCCACTATCTTCTCTCGCTCTTTCTCTTCCTCCTCTTATCTCTCTCGCTCTTCTCCTCTCCTTCGCTTCCACCTCCTCTCCGCCCTATTGGGCCTCTGACTTTCCCCGGTGGCTTTCGGCCTACGATGCTTCTTGACCCGATCGACGACATCCTCGTTGAATGACTCGTCGCCGAACTGGAACAACCGTCCGCCAAAGGAGACTATTTTATTGGATGACTATGACTTTGAGCACTAGCTCATCGTCAGGAGCCGCCCAAGGGGAACCCTACAAGAGACAAGATTATCGATAGCTACATCAAGACGCTAGCCCAGATCCTTGGAAGGTCAGTGTTTTCGTTCTCCTTTATTTGCTTGGGTTTTAGTTTTGGGGATTAGGGTTGGTTCTGTTTTCTTTGCATGGAATTGGGGATTTTGTGGAAGGGAGGATTTTATTTGGATTTGTGTTTGGATGTGTCTGTCGCGATTTGGATTATTTTTTTTTCCTGTTAAGAAATCTTGAATTCGGGCTTCTTTAATATTTGGATCAGTTAGGAATGAATCTTATTTGGTGCCAGTTTCGAATAAGTATTATATAGAATATTTCAAATTTGAAAATATGTGAAGAGATTCTATTCTGTGTGTTTGTTATTTAATCTTTTTTATGGAATTCTGAAATGCATTTCTAGCCATTTATGAGAAGGCATTTAGGGTGTGTTTGGTAGACGCCAGCTAACAAAGGAGTTCATCTAATAAGTAGAAGAACCTTGCTCTTCAAATTTGCAATTGATCATTTTTATGGAATTTTTTTGTAATATTGAAAAGTGTTTTCAGTCTTTTGAAATGGGTTTCTGGCCATTTTTGAGAAGGCATTTAGGCCTCTTTGGTAGACCCCTAAAACTGAGTTGATCTCATTATGGTTAACTGTAATTAGGTGTTAGGGCCTATGTGGATGCCTGTAAGTTGGGTTAGTTGGAAGTGACTTCCAGGGAAGTCACTTATGAGTGTTGTTTGGGGGAAGAAATTCACCTGTAAGTCACTTACAACCTGTAGTCGATTGGGCACTAGGGCATGTTCTTTTTTTCTTTTCTTTTTTTTCTACATTTAAATTGGCTCCATGGTTTATGTTTATTCAAATCCATACATCATTGCACTTGTTTACATCCATGGCCCTACAATGATGGGCCATATCATGGAGTTCATAACATTGAATTGATCCTGGTCAGTGATCAATGGCCAGACCTTTCTCCTGTTGATTCTGGACTACCAGTTGAACATTTGCCCGACCGACCATTATAGTGCCCATAGTTGATAGTATAATATTCGGTCCATCATTACACCTTAACAATCAATCACAAATGGTTCAATTTGTTTGTTTGTGATGCATTATGTTTCTCCTGTTGACACTGGACTACCGGTTGGACATTTTCCTGACCCACCATTGTGGTGCCCACATATGATAGTATAATATTTGGTCCATCATTACACTGTAACTATCAATCACAAATGGTTCCATTTCTTCGTTTGTCATGCATTAGAATTTTTTAATTTTTTTTCAATCATGATTGTTCGAATCGCATTTATTTACATTATAATGAAGCAGAAAGTAAGGCTATAATTAAAGTGTCTGATTAGCTCAGAACAATGATATTGTGTCCCTATGTCTGTATTTATTCATCTTTCTAGCAATTGTTTTATATGCGCAATGGATATAATAGTTCACTAATCACTTGTAAGAGGATTATATACCATCTACTCTATTTTTCCTTCTAGGCATATCCATTGGAACATTGATAGGTCCTTATTTTATTCATCATTCTTGCAATTATTTTTATGTAGGCGATGGTAGTCGTAATTCACCACTCGCTTTTAAGAGGAATGCATATCATATGCTTGTGTTTTTTCTTGTAAATGTATCCCTTGACTACGAGGATTTTCTTTCTTGTAAATATATCCCTCTATTACAATGGTTGGGTTGATCCAAATCTAAGGCTCTTAAAGGACAAGGGGAAGGCCCAAAACTCAACATGCATTTTTTTAATGGAACCATAATTGGCATTCACTTAATAATAGCCTTAACCCACTTAATTGTGACTCATCCAAAAAAAAAAAAAACTTAGTATCAACTCACTTCATAGCCAATAATATTTCTAAAATGCAAACATGTGTATTACTAAAATAGTAAGGAGCTGGACCTATTTGGAACATGCCTAAAAATGTTCATTCTCGTCTTAGTTAATCATAATTATGTACCAGAGATCATGATAGTTGGTCATCAAAATTATTTTTAACCCTTCCCAAAAAGAAATATTATCTCTATGGGCCTCTTTGGATGCATATAAGTTCTTTAAGTTGTAAGTGACTTACAGGTGAAAGTCAGTTATAGGTAATGTTGTTTGGACGGAAGCTATAAGTCACTTACAGGTAAGTTGATTTTTGTGTTTGGGTAACCTGTAAATCAGTTACAAGTAACAATCTATATATTCACACCAAGCAGAGCTAGGAATAAAGAATTGTTCCAAAATCTGGTTGACACATAAAAAAGCTTGGCGTGAAGCATGTCATTTTTAAATCCCATGTAAATGAATATTTGAACCAATTATTAGGTTAAACCAATAATCAGGTAGGCCGTAAAAGTGGGCCCATGGATTCGAAATACATGTAATGTAGGTTGAGTTGGATGAGTCACAATCAAGTGGGATGAGGCCATTATTAAGTGAATGACAATTATGGTTCCATTAAAAAAAATGCATGTTGAGTTTTGGGCCCTCCCCTTGTCCTTTAAGAGCCTTAGATTTGGATCAACCCACCCATTGTAATAGAGGGATATATTTACAAGAAAGAAAATCCTCGCAGTCAAGGGATACATTTACAAGAAAAAACACAAGCGTATGATATGCATACCTCTTAAAAGCGAGTGGTGAATTACGACTACCATCGCCTACATAAAAATAATTGCAAGAATGATGAATAAAATAAGGACCTATCGATGTTCCAATGGATATGCCCAAAAGGAAAAATAGAGTAGATGGTATATAATCCTCTTACAAGTGATCGGTGAACTATGATATCCACTGCGTATATAAAACAATTGCTAGAAAGATGAATAAACAGAGAGATAGGGACACAATATCATTGTTCTGAACTAATCAACCACTTCAATTATAGCCTTACTTTTGCTTCATTATAATGTAAATAAATGTGACCGGAACAATCACGATTGAAAAATAGTTAAAAAATTTTAATGCACGACAAACAAATAAATTGAACCATTTGTGATTGATAGTGATGATGTAATGATGGACCAAATATTATACTATCAGCTGTGGGCACCAAAATGGTGGGTCAGGAAAATGTTCAGCCGATAGTCCAGAGTCAACAGGAGAAAGGTAATGCTTCACAAACAAACAAATTGAACCATTTGTGATTGACAGTTAAGGTTTAATGATGGACCAAATATTATACTATCAGCTGTGGGCACCACAATAGTGGGTCAGGCAAATGTTCAACCGGTAGTCCAGAGTCATCAAGAGAAAGGTTTGGCCTTTTATCACTAACCAGGATCAATTCACTGTTATGAACTCCTTGATAGGGCCCATCATTGTAGGGCCATGGATGTAAACAAGTGCAATGATGTATGGATTTAAATAAACATAAACCATGGGACCAATTCAAATGTAGAAAAAAAAAAAAAAGAAGAAGAAGAAAAAAAAAGAACATGCCCTAGTGCCCAATCGACTACAAGTTGTAAGTGACTTACAAGTGAATTTCTTCCCCCAAACAGCACCCATAAGTGACTTCCCTGTAAGTCACTCCCAACTAACCCAACTTACAGGCATGCACACAGGCCCTAACACATAATTACAGTTAACCATTATGAGATCAACCCAATTTTAGGGGTCTACCGAAGAGGCCTAAATGCCTTCACAAAAATGGTCTGACTCAATTGTTAACTTTTAATCCACATTGATTCTTGTAGTGTGGTCCACTTAAACCTTCAACTCACTAGGGTCATACTATAAAACGATCTTATGAGATGAATGAATGGTGTAAATAAAACATATACATCACAATGGGTCTCATGGAGCCTGTGATTGGACCTGTCTCTAGCTAAGTGTGGGTTAGTATCCAATATGCGCCCCTAAACAAGTGGCATGGTGGCCTGGAAGTGGATTGTGTAATGAGCAAGAGTAAAGTCTATGGGACCCGCCGTGTTTGCATGTTGTATCCACATCACATGACATCTCATTTTAGTGCATGAGTCAAAACTTAAGCATATCCAAGACTCTAGGACCACACAACAAGAAACATTATGAAGTAAATGCATAACTTTAAAATTTTCTTAAAGGCCACAATAATTTTGAATCAAGTTAATATTTATGTTTTCCCTTCATCCCCATATGTGTAACAATATATATATATATATATATATATATATATATATATATATATATATATATATATATATATATATATATATATATATATATATATATATATATATATATATATATATATATATATATATATATATCGGAAACGTTCACCTGCGAACCAGTTCGTACGTACTACGTACGAACTTTTTTGAGAACCCATCATACGTGATGTGGATCCAAAATTTGAACCGTTCATGTGAAGCAGCACCTTGTGAAACCCCCCGGGGCCCAAGTTTTACTTTGATCTAAAACTTTGATGGGCCTTGAAAAATGAAAACAGTTTCCTCCCTTGATTTGCATTTCTCTTTGCTATGGCCCACCAGAATTTTAGATCGGGGTGAAAATTTGTCAAATGGGGTTTCATGGGATTCCGCATCACATGGACCGTTCAGATTAGACACCCATGGCACATGTGCAAAGGTGCGCACATGCGTAGGTGCGCAGGGGAGCATGACTCATATATATATATATATATATATATATATATATATATATAAAAGTTGGATGATAAATAAACATTTCAGTTTTGCAGGCCGAAATTCCTATTTTTTTCTATCTTGGAGAAGATGCTTTTTATATCCTAGAGTCAGATTTGATGTAACCCTCTTACAAATCAGTTTAATCACCAGTAGGGTGAGAATATAGCCTTAAAGATAACGACATCATAACACGCCTTAAGCCTACCTTTAAGTGATTAATTTTCTATCTTTTCGCCTCAAACCTAACATGTTATGCTTATTCCCACCGTTTCTTGTGGTGCAGTTCACCATACCTTTAGATATGATTCCATTTTGGAATCATACTGTGAAATGATTTGGAAAAACAGCTGTATTGCATGGATAAGACACATATATCCATAGTGAGCCCCACATAATTTACTCGGTGTGCAATCCTCTTCAGGTGGCCCTCCTGCCCCAAGCTCAGGCTAGCTTTGCACCTAGCTAGGATTAATTAGCATGGCCAAAGATGCATAGCTTGATTAATTTTAAGCTTGGACTAAAGTCCCTAACCTATCGGTCCAGCCTAGCCTCACTGAGTTCAAATGCATGCGTTCTTTCATGATCACATGCAGCTTACCTGCTGATCATGAGTTTTGTTTTTCAGAAGAGATGCTCCACACAATTAGTTGTGTGTTTACCCAGTTATGGGTGGGGCCTGTGTAACGCCCTGAATTTCGAGGGTTGAACAAAGCTCTACTCCGAGATTCAGAACATCACTTATGTCTTGTAGATGATGATATTTAGATTTCTTTCATGTTAATGAGTTAAGCAATCATGGGATTTTACTAAACAACACATCATACTCCGAATTTAATAAAGTTAAGCAAGTGCGGAATTGTAAAACATGTCTATATAAGTATGCGGATGTTTCACAAGGTTTCTTCCAGAGTATGAGAACGTAACCAGGTTCAATATATACACATATCCTTTCAAAATGAACAAAATGTGAAAATGTAAATGTGTCCAACTAAGCTCGGATGCCCAGTAATCCCTGCATAATGGTATATGGCCTACATCGACTCGTCTGAGAGTTGGAAGTATGAGAATTCATCCTCCTCATCCAAGAAGTCCAGCTCCAATGCATAGACGTCGTCTGTACCTACATCTACATCAGAGTCTGTTTGGTGTTTTAAAACACCATCCTAAGGTGGGAGTGAGTGATCAACTCAGTAGTTCTATAAGAAAAATTTACATATGTTATCAAGTCAATCAAAGTAGTAATGATAAGGCAATCATAACCACTTTCTAGCTATTCTTTTTAATGTAGGAATGAAGTGTAAGTAATGATGCATACCCTCACCCAACAATGCTCCCTCAACACACGACTCCAACTGCTTATTTCGCATATAACAACACTTCCTCAACTGTGCATCTCCAACGCCTTTTTGGCACATCCTAACTAATGCAATGTGATGCATGGTCATGTTAGCCAAGTAATTAATTATGCTCATTCATATAGTATGTTTGGGAAGCTAGGGTACCTCCCTTTCTAATATTGACCCAAATTGAACATTTGGCATTGGACAACCGCAGTGGTCCTACTCCTATGTTTTGTATCCATCTAGGTTCGTCACTCCTAGTTAAATACATACGATAGGCAAGTTATAAGAAGTTGTGCTCGCGGTCACTACGGGGAGGCTTGTCACCCTAACGTAGGCCGACAGCATAAATATAGTGTCCCATACAATCATGCCCGGTTCACGAGTCTTGAGGATCATGGTACCATGGTTAAAGTGGATCTTTACATTGGTGAGGGGTACCTTAGATTCAAGCAGTCGCATCCATACATGATAAACACACAATAGGTCAATTGATTCATTAGGCAAGCTCAATTGGTACAGGCGCACGCTGACTTAATCAACACGGAGTGCATAAGTGCCCCTGGTGGCCTAGCCACTGTCGGCAATCGTCGTATGACTCGTATTCATCGAATTTACCTAAGGTGGCAAAACTAATTTGGCCACCCGAACATGGACTTTTACCGATTGCCTGGGCTACGTTTGTAGCCTCAATCCTATCCAAATGCTGCTAATAACCACGTGATATATCTATACCATTACTCAACAAATAATCTAAGTGGATTTCTCACTTGGGCATTTCATCAAACACATAGACCATGTTAACAACCACTAACATTTTATCAATTGATTACATAAAGAAAAATATACATATGCGTAAGACAATAAAGAATCCTATCTTAATACTCGTAGTAAATACAAATCATCAACAGTTTCTCATTTAGACAATTTATCAAACACATAGACTACGTTAGTTACAATACATGTTTTATCAATTCTTTAAACAGAGAAATCCGTATGTATATAACAATGATGAATCCTAGATTAGTAATCATGACAAGCACTAATCATTTTTAATTTCTCATTTAAACATTTCAACAAACATGTAGGTTGCATCGTTTATTTATCACAGTTCATAAGTGTATCTCATATAGAAATTAATGTATTTAAGACAATACGCTAGCAATCAAGATAAGCATAAATCATTAATTGTGATACAAGCATTGATAAATCACAACCTAAGCGTTTATAGTCTACACCTTTCGTTAGTACGCTCGACTCGGACTCGATCTAAATTCCACGTTTCCAAAAATGGAACTTCGGGCACCTAAATGATGAAATTGGTTAATTAGGTTGATGGAAAACTATCTGGGAGCTCTACATCGATATTAGGGTTGGTATTTTTTACCCGAAATCATAGCCGAAAAAGGTTTGGATAGTGAAAAGAGGCGATGATTAGGCACGTGGATGTGTGGGAGAAGATTTACCAGAGTTGCAGCGATCTCCCCAAGTTTCCCTTCTCTCTTTTCTCTTTTCTCCTCTCTCTCCCTCTAAGGTTTGTGAAATTCGTATATGGGAGAGAGAGAGAGAGTGAAATGAGGGCTATTTATAGCCCCAAATGTAGTGCAAATGGCTCCAGGGTGACTTTATACATTGTTTGTACCCTGTGGGCGGCCGTTTCTAACGAACAGGGCTCATAAGGAGGCCCACGACTCACATACGTCATAGGGTACACTCCCTGACAATGGATCCATGCTAGGACACAATTTCGATGCAATCGGATTAGCCGATCGACCGTGGAGAGCCTGTGTCAGATCAACGGTCATACGTGTCCAATCGGGGCCACAGTTATACAGATATGTGTAGGAAAATTTTCTTTATTTATGTGTGAAGTTTGGTCACAAACCAATGGTCAGAAATCCTCAACTTTGCATAAGAGCAAACGGCCTAATTCACTTAAGTTTCAGTTCTTTTTCTAAGGATATTCGTGTTTCTCACACTCTTAACTCACTGCTCAAGTTGGGCATTTCTGGACACTATCTAGACTTGATTCTCGCAATGGTTGTCAAGCTCAGTAGGACGGACATCGTCCTATAGTTTCACTGTCATCAGACCACCGACGTGCAGTCTAGGTCCATTATAGAGTTTCAATGTACTCCCGAGAGTGACAAGTCCTTGGGATTTCTCCTAGGTCTTTAGGTGGCATTAAGCCAGCAGTACTCTTAATTCTATACCTTCCCATTTGTAAAAATGGTGGCCCAAGTTTAATCCATAGATTACTTAGCATTCAACTAAATCCCGTCTAAATTATACAACCGGGTGCGGTCCTTGGGTTGTTCCGCCTGAGGTTGTACTCGGGTCTTTGTACTGATTTTTTTGGGACGTTACATCCTGACATAATATCTATATAACATCTCACCCATCGAGCATGGTTGCTCCACCATGAAAATGGGACATCTAAAAAATCAAGTTGATATAACCATCATATAGGCCACACTATAGAAAATAATGAACAAAAAAAAAAAAACCTCCACATGCATCTGGGGCCATACGATGATTGGATCAACCTCATTTTTGGAGTGCTCCGCTTTCATGATCGGACACCCATTTCTAAATATATATTTCCTAATCAATGGTGGATTATGATGGTTCTCCTGAGAAAAGGGTTAGAGGTAAATTAAAAATATTCACCTAAAAAAAAGACAATTTGTTAATTTTATGGGAGTGGATTAAGTGAGATCCGGATCCACCCACGTGGGTGAGACCCTCATTGTGGGGCTGACTGTGATGTATGTGACTATATCTACACAGTCCATCCATATTGAATGGTCATTTTATGGCATGATCTAAAAAATGAAGCAGTTCAAAATCCCAGATGGACCATAGTACAGGAAACAGTGGTGATTGACCATTAAAAACTTTTTGTGGGACAGAAAAAAAGGCTTTGGATCAAGATGATATTCGTGTTGTCTCTTCATCTACGTGTTTGTAATCTTATAAACAGGTTAGATGGCAAATAAACATTTCAGTGGAATCTATGAAGTTTTTAATGATGAGGATTTTATCATGATTGTTTACTGTGGTGTGGTCCACCTAAGATTTGAGTCAGCTTCATATTTTTGGATTATGCCGTAAAATGAGCTTTCAAAATGGTTGGACGGTGTGGATTTAAGGCACATACATCACCATGAGCCCCATAGTCAGGGGTCCCACCCACGTCCGTGCATTCGGGCTCTCATCTATGGTTGTACATGAGTTGAGCTAGGTCGAAAACCTTGCTCGACTCAGCTCATGTCAGTTCGAATTGACTCGGCTTGAATGGCCGACTTGGGTCGAGTCAAGCTAAAATTTTGAAGCTCGAGATGAGTTCGAGCCAAGTTTGAGCAGGGTGCATTTCAACTTAAACTCGACTTGAAGCTTGAACTCAAGCTTGACTTGGCTTGAGTAAAATTATATATATATATATATATATATATATATATATATATATATATATATATATATATATATATATATATGGGAAAAGGTACTATGCGCTCGACCTCATGATAAGCTCCCGTGAGGTCGAGTTGTGTGGGCCCCACCGTGATGCATGTCAACCATCAACACCGTGCATTTGATGGGTCCCCTTTAAATTATGGGATATCCCAAAAATCAGCCATATACGGAACTCAGGTGGGCCATACCATCTAAAATCAGGTGAAGACACCGTTAAAATATATAAAAGCAGTTGGTGGGGCCCACCTAAAACTTGCATGCGTCTGAAACTTGGTCTGAACCCTCATCCAAGTGGGACACACATAATGGATGAGCTGGATTTGCAAACCACATCTCTGTGGGCCTAAAAAATGATTATGAATGTTTTTATGGTGCACGACCCCTCTCCACTTCTATATGTGGTGTGGCCCACACAAGTACGGATTGACTTGATTTTTGAGACCTAGGCCCACGATGGAATGGTGCATCTGACTGATGGGGTAGATGTTCGAAACGCATCACGGTGGGGCCCACATAGCTCGACCTCATGGGACAAACTCGTGAGGTTGAGCGCATAGTACCTTTTCCACACACACACACACACACACACATAAAAGTTAAAAAACAAACCCTACTCGACTGCGCCCATGCCCCTTACCCTCCCTCTCTCTTTTTTTTTTCCCCAAACCTAACCCAGCCGTCATTAGCCTGCCCTCTACTCTCTCTTTTTCTCATTATCCGACTCAGCCCACTTAGCAGTTAGCCCATTCGATCACCATCAAAGCATCCACAAACAAAGGTAGGTTTATATTTTATTTAATATAATAATTATATGATTTTAGTTGTATTTTTTAAAAATTTTATTTTCAAATAATAATCAGATTGGGTCGGGTTGGCTGGTTAGGCAATGGGCGATGGGTTGAGTGGGGGGGGGGGGGGGGGGGCTGCGCTGTTTAGGGTTTGGGTCGAGTTGAACAAGCTTGAGCTTAACTCGACTCGAATCACTAGCTCGACTCGATAGCTTTGGCAAACAAGTCAAAGCTTCAATGTTGATCTTAAGGGTGAACTCAAACTTGAGTATAACATGAACGAGTCGAGCTGAGCTTAGCCCACCTCGACTTGACTCGGCTTGGTGTACATCCCTACTCTCACCTAATCCGCGGATTGCGTACTGAGTAAACTCTATAGATCCCACAGTCATGCATTTAATTTATCCATTCCATCCATACATTTTAACAGATAAGTTTAGGTTGTTAGCCCAAAAATGAAACATATCCAAAGCTCAAATGGACCACACCACAGGAAACGATGTGAATTGATCATCTACCATTGAAATTTTCGTGGGGCCCACAGAAGTTTTAGATCAATCTGATATTTGTGTTTTCACTTAATCCATTTCTTTGCGATATTATGAATAGGTTGGATGAAAAATAAACATCACTGTGGGCCATAGAAAGGTTTCAACGGTGGAAATCATTATTCCTATGGTTTCCTATGATGTGGTCCACTTGAGCTTTAGATATACCTCAATTTTTGTCTCAACCACTAAAATGATCTGAAAAAATGGATGGACGGAGTGGATAAGAGAAATACATTCACGGTGGGCCCAACTGAGTTTACTCAGTACGATAAGAGCGTGCTGAGTAACTCAGTGCGCAATCTGATTTCCAATTTTTTATTAGTTGGCAGGAAGAGGCTCAGCCAACTTATCCATTTCAGGTTCGGGTTTCAGCTTGCTAGGTCAGGCCTTGGGCTTTATAGTGCGGGCCAGGCCCACTGGACCCAACCCTTCCCCGTTGCCAGCCCTAGCTGCAGGGTGCGGGTAGCTTAATCTCAGCACGTGTCACATCAACTCGTGTGGGACGTGGATACACTAGATGGTGCATGAGAGAGAGAGCTACAGTTACAGGTGGGGTCCACCATTGTACACATGGCTTGCAACTCACATCCGAACAGCCCAGGAGCGAATATACATCGGTTATAATGAAATTTATACACAAAAGAATGGTATTAACTAGTCAATTGTCAAACAGATAATAAATGATCCAGATTTGATTTTTTTAAAAGTTCATTTCTTCAAGTATAGGTTTGGATTCTCTGGCCAATCCGGTTTTGGGTACATGAACAATCAACAGTGGTCCCCACTGTTTTGGCGGTTGGGTTTGAGTTACTTGCATCCTCACTTGAAATTGGCTAGGGGTGTCAACGGGCCACGTTGGGGCCGCGCCAACCTCTGTCCAAGCCCATCGGTACGATTCTTGTATGGATCTGGGGCAAACTTGCTGTAATGCTTTGGTATGTTAGAAAATTGCCCTTGCAGCATTTTTCACAAACGCGCATAGCCTGCGCCTTCAAAATCCCATTGTATCTAAAACAGTTTTACAAGTATTTTATCAAACACTTTCTAAGCAACATAAAAAACTAAGAAAAAAGGGTCCAATTTTCAAAATCTGAACCATCCATATGATGAAGCACTCCAAAAAACTCATAGGATCCAACTTTCAACCTGATAAAAAACTTAGATGGGCCATGAAAGAAGGAAACAATTACCTCCCTTGATTTGCCTTTCTTTTTTCTATGGCCCGCCAAAGTTTTGGATCAGGTTGAAAGTCAGGCCCTAGAAGTTTCATGGGTGCCACATCACATGGACGGTTCAGATTTTATGTTCATGACACATGTGCAAAGGTTAGCACAGATGCTCCTGTAAAAAGGTGCACAGGTGAGCATGACTGCTTCCATGTATACGGCTTTAAAAACCTCTTTTCAACACGAAACCCAACAATACGTTAAATATATGCAATTACATTCAAAACCTTAGCAAGAGCCAACTAGACCTGACCCTACGTTAATTGGGTTAACTGGGCCATCACATGGACCATACTTGATTTTTAACCGTATAGGAAAGGTGAGAGAAATTTTTAACGGTTCCAAAAGATGTGACCTAGATAAAAAATTATCCCTAGGCGAAAAAAATCAGCTAAATAAAACTCGGCACTATACCCTCAGCCAATAAATCATTCAGATTATCGAAATATGTAATTGCCTGCTGAAAATTTTAAACATTGATTAGAAAACATGCAAAAATGCGTTTATCTTGAATCAGGTTCAAATTACATCGACAGTAAATGCCTTCAAGATATTAGCGATTATCTAGTCAAAAGCTCAAGTCTCCAAGGTCAATTACTATATTTACAAGAGCTATAAGGTCTTTTCGTCTCTCGCCTTCTTAATGAATAGAAACATATTATCGCACAAGGATCTGAAAAGGAGGCAGAGGATAAAGTAGTGAAAAATTATCATTCTCTACCAAACTTGACGAGCTTTTAAAACGGAATAAGATTCTTCTGATTCCGAGGCCGTCTGTTAACCCAAAATCGCGCCAGAAGCCTTCGATCGTCGTCTCTCCATCTCGGTCGTTAATCTTTTGAAATCGCGTGATGCGAATAATATGCTCATAACTCCCTCGTTATATTTCAGATTGGGTCCATTTTTAATTCGTTGTCTGGGCCGCGCCACAAAAATAGTGGAAGCGGGTTAGCTACTGACGGCTTCAGTAGTTATCTCTCTACTGAAGTGACATCATCAAGTTGTGGACCCTGGCATGATGTATGTATTGTACCCACACCGTAAGATGTAGAGCGGGTCGTGAACATTTTCATGGCCAAGATGGATCAAAAAAGGCCCGGTCAACGACATAAGTGATCTAGACGGTTGGACCTTAGATCGGGCGTATCTCACAATTCGGAATGAATTATCAGGCATAAAATATATGATTTTCGGGTAGAACGAGCTACTTTAGCCAACCAACCCTGCTATGCCGGGTTCTACAAGGCGGATTTGCAAAATACCCCCCGGATCTCGTTTTCCTATTTTAATTCCACTTTTACTATAAATAGTAAGTTTTAGTTTGATTATAACTCTTCATCTATCGGGCTTTAGGAGCTGCGCCATGAAAAGAGCTTAAAATAATTATGAGAACAGTTTGGGGAAGCTAAATAGGACACTTACTATTTTTGGCCGAAAACCTTGCGCACTAATAGACATCACGACCTATAAATAGTAAGTTGCGAATTCTAGGAGTTTTAGTTGTAGTTTGCTTCTGATTTCTTTCATTCATTAATCAATTTCAAATTTTATAAAATTTATTTTCTATTTTTCTTGCTTTCTTTCTCGTGGATTCGAGAAGCCTTTGTGAGGAGTCCAGAGAAATTCCATGGATTCAGAATAGTTATCCTCTTGAGGAAGACAGTGCTCGACCTCATCATGTTTATTCCTGCGTCACCGTCCATCCATATGCAGAGATCATTTTAGGGTATTTGCCAAAGAATGAGGTAGATATAAACCTCAAGTGGACCCCACCACAGAAAACAGTGGGGATTGAACGCTTACCGTTAAAAACTTCTTGGGCTTATAGAAGTTTTCGATTAAGCCAATATTTGTGTTTCCCTTTATACATGTCTATGTGACCTTATGAACAAGTTAGATCTCAAATAAACATCATGGTGGGCGCTAGGAAGGTATCAAGGCGTGACTATCCCCACTGTTTTCTATAATGGGTCCACTTAAGCTTTGAATATGCTTCAGTTTTTCAGTCATGCCATGGTCAAATGGATGGACAACGTGGATACAATGCATGCGCATCATGGTGGAGCCCATAGAACTCGGTGATGTCACTTTAGTACTAGCGAGATCTTGCTAATGAAGCTGTCAATAGCTAATTCCTATATAAGAACAGTGCAGATGGATGACAACCATAAGTTTGTATGTAGACCCACCATGGTGGGTATATATCGTCAAACCCATTCCCCGAGTTTGAATCATTGGGATAAAGAAAGGGTAATACAAACATTAACTAGATTCCAGACTCATGTGGACCACAGCATGTGAACTTAAAGGTTTTAGGTGTCTTGATTAAATGATTTTAACTCCTAGTCAAGAATAGCCTTATGCACAACCGAGTGGTCCTTCCATCCCCATAATCATCGGGAAAAGAAGAGGAATGAATTGTTGGATGGTCTACTTATGCGAGCAAATTAGTATACCTGGTATGCCAGGCCAGTAGTGAAAGTAGGTCTTATGCCAAATCTCCGTACTAGTTTAGGATGATAGAATACATCCTGCTACAAATTTTCTATTGGCGTGACCCATCTGAATTTTATTGGCTAATCTTTTGTATGCATGATGGACATAAAGATTATCACCCAATGGACAAATAAAAATTTCATACACCCACGGGGCGCCCCAGAGGGTTTTGGCTCTTTGACACGCTGGGTAAACCAAATGCTGTGGATATGGGAGTTATTTACAACCCTTGGGCTTGTGGAGAGCATAAAATCTCAAGTTCTATGAGACCCACCATATTGTATGTGTGAAATTTAATCCATACATTAGGTGAAAATCCTTATTTTCGTACATAAGGATGATCTAATCAATAAAAGAATAGATGACCCATTTGAGTTTCAGATGAGGCAGATTTTTTGCACTTTCCCTTTATATTGGTGAGTCACATTATTGTTTTCGATGTCTTAAATCGAGTCAGAAACAGGGTCTGTCGATGCTATCAACAGACTATTCAATGCCATCGAATAATGCTCGATTCCATCGAGATTTTTTGGATTTTATCCGGTTGATTGCTGGACTAATTGGGCATTTTTTTGATGCCATCGATGAGTGTACGATGACATCGAAGATCAGTTCGATGCCATCGAAAATGACTTGATGCAATCGGAGAAAATCAAATTTTCATCTTTTGTCTCTGGACAGTTTAGGTGTTAGGACTTTAGGGTACATTCCAAAGCCTAGTTGTTGCACACATCCCATAGCTGAGATCTTTATCGTTCATCTAGTGGGCCTCACCATGTATGCATGGTGGCGCATCAGTATCAGGTTGGTCCACTCTGAAAGTACATGCATGGCCCACTTAATAACTTAACTTTGTTGTGGTACATACCAAGTGGGGCCACCTGATAAACAACTAGGATCTCCTACGCGCGTGCCATATTTGCATGCCTCCCGGCATCTTCCGAAGCAGACAGCCGCAGAAATCTGTACTTCTTAGTCAAGACTCTTCGGTCATCTTTGTTAGGCTGCCCTAACTTCATTTATCTTTCAATCAATCGACCTCGGCCTAAAAGTAAATAGCTACATGGGATTGTTAAATTTGGACGATGACCGACCTTTTTATTTTTTCACAAACAACTATATTGGTACACAATTAATATATACCCCTGGGCTGATATATATATCATTCCACTGAATCCTATTATATTGTCACCTTTTCTTATTTAAATGAGGAGAAATGGCACGTGCAATACACTTACAAAAGATGGAGAGAAGAGAAAATAGGAAAGAAATGAGGAAGGGGGTTAAAAACTGAAAATTTTTAGAAGAAGGTGCTATTCAGGTAGAAATGATAGCTTATGATTTTAATAGTGGGGATCTATCTTTATATTTTCTTGTGCTCTAGCCTAGTCTAGTTTTAAATTTCTCTCCGTTATTATTATTATTTTCTTATTTTTTATTTATTACCTACGTAATGCGTCACAAAGGGTTGGCACGGTGGATGTGCAGTATGGGAGGGCTGTAAGGTGCCTGCCCATAAGTGAGTCGTACAGTAGGAAAAAGAGAATTTTATAACTGTGGACCCCACCTTTTATCCAGCAGTTTTTATGAAGCAATACAAACTTCACGTACGAACTTAGACCTGCTGGTACGGACAACAAATTTGAGGACAAAAATACCCCTCCTTCAGTGTTGTTGCTTTCACTCACGTTGCCTTCACCCCCTTTCCACTAAGAAATACAAAAAACCCATTTTCTCCAGCACAAAAATCCCTCCACTAAATCACACCATTCTCCCGTTGGATTGCATCCTCTCCATACATCAGCATTTTCTCATCTTCCGAAAATGGCCGGTCCACCGAAGAAAGCACGCACCAT
Source organism: Magnolia kwangsiensis (assembly GCA_037074715.1). Classification (NCBI taxonomy): domain Eukaryota; kingdom Viridiplantae; phylum Streptophyta; class Magnoliopsida; order Magnoliales; family Magnoliaceae; genus Magnolia; species Magnolia kwangsiensis. Next base: position 109,724,740 of record CM073577.1, on the reverse strand, counting down.
AGGTATATTTTCATATATTGTCTGTTGGATGAAGCTTGCATCTGGGCCTAAATTACAAATAAAACTTCATTGTGGTGCATAGCAAGCAAAATCAGATTTTGGGCTAAACCATTAATATAGATAGAAAAATGAATGAATGTCGTGGATAGTCCACATACATTCAAGTTGAATCTTGGGCTCAATTTAGTTAACTGAGCACGATAAAAGCATACAAATTAAAATGATTTCAAATTTCAAGAGTTCTTGGTCTATTTGACCTACTTCTCGGCAATATATTCGAGTTGTCGCTGACATTCCCGGTTCATGATTAGTTAAATTCCCCGAGTAATGACCTTAGAATTTGATGTTTGACTACTTCAATCGCATTTTAAATTCATTGAAATTCATATTACGCTAGCTCAATTGCATTTCGATTATGTGTTAGGCTAGTTTAATTGCATTTCAAGTTCATTGAAATTCATGTTATCTTGACTGAATTTTCAGTTTCCCCCGCTGAATTTCTTGATTGCTCTGCTGAATTTCATGCTTGCCCCACTGAATTCCATGTTTGCCCCGTTGAATTTCATGTTCCCCCCGCTGATTTTCACGTTTGCCCCGCTGATTTTCATATTTGCCCTGCTCAATTTCTAGTTTGCCATACACAATTTCATGGTTGCCCTGCTGAATTTCATGTTTACCAGGCTCAATTTCCTGTTTGCCCCATTGAAATTCAAGTTTGCGCCGCTGAATTTCATATTTACCCCGCTCAATTTCCTATTCGCCCCGCTCAATTTTATGTTTACCACGCTGAATTTCATGTTTGCCCCGCTCAATTTCCTATTTGCCCCGCTCGATTTCATGTTTTCCCAGCCCAATTTCATGTTTCCCCCCTCAATTTCTAGTTTGCCCCTCTCAATTTCTAGTTTGCCCTACTGAATTTTCAAATTCCCTCGCTGAATTTCATGTTTGCCCTACTCAATTTCATGTTTACCCCGCTAAATTTCATGTTTGTTAATGGCCTTGAAATTACATGTAATAGATCATGATACTAGAATTTAGCAATTAAGAAATTATCAATTCTATGATTGTGTGATTGGCTACCCTGTGACAGATCCCATAAATCATCCCCAGATACCTATGCATGAAAGTTTTGGGTTGCTTTGTAGATAGGACTCAAATCATCTTTCTAAGGCATGCATATTTAAAATAAAAATAAAAATTGAGCGGGACAAAAACAACAGCACATGAAAATATCACAAGATAATGTGAATTTGAGGCTGAAGTGAGCATATGGTTCAATTTAGTTGATTATTTTTTTCATACAATCACAATATCTTGATGAATTTTGTGGCGTAGGTTTGATGCTGGCCACCAACTTGATGCAACCCTCCTTTATATGGGCTAGGGATTGGCCATGATAGTGCAAAACTCCCACAAGTGCAATTTGATAGGCTACTACATATGTTGATTACAATCAAGCGCTATCTAATAGTCTATTACATATGTTGATTACGATCAACGAGTTAAGAAATAACATGTTCATGGGAAGAGTGTAGCTGAAATAAGGATGTTGAGATGGATGATTAGCAAGATAGGGAATAATAGAATTAGAAATGAATATATTCAAGTGAACTTATGAGTAGCACCAATAGGTAATAAGATGGGGAAAAGTAGAGTTAGATGGTTTGGTCGTGCAACAGAGACCAAGAACCACTTCGAGCCTGCTTACCGCCATTGCCTGAGCATGCTTACAGCCATTGCCATATTATTGTAAATTTTTGCAGCCTAAATAACATAACAATGCCAAAGGCATACGATGGTTAGTATATATTTTGCATTTCACAACTGCTACATTACCACAAAAAGGAGAAAACACTTGAGACTAAGGATGAACCAGGCCATTAGGTTGAATTCCCCAAGTAATGACCTTAGAATTTGATGTTTGGCTAGTTCAATTGTATTTCAAGTTCATTGAAATTCATGTTAAGCTAGTTTAATTGCATTTCAATTATGTATTAGACTAGTTCAAGTCCATTGAAATTCATGTTACCCTCGCTGAATTTCTAATTTATATATATATATATATATATATATATATATATATATATATATATATATATATATATATATATATATATATATATATATATATAATTACCTTTAGAGCTTCTTATTAAGATCGAAGAACCAATTATAATTTCAGGGGACCTGAATTTCCAGTTTCCCCCGCTGAATTTTGTGATTGCCCCGCTCAATTTCATACTTGCCCCGCTCAATTTCATGTTTGCCCAGCCCAATTTCTAGTTTACCCTACTGAATTTCAAGTTTCCCCAACTTAATTTCATGCTTGCCTTGCTCAATTTCATGTTTGCCCAGCTCAATTTTCAGTTTGCCCTGCTCAAATTCTAGTTTGTCCTGCTGAATTTCATGTTTGCCCTACTCAATTTCTAGTTTGCCCTGCTAAATTTCATGTTCTCCCGCTGAATTTCATGTTTGCCCCGCTCATTTTCATGTTTGCCTTGCTGAATTTTCAGTTTCCTCCGCTCAAATTCTAGTTTGCCCAGCTCAATTTCATATTTTCCCCTCTCAATTTCATGTTTCCCTGGCTCAATTTTCAGTTTGCCCTGCTTAATTTCATGTTTGCCTCGCTGAATTTCATATTTGCCCCGTTGAATTTCATGTTTGCCCCACTCAATTTTCACTTTACCTCGCTGAATTTCATGTTTGCCCCGCTGAATTTCATGTTTGCCCCGCTCAAATTTTTGTTTGTCCCGCTCAATTTTATGTTTCTCCGCTGAATTTCATATTTGCCTCGCTCAATTTCATGTTTGCCTCGCTGATTTTCGTATTTGCCCAGCTCAATTTCATGTTTACCTTGTTGATTTCTAGTTTACCCCACTCAATTTCATGTTTGCCCCGCTTAATTTCATGCTTGCCACCACTAAAATTCAAGTTTGCCCCGCTCAATTTCAAGTTTGCCTCGCTCAATTTCAAGTTTGGCCCATTGATTTTCTAGTTTGCCCCGCTTAATTTCATGTTTGCCCCGTTGAATTTCTAGTTTGCCCCGCTTAATTTCATGTTTGCCTTACTAAAATTTAAGTTTGTCCCGCTCAATTTCTTATTTGCCCCGCTCGATATTTAATTTGCCTTGCTCAATTTCATACTTGCCTCGCTGAATTTCATGTTTGCCCCACTCAATTTCACGTTTGCCCTGCTGATTTTCTAGTTTGCCCCGCTCAATTTCATGTTTGCCCCGCTCAATTTCAAGTTTGCCTCGCTCAATTTTCAGCTTCCCTCGCTCCATTTCTAGTTTGCCTCGTTCAATTTCTATCTTGCCCCACTTAAGTTCCTGTTTGCCCCGATCAATTTTAATTTTGAAAAGGAAGTTTAAGAAGATGAATCGCAACATCAAAGCGATATTGTGTTGTCTCCAGAAAGAGGGAGCGCTCCCTCCTTTGTCCAACTTGGATGACCAGTAGTTAGTACCGATGACGGTTACTAACTTGATAATAAAGTAGTTAGGATTTGCTTTCCATTTTGGCATGTAATGACAAATTTCATCTTAAATTATGTTGTAGTTTTCACATTGGCAAGTATTGTAACGACACATGTTGCAATTTCCATTTTAACTAGTGACAATATCCCTTTTACTATATGATATGCAATCCACTGGTGTGATATCCAACACTTCAATTGAGCTGAATTCCAATACTTCAGTATATGATTGATCCTGCAGTTACCATTTGTTAAATTCTGTGGTTCTTTCTTGCTGCTTAGTCTTATGAAGTAAGTTTGATGAAGTGTTGCTCCTTTTGGACTCGTGTACTTAAAAATTAGAACCCCAAAAATGAAGAGATTCTCGAAGAGAAAATAACCAGGCTACCCTCCTAGACTGCCTCTAGTGATGGAATTTGGTTAGTAGAGAAGGATAAATTCTTTATACCAGATGACCTACGACTGAGGAAAATGTTTATGGAAGCTAGCGAAGATGATATTTTATTTGTTAGGTACCCGCAGTCCAGCTTACAGACCATTGATTCAAGTAAATTGTACGAGGTTTACTATCTTGGAGTACAAAAAATTTTCAAGTCTGTGCATTTCAGTTTGAGTTCTTTCTCTCATCACGATAGCCTTGGGGGGGTTGATCCAAGGGAGGAGTTGATTGCAAAAGGGCTGATTAAAACTATATTGGGTTATCTTACTGGTCTATCTCATGCTACGCTTACTTAATTTTCAGTTTTCTTACTACCTCTCATGCTAGGCTCACTCAATTTTCATTTTCCCTTACTCAATTTCAAGCTACTTAGATAATATTTATAGTATTTGATCCTCTCTGACGCAATAGATCCTTGTTGCATCATAAAAGCATGAATACTCACTAAGGTACTTACAAAACAATTTCTATGTACTATAATTTTTTTTATTTGTCTTAGTGTATCCCTTCTTTCACTTCTAATGAAATTGTTGTCTTTCATTAGATATTAGAGATTGGATTGACAAACACAATAACCATTGTTCAAAACACATTAACCAAAGTGAACTGTTTTCAAAGCCTAGCTTGAAATGATGTTTACTTGTCACTAACTTGTGCTGGTGTAAGGTATTTAGCTTTTAGGGCCTATTTGGATACTCCAAAATAAGTTACTTTATATACCTACAGTAGTAGATAAGTAGCTTATTTGAGATAAGTAAGCTCAGTAAGCACGATTTAAAAGATCAATTATAAGTAACTTTTTTACTTAAAGTTACATAATCACTTCAGCTCGGTAAGCTTGGTTTAAGATACAAGTATCGACATATATCAAGAGTGTCTTGATAATATCGAGATTCAATCTTCAATATATCAAGCGTTGCTCGATAATATCGACTTTGCCTTTTAAATGTTCAACAGCTAACACTAAAATTTCAATAATTTCTTGATATATCGAGTATGTTCCAATAATATCGACGTTCAAATCTCGATATATCGAGCAATGCTTGATAATATTGAACGATCTCTCGATGTTTGTCCTGCTGAAATTCAAGTTTGCCCTGCTCAATTTCATGTTTGTTCCGGTCAATTTCATGTTTGTCCCGTTGAAATTCGAGTTTGCCCCGCTCAATTTCAGGTTTGCCCTGCTCAATTTTTAGTTTTTCCCACTGTTTGCCCCACTAAATTTCATATTTACCCCGCTGAATTTCTTATTTGCCCCGCTCAATTTCGTGTTTGCCCAGCTCAATTTTCAATTTTCCCCACTTAATTTCTAGTTTGCCCCGCTCAATTGTTAGTTCGCCCCCCTGAATTTCATGTTTGCCCTGTTCAATTTCTAGTTTGCCCCGCTTAATTTCTAGTTTCCCCCACTGAATTTCATGTTTGTCACGTTGAATTTCATGTTCGCCCACTTAATTTCATATTTGCCCCACTGAATTTCATGTTTGCCCCGCTCAATTTCGTGATTGCCTCACTCAATTTCATGTTTGCCCTGCTTAATTTCCATTTTGCCTCTCCAATTTGATGTTTGTCCCGCTTAATTTTCAGTTTCCCCAGCTGAATTTCATATTTGCCCCGCTTAATCTATAGTTTGCCCCACTTAATTTCTAGTTTGCCACGCATATGAATCGTCATTTTAGCAAACACAAATTTGCTATTTTACTGTGTCATATATAATTGCTATACCTGCAATAAATTGCTATGCTGATAATGTGTAACAATAAAGCCCATTTTTCCTTCGTTTTTAGTGCAACACTGACTAGAAAATGATGAGAATTCTTCCACCGTACATGGCATAGCTGTGTGACAATCCAAGCCATCTAAATTTGATTGAAATTGACTGCAAACTGATTAAAATTAACTGTGAAGTGAATGAAATGGATTTTCAACCATTGACCTGATGAAATCTTAGAGAATAATCAAGTTAGTTGGCTAAAGTAGCACCTCCTACCCCAAAGTCATATATGGTACGTCAAGTAAATAATTTTGGTTTAAAATATATTTTTATTAAATGAATAAAGAAAGAAATTATAAAAAGAGAGAAAAAGATTTTTATATGCTCATATATACATATTTATATAAATATGTATTAAAGAAAAATGTAGGTAGGTAGAATAAAGTTTTTCGTGTTATTTTTTTTTAAAAAAAAAGTATTGTCGTGGCTCTATCGCTTAGGAGGGGGAATTGCCTATGAGGCCAATAGTAGCTACGGTTATAATCCGTAGGCATAAAGTGTAAGAATACCGCAGCACTAATGCTGTTCGGGGATACTCCTTGTAGGGTACAATCGCTACGGTTATAATCCGTAGCTATAGAAACTATTTTCATCCTAAACTTAACTGTCCGTACGAATAGGTCTAAGTTCGTACGTTAAGTTTGTTTTGCTTCATGAATATCCTTTTATCTCAAATTTATTGTCCGTACGAATAGGTCTAAGTTCGTATGTTAAGTTTGTTTTGCTTCATGAATATCCAATGGATAAAAGGTGGGGTCCACAGTCGTAAATTTCTCTGGAATTTTCAATTAGGATATTGTCATATGTTAACCATCCAAAAGTGATAAAGCATGATGAACGGTTAGGATAATCTATAAAGTCACTACTTGAACGGTGCACAAAACATTAACTTTACCATACACTGCTTCTATTTTATTCTGATTTTTAATTTCGATAGAAAATCCTATCCGTTGAAATGGTATAAAAAAAAACAAGATACTGATCTGAGACAAAAAAAAAAAAAAGAAAAAAAAAAAAAGAATAATCCACTTTTAAGATGGGCCACAAAATGAGTTGAGTCAGATCATCAAATGTCCATTTATTTCAACGAAATATCCTACATAATGAACGGACCATTCTGGTTTCCATCCAAGACGATCTTCCCGATGCGCCCCACCTTTTGCACGGCTACGATGTTATACACAACTCAAACAACTCAGCGGAAACAAAAACAAACGTTGTTGGTGAACACTTCTCGGCAGTAATTTTAGAACGGTGGTCTTCGATTCCATACACCGGCGCGAACTCGCAGATTTCCTCTCACCCAAACCTTTCTTTGATTTCTCTGTTTTCGATTATATCCAGATCTACCTTTCTCCTCTTACTTTCTCATCGAAATCTCTGAAAATGGAGAAAGAAGAGCAGAAGTCCCCAGAGTCGGAAGTTAACGAAAATGAGAAGGTAGAAGAAGCGGAGGCAGTTGAATTCGTGCTCTTCCAAGTCGCAGAATGCTATGTCTATCTGGTACGTCGTTGAATTCCTTAATTTGCTTTTCCCTGCAATCCTTGGAAATTCGAATCCTTGAAAACATGCTTCAATTTCATCTTGAATTAGTCACGTGATCCAAACGGGTCAGTTACGAATTCCTACATCAATTTCATGCAAGCCGTAAGGAATTTCTAAGATCTGGATCGAGATTCTGGGCGTTTCACTGATCGCCGTTGATTCGGATGTGTTCTTTAGTAGATTTGGTTTCAGTATTTCTTGAATTGACTATGATTGTGAATGGACTAGCAAGAAAGCTAGGGCTGGCGATGGACTGGCTTGGTCTGTTGGACAGGTCTGATGTTCGGAAGGTTGGACGTAGGCCAGTGGGGCCCACTTGTGAGCAATCACTAGTGGGTACGTCCCATCTTTTCTCGGTCTCTTCCTTTGAATTAAATTTCAAATTCAATTATGAATTTGATTTTTAATTCAAGATAGGGATGTGATCGGATTATTTGGCCTTATCCAATCTCACCCAAACTCTCCTTCCTTTCCTATAAAAAGGGATGCACTTCTCTCGTGTAATGCATTGAATCATACGATAAACCGAGAGTATACAGAGAGATACAGTGTGCACTATAGTCTGTCCATTTTATCTTGTCCTTGGGACGATCTGATCCATAGATCGCAATCCGGGGCTACTTATACCGTAGGATCAGAGGTGTGAATAGATCCATCTGCTCTAGTAGTAGATAGGTGGGCCGTTGGAGCATCAATCTTCTGCTTTGTGGGGGTTCCAAAAATCGTGTAGACCGTCAGATCTTGAGGGCTCACCTTCCGCACTTCCCTACATGGAAGGCCTGTCGATTTTGAATGGGCTGACCTTGGGCCCAATCGGGGCGAATTCTCCATTGAGCCGTAGACCGATCTTGATCACGTTGGGGTTGAATTCTCAACCTGATGGATGAATGTCCTAGGCCTGAATTCCAGGCCCAATAAGTAAACTGGCAGGGCTATTCAGCTGGTTTTTGTTGCGGCATTGTGCAGATTTCATTGAGTTTCCTTCAATCTTAAAAGATTTGTTGGTTTCAAGCCTTGCGGATGGTATTCGATATTGATATGTGCACGGGTCTGAAAGGAAATTTCGGTAGAAAGTGTTATTGGTGTAATTTAGTTCTGTTGGATTGGCAGTGGACTTAAATTTGTGCTATTAGGGTTGGATATGATGAGTTAAATTGTTTACATGAGCAAATGAGTGATTGGAAAAAGTTTATGAACCCATGGGTTCATGTAAGTAGGTACAGAATGTTGCGGTTGAAGTTGTGCATAACTACATTTAGTGGAGCAGAAGGCAATATTGCTGTGACACAAACGAGGATGGATTATTCTATGACATTCTTCAAAAAATGATGATGATGTTATACTATGTTATATTTAGCCAATAGATGCATAGATCCTTGCCAGGAAATTGCTAATTTCTTTGCCTCCTCACTAATGCAGCACTCACGCAACACCACAATTCTACTCTAGTTAGTCTTTGCCCTCATGCCCTAAGTGCTTTGACTAGAGCTTGGCTAGGATGGATGAAGAACATAAGATTGAGTGTGTAAGAAAACTTGTATTGCAAGAAGAAAATATCACGAGTTGGGTCCCAAAATTAGGTACCTCACCTATCAATGTATGTACTCTGCAAAAAAAAAAAAAAAGTTTAGAAAACTTGGCATCAAAGTTATGTGCTAGCTAGTTCCTATCCTTGGTAGAAGAGGGCTGATGTTAGGAGGGTAGTCTCTAGTATACAAAATTGTCTCATTTTTCTGTCTAATTAGAAGAGTAAGATTAAATATTATTTGCACCCAAAAGTACCTTGTTGAAAGGCCTTTATTAATTATGGGAACAATACATTCCAGACTGTGATCTCGCACAAGCCCTTAATGACATCACTTGAGGAAAACCCTTAATTAAAGGGAAAAAACCAATTATATTAGTCATGAATGCAAAATGATGCAATGTATGAGTACATTGCTATGATTCTTGTGTCAGAGTATCCACATTTGTAGATCTAGTGATTCTTATGTTAGTGTTTGCATCTATAGTGGTAGCATAGAGAATCTATTTAGCTGTGTACCTTCAAGAACTTAGTAGTTGACTTTAGGTGCTTTGTAGTTGTTGGGCGTTATGGTGTTTCACATAATTGTTGATCTAAAGCATCCCATATAGCCAGAGGGTGTCATGGACTTATCTAAAGAGGTAATGTGATGCAGGACAATTAACCACTTGCTATAAAAGCTCGAACTGATAGTGCATGGCAAATTAATCCCTTTATCTCATAGCCCAGGCTCCAAATCCATGGGTTAGGTTCTCGGCTGAACCCTCCTCGCGGGCTCCAAATCCATGGGTTCCGCTCCCTCGTGGGCCCTAAATCCATGAGTTCCACCTCACACGAGCCACTCGCCTTACACGGGCCCCAAATCCATGAGTTTTGCGGGTCGCCCACCACAAGTGTGCCCCTACATCCCACAGGCCACCCCACTCGAGCTCGGTATGAAAATGTTATCACATTAATCACTCCCAGTGAGGAGTCTCAAACATGAGACCTCCCGTTCTAATACCAATTTGATGCGGGACAATTAACCACTTGCTCTAAAAGCTCAAACTGATAGGGCATGGCGAATTAATCCCCTTATCTCATAGCCTAGGTCCCAAATCCATGGGTTAGGTTCTCGGCCGAATCCTCCTCGTGGGTCCCAAATCCATGGGTTCCACCTCACACGAGCCACCCGCCTCACATGGCCCCCAAATCCATAGGTTTTGCGGGCTGCCCACTCCGAGTGTGCCCTTGCATCCCATAGGCCACCCCACTTGAGCCTGGTATGAAAATGCCCCCGCATTACAATGGCTTAAAATAGTTATGTACCTAGCGAGGTATCAGATAGCCAATGTGGTCGGATAAGGATAATAGCATAGAGCGTCTTTGTATCCTTATTAGCTGATCAAAGCATAGATAGCCATTATCCATAAGACATGCTGGTTGCGAGAGACATGGAGCTTCTTGGCTGTTACCCCGTTGGATGGTTTCTTACAACGCTATTGTAGTTGGGAGTTTCGTGTTCAAGCATTGCGATGGATCTCACACGTTTTTTTTTTTTTTTTTCCAATGGATGTTGTTGGATGCACTGAGTGAAAAATATTTAGTGTTGCTCATGGTGAGTCTGGTTACAGCTCAAATTTGATTAATGATGTTGCAAAACCAATTAACAAAGTAGGTCTAATTAATTCTACCACCCGAGTGGTATGCCTTAGAGGCTTGTAGCTATTCTAATATTGGAGGCATGAAGTTGTTCCAATGATTTAAATGATATTGCATGCCTCACTTATTGATAAACTAGATCCAATCAGTTGGTCTCCATTATTTAACAAGAATTATGATGGCAATTTTGCATTATGTGCGTGTGTGCGTGTATGTGATGTAGTATCTTTACTTTAGCTGCCCTCAAACAGCAGGGACAAGGCTATAATGACGATGATGATGTTCAATCTTTTCTTTGGAAGTTTGTCCTTATCATTTTCGCCATTCTTGCATGAATAGCTAACTAATTCTGTACCTTTTATTTGTAATCTAACCATCTGATACAAATTCATTATGCTAACTTTTTTGAGTTGGGCGGATACCTCCAAGGAAAAGTGCAGCTTCTTACAGGTTATGATCTTTTCTATCTTTTTTATTTGCATTTGTATGAATATTTCCGCAACTTGAGACGATTGATATGCTTGAGATGGGATATGAGTTATCAAAATTATGACTTGATGGTCACATTGGATTTTGCTCTCTATTGTAGATGTCTGTGCAACTGTGTGTGTGTGTGTGTGTGTGTGTGTGTGTGTGTGTGTGTATTCCGATTTCCCTCTCTTTGACTAATAGCCGTTGCAAGTTTTCATTAAATGTTTAATTTTCTGCTGTCCTAAAGGCATTTTATCTGACTTTATAGTTCTCCATCAAAACAAAATGCAGAAATTTATTTTCCGAAATATGACTTTTGATTGCAACGATTAATCATAAGTAACACATTTATAGTATGATAAATTAAATCCATTCCTATCCTTATCCAAGGAACACTAATGTTCTCCAAACTGCCCCAAAAGTTAGTAAACAATCCAGTCATAATCTTCCGGCACTGTATGACAATGAGGTAACAAAATAGTCTTTACTTCACACAAAATACTCTCCTATTTCATATTCATAGTTAAATCATGACCTAAATAAGCTGGAAATCTTTCGGCAAGAGAAACCTCACCATACCAAATATACATCCCATACTCGATCGAAATCCTGTGCAGGGTACCAAATTATTATGATAGGCTTCAATGTACTTTTTTCACAACAATCATTCTGTTGTTTAATGTGCCCTCGTACATGCATATGCATCCATAGACAAATTGTAATTATGCAGAAAAACATGAATGTTGGAACAATACCATTTGTAAAGAAAGGTTGTTGGAACAATAGCATGCAATGGCATGTTTGGTGGGTACCAATTGGAGGTGTGCGTTGCTGATTCAACTGTTGTTTCATTTCCTCAATGATGAAAATATCTACTCTTTCCCATGTTGATCTGTTAGTGCACATTGGGGTGCATTTCTCCAAAACTCATTAATGAAGGAGAAGAATCTACTTGTAGTAAAAGGTGTGGTTGTTCCAATAGGTGCATTGACAATGCTGCTAGAGCATTTCTTGGTCCCATAGATGTCTCTATGAAGCAGTCTGTATTGGCACAGCTAAATCAACAAACTACAAAGGAAAAGTTTCAAGCTATACAAAAAGCCAAATGTAGAGGAACCTAGATACAACCCTCTTTGTTCACCTACCTAACAATCTTGAGATTCCAGGTGATACAATCAAATGAGTTTCTAACAGAACACTGGAGAACAGGGGTGACAAATATCGCTAGTGGAGAGAAGCAAGCATTGATCATAATTACTAATCACTGTTGAAATGGGGTTTTGAAACACTTAGTAAATATCTCCCATCTCCATCGGTAGCAGAAATTGATCTGTTTCTGCAAGAGTAGGAGTTTGACTATTAATCAAGTGCATCCTTTCTCTTCTACTGGAAGATGGAGGGTTGAAAAAACTCAACCTAAGTCAAACACCTTCAACTTAGTCTGGAGATATAATTTATGCTTGTGGCAATTTTAGCCTGCCATCCAATGATGTTAGTTCACCTCCAAAGAACCAAATTCCAGTAAACATATATCTAAGCTTAGAGAGCAAATCAGGAGTCTTATTTTTTTCTTCAGAATATTGCACGTTCAATGCGTGTACAAACCATGAAAATGTTTCATGTAATGATGACTACTGAAACTGAAGACACTTCACCCCATGACCTCTTGAAATTTTGTTCTCTTTCTGCATCTTTATGTTCAATCTGATGGCGGTTAGTCAATGGAACGTTTCTGCTTATTCAGTTCTATCGCTATGGTCAAAGAAAATATCACAAGGAATGAAAATGCAACCTACAAGCTTTGAGAATTGTAATGGATACTGCTGAGAATGTGCCATGTGTGTGCGAGAGACCTAGGGCATTCCTCAGGTGGGCCTGCCATGTATGTGCCAAAGCCCAAATTTCAGGTATGTATGGTCATCAGATGGGCCATGTGTACAAAGAAAGGATGGTTGGGAGAATTGATCAGTGGTCCACATTCAATGTACACGTGGTGCACTTGATGACTGGATTGGTCTGATTTTCAGGTGATAGAAGATATGATAGGTCCAGCACCTCTTGAGGAATCACTTGGATCTGTCACCCGTGGTACATTTTAGGAAGTTGGATTGAGATCCTACTTTCATGGGTTGCCATAGGAGCACTTAAAAGCATTGCACTTAATGGAGACAGTTTCTAAATAATGATGTTTGTTCTAGGGCTGATGAATGGAATGTCAACAAATGGGCATGGGAAGGGGCATTAAAAGTAATCAGCAAAGGGGAGGAGGAGTGCATTATCAAGCTTGAAGATAAGACCACAGGTTCAATAATCTTTTAGTTACAATTAAGAGGAAACGAAATTGATGCAGTCTTAGACAATACCATTATTTCTATTAAGCGCATGGAATGTTTTAAGCAGGAGAGCTTTATGCTCAAGCATTTCTGAGAAACGGGGAGCCACATCCGGTGGAGCCTGTGATTGACAGCAGCAGGTTTGGTTCCGTTTGTTATTGGAACTAGGGTTAGTCTATGATATCTCAATACTCAATCGGATGGGAAAATTACAGTTTCCTCAATTATGTGTTTTCCGTAGGTTCAAATTACTGATATTGTAATAGGGTATGAGTTCTCATCTCTGAATTTTTATCCCATGCTTACGCAGATACTTCGTTCTTCGGGTGGAAGAGAATATGGGTACATTGCTATTATCTTTTTGCCGCTGATTTATTCCTTGACATGCAAAGGCTGTCTTATTTATTTTTTTTTTTAAACTTAAAAGTTATGGCCCTTGATAGAGTGGAATGGCATAACAGGATTCATGTAGCCAACTCTAATTAGTTGGGAGAAGTCTTAGATGATGATGATGGTGTTCTTTTTTTAAAGTGTGCTCAGTGGGCTCATCTGGCACTACATGCTCGAGACATCAATTGTTGCAAACTTCCCTTTGTGGATAATGTACAATAGTTGTGCTAAAGTGTGCATGGGCCTGACCATGTTGGCATGTGAGTGATGTTGGTGATCACGTGTTGGCTTCCTTGCTATTTTGAGCAGCGAACTACTTGAGCCTGACCTTTCATGCATGTGGGTGCTTCATGCTTAGCACACAATAGTTGTGCTGAGGTTTGTGCGGGCTCTAACCGTGTTGGCATGTGTTGTTGTGGTAATCATGTATCAGTGGGTTGCTTGCTATATTGTGCAGCCAACTACTTGAGCCTGACCTTTCATGTGTATCGGTGCGTCATGCTTAGTGTTTGCCTGGCAACTACCCCTCCATGAAGATAAATTGCTTGCTCACCCTTGAGGCATGTATGTGATAGTCTATTAAATTGTGCGTATGGGAGTCTTGTGCTCCCATTGCCGTTCCCAAGCCCAGATAAAGGAGGGTTGCATCAGGTTGGCAGATGTCGTCAAACTTATGCCATAACTTCCTTCTTAGAGTGGTATGGCAGAAAATGATTCATGTAGCTGTCCCCAATTAGTTGGGATGAGGCTTAGATGATGACGTAACAATGTTATCATATCATCTGAATCAGTAGATGGCAATAACTGGTCACCTTTGTCTGTCTTCGTCATTCTTGCTCTTGTACAATTGCAGGCCTTTATGGATGGATCTAGGAAATCAAATCATTGGGGGTTTTTTTTTTCTTTTAATGTGCAACCTGCATTATTATTTTGGTAATTATCATAAATGAAAAAAACTGCGCAGACAGGTTTAGTTATCCACAAGAACCGTGGAGCATACACCGAGGGTACCATCACTTTTCAGTCGTCTCCTCTGCCTCCTGCCAATGGCAGAAGACTACAGTTCTCCTGGACTACCAAACTTCAAAGTGCCCATTGTTATTAGAATGTAGCCGAACACTGTTCTCCTCTGAGTTTAGAATTGAGAATGTGGAAACTTGCCTTTGTGATTCACGAAATCAGGGAGCTTTTCTTGACATTAAACATTTCATTTTTCTTCATTGCTGGGATTGTAATTGTGGCGCATATTCCCTTGCTAAGGAAAGCGCTTATTGGACGCCATTCCTCTTTACAGTGGTCCAGTTTTTCTTTGATGCTCATGGGGTTGAAACGTGTGCAGGTGGTCGTCTACGGCTTGCTTTCATTGGTATAGGTTTTTGAGAAAGAACCCAAGCTTATGACTTCCAAGCTGCCCTTCATGACCATATGAAGTATCCTTTTGTGAATTGTCGTTTTCTCCCTTTACAAAGTATCCTTTTGTGAATTCTCGTTTTCTCCTTTTGTTTGAAGAACTGCTATTTCAAACTGTTTCGTATGGTTGAACCTTTTGTTCATGGGCTTCGTGGACCAAATCACAATTTTGGCTATCAAGATTGAACTAGTAAATGCGACCATGTGAAATTGTTCCTCCTTCATGATCCAAAAGACACTTAAACAAAAAGAAGACTGCTGAAGAGATGGAGCAGCATTATCAGAAGACTTCCTTAGTTGATAACAGTCTAAAAGAAGGGGAAACACTGGTGTTGCAAATAAAGAATGTAGGATTTCTTGCATTGGGGAAACTATAGGTTCCTGAGCCGCGGAAAATGTACAGTTTGCTGTCAATCCCAATCATGCATGTGACCCGTTGGTGATTCAAACTGTTAATATGATGGGCGCCAACCTTGGGCGGATGCCCCAAATAACTCCCAGAATGGAAAATTTTGATCTGTCCTTTTTCAGTTGAATTGGTGGACCATATATTTTTTTTTTTTTACACTTTACATGTTTTAGGTCACCGGTCGAAGGACTAGGATTTCTAATCTGAGAATCTTTTGGGGCACCCTCCAATTACAGGGCCATCAAATTATTGGTCTGGATCACCAAATATGGGGTCCACATGTACAGAATTGGGAACATCGAAGGCTAGCAACCTTACAAGTCCTCTTCTTGCTTCATTAACTACCTACTGCATTAGAAATGACAAGTACTATTGATTGGAGCAAGGTTGTGATAATCACGTGACTCATTGAAACTGCAGAAGGGATCTCGCAGTTCCAAGTCTACATTTTTTGAGCAGAGTCTCAACAAACTCTCATTGGAAGAAAAGGCAAATATGAAAGAGCCCACAATCTGTCTCAAACGACCACCGCCCCCACCAGCTCCACTTTCACCTGTTAGCACTGCTCAGAAAGCACCAGCAAACTTTCCATCTAATTTCAGTCTTCATGGGACTACTGATGATTCTGACCCACATGGTACGAAAGAATGTCAATCCAAAGAACCTTCTTCACAAGAAGATAAGAACTCTCAAGATACCGTGGAAGATGACTTTGGAGATTTTCAGGCAGCGGATAACTTTGTTTTATGAATCTCAAATTTTCTTTGCTTGAATGCTTGAAATGGTTGCATGCTTCCATTGGAAAGTATGTCTTGGTTTTGGTCAATGCACCGATTTTATACCCGTTAGTTTGGTTGAGAGGTTCTACACTTTCAGAGATTGATGATCTCGATTTACTTAGAAAATAGAATTTGTATAAAATTATTATAATGCATTTCTTTAATGTCACTCGGAATGCAGCTTGATTCATTGTTTTCTGGTGGTAGAAGCTTTTTTTTTTTTTGGATGAATGTTAAAAGCAATGGTGGAGCATGAGCCTAACATGCAGTTATGCATTCACCTGGCATGTGTGCGCAAATCCTGGACATGCAGCAGATGGGCCATTTTTGTTTGGTGAGTGCCCGAGCTGTTGAGAAGGCATCTACACAGTAGGACCTTCCTGATAGACGGCCTAGATGCTGCACATCTACGTACCCTGTCGTGTCATGTGCAGGCATGGGCTACACGAGCTAGGATAGCAAATTTTCAGCACTGGATGATGATTTTGTAACATTCTTGGATCCAGTTATTTTCCAATCTAAAAGTTTGATAACAAATAACTAATCTATTGGAAAAGCTTCCAACTCCAATGACAGTTGCAAAATTATCAAAAGTAACAAGTGAGGTTTCTACAAGCATTGTGAGCATTTTGTTCCAATCACCGTGGATGGTTTCTGATGATGATGAATGCTTATCAAGGTCATGTGGCAATAATTCAGAAAGAAGCGTTTATGCTGCGCAAGGGGAAAAAATAATTTGAAACTTGGGCATGCGAGCAAACTGCGTTAAAAAACTGGCTGATGATTTGAAATTGGTTTTTTAATTTAGCCAGTATAATTTCAATTAATTTATAGAGCATGTCCAACTTCTGAATACGTTGTGTCATAACTCTGTCAAAGTATCTAATTTCTAAGGGTGGCAGTGGGCCAGGCTAGCAAGCCCAACCTGTCTTTGTAACCAGGCTTGGACCTATATTACCTTGGCGCATGATATAGGCTTGATTAATTTTCAGGCCAGGCATGGGGCTCAAGTCATTTTAGCTGAACCCAACTTCAT
Organism: Magnolia kwangsiensis; assembly: GCA_037074715.1. Lineage (NCBI taxonomy): Eukaryota > Viridiplantae > Streptophyta > Magnoliopsida > Magnoliales > Magnoliaceae > Magnolia > Magnolia kwangsiensis. Next base: position 109,707,517 of record CM073577.1, on the reverse strand, counting down.
ATGGCCCTGTTCTTTCCTACAAAAAAGCCATTATTCCAATACTTGATTAGGCAGCCCATGCATCATGAATGTAGAATCCTGGGATTATTCCAAAGTGCCTATTTTGTGCGTATGAGGCCCACTTTGTCAACGGAGAGATTATAAAATTACGGGCAAGGCCTACTTGGGTTTGGACCCATCCACCCAAACAATTTTTCCTAGCTTGAGCTTGAGGCTGACTGTGCTAGGTCCACGCGGTGCTCAGGACGTGATAGCCAAGGCTAGTTGCCAACCCTACACATAAATCCTTTTTTTTTTTTTCCTGGGTTAGCTAGTACACACCCATATCAGCACACACACTCCATGTTAGCCACCCCCGCTAGGGATCGATAGCAAGACCTCAAGTGTTGAAACGAGGTATCTCCACTCAGTCTGCCAGTTGAGCTATGGATCCGGGTGTCCCACACATAAATCCACATCCTCCTTTTGCCTCTACCAAACGGGGTTCACAAGCGGAGAACATGCACAAGTGCGAGATATGGGTCATTTGTCAGTTGGTCCCAATATAGAAATTCCAATGATGAAGGGGCGGTGGGCCACACTTGTAAATTGAACAAGTTTTGCTGAAAAGGAAAGCATCAACAAACCAAAATATGAATATGAAAAATCAACTGTCCCATCAGAGAAGATAATTCAAATTCCATATTAACCTGTTTGTTGTAGCAAAAGTGATTTCCATACAAATGTTAAAAGATCAAATGATTAACATGTTTTGTAAGCACAGAAACCTAGAATTAACAGTTCCATTTCCCATAGATATGGAAATAGATTTCCACTCCACATTTTTCCGTTGTTTCCACCAATCCAAACAAGGAACCATGGCACACTTCATATAGTAAATGAATCCTAATCAAACAAAGATGAACAAACAACCTTGTTAACAGTTAGAAGGGAAGCAGCACAAACAATTACGGAACTCCTACAAGTAAATGAATCCTAATCAAACAAAGATGAACAAACAACCTTGTTAACAGTTAGAAGGGAAGCAGCACAAACAATTACAGAACTCCTACAAGGAGGAATATACAACAGGATGCACTCTATGCTCAGGGCATTGCAGTATAAACTTTTAATAGCTATAACAAGGCAATAATAATGCGCAGTTGGGAATTCTTAACTAACAGAATTTCATAATTATTGTGCTGCATAAAATCAAAAAATACAAAATCAGGTGAATAAGTAAGAGTAACAATTCCAAGTGAAAACGGAAAGGGTGCCAATCACAAGTCATCCATGTAATTGCTTACCACCCAACATTGCAAAATGGTTAGCTTTTGTTGATTAAAGAAGTTCTACTAACTCATCGCCTTTTCTTGCAAAATGGTTGGTTTTCATTTATTAAAGAGCTTTTGCTAACTCGACACCTTTTTTGATTGGTTCAAATTCACAGAGGCATATGGACCCATATATCCAAGTTCAACACCCTTGATTGTTATGCCAGAAGATTCAAACAACATTACTCATCTAACGGATCCCTCATACATCAAACGTGTCACATTTTGACACATGCGCGCACGTGGAATTAGCAAAATCTCTTAGATAATAGTTTTATCAGGAGTATGTAAACTGTTGCAACAGAAGGGTTTGAAAAAACTCATTGGGATGTAACCAACATCCAATACTACTCTTCACAAAAACAACTTACTTGATAACCACACTATCACTTAGCATGCTCCCCATATCAGACCTACTGATAGTCTCTGTTTTGCATTGGGGGCAAATCTCTCCCTGGCATATCTCTTCCCTGATAAGTATTTCCACTTGGAATGTTTCCCACATCTCTGTTTGGCGTGTAGTCGTTCTGGTACTCTCTGTTTGGTATCTCCCTGCTTTGTTGAAAATCCCTATTAGGCATATATCCAGGGCCACTGTTAGGCACGTTCGAATATCCCCCGCTCGGCCCACCGCTGCTGGGCATGTTAGAATACCCCCCGCTCGGCCCACCGCTGTTGGGCATATTAGAATACCCCCCGCTAGGCCCGCCGCTGTTGGGCATGTTTGAGTATCCCCCACCTGGACTACCGCTGTTGGGCATGTTTGAGTATCCTCCACCCAGAGCACCGCTGTTGGGCATGTTCGAGTATCCACCACCCGGAGCACCGCTGTTGGGCATGTTTGAGTATCCTCCACCTGGTCCGCTGTTGTTGGGCATGTTTGAGTATCCTCCACCTGGTCCGCTGTTGTTGGGCATGTTTGAGTATCCTCCGCCCGGTCCAGCATCTCTATTAGGCATGCCCCCGGCAACATTCTCTCTAGGAGTCTGCACATCCCGGTTCTGGAAATCCCGATTGGGCATTGGAGGTGCATCTCTGCTTTGAAAATCACGGTTCTGCATATTCTCTCTTCTTCTCTCAAAGTTCCTTGATCGATCAAAATTGCGAGGCCTATCATTGCGCCTAGACCTCTCATTTGCACGTGCATTGTTTCGAACCCATTCCTCATGGTATTTAGGATCATATGGAACAGCTTTTCCATCTATGAAAGGTTCCCCTGCCAGAACACATCCATGTGATACAAGAACAAATCAAAACTATATTAGAAAAAGGAATGGCACCGCAAATTCTCAACCAATAACTAGCCATAAACATAGCTAGGAGACAACAAGAGTTCATTAGGATTTGGAACAATCAAATTCTCAACCAATAACTAGCCATAAATATAGCAAGGAGACAACAAGAGTTCATTAGGACTTGGAACAATAAGTTATTGCTTTGAAGAGGATCCCAAAATGCCCGGAAAACTTTTTGAATAAATTACCAAAAATGTCCATAATTTATTAATTATATTGACCTCTTATATGCTCTCTCGTTGGAAGTTCTCCAAAAGCATGAAAAGCTGGAGGACTTTGTACCATCCATTTTTTTTGAAAGATCACTGAGATTTCATTAGAAAGGAAAGGAAGAAAACAAAGACAGGAAAAAACAGAAAAAAACAACAAAAACAAAGTAACCACCCCGCAAAAACGATGGTCCGCCGAGAAGGTGGACCCTACAGCACTGATAAAAAGGAAAAATCAAAATTTCTAAGTGTCAAATCAGACACAGCCCACTCTACGAGCAAATGTTTAGCATAAGCGGTAATACTGTTCACTGGATTTGAGATGTTTTCGAAGCATCTGCTCCAAACTGCCCACCAGATTGCTAGAATCGACATTCTCCATAGATGCTTTAACCGCTTGCCCAGGCTGACCCCATACCAGGCGTGAAGAAGGAGATCAACCAAACCCGGAAGACACTAGCTTATCCTAAAGAAATGCAAAAAATCTGCCCACACGGACGCTATGAACGGACAGTGGAGGAGGAGATGATCGATAGTTTCCTCTCCCTTCATGCAGCACAAGCAGATATTGACAATCGGCATTCCCTTTTTTTCAAATTATCAATCGTCAGAATTTTTTTCTGCCCAACAAGCCAGCCGAACACCAGAAATTTAGGGGAGGCCCCACATCGCTAGATAAGGGAAGACGGAGGAGAAAGCGAGACAGGGTATATGGATAGCTTCTGATATAGGGACTTAACGGAAAACGCACCCGACTTTTCCCATCTCCACTTGATACGATCAGCAGAAGAAGAATCCAGCTTGATACTCTGAAGTTGTTGAAGAAGATCAACATAATCGGAGGCCTCCCAGTCCTGTAAGTGTCTTCTGCAAACCACATTCCAGACTCTCTTCACCAGAAGTAATAACACATCTGTTGATCATGATTTCTGCAAACCACCCGACTTTGTACCATCCATTGCGGTGCCACAATTTTGGATATTGTGACCTTCTAACGGTTGACTATTGTCCCCTAAAATGGGATCAATGATTCAAATGTGCATCCCTATCCAAAGAATGATAAGGTGAAACTTTATGAAATTAGAACATGCTCTCTCTCTCTCTCTCTCTCTCTCTCTCTCTCTCTCTCTCTCTCTCTCTCTCTCTCTCGGAAATGTGTATTTTTCGTGTATCGGCCCATTATGGGGTCTTTTCTTTTCTTTTTCTTCTTTCAAATTGGGTGATACAACCCCATATTGGGTAACAAACACCACCTTTACCGTTATGGAACAGTTGTTTTTTAATACCATCCATGGGCGTGTATCCATGTATATAAACTGATGGGTGTGCATGCGCATGTGGAACAATGTTCCCATAAGGTTCACACCTTGTGTATGGAGGAACTGAAGTGCGCATCTGGTGGCTCCCCTCAACATGGGATGCCCCAAAATTAGACATATTCAGAACTCGACAGAGCCACACAATCTAGAGCAATGTGAAATCATGCATAGAACATGTAAAGTCCCTCATTAAAAAAAAGAAAAAGAAAGTAAAATCACTTCACGCTTGGAGCAGTGTGAAATCTTGCATAGAACAGGTAAAATCAATCATTAAAATAAAAATTTTAAAAGAGAGAGAGAAATTTTAAAAAATTTTAAGAGAGAGGGAGAGAGAGAGAGAAATGAAAGTAAAATCACTTCATGCCACCCACTCAAGTTTTGGAATGGCCAGAAATTTTGGTGAAACCTCTCATCCCTGTGCATTGAGAGGACAGGCCAAGCGTCTGAACCAGATCTTTGTTGGTCTCACACACAAACCTATGGTGGGCGTCCCACTCTCAATTGCTTCCTTCGGTTTGGCTGACCTAAGTCATGGATTGGTCTGAATTTTGGGCATCTAGTGGAAGGCGTGGATGTCCAACACATCATGGTTGTCTGATACACCTAGTAAACTCCAGTAAGTTTGACCTCATTGGAACATATTCTGTATGTGTGCGTGTGTGGATAGGTTCATCTACTGGTGGATATAATTAGATAATCCATAAAATAGTCATACATACTGCAAAGAACATAGAACAACATACAAATGTGTCTATACAATTCAAAATGAATTCATGTATGGATGTATTAATTGTGAAAACTTAAAATGATGCACCATGCATGAGATCCGTCCAAACCGACCATAGAGAAAGGAGAGTACTTAGCAAGTAAATAACTTCTATCATTACCTCCATAATCTTTATTCTTGACATCCAAGTAAGAATCAGGAAGAACCCACCGAACTCTTGGCAAAGCTGCATTTAAAATAAAAATCAATACAAATTGCATTCTCAAATCTAAACCGAAAAAACAGTTATGAGGTAACTATGCTTGGGCATACGCTTAATCTTGTAAGAAAGTTCCTCCGAGACAAGGCATCCGAAAGCAAAGTAGTGCCTAGTTGATACTGAGTAAATTGATTTCTTTGCTTCTTCTTCACTGCATAGACAAACAAGGAAAACAAAAACAACAACTTAGAATCAACTCACTTCATACCCAATAATATTTCTAAAATACAAACACGTGTATTACTAAAATAGTATGTGTCATGCTCCAGAATCCGGGTACAGAGTGTGCACCCTTAGACCCGAGTTTTGGTTTGTAACTCGTACACAAAGTGCACCAACTTCATCCGTTGATCAGTTTAATAAGAGGGGAGAATTACATTCATTCTAAGTTCTACCTAATTTCATTGAATTGCAATCACATATACACTTAGCACCAATCAACCAGGCATATATAAATCTCCACGATCATTCAAATAACATAAATCTCAACCATCATTCATTTGTTATATTATCTTAATATAAATATATTTATTCTAGACTCACAATGTCTCAATCAAATACATATAAACAATTGCTTAAAACCCCACAATCGATGCCAAAATGCATTTTATGCCAATCAAGGGATATATTTACAAGAAAGAAAATCCCCGTAGTCAAGGGATACATTTACAAGAAAAAACACAAGCATATGATATGCATTCCTCTTAAAAGTGAGTGGTGAATTATGATTACCATCGGCTACATAAAAATAATTGCAAGAATAATTAATAAAATAAGGACCTATCAATGTTCCAATGGTTATGCCCAAAAGGAAAAATAGAGTAGATGGTATATAATCCTCTTACAAGTGATCGGTGACCTATGATATCCATTGCGTATATAAAACAATTGCTAGAAAGATGAATAAACAGAGAGATAGGGATACAATATCATTGTTTTGAACTAATCAGACACTTCAATTATAGCCTTACTTTCTGCTTCATTATAATGTAAACAAATGAGACTGGAACAATCATGATTGAAAAACAATTAAAAAATTCTAATGCATGACAAATAAACAAATTGAACCATTTGTGATTGATAGTTACGGTGTAATGATGGATCTAATATTATACAATCAGTTGTGGGCACCACAATGGTGGGTTAGGCAAATGTCCAACCGGTAGTCCAGAGTCAACAGGAGAAAGGTAATGCATCACAAACAAACAAATTGAACCATTTGTGATTGATAGTTAAGGTGTAATGATGGACCGAATATTATACTATCAGCTGTGGGCACCACAATGGTGGGTCAGGCAAATGTTCCACCGGTAGTCCAGAGTCAACAGAAGAAAGGTCTGGCCTTTGATCACTAACCAGGATCAATTCACTGTTATGAACTCCATGATATGGCCCACATTTGTAGGGCCATGGACGTAAACAAGTGCAATGATGTATGGATTTAAATAAACATAAACCATGGAGCCAATGCAAATGCAGAAAAAAAAAAAAAAAAAAAAAAGAAGAAGAAGAAAAGAACATACCCTAGTGCTCAATCGACTACGGGTTGTAAGTGACTTACAAGTGAATTTCTTCCCCCAAACAGCACCCGTAAGTGACTTCCCTGTAAGTCACTTCCAACTAACCCAACTTACAGGCATCCACACAGGCCCTAACACATAATTACAATTAACCATAATGAAATCAACTCAGTTTTAGGGGCCTACCAAGGAGGCCTAAACGCCTTCTCAAAAATGGCCAGAAACCCATTTCAGAAGACTGAAAACACTATTCAATATGACTAAAAAATTCCATAAAAATGATTAATTGCAAATTTGAAGAGCAAGGTTCTTCTCGTTATCAGATGAACTCCTTTGTTAGCTGGCGTCTACCAAACACACCCTAAATGCCTTCTCGTAAATGGCCAGAAACCCATTTCAGAATTCCATAAAAAGATTAAATTACAAACACACAGAATAGAATTTCTTCACATATTTCCAAATTTGGAATACTCTATATAATACTTGTTCGAAACTGACACCAAACAAGATTCATTCCTAACTGATCCAAATATCAAAGAAGCCCCAATTCCAGATTTCTCAACAGGAAAAAAATAAAATAAAATCCAAATCGCAACAGACACATCCAAAGACAAATCCAAATAAAATCATCCCTGCCACAAAATCCTCAATTCCATTCAAAGAAAACACAACCAGACCCTAATCCCCAAAACCAAAACCCAAGCAAATAAAGGAGAACGAAAACACTGACCTTCCAAGGACCTGGGCTAGCGTCTTGATGTAGCTATCGATAATCTCGTCTCTTGTAGGGTTCCCCTCAGGCCGCTCCATGACGATGAGCCAGTGCTCGAAATCGCAGCCGTCCAATAAAATAGTCTCCTTCGGTGGACGGTTGCTCCAGTTCGGCGACGGGTCGTTTAACGAGGACGTCGTCGGTCGGGTCGAGAAGCATCGGAGGCCGGAAGCCGCCGGATAAAGTCGGAGGCCCGGTAGGGCGGCGAGGAGGCGGAAGCGGAAGCGGAGGAGAGGAGCAGAGCGAGAGAGATGAGAGGAGGAAGAGAAAGAGCGAGAGAAGATAGTGGAGAGTGAAATGGTGGGATTTGACGTTAGGGTTCGGCCCAAGAACGCCATCGCCATTTTGCTCTGTCAAAACCCCAAACCCTAGAGAGGTGTAAGACCAGGGAGAGAAATGAGAAGCGAAATGCGGTTTTGAGGGGGCGCGGATTAGCAAAGGACGGATTGAGTAGCGACTAGCGAGACTCGCTACTGAAGTCACGTCACCACTTTCCATGGGCCCAACATGATAACATGATGTATGTTTTGTATCCACACCTTCCAAAGAGATCATTTAGGACAATATCCCAATAGTGAGTTAAATCCAAGACTCTAGTAGGCCCCAGCACAGAAAAACAGTGGGGACATTGACGCACAATATCCCAGTAATGAGTTAAATCCAAGACTCTAGTAGGCCCAGCACAGAAAACAGTGGGGACATTGACGCCCACCGTTAAAAACTTCTAAAGGCCACGATAGTTTCAGATCAAACTGAAAATCATTTCTTATTTAACTTTTGAACAGGCTTGGATTTCAAATAAACATTATAGTAGGCCTTCGGATAGTTTTAACGGTGGGAATCACTCTTCCCACTGTTTTCTGTGGTGGAGTCCACTACAACTTTTAATCTGCCTCATTCTTTAGCTATTGTCCTAAATTGATATCTCAAAATGGATGGATGGTATGGATACGACACATACATCATAGTGGGGCCTACAGAATTCGGTGACGCTACTTCAGTAGCCAACTCGCTACTCAACCTATCAGTATCTAATCCTTTTGAGGAGTTTTACAGCGGTTGAGAGACATGCGATGGTTTCAACGGAGGGAGTGCGGACATGTGCCGACATTTTCACACATGTAGAAGATCCGAACCGTTTGAGGGTAGATGTGCAGCTATCACAGCCTAGAAATGATCCGCTCATTAGGGGGAGTCACATGGCCCACCTGATAGGGGGCGCGGATTGGGTACTAACCCAGGCTCACGCCACACGCGCACATAACCCCCACACGCACACCACACCGTGGGATTTCACCACCATGGGTACTCGAACACTTCATCCGGTGCTGGAACTCCGAGGAATCTATCACCCGAGTGAGAGTAAGGACCCTTACTTTTTTATATAAAATAATAATAATAATAATAACAAATTATTTATTATTAATTGTTTTTACACACACGCACCACCCGACTCGAACTCTTACGGTTGAAAACTCATTAAGGGTAAAAAAGTTTCAATTGTTAACTTTCAATTAACATTAATTTTTGTGGTGTGGCTCACTTGAACCTTCAACTAGCCCATACTATGAAATGATCTTCCAGGGTGGATGAATGGTGTGAATAAAACATATTCATCGTAATGGTTCCCATGGAGCCCATGATTGGACCTATTTCTAGCTAAGTGTGGTTAGTATCCAACATGCATCCCTCAACAAGTGGCTTGGTGGCCGGAAGCGGATTGTGCAATGAGCAAGAGTACATTCTATGGGACCCACGGTGATTTGTATGTTTTATTCACATCACAGGACATCTCATTTTAGTGCATGTGTCAAAATTAAAGCATATCCAAGACCCTTGGACCACGCTGTATGAAACATTGTGAAGTAAATGCCTAGCTTTAAATTTTTCTTAAAGGCCACGAGAATTTTGATTCAAGTTAATATTTATGTTTTCCCTTCACCCCCGTATGTGTAAGAATATATATATATATATATATATATATATATATATATATATATATATATATATATATATATATATATATATATATATATATATATAGGCTGAAACTCACATTTTTTTGATCTTTGAGAAGATACTGTATCCTGGAGTTGAATTTGCTGTAATTCTCTTACAAATTGATTTAATCATCAATAGAGTGTGAATATCGCCTTAAAGATAGAGACATCATAACACACATTAAGCCTACCTTTAGATGATTAATTTTCTATCTTTTCGCCTCAACCCTAACTAGTTATGCTTATTCCCACCGTTTCTTGTGGTGCAGTTCACCATAGCTTTAGATATGATTCAAGTTTGGAATCATGCCATGAAATGATTTGGAAAAACAGTTGTATTGCATGGATAAGACACATATATCCATAGTGAGCCCACAAAAATTACTTGGTGTGCAATCGTCTTCGGGTGGCTTTCCTGCCCCAAGCTCAGGCTAGCTTAGCACCCGACCTCGATCAATTAGCATGGTCATAGATGCATAACTGGATTAATTTTAAGCTTGGACTGAAGTCCCCAACCTATCAGTCCAGCCCAGCCTAACCGAGTTCAAATACATGTGTTCTATCATGATCGCATGCAGCTTACCTGCTGACCATGAGTTTTACTTTTCAAAAGAGATGCTCCACACAATTAGTTGTGTGTTTACCCAGTTGTGGGTGGGGCCTGACAAAATGTCTGTTTAGCATCTCACCCATCCAGCATGGTTGCTCCACCATGAAAATGGGACATCTCAAAAATCAAGTTGATACAACCATCATATAGGCCACACTACAGAAAATAATGAACAAAAAAAAAAAAAAAAAAAAAAAAAAACCCTCTACATGCATCTGGGGCCATATGATGATTGGATCAACCTCATTTTTGGAGTGCTCCACTTTCATGATCGGACACTCATTTTTAAATATATATTTCTTAATCAATGGATGGATTATGACAATTCTCCTAAGAAAAGGGTCAGAGGTAAATTAAAAATATTCACCTTTAAAAAAAAAAAGACAATAGTCAATTTTATGGGAGCGGATTAAGTGAGATCCGGATCCACCTACATGGGTGAGACCCCACACTGTGGGGCCAATTGTGATGTATGTGACTACATCTACACAGTCCATCCATATTGAATGGCCATTTTATGGCATGATCTAAAAAATGAAGCAGTTCAAAATCCCTGATGGACCATAGTGCATGAAACAGTGGTGATTGACCATTAAAAACTTCTTGTGGGACAAAAAAAAAAGGAAGCTTTGGATCAATATGATATTCATGTTGTCTCTTCATCTACGTGTTTGTGATCTTATCAACAGGTTGGATGTCAAATAAACATTTCAATGGAATCCATGAAGTTTTTAATGGTGAGGATTTTATCATGACTGTTTCCTGTGATGTGGTCCACCTAAGATTTGAGTCAGCTTTATATTTTTGGATTATGCCCTAAAATGAGCTTTCAAAATGCTTGGAAGGTGTGGATTTAAGGCACATACATCACTATGAGCCCCACAGTCAGGGGTCCCACCCACGTCCGTGCATTCGGGCTCTCACCTAGGGCTGTACACGAGTTGAGCTAGGTCGAAAAGCTCGCTCGACTCGGCTCATATCAGCTCAGATTGACTCGACTTGAATGGCCGACTTGGGTTGAGTCAAGCTAAATTTCTGAAGCTCGAGTTGAGTTCGAGCTAGGTTTAAGCAAGGTGCATTTCAAATTAAACTCGACTCGACTCAAAGCTCAAACTCAAGCTCGGCTCGACTCGGCTCATGTAAAATTTTTAATATTAATATTAATATATATATATATATATATATATATATATATATATATATATATATATATATATATATATATATATATATAATACTGAAAAGATAAAAAACAAACCCTACCCGATCGCACCCATACCCCTTACCCTCCCTCTCTCTCTTGTTTTTTCCCCCAAACCTAACCTAGCTGCCGTCGGCCTGCCCTATACTCTCTCTTTCTCTCATTCTCCGACTCGGCCGGCTCAACAGTTAGCCCATTTGATCACCATCCAAGCATCAACAAATAAAGGTAGGTTTATTTTTTATTTAATACAATAATTATATGATTTTAGTTGTATTTTTTTAAAATTTTTATTTTCAGATAATAATCAGATTAGGTTGGGTTGGCCGATTAGGCAATGGGCGATGGGTTAGGTCGGGTTAGGTCAAGTTAGGGGGGGGGCTCGAAAATCGAATTCACAGGAATCCCGATCGTCGAATCCGGTGCCGACAGCCTCCGCAGTGCCCCATTCTCGGCTCTTGGCAATCATATGCCAGATTCCGATCCTGGGATCCTACAAGGAGGATTTTCAGAATGAATTTATTTTTATAATGGAGCATAACCACAATCATAACCAAGTCACAAAACAACATCATCACATATCTACTATATCAAAAACTTTAAGTACAATAGGAAAGAGAAATACAAGGTGATAAAAAAAACTCCAAAATGGCCTGATATGCACTCTTACCTCAGCACTGCTGCTGTCCAACGACAGCTGCACACAACGGTCATGCATAAGCTTACAAAAGCTTAGAGGGTGGTGTAAGTGTGTGCGTAAGGCAAGTGCCAAGTATATAATATCAGAGTAATGCGAAACCTGCGGTTAGTCCATGAATACAATCAACTGTACCAAGGCTATATGATGCAAGACATGAATGCTATCGGCTACACTAAGGCCATGTGATGCGAGACATGAATACTATCGGTCACATAGAAGCAATGCGAGGCCTACATAGCCGAATGTCATATGCAAAATGCAATCCAAGCAAGTCGGTACTCATCAAGTATACATATTAGTACAGTTCCTCTCTGGATAACACCGAGGTCTAATACACTTCGCAATGACTGCCACCTCCCTAGCTGCACAGTCAAGCAAGTGAAATAGACCTCACTATCCGCCTAACCAGTAGTCTGCCAATACTTACCCGAGTCGTCAATAGCGGACTCATTTGCAAGCTGGTCAAACTTAGCCTAGCTTATAGCCCCCTCACTCAGGCGGATAAGGCCACACCCCCTTCCAACCGACCACGACACAGTGGGAGACGCGGTCTACTGATATTCGGCACTCGGGCGCTCATGTATCCACTCGTTCTAGACGTTGGAGAACTCCTGGTACCAAAAAGGTTCTGAGACTTTCACCTAAGGACATCCTAAGTACCCACAGTGCTAGAACAAAGTATTTTCGATATCCAATACGGCCATCCATGATGTGCCTGTGGAGGCCACGACCCTGATTTCACTAGGGCGTGCAGTGAGCAAGTCACACATATGCAAGATGTATGAATCACACCGTCAAATCATGCAGCAATTCAGCGCGTACTGCGCGATCATATGGGGCACTCTGTCTCATAACGAGTCCCGTAAATGGTCTGCCTAATGGCGTATGCTATGATCAGTCACTTCTCATATCAAGCATACATATGATGCATATGGAAATGAGTCATGGGATTATATTAAGCATGTTATAAAGTAATGAACTACTCTTACGATGCAGATGAGCCTAGACGGCCTATACACAATCAGGATGGGCTTACTAATGGGCCCTAAGGAGAGATACAATGCGGACATTTAACTAACATTGTACTTACAATGTGGGCGTCAAACCATCATTACTCCAAGGCACGGCCCGCCGTAAATATCATTATACAAACCATGGAGGAATCACACATTACAATGGACCTTAGGTACATCCCATTGGGCCTTAAATATATCATATGGGCCTCATATTCATCAAGTGGGCCGCACCAATGGGCCTTATGTACATTGCAATGGACCATAACCCATGGGCCTTATAATACATTAGAATGGGCCTCACAACTTGGGCCTTATATGTCTCAAATGGGTTAATCTTACGGCCTTATCAAATGGGCCTAATTCCAAAGGCCTTATATATATATATATATATATATATATATATATATCAAATGGGCCTAGTCCCCAAACATAAGTAGTGGCAATGATTTTCACCATTAAATTCTTAAGGCCCGTCATAACATATGTTTTCCATCCAACTTATTCATAAGGTAACACCGTGATGAATTAAGTGGAAACAAATATCAACTTAATGGGGAACTATTATGGCCTCTTAGAAATTTTAAACGGTGGACATCATTGACCATACTTTAATGGTGGGGACAACTTGAACTTTAGATCTGCCTCATTCTCTAGCTCATGCCATGCAATGAGCTCACAAAGTGGATGGATGGTTTGGATGCAGCAAATGGATCATTGGTGGGTCCCACCAGTTGTCCAGTAGCCAAGAGAAGGCTGGACGGCATGGTAAACACATACATCCCTGTGGACTCCACCGTCCAGGCAGATGGTGGGAATAAGGCACATACATCATTGTGGGTCCCACGTGGGGCCCACCATAATGTTTATTTTCCATCCAATCTGTTGGTAAGGTCGTACATACCTGGATGAAGGGGAAATACAAATTTCAGCTTAATCCAAAACTTCTGTGGACCCAAAAATGGTTTCAATGGTAGGCTTTGAATCACCACCGTTTCCTCTGATATGGGCCACCTGAGCCTTGGATGGGCCTGATTTTTGGGTGAGGCCTGCTTCAGGTAGGGGCCCACCATATGGACAGGTTAGATGGCAAATAAACATCAAGGTGGGGCCCACGGCTGGAGCATTGGGTGCCCTGACGTCCGCCCGTCCGTCGAGCGCAGGCGATGCCTGCGCCTCTGGCCAACAGCAGCCCTGCTGCTTCCTCCTTTATATATATTTTTTTGAAATTGCGGTTTTTCCGCGGCTTTTCATACATGGGGCCCACATCGAAAGAATCCACCTCAGCCAATGGATTCTATGGCCCATAACCCATCCATCAAGACCAATATCAGGCTTCTTTCAACGTGTAGAAGAATTTTTGTTAGATTTCAACGGTAAAGATACAGTTTTCAACGCTATGGCCCACCAGATACTCTGATCAACCTCATTTTTCGGCTCAACGCCTAATATGAGTTGGTAAACAGGATAGACGGCGTGGATTGAATATATACATCAAGGTAGGGTGTGTATGAGTGGGCCACCCCATGAGCTTGTAACCAAGCTAATATTTGTGTTTTTACAGAGACGTCCAGCGTCCTTGGACGCTGGACGGTCCTCACAATAGAGGTGGGCTTTATTCAAGTGGGCCACCACATGATGAATGGCGTGGGTACAACACACATAAGGTGGGCCCCACTCATAGACGGCTTGTGTAAAAACTTACTTCATGATGGGTTCCATTCAAGTGGGCCACACGGCCAAATCATCACACAAAAACATAAAAAAAAAGAGAGGGAAGAGAGAGATTGAGGGACACACGTGTATGGAGGGGCCCCGACACTATAGGCCCTCCCTTCCATGATCTACAACATAAATCAAGTGGGTCCCATAACATGTGGGCCCATAAAAATTGAAATCCAATGGTGGAGATCCCTTCTCTACGAAAATCGACTGTCTATATGACCCATATACAAGCTAGGAAGGTAAACATCAAGATGGGGTCCATGGAGAATGGCTCTATCATAAAACGATATTGATGATCAAGATGGGTCATCAGTCACATCTTAGGCTCCAATGTGAGATCCATACCATTGATCGGTAGGCCTCACTTGGCCCATTTTAAAAACATGAAAAACTAAGCTATGGAAGCACCCACCACTTGATCTTCTTGGTCCGTTGGAGAGCCGGTCTCCTTATGCTTTACTTTAATGGAGAGGATGAGAAATGGATGGCTAGGATGATGGGTTTTGGAGTGGGGAGTGGGCCTCACACATGCATTTTCTCTCCATGGGAAGTCTTGGACGTGAGCTCTTTTTCTTGCTTGGGATGTGTTGAGAAAAGAGAGAGAGATGGGATGTAAGGAGTGATGGAGTGATGGGAAGTGAGTGATGGGGTGATGGACATGTACTTGACATGTATGGGTGTGTAAGAGAGAGAGAGAGGGAGAGAGAGTTGACTTTAGGTAAGGGTGATGTAAGAGGGGAATGGTTGCTTGTACTTGACATGAGATGATTGATGGATGGATGCATTGATTGATTGATGAGACTTATTGTAGAGATTCTTTTGAGATTTACAATGCGCGTTGTTTTTTCTCGAACTGGATACGGGTCCACATCTCCCTGACAGGGTATCAGATCGGTATGCGAGTTATGGCGTTGGAACCGCGACGACTGTGCGGTCGCAATGGTACAAGTATCGGATTAAGTCGACTTAAATCTACAGGATACGACTTAGGGTCGTACGCAAATATCGATTATACGTCGCAGGTTGCCGGACTTTGACGAGAAGAATCGTGGGAGTCGACGGAACAGTGCGGACTAGGATACGGGTCTTACAGCTCTCCCCACCTAATAAAAATTTCGTCCTCTAAATTTATACTACCATCGCAGCTAAGACATAACTCATGAGGGAATAGAAAACATAACATCATATATAATCATAATGCCATACATCATACAATCAAACGTCGAAAAGATAGGGATAATGCTCACGGATCTCTACCTCACGCTCCCAAGACGCCTCATCCACACTATGATGGCCCCATTACACCTTTACTAAGGGGATGACCTTGGTCCGCAGGACCTGTTCCTTCCGATCGAGGATACGAATTGGCTACTCAATATAAGAGGCGTCCTCACAAACCTCCAACGGCTGCCAATCAATAACAGGAACGACGTCTGACCCATACTTCCTCAACATAGAGACATGAAAAATGTTGTGGACGTCAGACAACTGAGGTGGTACGGCAAGCCGATAGGCCACGACGCCAACGCGCCTGATGATCTCAAAAGGTCCTATGAATCTCGGGATAAGCTTGCCCTTCGTCCCAAAATGAACCACACCCTTCATGGGTGAGACCTTGAGATACACTCTGTCCCCTACTGCAAACTCCAAGGGACGACGCCGACGATCAGCAGAACTCTTCTACCAGCTATGAGCTGTGCGCATCCTCTGCCTGATGATATCGATGACCTCTGATGTCTTCTACACAAGCTCGGGACCTAGGAGACGCCGCTCTCTAACCTCGGTCCAATAACTCAGAGATCTGCATGGTCCGCCATATAATGCCTCAAAAGGAGCCATGCTAATGGTCACCTGATAGCTGTTATTGTACGCAAACTTAGCCAATCGCAGGTGCTCGTCCCAACTACCTGAGAAATCAATCACGCAATCCTGAAGCATATCCTCAAGGATCTGGTTGACCCTTTCGGTTTGCCCATCGGTCTGTAGATGATACGCGGTGCTGAGCTACAAATCAGTTCCCATCGCTCTCTAGAAGCTCCTCCAAAACTGAGACGTGAACCTCGGATCTCGGTCTGAAACAATCGAGACAGGAACGTCGTGCAATCTCACGATCTCATCAATAAACATCTTGGAGAGCCGATCCGTATGCCAAGTCTCACGAATCGTAAGAAAATGTGTCGACTTCATTAGACGGTCCACAACAACCCAGATGGTGTCATGACCGTGCTGAGTCCTCGGCAAACCCATGACAAAATTGGTAGATATGTGCTCCCACTTCCACATCGGGATGCTCAGCGGTTGCAATAGACCAGGGGGTCTCTGATGATCGGTCTTGACACGCTGGCAGGTGTCACACTCGGCCACAAAACTAGCTATCTGGAGCTTCATCCCTAACCAAAAATACTGACGCCTCATATTGCAATACATTTTCGTCGAGCGAGGGTGGATAGAGAACCGCGATCGATGTGCCTCGGTCATAAGATCTCGATGTAACTCAGGAAATCCGGGACACATAAGCGGCCTCTAAAGTGAAGTCCACCATTAGAACCAATCTGTCAATCCGTCTGACTCTCAGATGCTATCTCTGTTCGGTAATCCTATAACGACTCGTATGTCTACTGAGCCTCGATCACCCTTGTGACAAAGAGAGGATTGAATCGACAGGCTCGATAGCTGAAAGATAAATGACTGCAGACCAAATTCAAAGTCGTACTCTGCTATATCCTTGAACATCCTCCACTCCTGAATCATCATATGCGCCACCAGGCCTCGTGACTGACGGCTGAGGGCATCCGCCACTACGTTCGCCTTGCCCGGGTGGTACTGGAGATCAAAATCGTAGTCCTTCAGGAGTTCCATCCAACGCCTCTGCCTCATGTTCAGCTCGGACTGAGAGAACAAATACTTCAAGCTCTTGTGGTCAGAGAAGAGCTCAAACCTCACCCCATAGAGATAGTGCCTCCACACCTTTAGTGCAAAGACAACCGCTACCAGCTCCAGATCGTGCGTAGGGTAGTTCAGCTCATGGACCTTGAGCTGACGGGATGCATAAGCCACTGGCTTCCCGTGCTGCATCAGGATAGCACCCAAGCCAAATTGCGAGGCATCGATAAATACAATAAATCCATCACTCCCACAGGAAAGAGTGAGGACAGGAGTGGACGTGAGGTGGTCCTTCAGCTCCATAAATGCTTGCTCACAAGCGTCGCTCCAAATAAACTCGGCACCCTTCCGGGTCAACTTGGTCAACGGGGCTGCGATGTAAGAGAATCCCTCAATGAAACGTCGGTAATAGCCCGCCAAACTAAGAAAACTACGGATCTCAGATGCGTTCATGGGCTGGCCCGACTGGCGCGCGGCATCAATCTTCGAGGGGTCTACAGCGACACCCTACCTCGTCACCACATGACTGAGGAACTTCACCTCCTTCTTCCAGAACTCGCACTTCTCTGGCTTCACGTAAAGCTGGTGTACACGGAGGGTCTGTAATGTAATCTCAAGATGCCGCTCATGCTCCTCACGGGTCCTCGAATATATCAAAATGTCATCGATGAACACCACAACAAACTGATCGAGATACGGACGGAAGACCTCGTTCATCAACACATGAATACTGCGGGTACATTAGTCAGTCCGAATGACATGACCTGGAACTCAAAATGACCATAGCGTATCCTGAAGGCTGTCTTCGGGATATCCTCATCTCAAACCCGAACCTGATGATAACCGGACCATAAGTCTATCTTCGAAAAGAACTGCGCTTCCTGCAGTTGATCAAATAAGTCATCGATCCTCAGGAGCGGGTACTTGTTCTTGATCGTGACCTCGTTGAGCCCACGGTAATCTACACAAAGCCTCAACGAGCTATCCTTCTTCTTCATGAAGAGTACAAGTGCTCCCCACGGTGAACTACTCGGACGAATAAAGCCTAGCTCGCGCAACTCGTCCAACTGCTTCTGCAGTTCCGTAACTCCCACGGTGCCATACGATACGGGGCCTTCGAAATAGGCATGGTACCAAGCACAAGATCAATCTGGAACTCGGTGTGCCGACGAGGTGGTAACCCCGGAATCTCTTGGAACACATCGAAAAAATCACAAACGACCGACAGCTGGTCGATACTCAAAGCAGCCGGTTCCTCAACGACACATGATAACAGGCAGGAAAGCTGCTCTCCTCTGAGCTCGGCAACAAACTGAAACTTTGGTACGCCGGGTATACAGAACGTGACTGTCCTCGCGAAGCAGTTTAATATGGCGTAGTACTCGGTAAGCCAATCCATGCCCAGGATAACATCAAAATCGGACATCGACAATACAAATAGGTCGGCAGGCAAGAAGATATCCCCAATCAGAATGGGGCAAGATGAGTAAACTCAGTCTAATACTACAGTCTTCCCTAAGAGTGTAGATACTGACAAACCCTCACAGGCAGACTCCATCGGTAAATCGGTCGATCTACGAAAATCATCGGTCACAAAGGAATACGATGCACCAGAGTCAAATAATACAAGTGCAATGCATGCAGAAATAAGGAGAGTAACCTTGGCAACCCCTCTTGATGATTGAGGGTCCTGTTGGGCGGCATAGAATCTACCTTGGGCCTGCTAGGGAGGTGCAAGTCCCCTTTGAGGTCTCTGTTAATGCTGCTGCCACTGTGGTGACCTAATTTGCTGCCTCTGCTACTGTGGGGGAGGTACAGGAAGCTGGTGCTGCAGTCGCTGCTGCTGTAGTGGCTGTCGCGGAGGTGGATGCGGTGCCCTCGGCTGCTGTTACTGCGGATAGGGACAATCGTGCCTACGATGTCCTGTCCTGCCGCGTCCAAAGCAAGTACCTGTAAATGGTCCAGAAGGTGGCGCTGGGGGTACTGCTAGTGCTCGGAATGCTGGGCAGGTCGTGTGTCGCTGCTGTGAACGATGCTGCTGGTGGAAATTACTAGAGGGTGCCTTCCTCTTCTGATCTCCCCTCTGATCACGGGCTCTCTGCACACCAGCCCAATCTGTCTCATATATCAAGGCTCTCCACTATCTTCTCAAATGTCGGAAGCATGTGTCCGATCACACTACTCTGGAGGGCAGGATGTAAGCCTTTCTCAAAAAGGCAGGCCTTCCGACCCTCATCGTCAACAAGATACATCGTGAACCTCGATAGCGCGACGAAACGTGCCTCGTACTAGGACACTGTCATGTCTCCCTGGACCAGAGTCTCAAACTTTAGTGCGCGCTGCTGTCGCACATGCTCGGGAAAGAACTTCCGGTCAAACCGGTCTATAAAGTCTTCCAAGGTCCACTCGAAATCAGCCTCTACCGATCGGGCCACAGTTGCCCATCAATGTTGAGCCTCACCTTGGAGAAGGAATACAGCTAATGAAACCGCTGCTGGGTCGTACATCTCCTGGTGTCGAATAACTTCTCTACTTCGGAGCACCATATCTCTGCAGCAGTAGGGTCTGGCTCGCCCCGAAAACATGGGGGATCGTGCTGTTGGAAATCCTTAAGAAGAACGCTCGCACGCTCTTGCTCGGCCTCGACTGGTGTAACAGTGGGATGCCTGCTCTGCCCCTGAAGAATAACAGTCATCGCCTGTAATATCTGCTGCAGCTGAGTAGCACTCACAGGTATGGTCGGATCCGCACCGATCTCAGGTAAAGGAGTAGCATCCTCAGACTGGAAGGCAGGAATATCTGATGGTGGAGCAGGAGTAGCAGGTGGTAAATTGGAAGCCACAGGTGGTGGTGTAAGAGTCGCAGGTGGTGGAGCGGGATTTGCTCGGGTCACTCTTCTATCCATAATGTCCTATAGGAAGGAACAATGGCCTATTAGCCTTGAGAATTCTTGAAGGTATAAGCGTTAAAAGTCTATGTTGGAAAATTGTTATGTCATTCGGACTTGAAACCTATTTATAAAAGAAATGTGATGTAATCCTTAGGTATTCCTAAGTTATGCTTTGATACCAACTTCTGTCACGCCCCAAACCCAAAAATTGGATTCACAGGAATTCCAATCGTCGAATCCGGTGTCGACAGCCTCCGTAGTGCCCCATTCTCGGCTCCTGGCAATCATATGCCAGATTTCGATCCTGGGATCCTACAAGGAGGATTTTCAGAATGAATTTTATTTTGTAATGGAGCATAACCACAAGCATAACCAAGTCACAAAACAAGATCACCACATATCCACTATATCAAAAACTTTAAGTACAATAGGAAAGGAAAATACAATGTGATAAAAAAACTTCAAAATGGCCTGATACGCACTCCTGCCTCAGCGCTGCTGCTGTCTAACGATACCTGCATGCAACGGTCGTGCATAAGCTTATAAAAGCTTAGAGGGTGGTGTAAGTGTGTGCGTAAGACAAGTGTCAGGTATATAATATCAGAGTAATGCGAAAACTTATGGTAAGTCCATAAATACAATCAACCGTACCAAGGCTATGTGATGCAAGGCATGAATGCTATCGGCCATACCAAGGCCATGCGATACGAGACATGAATACCATCGGCTACACCGATGTAATGCGAGGCCTATATAGCCGAATGTCATATGCGAAATGTAATCCAAGCAAGTCGGTACTCATCAAGTACACATATCAGTATAGTTCCTCTCTGGATATCACCGAGGTCTAATACACTTCGCAGTGACTGCCACCTCCCTAGATGCACAGTCAAGCAATCGGAATAGACCTCACTATCTGCCTGACTAGTAGTCTGCCAATACCTACCCGACTCATCGATAGCAGACTCATTTGCGAGCTAGTCAAACTCAGCGTAGCTTATAGCCCCATCACTCAGGCGGATAAGGCCACACCCCCTTCCAACTGACCACGAAACAGTGGGAGACGCGGCCTACTGGTATTTGGTACTCGGGCACTCGTGTATCCACTTGGTCTAGACGTTGGAGCAACTCATAGTACTAAAAAGGTTCTAAGACTTTCACCCAAGGACATTCTAAGTGCCCACAGTGCTACAACAAAGTATTTTCAGTATTCAATACGGCCATCCACGATTTGCCTGTGGAGGCCACGACCCTGATGTCGCTAGGGCGTGTAGTGATCAAGTCACACATATGCGAGATGCATGAATCACACCGTCAAATCATGCAGGAATTCAGCGCGTACTGCGCGATCATGTGGGGCACTCTGTCTCATAACGAGTCTCGTAAATGGTCTGCCCAATGGCGTATGCTATGATCAGTCACTACTCATATTAAGCATATATATGATACGTATGAGAATGAGTCATGGGATTATACTAAGTATGTTATAAAGTAATGGACTACTCTTACAATGCAGATGAGCCTAGACGCCTATACACAATCAGGATGGGCTTACTAATGGGCCCTAAGGAGAGATACAATGCGGACATTTAACCAACATTGTACTTATAATGTGGGTGTCAAACCATCATTGCTCCTAAGGCACGGCCCGCCGTAATATCATTACACAAACCATGGAGGAATTATACATTGCAATGGACCTTAGGTACATCCCATTAGGCCTTAAATATATCAAATGAGTCATATCATATGGGCCTCATATTCATCAAGTGGGCCACATCAATGGGCCGCACCAATGGGCCTTATGTACATTGCAATGGACCATAACCCATGGGCCTTATAATGCATCAGAATGGGCCTTACAACTTGGGCCTTATATGTATCAAAGGGGCTTAATCTTACGGCCTTATCAAATGGGCCTAATCCCATAGGCATAATATATATATATATATATATATATATATATATATATATATATATATATATATATATATATATATATATATATATATATATATATATATATATCAAATGGGCCTAATCCCCAAACATAAGTAGTGGCAATGATTTCCACCATTAAATTCCTAAGGCCCATCATAACATATGTTTCCCATCCAACTTATTCATAAGGTAACATCGTTATGAATTAAGTGGAAACAAATATCAGCTTAATGGGGAACTATTATGGCCCCTTAGAAATTTTGAACGGTGGACATCATTGATCGTACTTTAATGCTGGGGACCACTTGAACTTTAGATCTGCCTCATCCTCTAGCTCATGCCATGCAATGAGCTCACAAAGTGGATGGATGGTTTGAATGCAGTAAATGCATCATTGGTGGGTCCCACCAGCCGTCCAGCAACCAGTTGAAGGCTGGACGGCATGGTAAACACATACATCCCTGTGGACTCCACCGTCCGGAATAAGGCACATACATCATTGTGGGTCCCACGTGGGGCCCACCCTAATGTTTATTTTCCATCTAATCTGTTGGTAAGGTCGTACAGACCTGGATGAAGGGGAAATACAAATTTCAGCTTGATCCAAAACTTTTGTGGACCAAAAAATGGTTTCAATGGTAGGCTTTGAATCACCACTGTTTCCTCTGATGAGGGCCACCTGAGCCTTGGATGGGCCTGATTTTTGGGTGAGGCCTGCTTCAGGTAGGGGCCCACCATATGGACGGGTGTAACATCCCGAAAATCGGGGGGTCAAGCAAAAACCCAACTCCCGAGTTCCAAAATGTTATTTATGTAACATAGATATGTATGATTGAATGTTGTCTGTGATAATGTATTAAACATGAGTGAAATTAAGCTAGAACAACATATCATACTCTAGAGACAGTTAAATTAACAAGCGGAAGACTGTGATAGTACGTATAACATATATAAATTGTTGTATGTCTCCAGAGTGTGAACATGTTACCAGGTTATATACATACATGTATGCTCCAAAAGTAAACCAAAAGGATATACATGAGTGTTCTAAAAATATAAAATGACAAGTGTCAAGGTATCTAATCAACCTCCCTGTATTCCCGTCAATCAGATCATGCATAAAGGAGAGATCCTCCTCATCATCATCAAGTCCAGCACCGCCTCGCAGGCCGCGCCATCATCTTTAATCACAATAGGGACTGGTGGGTGTCCGGAAACACCATCCCGTAACGTGGGAGTGAGTGATCAACTCAGTGGGATAAGAGAGCAGAGATTAGCATGTTATCAAATCAATCATGTGATAATAGTAAGGCAGTAATTCAAACAATCCTAATACTGTTGTTAATGCAATATGACATGACGTGATGTATGCCCTCACCGACGATCTCCCTCATATGACACCATCTTACGACCGCGGCATGCAATCGACCCTCAAGTGCTCCACATCTTCCACGCACATGCAATGGTATGGATGATATGATTTTCGAGTTGTTATTAGTCCATTCAAACAACAGGATTGGGAAATTAAGGTAGTTCCCTTATATCAATCCCAACACAGATCCTGTCTAGGGTCGTCACTCCTAGTAATCTCATACGAGGTATATTTTGTAGGTCGCTGCAAGGGCTGCCAGGGCTGTTGCACGCACTCGTTGCTCCGCTCCCCCATCACCTTATCAATACAGGCCTACTATACTCTACTGCTACTGAAGGGTTGTTGCCTCCTGTAGACTCAGAATACGCTCGCAGTCACTACAAAGGGCTGCTAGGGCTGTTGCTCGCACTCGTTGCACTGCTCCCCCATCACCTTATCAATGTAGGCCGACAGCAAGAATATAGTGTCCCATACCACCATAATCTGCTCACGAGTCTAGGTGCTCACTGGTCACTATGGGGAGGTTTGTGGCCCCAACGTAGGCCGACAGCTCGACCACGGTGTCCCATACCACCATGCCCGGCTCATGAGTCTTTGTGGATCAAGGTACCATGGTTAACAGGGTTTACAATGGTAAGTTCAGTACCCTAGGTTCAAGCAGTTATGACTCATGCAGGGTGAACATACAATGGCCAGTCGGGTTACTTGACGGGCTCGACTAGCACGAGCGCATCGCAAGTCGAACGACATGAAGTGCGTAAAACACTTCGTGTGGCCTAACCACTGCCGCCAACTCCAAACACGACTCGCGTTCATCGACGCATCCTTCGTGGCTAAGAAAAGTTAACCACGAATTAGCTCGGTTACCGACTGCCTGGACTAAGTATAGTCCCAAACATGTGGAATCACATCAGTAAATCATATGAGAGTATTGGAATTGAAATACAACTATGTGAGCATGTTAACACATGTTATAACATACAACTTAAGTAAATCATCTTACACGTCTTTCACACATATTATGAAATTATGCATATCGCCAACATATAGGAAATCCTCTCTATCAGCATATTAATTGAGAATTCAATCTCAAACTAAATCATAAGGAAATCATGAAATACATGTTATAGCATACCACTTAAGTGCAACATCAAGCATATGCATTTCATACATATAATGAAATCGTACATACGGCTAACATGTAGGAAGCCATTTACACCATCATATTAATTGAGAAATCAATCTCAAATTAATTCGTAACACCATTTAATTCAATACATACTAATACGAGCATTTATACAAACATTTACACTACACACTTAAGTCTACATATAGTATGTCGACCCGAAGTGCGCATTTAGGCGAATCTCTTCGCCAAACTAATTATGCACATATTCCTGACATTCAAATGCGTCGATAAACCATGTTAATCACATCAGCAAAATGTGAATGAAAACAGTACTTCCTACAAATGACTAAAATGCCCTAAATCTCATATTCTTCGTTGGTTTACGAAACAGGAAATGGACAGCATGTTGTACATGTCAAACGGTGTTGCCGTCAAGAATCTACTATTAAACGACATTGAAAGCGTTGAAAATAGTCAATCAAAGCGTCTAATATCCGCACCTTGTCTCTTATGGATGTGTAAATTCGAACGGAGCGTATACGCTTCGTCTACAGCGATAAGAGAACCTAATTCACGAGTTACGTCAGCTAACAAGCTATGAATCCTAGTAAACCTCAAATCAGCAACTTTCTAGGGTTATTTCATACCTGAAAAAGCGGAGGAATCGCCAGAAAAGCGATAGAGGTGCGTTGCTTAAGCACGTGCAACACGTAGCACAAGTGGCAGGAAGAACTCTCCCACCTTCTCTCACAAACTCTCACCTTTTCTCTCTCCCAATCTAGGAATTTTTGCAAATTCGGATGGGAGAGAGGAGTGAGGGTTTCAACCCTTTTTATAAGCTTAAAAACGTCGAAAACAGGCTCCGGTACAAAGTTTACTTAGTGCATATCCAATTCGGGGCTGTTTCGGTCCAAAAGATGCTTTCTGATGGTCCCCTGGCCGAATGCAATCGGACTTAAGCTCATGCGTACCAGATCTAGCACGTATTAAGTTTTCAGTCTGGCAGGGTTCGCAGATCGCACGTGGCGAACCAGTTTCAGTTCAGCGGTCACCGCACGTAGATCAGGGCTGAAAGTCTCATGATATAAAATAGAAATTTCTCTTGATCCAAGGGTGTAATTTGGCTGAATTCTGACGGTCAGAATGCTTAATACTGACACGTCAAGTCGTGTGCCAGATTTGAATTTGAAATTCCAATTCTGTCCCTATTCGCACTCTCTTCGGTCCGGGCTCAATGAAATAGCCTGTGATTATCGGTTTGACTTGATTTTCGAAATGAGTGTCAAGTCCAGCTAGGCGGTTCTAACTGTCTAAGGTAGGAGGTATCGGACTTTCGACGCGCGGTCTAGATCCAATACAAAGTTTCAAAGAGGTCCAGAGAACAAACCGGTTTAGAGTTTGATCCCAGGTTAAAGAGTATTATAGCACCATGGATTCTACAAGTTTTGGGTCTTGTAGAACGTATTTAAAATGATCAGGGACTATTTCCCAGCTACTCTAGCGTCGCGCTAGCTAACTTATGCTTAGTTTATAAAGGAATTAACCCTAAGTGATTTCTTTGGATATGGAATTGGGTTCTGAGCGATTTTCTAGGTGTTTTAATTGAACCATTGCCTAAGGACATCTAATCCCAGGTTAGCCAAAATCCGGGGTGTTACAACGGGTTAGATGACAAATAAACATCAAGGTGGGGGCCACGGCTGAAGCCATGGGTGCCTTGGTGTCCGCCCGTCTATTGATCGCAGGCACTGCCTGCACCTCTGGCCAACAGCAGCCCTGCTGCTTCCTCCTTTTTATTATTATTTTTTTGAAATTACGATTTTTTCATGGTTTTTCATACATGGGGCCCACATCGAAAGAATGCACCTCAGCCAATGGATTCTATAGCCCATAACCCATCCATTAAGACCAATATCAAGCTTCTTTCAACGTGTAGAAGAATTTTTATTAGATTTCAACAGTAAAGATACAGTTTTCAACGCTATGGCCCACCAGATACTCTGATCAACCTCATTTTTCAGCTCAACGCCTAATATGAGTTGGTAAATGGGATAGACAGCGTAGATTGAATATATACATCAAGGTAGGGTGTGTATGAGTGGGCCATCCCATGAGCTTATAACCAAGCTAATATTTTTTTTTTTTACAGAGACGTCCAGCGTCCCTGGACGCTGGACGGTCCTCACAACAGAGGTGGGCTTTATTCAAGTGGGCCACCACATGATGAATGGTGTGCGTACAACACACATAAGGTGGGCCCCACTCATAGACGGCTTGTGTAAAATACTTACTTCATGATGGGTTCCATTCAAGTGGGCCACATAGCTAATCATTACATAAAAATATAAAAAAAAAAGAGAGGGAAGAGAGAGATTAAGGGACACACATGCATGGAGGGACCCCGACACTATGGGCCCTCCCTTCCATGATTTACAAAATAAATCAAGTGAGTCCCATAACATGTGGGCCCATAAAAATTAAAATCCAATGGTGGAGATCCCTTCTCCACGAAAATCAACTGTCTAGATGACCCATATACAAGCTAGGAAGGTAAACATCATGATGGGGTCCATGGAGAATAGCCCCATCATGGAATGATATTGATGATCAAAATGGGCCATCGGCCACATCTTAGGGTCCAAAGTGAGATCTATACCATTGATCGGTAGGCCTCACTTGGCCCATCTTAAAAATATGAAAAACTAAGCTATGGAAGCACCCACCACTTGATCTTCTTGGTCCGTTAGAGAGTCGGTCTCCTTATGCTTCACTTTAATGGAGAGGATGAGAAATGGATGGCTAGGATGATGGGTTTTGGAGTAGGAAGTGGGCCTCACACATGCATTTTCTCTCCATGGGAATGCTTGGACGTGAGCTCTTTCTCTTGCTTGGGATGTGTTGAGAAAAGAGAGAGAGATGGGATATAAGGAGTGATGGAGTGATGGGGTGATAGACATGTACTTGACATGTATGGGTGTGTAAGAGAGAGAGAGGGAGAGAGTTGACTTTAGGTAAGGGTGATGTAAGAGGGGAATGGTTGCTTGTACTTGACATGAGATGATTGATAGATGGATGGATTGATTGATTGATGAGACATATTGTAGAGATTCTTTTGGGATTTACAATGCGCGATATTTTTTCTCGAACTGAACGCGGGTCCACATCTCCCTGCCAGGGTATCGGATCGGTATGCGAGTTGTGGCGTTGGAACCGCGGCAACTGTACGGTCGCAATGGTACAAGTCTCAGATTAAGTCGACTTAAATTTACAGGATACAACTTAGGATCACATGCAAACATCGATTATACGTCGCAGGTTGCCGGACTTTGACGAGAAGGATCGCCGGAGTCGATGGAACAGTACGGACTAGGATACGGGTCTTACAGTTAAGGTTTGGGTTGAGTTGAACAAGCTTGAGCTCGACTCGAGGTAAACTCGACTCGACTTGAATCACTAGCTCGACTCGACAGCTTTGGCAAACAAGCCAAAGCTTCAATGTTAAGCTCGAGCTCAAACTTGAGTATAACATGAACGAGTCGAGCGGAGCTTGGCCCACCTCGGCTTGGCTCGATGTACAGCCCTACTCTCAACTAATCTGCTGCCCAATTTTTAGGATGCGGATTGAGTACCGAGTAAACTCTGTGGGTCCCATAGTCATTCATGCATTTTATCATTCCGTCCATACATTTTAATAGATAAGTTTAGGTTGTTAGCCCAAAAATGAAACATATCCAAAGCTTAAATGGACCACACCACAGGAAACAGTGTGAATTGAACATCTACCATTGAAATTTTCATGGGGGCCACAGAAGTTTTAGATCAAACTGATATTTGTGTTTTCACTTAATCCATGTCTTTGTGATATTATGAACAGGTTGGATGAAAAATAAACATCACTGTGGGCCATAGAAAGGTTTCAATGGTGGAAATCATTATTCCCACGGTTTCCTCGCGTATGGTCCACTTGAGCTTTAAATATACCTCAATGTTTATCTCAACCACCTAAAATGATATGAAAAAATGGATGGACGGAGTGGATAAGACAAATACATTCACGGTGGGCCCAACTGAGTTTACTCAGTAGGATAAGAGCATGCTGAGTAACTCAGTACGCAATCCAATTTCCAATTTTTATTAGTTGGCAGGAAGAGGCCCAACCAACTCATCCTTTTCAGGTTTGGGTTTCAGCTTTCTAGGTTAGGCCTTGGACTTTATAGTGCAGGCTAGGCCCACTAGGCCCAACCCTTCCCCGTTGCCAGCCCTAACTGCAAGGTGCGGGTAGCTTGATCTCAACTCGTGTGGGACGTGGATACATTGGATTGTGCATGAGAGAGAAATAAAGTTACAAGTGGGGTCCACCATTGTACACATGGCCTGAGAGCAAATATAGATCGGTTATAACGAAATTTACACACAAAAGCATGATATTAACTGGTCAATTGTCAGACAGATAATAAATTATCTAGATTTGATTTTTTAAAAAGTTCATCAAGTATAGGTTTGGATTCTCTGGCCAATCTGGTTTTGGGTACACGAACAATCAACACTGGTCCCCACTGTTTTGGCGGTTGGATTCGAGTTACTTGCTGCCTGTTAAGGATCCTCACCTGATCTTGGCTAGGGGTGTCAACGGGCCACGTTGGGGCCATGCCAACCTCTATCCAAGCCCATCGGTTCGATTCTTGTATGGGCCTGGGGCAAATCTGCTATAATGCTTTGGTATATTAGAAAACTGCCCTTGTATTATTTTCACAAACGCATGGACTGCACCTTCAAAATCTCACTATATATAAAACAACAATAACGATTTTACAAGTAATTTATCAAACACTTTTTAAGAAACATAAAAACCAAGAAAAAAAAGGGTATTTATTTCATATACATACCTTCCTTGCCACCAACTACACTTCTTTGAGTCATTTCATCAAACACTTGGTGAGCAACATCAATATCAAAATAACCGAGTCACTGAACTGGTTCGATCCGAGTTCGATTTGAGTTGGGTTCAATCCGTGTCGAGTCAAGCTGGGGCTAGCTCGAACTCGGTTCGAACTCATTTTCGAGCTCAAAAAATCAACTCGACTTGGCACGAACTTAGCTCGAACCAAATCAGTTCAAGTTTTTTTGAGTCGAGTTGAGCGAGCTAACCGAGCTAGCTCGGTTAGTGTACACCCCTAACCATGAGAAACGAAAGTGAGGAGAAGCTGATAAGTATATTGTTTTCCAAACATACTTATTTTCTTAATAGGTAGACATAAGTAGCTTATTTTTTGCAACTAATGATCCAAATGCCACCTAGTGTCATGTTTGTATACTAACAAATAAATTACTTTTCTACTTACAACAATAGGAAGTAACTTATTTGAAATAAGTAAATTTGGTTTAAAATCAATTATAAATAAATTTTTTTACTTAAAGTTACTTAAACACTTTTGCTTAATAAGTATAAACTAAAATAAGTTATTTGAGGCATAAATAGCTTATTTTAAGTAACTTATGATCCAAACGCCACCTAAGAGAGTGTAGTTACATCATATACTCCACAAATCAAACTATCTAGACTTTGCATGGATGAAATACAAATGTTGAGTTGGCACTTTAACCAACCATTTGGGTTCCACTTGGTCTATTAGAACATCAGTGCAATGCAACTTTTGGTTTACGATCTATTAAAAATGTGAGCCATGAATGGGTAGTTTACTTCAAGCTAGAGTATGTCAACTATACAGATGGGACTATCAACTAGTCGGGCCGTACCCAGGCTGACTCGGTTTGGGCCTTGCTAGGTCCAGATCGGTTCAGGTCCCAGATCTGATTGGGTTTGGTACTCATCTGGTCTTTGGGTCTAGGATCTGAGTCCGTTTGGGAAAAATAATAGCATCTATATGGTTGGGCCCATCCATTGATTACACATATAATACTTTACATGTGTATGGTGCATAAATAGGCTCTCTTACATTACATGCAAGGAAATACTCACCTGCCCATCGGTTCCCGTGAGAAGAGAAATTTCCAATTGTACGACCAGTATATGGCCCATTTTCGAGACGAAGCCCACCCCATTTTACTTTCCACAAATACTCCCCAGGTGTACGGACACCTTCCCAAAGGTCAAAAATGCCCCTGCTTTTTCCTTCAAGCGGATCGGGCGCTGCTCGAAGACGAGCGCTGACGCTCATCGAACTCCGAGTTATACGAACGGTTCAAAAGAGATCAATGTTACATGGGCCCTACAGTTATGTATTTATTCTATCCACAACGTTCATCCATATTTCGAGATCATTTCGGAACATTATCCCAAAAAAAAAAATCATATCCAAAGATCAACTGGACCACACCACAAAGAGCAGCAGAAAATTGATTTTCACTGTTGAAACTTTTGTAGGGCCCACCATAACATTTATTTTCCATCCAATCTATTCATGACGTCACAAAGACCTGGATGAATAGGAAAAACAAATTTCGTGATGATCCAAAACTTCAATGACCCGTGAAAGGGTTTCAACGGTAGACGTTCAAAGCAGAATAATAATGACGTTTGCTATAGTCAGACCTATGGCTACGGATTATAACCGTAGCCATAGATACCATAATCCGTAGCCAAAGATTCCACCTAAGGTAGGCGCGCCGAACTGGCGCCCCCCGCGCCACTTGCTGGCCTGTCCGGCGCGGCCACGCCCATAGGGTGGTCCCTATGGCTACGGATATTAACCGTAGCTAAAATCCGTAGTAATAGGTTTTTCATTTTATTTTGTGGTTTTTTTTTTTTTGTACATGGAGAGCTTTTTTCTACCTATAGTTTTCTCAAACACATACTTATATAAATATGTATATATAAGCATATAAATTTTTTTTTTCTTTTTTTTCATTTCTTTCTTTATTCATTTAACAAGAATATCTTCTAAACTAAAATTAGTTACTTAATGTACCCTAAATGATTTTGGGATAGGAGATGCTACTTTAACCAACCAATCTGGTTATTTTTCAAGATTTCATCAGCTCGATGATCGAAAATCCATTTCATTCACTTAACGGTCAATTTTGTTCATTTCATTTACATGCATTTCACGGTCATTTCGCTTCAATTCATGATCACTTCCATGCATTTCACTGTCATCTGAAACATTTTTGTGTTGATTCAGGGTCATTTCAAGGCATTTCACGGTCAATTCCCTTCACTTCACGGTCATTTGCAAACATTTCGAGGTCAATTCGCTTCAAACCATGATCATTCCCACGCACTTCAGGGTCGTCCGAAACAATTCCGTGTTGATTCACGGTCATTTTGAGGCATTTCACAGTCAAACTCCTTCACTTCACAGTCATTTGTATGCATTTCGTGGTCAATTCGCTTCAAACCATGATCATTCCCATGCATTTCACGGTCGTCCGAAATAATTCCGTGTTGATTCACGGTCATTTCGAGGCATTTCACAGTCAAACTCCTTCACTTCACGGTCATTTGCATGCATTTCGCGGTCAATTTGCTTCAAACCATGATCATTCTCATGCATTTCACCGTCGTCCGAAACAATTCCGTGTTGATTCACGTCATTTCGAGGCATTTCACAGTCAAACTCCTTCACCTCACGGTCATTTGCATGCATTTCGCGGTCAATTCGCTTCAAACCATGATCATTCTCATGCATTTCACGATCATCCGAAACAATCTTATGTTAATTCACGGTCATTTCGA
Organism: Magnolia kwangsiensis; assembly: GCA_037074715.1. NCBI lineage: Eukaryota > Viridiplantae > Streptophyta > Magnoliopsida > Magnoliales > Magnoliaceae > Magnolia > Magnolia kwangsiensis. The sequence goes on along the minus strand of CM073577.1, from coordinate 109,674,943 downwards.
GGCATTTCACAGTCAAACTTCTTCACTTCACAGTCATTTGCATGCATTTTGCGGTCAATTCACTTCAAACCATGATCATTCCCATGCATTTCATGGTCGTCCGAAACAATTTCGTGTTGATTCACGGTCATTTCGAGGCATTTCACAGTCAAACTCCTTCACTTCACAGTCATTTGCATGCATTTCGCGGTCAATTCGCTTCAAACCATGATCATTCCCATGCATTTCACGGTCGTCTGAAATAATTTCGTGTTGATTTACGGTCATTTCGAGGCATTTCACAGTCAAACTCCTTCACTTCACGGTCATTTGCATGCATTTTGTGGTCAATTCACTTCAAACCATGATCATTCTCATGCATTTCATGGTCGTCTGAAACAATTCTGTGTTGATTCACGGTCATTTCGAGGCATTTCACAGTCAAACTCCTTCACTTCACGGTCATTTGCATGCATTTCGCGGTCAATTCGCTTCAAACCATGATCATTCCCACGCATTTCACCGTCGTCCGAAACAATTCTGTGTTGATCCACAGTCATTTCGAGGAATTTCACAGTCAAACTCCTTCACTTCACAGTCATTTGCATGCATTTCGTGGTCAATTTGCTTCAAACCATGATCATTCCCATGCATTTCACGGTCGTCCGAAACAATTCCGTGTTGATTCACGGTCATTTCGAGGCATTTCACAGTCAAACTCCTTCACTTCACGGTCATTTTCATGCATTTTGCGGTCAATTCGCTTCAAACCATGATCATTCCCATGCATTTCATCGTTGTCCGAAACAATTCCGTGTTGATTCACGGTCATTTCGAGGCATTTCACAGTCAAACTCCTTCGCTTCACGGTCATTTGCATGCATTTTACTATCAATTCACTTCAAACCATGATCATTCCCATGCATTTCACTGTCGTCCGAAACAATTCCGTGTTGATTCATGGTCATTTCGAGGCATTTCACAGTCAAACTCCTTCACTTTACGGTTTAGGTTATAGGTTTTGGGATTTGATAATGGGTTCGGGTTTAGGTTATAAGTTTTGGTTTAGGTTATAGGTTATAGGTTTAGGTTAAGGTTTAGGTTTAGGGTTTTGGGATTTGAGAATGGGTTCAGGTTTAAGTTATATGTTTTGGTTTTGCTTTAGGTTATAGGTTATAGGTTTAAGTTAAGGTTTTGGTTTAGGTTTAGGTTAAAGGTTTTGGGATTTGAGAATGGGTTCGGGTTTAGGTTATAGGTTTTGGTTCTGGTCTAGGTTAAAGATTTTGGTTTAGGTTAAGGTTTAAGTTTATGTTATAGGTTTTGGTTTAGGTTATAGGTTTTGGGATTTGATAATAGGTTCGGGTTTAGGTTATAGGTTTTGGTTTTGAGAATGGGTTCGGGTTTAGGCTATAGGTTTTGGTTTTAGTTTAGGTTATAGGTTTTGGGATTTGAGAATGGGTTCGGGTTTAGGTTATAGGTTTTGGTTTTGGTTATAGGTTATAGGTTTAGGTTAAGGTTTAGGTTTAGGGTTTTGGGATTTAAGAATGGGTTCGGGTTTAAGTTATAAGTTTTGATTTTGGTTTAGGTTTAGGTTATAGGTTTTGGGATTTGAGAATGGGTTCGAGTTTAGGCTATAGGTTTTGATTTTAGTTTAGGTTATAGGTTTTGGTTTAGGCTATAGGTTTTGAAATTTGAGAATAGGTTCGGGTTTAGGTTATAGGTTTTGGTTTTGAGAATGGGTTCGGGTTTAGGCTATAGGCTTTGGTTTTAGTTTAGGTTATAGGTTTTGGGATTTGAGAATGGGTTCGGGTTTAGGCTATAGGTTTTAGTTTTAGTTTAGGTTATAGGTTTTGGGATTTGAGAATGAGTTTGGGTTTAGGCTATAGGTTTTGATTTTAGTTTAGGTTATAAGTTTTGGGATTTGAGAATGGGTTCGGGTTTAGGTTAAGGTTTAAGTTTAGGTTATAAGTGATGGTTTAGGTTATAGGTTAAGGTTTTTGTTTTGGTTTAGGTTATAGGTTTTGGGATTTGATAATGGGTTCGGGTTTAGATTATAGCTTTTGGTTCTGGTTTAGGTTAAAGGTTTTGGTTTAGGTTAAGGTTTAAGTTTAGGTTATAGGTTTTGGGATTTGAGAATGGGTTCGGGTTTAGGTTATAGGTTTTGGTTTTGGTTTTGGTTATAGGTTATAGGTTTAGGTTAAGGTTTTGGTTTTGATTTAGGTTATATTTGTTTCAAACCATAACATACTAAACAGGCCCTTAGAGGGCAATTAAAATGTATTTATTTTCCATCCAATATATTCATAAGGTCACAAGGACTTGGATGAATGTGAAATACAAATTTCACTATGAAATGATCATCTACTCATGTTGCCTTGAACCAATATCTACCCCACATAGTATAGCTTGTCGAATAGCAGTCTAATGAAATTTCGCTTGAACTTCATTGGCATACACTCAAAAGCATATCTCTACTAATTCATTGAGCTCTTTCATTCACTCGGCTCTAATGCCCTTTGAGACGCTCTCATGATTAGTCCATCCTTCCAATAAAAGATGCCTCGAAATGAGGAATTTCATGTCCAATTCTAACCAAAGTCTTATCTCTATAATATTCGTAATGAACTTGCACCAAATACTCTTCACTTGGTTCTCATTTTTAAAACTTTAGATTCTAGGGCCTTCAATTTAGCATTCTTACCCTCTCTAGTCTAGTCAACCAGAACCTCGTAACTGCAAAGAACATATCCCAAGAAACTTATTGCTAAACACTTGCAATCAACTCAATTATAATCAAAGCGTTCGAGGCATTTTCTTAATACTACACCTGGATGAAAATGCACTCCTACAAGGAACTCATCTTACACAAGTTGTTCTTGCTCTTACAACAATACCTTGCTACTCATCTTAATGCTAAGGTGTTATTGCTAGAAGCCAAACAAACTGTACGAAGATGCAGTTGTTGCATTTTTTCAGTAGATGTCCCTCCAAAAGATATTTTGTATACTATTACCAAACAGGCCCATAGGGATGAGACAATATCAAAGCTTAGAAAGCAATCAAGTCAGCTTATTTTAGGACTAGAGTGAAGCCAGTTGTAAAAGATAGATGGAACGAATGAAAGAGGAACTCAAGTCCTTCTGTAGATCTCCATCAACAATGACTATACGCGAAACATAAAGATTTTTGATCTCCGACAACTTAGACTTCTTATTGCATTGTGGACACTGAAAAATAACAGTTATAGGTGTGAATAAAGAAGCCAAAATTAGTGTATTTTGTAAAAAATAAAGAACCTGAAAAACCCAACTTAGAAATAGGAATCAAGTATAACAGCCCATCAAATTTCACAACCCAACAGACCTAAATACACTAAAAGGAAGCAGTGTTTCTAGTCCTCCTCACGAGCACATGTAATTAAGAACAAGTTCAGATATAAATCCCTAAAAGGAGACTTCCTTATTCTAAATTACAGCCACCCAATAGCAATTTCCTGCAGTTTCACAACCCAACACATAGAAATATCCCCAAAAGAAAATTCTTTCCTTTCATGAAGAGATATTCAAGTTCAAATATATATCACCCACAAAAGAAGGAAAAAAATAAAATATTTCCCCGATTTAGAAGAATAATTCATAAGCAATCCAAACCCAAACAGATATAAATCTCCCCCAATAAGAGATTCCTTGCTTTCATGCAGAGAAATCCAAGTTCATGTCTGTATTACACATAATATATCTATATAGCATAAACAAATCACAAAAAATAACGGAATGATTTTTGTGCAAAAAGTAGATTGATTTGTTGATGAAAAATATTCATACAAATGCAAATAAAAACCAGATAGAAAAGTGAAGAACCTATAAGAAGCTGCACTTTTGGTGCGGTTATGATGAGGACATAATTAATCCAACACACATAATGTAATACTTCAACTTGCATGGAATTGATCATGAATTGAAGCGAAATGACCATGAAATTTATGCAAATGACCACGAAGTGATGGAGTTTGACTGTGAATCAACACGGAATTGATTCGGATGACCGTGAAATGCATGAAAAATGATCATGAATTGAAGCGAATTGACCACGAAATGCATGCAAATGACCGTGAAGTGAAGGAGTTTGACTGTGAAATGCCTTGAAATGACCATGAATCAACACGAAAATGTTTCGAACGACCGTGAAATGTATGGGAATGATCATGGTTTGAAGCGAATTGACCACGAAATGCATGCAAATGGCCTTGAAGTGAAGGAGTTTGATTGTGAAATGCCTCGAAATGACTGTGAATCAACAAGGAATTGTTTCGGACGATGGTGAAATGCATGGGAATGATCATAGTTTGAACCGAATTGACCGCAAAATGCATGCAAATGACTGTGAAGTGAAGGAGTTTGACTGTGAAATGCCTTGAAATGACCGTGAATCAATACGAAAATATTTCGGACGACCGTGAAATGCATGAGAATGATCATGGTTTGAAGCGAATTGACCGCGAAATGCATGCAAATGGCCGTGAAGTGAAGGAGTTTGACTGTGAAATACCTCAAAATGACCGTGAATCAACACGGAATTGTTTCGGATGACGGTGAAATGCATGGGAATGATCATGGTTTGAAGCGAATTGACCGTAAAATGCATGCAAATGACCGTGAAGTGAAGAGAATTGACCGCGAAATGCCTCAAAATGACCGTGAATCAACGCAAAAATGTTTCGGATGACCGTAAAATGCATGGAAGTGATCATGAATTGAAGTAAAATGACCGTGAAATGCATGCTAATGAAATGAACGAAATTGATCGCTAAGTGAATGAAATGGATTTTTGATCATCGAGTTGATGAAATCTTAGAAAATAACCAGATTGGTTAGTTAAAGTAGCTTCTCCTACCCCAAAATCATATAGGGTACATCAAGTAACTAATTTTAGTTTAAAAGATATTCCTGTTAAATGAATAAAGAAAGAAATGGAAAAAAAGAGAAAAAAATTTTATATGCTTATATATACATATTTATATAAATGTGTTAGAGAAAATTATAGGTAGAATGAAGTTCTCCATGTACAAAAATAAAAAAAACTAAAAAAAAAATACAAAAAAATCTATTGCTACGAATTCTAGCTACGGTTATTATTCGTAGCCATAGGAACCACACTATGGGCGGGGGCGCACCAGATCGGTGTGGCCGCGCCGGATAGTCCAGAGAGTGGTGCGGGGGGGCCGCTAGTTTGGCGCGCCCACCCCAGATGCACCTTATTGCTACAGATTATTCTATATATGGCTACGGTTATTACCCGTAGCTACATGTCTGACTGTAGCAAATGACTTTGCCATTCTGCTTTGAACGTCTACCGTTGAAATCCTTTCAAGGGTCACGAAAGTTTTGGATCATTAGTCAATTTATTTTTCCTATTCATCCAGGTCTTTGTGACCTCATGAATAGATTGGATGGAAAATAAATGTTACGGTGAGCCCTACAAAAGTTTCAATAGTGAAAATCAAATTTCTGCTACTCTTTGTGGTGTGGTCCAGTTGATCTTTAGATGTGATTTTTTTTTTTTTTGTGATAATGCTCCGAAATGATCTCGAAATATGGATGAACGTTGTGGATATAATAAATACATAACTGTGGAGCCCATGTAATGTTGATCTCTTTTGAACCGTTTGTATAACTCGGAGTTCGAGGAGCGTCAGCGCTTGTCTTCGAACAGCAGCCAATCCTATAACCTAAACCTAAACCAAAACCTTAACCTAAACCTATAACCTATAACCTAAACTAAAACCAAAACCTATAGCCTAAACCCGAACCCATTCTCAAAACCAAAACCTATAACCTAAACCCGAACCTATTCTCAAATCCCAAAACCTATAACCTAAACCAAAACCTATAACCTAAACCGAAACCAAAACCTATAACCTAAACCCGAACCCATTATCAAATCCCAAAACCTATAACCTAAACTGAAACCAAAACCTATAACCTAAACCCTAACCCATTATCAAATCCCAAAACCTATAACCTAAATCGAAACCAAAACCTATAACCTAAACCCGAACCCATTATCAAATCCCAAAACCTATAACCTAAACTGAAACCAAAACCTATAACCTAAACCCGAACCCATTATCAAATCCCAAAACCTATAACCTAAACCGAAACCAAAACCTATAACCTAAACCAAACCCATTATCAAATCTCAAAACCTATAACCTAAACCTAAACCAAAATCTTAACTTAAACCTATAACCTATAACCTAAACCAAAACCTATAACCTAAACCCGAACCCATTCTCAAATCTTAAAACCTATAACCTAAACCAAAACCTATAACCTAAACTAAAACCAAAACCTATAGCCTAGACCCGAACCCATTCTCAAAACCAAAACCTATAACCTAAACCCGAACCTATTCTCAAATCCCAAAACCTATAACCTAAACCGCAACTAAAACCTATAATCTAAACCAGAACCCATTATCAAATCCCAAAACCTATAACTTAAACCGAAACCAAAACCTATAACCTAAACCCGAACCCATTATCAAATCCCAAAACATATAACCTAAATCGAAACCAAAACCTATAACCTAAACCCGAACCCATTATCAAATCATAAAACCTATAACCTAAACCGAAACCAAAACCTATAACCTAAACCGAACCCATTATCAAATCTCAAAACATATAACCTAAACATAAACCAAAACCTTAACTTAAACCTATAACCTATAACCTATAACCTAAACCAAAAGCTATAACCTAAACCCGAACCCATTCTCAAATCCCAAAACCTATAACCTAAACCAAAACCTATAACCTAAACTAAAACCAAAACCTATAGCCTAAACCCGAACCCATTCTCAAAACCAAAACCTATAACCTAAACCCGAACCTATTCTCAAATCCCAAAACCTATAACCTAAACCAAAACCTATAACCTAAACTGCAACCAAAACCTATAACCTAAACCCGAACCCATTATCAAATCCCAAAACCTATAACCTAAACCCGAACCCATTATCAAATCCCAAAACCTATAACCTAAACCGAAACCAAAACCTATAACCTAAACCCGAACCCATTATCAAATCTCAAAATCTATAACCTAAACCTAAACCAAAACCTTAACTTAAACCTATAACCTATAACCTAAACCAAAACCTATAACCTAAACCCGAACCCATTCTCAAATCCCAAAACCTATAACCTAAACCAAAACCTATAACCTAAACTAAAACCAAAACCTATAGCCTAAACCCGAACCCATTATCAAATCCCAAAACCTATAACCTAAACCTAAACCAATAACCTAAACTAAAACTAAAACCTATAACCTAAACCTGAACCCATTCTCAAATCCCAAAACCTATAACCTAAACCTAAACCAAAACCTTAACCTAAACATATAACCTATAACCTAAACCAACACCTATAACCTAAACTTAAACCGTAACCTAAACCAAAACCTTTAACCTAAACCAAAACTAAAACCTATAATCTAAACCCGAACCCATTATCAAATCTCAAAACTTATAACCTAAACCTAAACCAAAACCTTAACCTAAACCTATAACCTATAACCTAAACTAAAACTAAAACCTATAACCTAAACCCGAACCCATTCTCAAAACCAAAACCTATTATCTAAACCCGAACCTATTCTCAAATCCCAAAACCTATAACTTAAACCAAAACCTATAACCTAAACTAAAATCAAAGCCTATAGCCAAAACCCAAACCCATTCTCAAATCCAAAAACCTATAACCTAAACCTAAACCTTAACCTAAACCCGAACCCATTATCAAATCCCAAAACCTATAACCTAAACCTGAACCCATTATCAAATCCCAAAACCTATAACCTAAACCGAAACCAAAACCTATAACCTAAACTCGAACCCATTATCAAATCTCAAAACCTACAACCTAAACCTAAACCAAAACCTTAACTTAAACATATAACCTATAACCTAAACCAAAACCTATAACCTAAACCCGAACCCATTCTCAAATCCCAAAACCTATTGTTGAGAATGTAGAGCCACAATTGGGCCGCCTTCGATCGGTCGTAGGACGTCTACGACCGGTCGTGGGGCGTGTTCGACTGGTCGTGGGGGAGCCACGACCGGTCGTGGGAGGCGCTCGACCGGTCGTGGGTTCGAGCCCTGGCACGACTCAAAGTCCAGCAAGTTGTGCTATTTTTTGCCCAGGGCCTAGGACTGGTCGTAGGAGAGCTACGACTGGTCGTAGGGGCCTACGACCGGTCGTAGCGGAGCCAGGACCGGTCGTAGGTTACGCAGTTTGTTCCGCGAAACTGCGGATTTGAGTCCTTTCGCAACCGGGATGCGGAAGGGAAGTTGCCTAAACTATAAATAGGGGTTCCTAGAATTTTTCTAGGGTATGCATGAGATGAGGAATATTGAAAAATATTTCTAAAGGTGTGGGCTAAGGGTTTTCTATATTCTTCCAAGGGAGAAGTTAGTATTTTTCCTTGTAATCTTTGTTTCTTCATAATGGAAGTTTACAACCGTGGTTTTTTACCCTAGTTTGGGATTTTTCCACGTATATCTTGTCTTGTGGTTTGTTTGGATTGCTTTGATCTGTTTCTAGTTTATATTTCTTTCCGTTTATCGTTTGTGGGTGAGGCCTGAGATTGGATCTCGGCACACTGTGTTATTGGCGTGCTGTGCAACAACTGGTATCAGAGCTATTGGTTTAGTTCTATTGGGAGCGATGGTGAAAGATGAAAAAACTATAATTGAGAAGTTTGATGGGTCAAACTTTGCCTTTTGGAAGATGCAGATGGAGGATTATCTGTATGAGAAGGACCTCTATATTCCTCTAGAAGGAAAAGAGAAGAAACCAAAAAATATGACAGATGATGAATGATTTTTACTGGATAGGAAGGCTTTAGGAACGATCCGACTCTCTTTGTCTAAGAGCGTCGCCTTTAATATATCCAAGATGAAAACGACAAAAGAATTAATGGAAGCCCTAACCACCATGTATGAAAAGCCCTCAGCATCCAACAAGGTTCATCTTATGAAACAGCTATTCAACATGAAGATTTCAGATGGTGGGAGCGTGGCTGAACATCTAAACAAGTTCAATACAGTCACGAGCCAGTTGGAATCCGTTGGCATCGTTTTTGAGGATGAGGTCAGGGCACTATTGATCTTATCCAGTCTGTCAGACAGTTGGGATGGTTTGGTGATTGCTGTGAGCAATTATTCAGGATCGAAAAAGCTGAAATTTGATGATGTGGCCGGTCTAATTCTCAGCGAAGAATCTAGAAGAAAGGCATCAGGAGTTTCAGGAGATTCATGGAATGCTCTAAACATTGAAGGAAGAGAAAGATCGCAGAACAGAGGAGGCAATAAACACGGGCGTTCTAAGTTGAGGAAGAAGTCCAAGGGACCGAAAGACAAAGACGGGTGTTGGCATTACGGCAAGAAGGGGCACATGAAACGTGATTGCAGGGCGCTCAAGAAATAAGAAGGAAGCTCTCAAGGCAGGAAGGATTCAGTGAATCTGTCTGAGGAGAGCGACACAGAGGCGTTGATCTTGTCTCTTGATGCGAGGAATGAGTCTTGGGTTATAGACTCGGGTGCTTTGTTTCATGCCACTTCATGTAAGGAAGTTCTGCGTGATTATGTGACAGGTGACTTTGGGAGAGTCTACCTGGGTGATGATGAGTCGTGCAGTATTGTTGGAAAGGGAGACGTTCAGGTTAATCAGAAATACGGAACGGTTTTGAAGCTGAAGGATGTCAGACATGTACCGAGTTTGAGAAGGAATCTGATCTCAATGGGGTAGTTGACCGATACCGGTTATGTGACGACATTCACTAGTGATTCCTGGAAGATCACAAAAGGTGCCTTGGTGATATCTCGAGGTAAAAAGGAAGGCACTTTGTACATGACTTCAGGATCGTATATTTCACTCTCAGTCGCATCAACTGGAGTGAATGGGCAGTTATGACATCAGAGGTTGGGACATATGAGTGAGAAAGGGATGAAAGTGCTGTTGTCAAAACGAAAACTACCAGGGCTGAAGTCTCTTGACTTGGAATTCTGTGAGGACTGCGTATATGGCAAGCAGAAGAGGGTAAGCTTCAAGAAGACAGGACGCGCTCCAAAGACGCATCTATTGGAGCTTGTACACATTGACGTGTGGGGACCGGAACAGGTATCATCTCTTGGTGGCTCACGTTATTTTATTTCCTTTATTGATGATGCTAGTAGAAAACTGTGGGTTTATTCCTTAAAGCATAAATCTGATGTATTTGATGCATTTAAGAAGTAGAAAGTTATGGTAGAAAATGAGACAGGTAAAACAGTAAAGTGTCTCAGATCTGATAATGAGGGAGAATATTATGATAAGAGGTTTGAGGAGTATTGTGCAGCAAGTGGAATCAAACATCAGAAAATAATTTCAGGGACACCACAGCAAAATGGTGTGGCTGAGCTCATTAATAGGACCATCCTTGAGCGCGCCAGGAGCATGAGGTTACATGCAAGGTTGCCCAAGACCTTTTGGGCAGATGCTGTAAATACTGCCGTATATCTTATCAATAGAAGTCCCTCAACACCATTGGATGGTGGGCTACTAGAAGAAACGTGGACTAGAAAAGAAGTGAACCTTACACATCTCAGAGTGTTCGGTTGCACTTCATATGTTCACATTGATGCATAGCACAGAAACAAGCTGGATGCGAAGTCCAGGAGGTGCACGTTTATAGGCTACGGGTAAGATGATTTTGGCTATAGGTTTTGGGATGCAGAAAACAGAAAAATCATCAGAAGTAAGGATGTAGTCTTCAACGAAAAAGTGATGCATAAGGACAGTGTGCAGGAAAATAAGGTCGAGAAAAAGAAATTCGTAGAGTTGGAAGAGTTACCGGACATGGGTGTTACAGCGCCACAGGATGATCATGCACAGGAGCATCATGAGGTAGAGCCACAGACACTGGTTGTGAGGAGGTCTACTTGGGAGAGGAGACCCACGGTCCAATACTCACCCTCCTTATATTATCTACTGCTGACAGATAATGGTGAGCCAGAATATTTTGAAGAGGTATTACAGTCAGATACACGGGTTAAATGAGAGCAAGCCATGGATGAGGAGATGGACTCTCTTGAGTCTAATCGTACATGAGAGCTAGTCACTTTACCTAAGGATAAGAAAGCTCTTCATAACAAGTGGGTTTACAGATTGAAGGAGGAGCATGATGGTTCGAAACGGTACAAGGCGAGACTGGTTGTAAAAGGTTTTCAACAGAAGGCAGGTATCGATTTCACTGAAATATTTTCACCGGTAGTGAAAATGTCTACGATTCGCATGGTCTTGAGTATAGTGGCTACAGAGAACTTACATCTAGAGCAGCTAGATGTTAAGACAACCTTTCTTCATGGGGATCTTGAAGAAGAAATATATATGCATCAGCCAACAAAATACGTGGCACCAGGTAATGAGAACAAGGTGTGAAGACTGAAGAAAAGTCTATATGGCCTGAAGCAGGCCCCGAGACAGTGGTACAAGAAGTTTGATAGTTTCATGTCGGGAAACAGTTTTAGGAGATGTCATGCAGACCACTGTTGTTACTTGAAGAAGTTTGATACGCCATACATCATCCTTCTTTTGTATGTTGATGATATGCTTGTTGCCGGTTCAAGCATGAAGGACATCTCAGATCTCAAAAGACAACTTTCTAGAGAATTTGCCATGAAGGATTTAGGAACTGCAAAACAAATCCTAGGCATGAGGATAAATCGTGACAGGGAAAATAAGAAACTGGTTTTGTCACAGGCAGAGTACATAGCCAAGGTACTTGATTGATTCAATATGGGAGGTGCTAAGCCGGTTAGCACTCCATTAGCCAACCACTTCAAGCTATCTAAGGATCAAGGTGCAAAGACGCAGGAGGAACGGGACTACATGGCCAAAGTCCCATACGCGTCAGCGATTGAGAGTCTCATGTATGCTATGGTGAGCACAAGGCCAGACATTGCTCAAGCAGTGAGAGTTGTTAGCGGGTTCATGAACAACCCCGGGAAGGAACATTGGGAAGCTGTGAAGTGGATCCTCAGATACCTTGTGGGTACTAAGGATGTAGGGCTGTGTTATGGTGGATTGAAAATCAAGCTGTAAGGCTACGTGGATTCAGATTTGGCAGGAGATATCGACAGCAAAAGAAGCACTACAGGTTATGTCTTTACTCTGGGCAGTGCTGCAGTCAGTTGGGTCTCTCATTTACAGAAGATAGTATCTATCAGTACGACAGAAGCAGAATATGTTGCGGCTACAGAAGCATGCAAAGAGATGGTGTGAATGCAAGGTTTTATGGAAGAGTTGGGTAAGAAGCAAGTAGATTGTAAGCTGTACAGTGACAGTCAGAGTGCAATACACTTGGCTAAGAATTCAGCCTTTCATTCAAGGACCAAGAATATTGCCATCAGATATCACTTCATACGTTCGTTACTGGAAGATGGATCGATTATTCTGGAGAAGATTCATACAAGTGAGAATGCTGCAGATATGTTGACCAAGGTGGTCACAAGGGAGAAGCTGAAGCTCTGTTCAGCTTTGATTGGTCTTCAGGCTTGAAGCTGGGAAGGTGGTGCACTCCGGATGAAGAAGACGAAGGTTTATAGCAATGTGTCTCCAAGTGAAAGATTGTTGAGAATGTGGAGCCACAATTGGGCCGCCTTCGACTGGTCGTAGGACGTCTATGACCGGTCGTGGGGCGTGTTCGACCGGTCGTGGGGGAGCCACGACCGGTCGTGGGAGGCGCTCGACCGGTCGTGGGTTCGAGCCCTGACACGACTCAAAGTCCAGGGAGTTGTGCTATTTTTTTCCAGGGCCTAGGACTGGTTGTAGGAGAGCTACGACTGGTGGTAGGGGCCTAGGACCGGTCATAGCGGAGCCAGGACCGGTCGTAGGTTACGCAGTTTGTTCCGTGAAACTGCGAATTTGAGTCCTTTTACAACCGAGATGCGGAAGGAAAGTTGCCTAAACTATAAATAGGGGTTCCTAGGGTTTTTCTAGGGTATGCATGAGATGAGGAATATTGAAAAATATTTCTAAAGGTGTGGGCTAAGGGTTTTCTATATTCTTCCAAGGGAGAGGTTAGTATTTTACCTTGTAATCTTTGTTTCTTCATAGTGAAAGTTTGCATCCGTGGTTTTTTACCGTAGTTTGGGGTTTTTCCACGTATATCTTGTCTTGTGGTTTGTTTGGATTGCTTTGATCTGTTTCTAGTTTATATTTCTTTCCGTTTATCGTTTGTGGGTGAGGCCTGAGATTGGATCTCGGCCCACTGCGTTGTTGGCGTGCTACGCAACACCTATAACCTAAACCAAAACCTATAACCTAAACTAAAATCAAAACCTATAGCCTAAACCCGAACCCATTATCAAATCCCAAAACTTATAACCTAAACCAAAACCTATAACCTAAACCCGAACCCATTCTCAAATCCTAAAACCTATAACCTAAACCTAAACCTATAACCTATAACCTAAACCAACACCTATAACCTAAACTTAAACCGTAACCTAAACCAAAACCTTTAACCTAAACCAAAAACCAAAACCTATAACCTAAACCCGAACCCATTATCAAATCTCAAAACCTATAACCTAAACCTAAACCTAAACCTTAACCTAAACCTATAACCTATAACCTAAACTAAAACCAAAACCTATAGCCTAAACTCGAACCCATTCTTAAAACCAAAACCTATTACCTAAACCCGAACCTATTCTCAAATCCCAAAACCTATTACCTAAACCAAAACCTATAACCTAAACTAAAACCAAAACCTATAGCCTAAACCCGAACCCATTCTCAAATCCAAAAACCTATAACCTAAACCTAAACCTTAACCTAAACCCGAACCCATTATCAAATCCTAAAACCTATAACCTAAACAGAAACCAAAACCTATAACCTAAACCCGAACCCATTATCAAATTTCAAAACCTATAACCTAAACCGAAACCAAAACTCGAACCCATTATCAAATCTCAAAACCTATAACCTAAACCTAAACCAAAACCTTAACTTAAATGACTTCGAATCTTCGCCATCGTAAAAAAAAAGGAATGAAAAGTTAATTGTAGCATTCCACTTGCCACAATATATGGGGAAACGACAATGAAGCTTAGATAAATGATAGTTTCTTAATTGGTCAAATTGAATTTCTTGATTGAACCTATGGTTCTTGATGAAAGTATCAATAGATTTCATGCAAATTACTTTGTGTTCGTAGAACTCATTCATATGAATGGTATATCCAACTTTTATCTTTCTAAATAAACATATTTGATAGAAGATTTATGCCATTTCAGAAGACATCGTTGCAGCCAAAAATAAAATTTCAACCAGAGAACAATAAATTCAATAGAAAAGGTGATCCACTAGGAAACTGACTGAAATCATCGCTTCAGAATTAGGTTCCATAGCGAAACAAGCCCAAAGTGCCTCCTTCCTAATCTGCATGCAGAAGGAACTCTAAATTAGATTGAAGAAATGGAAAAAAGGGAATGACATGCCCACATACCAATTTACTATCATAAAGCTCTCAATGCAGATTGATACTATCCAACAAAATCTAAAATATAATAATGATAACAAGACAAGCATTTCCTCTCAAGATGAATTACAGATTCCCACTGCATTAGGATGCAATTCTCCTGATGATCCCAATCTGTACATGATCCAAACTATTGGTAGGAAAAGCTCCATCATGAATGGAGGATGTCTCAAAATTCTCTGAAGCCGGAAGATCCTAACCATACCTATAAATAAACGGTTAAGAAAAAAAATGAAACAATGGTCTGACACGGCCACTATGATCACCCACACCAACATTCTCCAGATGAAAAATCTAAATCTCTCAGAATGTTTCCAATAAAGAAACAATAGGGTTAGAGTCCCAAACGAAAGACAGCCCACTGTTCAACATTGAGGACTTGGCTTTTCAAACCATGGTTACCAACAAATAAATAAATAAACATTAAGAAAAATAACAATGGTTCCCATTCAACCAGCAACAGACCAAATATTCTCTAGCTAGGATCTTCCAATCTGGGGAATTGTTGGAACATGGTCCAACCACAGTTAGTCCCATCATATTAAAGTGATCAGAGTATGACTTAGTGTTGACTTTCTATTACAGCCCATGGTACCCAGAAAAAGAAAGAAGATATGATCAAAGTATGACTTCTATACTAAAGGTCACAGTATAAAATTATGATGCACATCTTTTTGAAGTACCGATACAAATAAATAACAGGAAAATAAGTTCTCTCTGCAATCTTAGTATTGACTACTAAAGTCAATCTGCAAGATTTATTTAGATGTCCAAGCAACACAAGATTTTATTGGTATCCAAGAAATGGGCAACATTTTCCGCAACAAACTGAATCTTAAGAAAGGAAAAGTTTTTGAAACCCTGACTTGAGAGTTAAAGCATCCAGAATCAATTCAAACCCAATTAAGAGGATCCAATGATGCATCTCCATAGCAAACTAATGTTTCTCAATGAATGAGTCAGGGTTATGAAACAAAGGATGCATGTTGTACCAATAGTTAGTCAGGGCAGGGCTGCATACATGTTAGGATTTGCATTCTGTGTTTCATCACTTGTAAAATGATCCTAATTGGTTGTGGAATTGGTTGATTCGTTTGGTTCTCTACTCTAGTTAATTTATTTACTTCATGCTGCAAATACTGTACAGTGCAATTTACAAGTTATAATCATATTCATCCATCTTCTTAACCATACCACCTCACCTCAATTTGTAAGGTTCCAAGAAATAATCAGTATTTTAATCAAATTGATCAACCACCCAAAAGTTCTTCTCTACACCTCTTAAGATTTGTTACTCCAATCCCTCCAAAGACCCCAACGAATTGCGAGAAATTACCTCCATATTAAGAAATTATAAGGGTCAGATCAATCAAAATTCAAATGTCTCGAATCCTTGCATGCAAAAATGATGCAGTGCCAAACAATTGACAACAAATCCCAGACCAACATGCAAATGCACAGTGAACAAGGAGATGGTCTTCCATTGCTACTTGAATGGCACTTGAAGCATATATTAAGGAGCTAAATACCATGATGCTAAAGGTGGATAGGACAATTTACATAAGCCTATACTAGTTAGATATAAGTATCAACTGCCATTTGCATTCCACCAGCATGAAAAAAGTAACTTGAATACCATAGTGCTAAAGATGGTAAAATCATTCATGCGCAATGAGAGCAACATCAAGAAGCCTTAATTTGAAGCAGATGGCTCTCAGAAGGATGTATGCTATTAATACTTTATTTTTAAATATATCTAACCAAATTTTAAATGGGGACATTGTGCTTCAACAAATGATTACATGCATTAGACCACTAAATACTCTTCCCAAGTCCAGTTTGACATGTGTTCCATTGGGCAGTAAAATACAGGTTCCGAGAAGCCAGGATGTGAACCTTAGATGACACAAGCTAAATCCAGTTGCCAACCAAGTTTGGTTGCTAACAAAATCAAACCATACCCATTTCAGTTTACTTCGGTCTCAAAGCAACCAGTTATGAAGCACATAAACTTCGTTGTGCCTATTATTAAAGTACTGAAAATTTAGAACTCATTATTTGACCCATTACACGAGGGAAACAACATGAGGAAATATATCCCTTGGTACATAAAAAGGCTTGTTGTTTAGCACCACCAGAGCAGTTATAATTTATAAACCTATGGCAACAATCGAATTTCCTAAAAGGGAAACTCAAAACATGGACGGTCCATAGTTGTCCTTTTTCATAAATAGCATTTAAGTACTCAGAATTAAGTGAAACAAAATTGATTTCTCAGTTTGGCATTTTCATCAGAATAAATTGAATAGGCAAGTTCCAACTACTAGGTTCAAAATTGTTGATTGGGAGCTCCAATGCTTGAATTTGACAAAAGTTCACAATTCAGAGGTTGCAGAACTCATGAGACGGATGATGAATTGGGCTTTAGAAGAATTGGATGGATGAAATCTAACAAGATTAAGCTGTTTTTTTAACACAACCTAGATTTGCAAAGTGACCAAATCAAGATCACAAACTTGCAAAACTGTTACAAAATTCATAGCAGCTGATAACCAAACCTGGTGAATTGGATTCACTAGGCACACTATGAATTATGAATTGCAAGCCAAGCTGGAACCAAACTGCAAACCGATAACTATGCCACGGTCTGTCAGTTCCAGCAAAGGCTATCTAAAATAATTACCATTTGCAATATTCACCCTAGTTGAAGAGGAAATGATCGTATACTTCACTGAACCATGGTAGTAAAGAAGCAGTAGAATCTATTACAAAGGAGGATACTTGGAGCAGTTTTATATTAGTATAGAAACTCCTCCTTTTGCAACAAATTTAGCATTTTGTTTATTTTCTTTTCTGCTTAGTATTAAAAGAAGAAGGAATGAGCTACACTTCCACTCCATAAGAGAATATATTGTAAACAAAAGCTTTATTACAACTGTGTGGTTAAATTCTTGGAAGCTAAACTAAACAATAACATGAGAATGGAACAAAAAGGGAACTTATGCTTTCAAATTTTCCTTTGATTAAAACAAAAATCTAAAGTAAATCCTTCCAAAAAAAAAAAAAGTCTAACAATAGGTTTAAACCATTCTACCTTCCACAGTTCCTTTTTAGCCTCAGTATCTTCCACAAAAACAAAGTCAGATCCATTATGCTCACAAACAATCTTCTGAACAAGCAATGTCTGTTCACATGAATATGCTTTTGGGAAATTGCACATGGAAAAGGAAAATAAAGTCCATGGTTATGACATGATATCAAGGACCATTAGTGTTGTCTGCTACATATGATATATTTGGTCATTTCGTCATAAAATAAAACAAATGGTATTGGTAGTTCTCTATGCAATGCACTTGATATAATAAACTCTAGATATAATAACTTCCAATCTTCCTTTTTGGACGATGGTGAAATGCATGCAAATGACCGTGAAGTGAAGGAGTTTGACTATGAAATGCCTCGAAATGATCGTGAATCAACACGGAATTGTTTCGGACGACCATGAAATGCATGGGAATGATCATGGTTTGAAGTGAATTGACTGCAAAGTTCATGCAAATGACCGTGAAGTGAAGGAGTTTGACTGTGAAATGCCTCGAAATGACCGTAAATCAACACGGAATTGTTTCGGATGATCGTGAAATGCATGGGAATGATCATGGTTTGAAGCGAATTGACCGTGAAATGCATGCAAATGACCATGAAGTGAAGGAGTTTGACTGTGAAATGCCTCGAAATGATCGTGAATCAACACGGAATTGTTTCGGACGACCGTGAAATGCATGGGAATGATCATGGTTTAAAGCGAATTGACCACGAAATGCATGCAAATGACCGTGAAGTGAATGAGTTTGACTGTGAAATGCCTCGAAATGACCGTGAATCAACACGAAATTGTTTCGGACGACCGTGAAATGCATGGGAATGATCATGGTTTGAAGCGAATTGACCGCGAAGTGCATGCAAATGATCGTGAAGTGAAGGAGTTTGACTGTGAAATGCCTCGAAATGATCGTGAATCAACACGGAATTATTTCGGACGACCGTGAAATGCATGGGAATGATCATGGTTGGAAGCGAATTGACCGCGAAATGCATGCAAATGACCGTGAAGTGAAGGAGTTTGACTGTGAAATGCCTCGAAATGACCGTGATGTTTCGGACGACCGTGAAATGCATGGGAATGATCATGGTTTGAAGCGAATTGACCGTGAAATGCATGCAAATGACCGTGAAGTGAAGGAGTTTGACTGTGAAATGCCTCGAAATGACCGTGAATCAACACGGAATTGTTTCGGCCGACTGTGAAATGCATGGGAATGATCATGGTTTGAAGTGAATTGACTGCGAAATACATGGAAATGACCGTGAAGTGAAGGAGTTTGACTATGAAATGCCTCAAAATGACCATGAGTCAACATGGAATTGTTTCGGACGACCGTGAAATGCATGGGAATGATCATGGTTTGAAGCGAATTGACCGCAAAATGCATGCAAATGACCTTGAAGTGAAGGAGTTTGACTGTGAAATGCCTCGAAATGACCGTGAATCAACACGGAATTGTTTCGGACGACCGTGAAATGCATGAGAATGATCATGGTTTGAAGCGAATTGATCACGAAATGCATGCAAATGACCGTGAAGTGAAGGAGTTTGACTGTGAATTGCCTCAAAATGACCGTGAATCAACACGGAATTATTTTGGACGACCGTAAAATGCATGAGAATGATCATGGTTTGAAGCGAATTGACGGCGAAATGCATACAAATGACCGTGAAGTGAAGGAGTTTGATTGTGAAATGCCTCGAAATGACCGTGAATCAACACGGAATTGTTTCGGACGACCGTGAAATGCATGGGACTGATCATGGTTTGAAGTGAATTGACCGCGAAATGCATGCAAATGATCGTGAAGTGAAGGAGTTTGACTGTGAAATGCCTCAAAATGACCATGAGTCAACATGAAATTGTTTCGGACGACCGTGAAATGCATGGGAATGATCATGGTTTGAAGCGAATTGACCGCAAAATACATGCAAATGACCTTGAAGTGAAGGAGTTTGACTGTGAAATGCCTCGAAATGACCGTGAATCAACACGGAATTATTTTGGACGACCGTGAAATGCATGAGAATGATCATGGTTTGAAGCGAATTGACCGCGAAATGCATGCAAATGACCGTGAAGTGAAGGAGTTTGACTGTGAAATGCCTCGAAATGACCGTGAATCAACACGGAATTGTTTCGGACGACCGTGAAATGCATGAGAATGATCATGGTTTGAAGCGAATTGATCACGAAATGCATGCAAATGACCGTGAAGTGAAGGAGTTTGACTGTGAATTGCCTCAAAATGACCGTGAATCAACACGGAATTGTTTTGGACGACCGTGAAATGCATGAGAATGATCATGGTTTGAAGCGAATTGACCGCGAAATGCATGCAAATGACCGTGAAGTGAATGAGTTTGAATGTGAAATGCCTCGAAATGACCGTGAATCACAACGGAATTGTTTCGGACGACCGTGAAATGCATGAAAATGATCATGGTTTGAAGCGAATTAACCGCGAAATGCATGCAAATGACCGTGAAGTGAAGGGAATTGACCGCGAAATTTCTCGAAATGACCGTGAATCAACACGAAAATGTTTCGGATGACCGTGAAATTTATAGAAGTGATCATGAATTGAAGTAAAATGACCGTGAAATGCATGCAAATGAAATGAACGAAATTGACCGCTAAGTGAATGAAATGGATTTTCGATCATCGAGCTGATGAAATCTTGGAAAATAACCAGATTGGTTGGTTAAAGTAGCTTCTCCTACCCCAAAATCATATAGGGTGTATCAAGTAACTAATTTTAGTTTAGAAGATATTCTTGTTAAATGAATAAAGAAAGAAATGGAAAAAAAGAGAATTTTTTTATATGCTTATATATACATATTTATATAAATATGTGTTAGAGAAAATTATAGGTAGAATGAGGTTCTTCATGTACAAAAAAAAAAAAAAAAAAAAAAAACACAAAAAAAAACTTATTGTTACGGATTATAGCTACGGTTATTATCCGTAGCCATAGGAACCACACTATGGGCGGAGGCGGGCCAGATCGGCGTGGCCATACCGGACAGTTCAGAGAGTGGCGCGGGGGGGCCGCTAGTTCGGCGCGCCCACCACGGATGCACCTTATTGCTACGGATTGTTCTATATATGACTACGGTTATTATTCGTAGCTAGTTGTCTGACCGTAACAAATGAATAGATTGGATGAAAAATGACCACAAATTTCTAAATAATTTGTTAAGAATTTAAACGTCCTTACCGCGTGCCACTGCCATATCAGTAAAATCCTGTTCGAGAATACTAATAAGAATACCTTGGTGTGAAACACGTTCTTTGGAGACAAGTCTTCGAGATCTCAAATTTATCAATGCATCCACGTCCTCTTAGAAAAAGAAAACCGTTCACCTTGAGTAATGGATGATAGAAGATGTAATGTGATGGTCGGATGGGGATTCTATGGAGATTTTATGGAGATTTCACGAAGAAAATGGGTGAAAATAGGGATTAAGGATGGCGGGGAGAGTTCGGACGTGTATTTGCGTGTAAGGGAGTACATGAAGTCATATTTTTAGAGTAAGGGCATTTTCGTCATGTACAGAGGCGTCCGTACAGCAGAGACTTATTTTTGGAAGCTTAAAAAGCAGTGGGCTTCAAAAGGCTGGTGGGCCATATATGGGTCGTGCAGTTGGAAATTTCTCCCGTGAGAACTCGTGAGAACTTTTTGAAACTTGATGTGAACACAAAATCTGAACCGTCCGTATGATGAAGCACTCCAAAAAACCCATCGAATCCAACTTTCAACCTGATACAAAACTTAGATGGGCCATGAAAGAAGGAAACAATTACCTCCCTTGATTTACCTTTCTTTTTCCTATGGCCCACCAAAGTTTTGGATCGGGTTGAAAGTTGGGCCCTAAAATTTTCATGGGGTGCCACATCGCATGGACGGTTCGGATTTTATGTTCATGACACATGTGAAAAAGGTTAGCACAGATGCTTCTGTAAAAAGGTGCACAGGCAAGCATGGCTACTTACATGAATATGGCTTTGAAAGCCTCTTTTCATCTCGAAACTCATCAATATGTTAAATATATGTAATTACACTATAATAACTTAGCAAGACCCAGCTAGACCTGACCTTACGTTAATTGGGTTAACTGAGCCATCACATGGACCGGACTTGATTTTTAACCGTATAGGTATGGTGAGAGAAATTCTTAACGGTTCCAAAAGATGGAGGCATGAAGTTGTTCCAATGAGTTAAATGATATTGCATGCCTCATTTATTGATAAACTAGATCCAATCAGTTGGTCTCCATTATTTATCAAGAATTATGATGGCAATTTTGCATTAAGTGTGTGTGTGTGTGTGCACGTGTGTGCACATGTATGTGATGTAGCATCTTTACTTTAGCTGCCCCCAAACAGCTGGGACAAGGCTATAATGATGATGATGATGTTCAATCTTTTCTTTGGAAGTTTGTCCCCATCATTTTCGCCATTCTTGCATGAATAGCTAACTAATTCTATACCTTTTATTTGTAATCTAACCATCTGATACAAATTCATTATGCTAACTTTTTTGAGTTGGGCAAATACCTCCAAGGAAAAGTGCAGCTTCTTACAGGTTATGATATTTTCTATCTTTTTTATTTGCATTTGTATGAATATTTTCGCAACTTGAGATGATTGATATGCATGAGATGTGATATGAGTTATTAAAATTATGACTTGATGGTCACATTGGATTTTGCTCTCTATTGTAGATGTCCGTGCAAGTATTAATATATATATATATATATATATATATATATATATATATATATATATATATGTTTCTGATTTCCCTCTCTTTGACTAAGTAGCCGTTGCAAGTTTTAATTAAATGTTTAATTTTCAGCTGTCCTAAAAGCATTTTATCTGACTTTATAGTTCTCCATCAAAACAAATGCAGAAATTTATTTTCTGAAATATGACTTTTGATTGCAAGGATTAATCATAAATAACACATTTATAGTATGATAAATTAAATCCATTCCCATCCTTATCCAAGGAACACTAATGTTCTCCAAACTGCCCCAAAAGTTGGTAAACAATCCAGTCGTAATCTTCCGGCACTGTACGACAATGAGGTAACAAAATAGTCTTTCCTTCACACAAAATACTCATATTCATAGTTAAATCATGACCTAAATAAGCTGGAAATCTTTTGGCAAGAGAAACCTCACCATACCAAATATACATCCCATACTCGATCAAAATCCTGTACAGGGTACCAAATTATTATAATAGGCTTCGATGTACTTTTTTCACAACAATCATTCTGTTGTTTATTGTGCCCTCGTACATATATATGCATCCATAGACAAATTGTAATTATGCAGATACACATGAATGTTGGACAATACCATTTGTAAAGAAAGGTTGTTGGAACAATAGCATGCAATGGCATCTTCAGTGGGTACCACTTGGAGGTGTGCTTTGCTAATTCAACTGTTGTTTCATTTCCTCAATGAAAAATATCTACTATTTCCCATGTTGATCTGTTAGTGCACATTGGGGTGCATTTCTCCAAAACTCATTAATGAAGGAGAAGAATCTACTTGTAGTAAAAGGTGTGGTTGTTCCAATAGGTGCATTGACAATGCTGCTAGAGTATATCTTGGTCCCATAGATGTCTCTATGAAGCAGTCTGTATTGGTGAAAGGGAGTTTGCACAGCTAAATCAACAAACTAAAAAGGAAAAGTTTCGAGCTTTACAAAAAGCCAAATGTAGAGGAACCTAGATACTACGCCCACTTTGTTCACATAACTAACAATCTTGAGATTCCAGGTGATACAATCAAATGAGTTTCTAACAGAACACTGGAGAACAGGGGTGACAAATATCGCTAGTGGAGAGAAGCTAGCATTGATCATAATCACTAATCACAGTTGAAATGGGGTTTTGAAACACTTTGTTTATCTCCCATCGCCATCAGTAGCAGAAATTGATCTGTTTCTGCAAGAGTAGGAGTTTGACTATTATTCAAGTGCATCCTTTTTCTTCTACTGGAAGATGGAGGGTTGAAAAAACTCAGAGACACAACCTAAGTCAAACACCTTCAACTTAGTCTGGAGATATAATTTATGCTTGTGGCAATTTTAGCCTGCCATCCAACGATGTTAGTTCACCTCCAATGAACCAAATTCCAGTAAACATATATCTAAGCTTAGAGAGCAAATGAGGATTCTTATTTTTTTCTTCAGAATATTGCACGTTCAATGCTTGTACAAACCATGAAAATGTTTCATGTAATGATGACTACTGAAACTGAAGACACTTCACCCCATGACCTCTTGAAATTTTGTTCTCTCTTCTGCATCTTTATGTTCAATCTGATTGTGGTTAGTCAATGCAACGTTTCTGCTTATTCAGTTCTCGCTATGGTCGAAGGAAATATCACAAGGAATGAAAATGCAACCTAAAAGCTTTGAGAATTGTGATGGATACTGCTGAGAATGTGCCATGTGTGTGCGAGAGAGCTAGGGCATTCCTCAGGTGGGCCTGCCATGTATATGCCAAAGCCCAAATTTCGGGTATGTATGGTCATCAGATGGGCCATGTGTACAAAGAAAGGATGGTTGGGAGAATTGATCAGTAGTCCACATTCAATGTACGCGTGGTGCACTTGATGACTGGATTGGTCTGATTTTCTGGTGATAGAAGATATGGTAGGTCCAGCACCTCTTGAGGAATCACTTGGATCTGTCACCCGTGGTACATTTTAGGACGTTGGATTGAGATCCTACTTTCATGGGTTGCCATAGGAGCACTTAAAAGCATTGCACTTAATGGAGACAGTTTCTAAATAATGATGTTTGTTCTAGGGCTGATGAATCGAATGTCAACAAATGGGCATGGGAAGGGGCATTAAAAGTAATCAGCAAAGGGGAGGAGGAGTGCATTATCAAGCTTGAAGATAAGACCACAGGTTCAATAATCTTTTAGTTACAATTAAGAGGAAACGAAATTGATGCAGTCTTAGACAATACCATTAATTCTATTAAGCGCATGGAATGTTTTAAGCAGGAGAGCTTTATGCTCAAGCATTTCTGAGAAACGGGGAGCCACATCCGGTGGAGCCTGTGATTGACAGCAGCAGGTTTGGTTCCGTTTGTTATTGGAACTAGGGTTAGTCTATGATATCTCAATACTCAATCGGATGGGAAAATTACAGTTTTCTCAATTATGTGTTTTCCTTTGGTTCAAATTACTGATATTGTACTAGGGTATGAGTTCTCATCTCTGAAATTTTATCCCATGCTTACGTATATACTTCGTTCTTCGGGTGGAAGAGAATATGGGTACATTGCTATTATCTTTTTGCCGCTGATTTATTCCTTGACATGCAAAGGCTGTCTTTTTTATTTATTTTTTTAAACTTAGAAGTTATGGCCCTCGATAGAGTGGAATGGCATAACAGGATTCATGTAGCCAACTCTAATTAGTTGGGAGAAGTCTTAGATGATGATGATGGTGTTCTTTTTTTAAAGTGTGCTCAGTGGGCTCATCTGGCACTACATGCTCGAGACATCAATTGTTGCAAACTTCCCTTTGTGGATAATGTACAATAGTTGTGCTAAAGTGTGCATGGGCCTGACCATGTTGGCATGTGAGTGATGTTGGTGATCACGTGTTGGCTTCCTTGCTATTTTGAGCAGCGAACTACTTGAGCCTGACCTTTCATGCATGTGGGTGCTTCATGCTTAGCACACAATAGTTGTGCTGAGGTTTGTGCGGGCTCTAACCGTGTTGGCATGTGTTGTTGTGGTAATCATGTATCAGTGGGTTGCTTGCTATATTGT
Source organism: Magnolia kwangsiensis (assembly GCA_037074715.1). Taxonomy (NCBI): domain Eukaryota; kingdom Viridiplantae; phylum Streptophyta; class Magnoliopsida; order Magnoliales; family Magnoliaceae; genus Magnolia; species Magnolia kwangsiensis. The sequence continues at coordinate 109,649,451 of CM073577.1, read as the reverse complement.
GCAGCCAACTACTTGAGCCTGACCTTTCATGTGTATCGGTGCGTCATGCTTAGTGTTTGCCTGGCAACTACCCCTCCATGAAGATACATTGCTTGCTCACCCTTGAGGCATGTATGTGATAGTCTATTAAATTGTGCGTATGGGAGTCTTGTGCTCCCATTGCCAGTCCCAAGCCCAGATAAAGGAGGGTTGCGTCAGGTTGGCAGATGTCGTCAAACTTATGCCATAACTTCCTTCTTAGAGTGGTATGGCAGAAAATGATTCATGTAGCTGTCCCCAATTAGTTGGGATGAGGCTTAGATGATGACGTAACAATGTTATCATATTATCCGAATCAGTAGATGATGACGTAACAATGTTATCATATTATCTGAATCAGTAGGTGTGCTTTGCTAATAGGGTATAGGTTTTTGAGAAAGAACCCAAGCTTATGACTTCCAAGCTGCCCTTCATGACCATATGAAGTATCCTTTTGTGAATTCTCGTTTTCTCCCTTTATGAAGTATCCTTTTGTGAATTCTCGTTTTCTCCTTTTGTTTGAAGAATTGCTATTTCAAACTGTTTCGTATGGTTGAACCTTTTGTTCATGGGCTTCGTGGACCAAATCACAATTTTGGTTATGAAGATCGAACTAGTAAATGCGACCATGTGAAATTGTTCCTCCTTCATGATCCAAAAGATACCTAAACAAAAAGAAGACTGCTGAAGAGATGGAGCAGCATTATCAGAAGACGTCCTCAATTGATTACAGTCTAAAAGAAGGGGAAACACTGGTGTTGCAAATAAAGAATGTAGGATTTCTTGCATCGAGGAAACTATAGGTTCCTGAGCGGCGGAAAATGTACAGTTTGCTGTCAATCCCAATCATGCATGTGACCCTTTGGTGATTCAAACTGTTAATATGATGGGCCCCATCCTCAGGCGGATGCCCCAAATAACTCCCAGAAAGGAAATTTTTGATTTGTCCATTTTCAGTTGAATTGGCGGACCATATATATCAAAAATGGACATATATACTTTACATATGGCCCTGTTCTTTCCTACAAAAAAGCCATTATTCCAATACTCAATTAGGCAGCCCATGCATCATGAATGTAGATCTTGGGATTATTCCAAAGTGCCTATTTTGTGCGTATGAGGCCCACTTTGTCAAGGGGGATATTATCAAATTCCGGGCAAGGCCTGATTGGGCCCATCCACCCAAACAATTTTTCCTAGCTTGAGCTTAAGGCTGGCTATGCTAGGTCCACACGGTGCTCAGGACATGATGGCCAAGGCTAGTTGCCACCCCTACACATAAATCTACATCCTCCTTTTGCCTCTACCAAACGGGGTTCACAAGTGGAGAACAAGTTTTGCTGAAAAGGAATTCCAATGATGAAGGGGTGGTGGGCCACACTTGTAAATTGAACAAGTTTTGCTGAAACGGAAAGCATCAACAAACCAAAATATGAATATGAAGATAATTCCGTTTAAAAAAAATTCCATATTAACCTGTTTGTTGTAGCAAAAGTGATTTCCATACAAATGTTAAAAGATCAAATGATTAACATGTTTTGTAAGCACAAAAACCTAGAATTAACAGTCCCATTTCCCATAGATATGGAAATAGATTTCCATTCCACATTTTTCCATTGTTTCCACCAATCCAAACAAGGAACCATGGCACACTCCATATAGTAAATGAATCCTAATCACACAAAGATGAACAAACAACCTTGTTAACAGTCAGAAGGGAAGCAGCACAAACAATTACGGCACTCCTACAAGGAGGAATATACAACAGGATGCACTCTATGCTCAGGGCATTGCAGTATAAACTTTTAATAGCTATAACAAGGCAATAATAATGTCACAGTTGGGAATTCTTAACTAACAGAATTTCATAATTATTGTTCTGCATAAAATCAAAAAATACAAAATCAGGTGAATAAGTAAGAGTAACAATTCCAAGTGAAAACGGAAAGGGTGCCAATCACAAGTCATCCATGTAATTGCTTCCCACCCAGCATTGCAAAATGGTTAGTTTTTGTTGATTAAAGTAGTTCTACTAACTCATCGCCTTTTCTTGCAAAATGGTTGGTTTTCATTTATTAAAGAGCTTTTGCTAACTCGACACCTTTTTTGATTGGTTCAAATTCACAGAGGCATATGGACCCATACATCCAAGTTCGAGGCCCTTGATTTTTATGCCAGAAGATTCAAACAACATTACTCATCTAACGGATCCCTCATACATCAAACATGTCACATTATGACACGTGCGCACATGGAATTAGCAAAATCTCTTAGATAATAGTTTTATCAGGAGTATGTAAACTGTTGCAACAAAAGGGTTTGAAAAAACTCATTGGGATATAACCAACATCCAATACTACTCTTCACAAAAACAACTTACTTGATAACCACACTATCACTCAGCATGCTCCCCATATCAGACCTACTGATAGTCTCTGTTTTGCATTGGGGGCAAATCTCTCCCTGGCATATCTCTTCCCTGATAAGTATTGCCACTTGGAATGTTTCCCACATCTCTGTTTGGCATGTAGTTGTTCTGGTACTCTCTGTTCGGTATCTCCCTGCTTTGTTGAAAATCCCTATTAGGCATATATCCAGGGCCACTGTTAGGCACGTTCGAATATCCCCCGCTCGGCCCACCGCTGTTGGGCATGTTAGAATACCCCCCGCTCGGCCCACCGCTGTTGGGCATGTTAGAATACCCCCCGCTAGGCCCGCCGCTGTTGGGCATGTTTGAGTATCCCCCACCTGGACTACCACTGTTGGGCATGTTTGAGTATCCTCCACCCGGAGCACCGCTGTTGGGCATGTTTGAGTATCCACCACCTGGAGCACCACTGTTAGGCATGTTTGAGTATCCTCCACCCAGTCCGCTGTTGTTGGGCATGTTTGAGTATCCTCCACTTGGTCCGCTGTTGTTGGGCATGTTTGAGTATCCTCCGCCCGGTCCAGCATCTCTATTAGGCATGCCCCCGGCAACATTCTCTCTAGGAGGCATTGAGCTCTGCACGTCCCGGTTCTGGAAATCTCGATTGGGCATTGGAGGTGCATCTCTGCTTTGAAAATCACGGTTCTGCATATTCTCTCTTCTTCTCTCAAAGTTCCTTGATCGATCGAAATTGCGAGGCCTATCATTGCGTCTAGACCTCTCATTTGCACGTGCATTGTTTCGAACCCATTCCTCATGGTATTTAGGATCATATGGAACAGCTTTTCCATCTATGAAAGGTTCCCCTGCCAGAACACATCCATGCGATACAAGAACAAATCAAAACTATATTAGAAAAAGGAATGACACCTCAAATTCTCAACCAATAACTAGCCATAAACATAGCTAGGAGACAACAAGAGTTCATTAGGCCTTGGAACAATCAAATTCTCAACCAATAACTAGCCATAAATATAGCAAGGAGACAACAAGAAAGCTAAGTTTCACACACAAATGAGAGGACAGGTCAAGCATCTGAACCAGATCTTTGTTGGTCTCACACACAAACCTATGGTGGGCGTCCCACTCTCAATTGCTTCCTTTGGTTTGGCTGACCTAAGTCATGGATTGGTCTAAATTTTGGGCATCTAGTGGAAGGCGTGGATGTCCAACACATCATGGTTGTCTGATACACCTAGTAAACTCCAGTAAGGTTGACCTTATTGGAACATATTCTGTATGTGTGCGTGTGTGGATAGGTTCATCTACCAGTGGATATAATTAGATAATCCATAAAATAGTCATACATACTGCAAAGAACATAGAACAACATACAAATGTGTCTATACAATTCAAAATGCATTCATGTATGGATGTATTAATTATGTAAACTTAAAATGATGCACCATGCATGAGATCCATCCAAACCGAACTCAGAGAAAGGAGAGTACTTAGCAAGTAAATAACTTCTATCATTACCTCCATAATCTTTATTCTTGACATCCAAGTAAGAATCAGGAAGAACCCACCGAACTCTTGGCAAAGCTGCATTTAAAAAAAAAAAAATCAAGACGAATTGCATTCTCGAATCTAAACCGAAAAAACAGTTATGAGGTAACTATGTTTGGGTATACGCTTAATCTTGTAAGAAAGTTCCTCCGAGACAAGGCATCCGAAAGCAAAGTAGTGCTTAGTTGATACCGAGTAAATTGACTTTTTTGCTTCTTCTTCACTGCATAGACAAACAAGGAAAACAAAAACAACAACTTAGAATCAACTCACTTCATACCCAATAATATTTCTAAAATGCAAACATGTGTATTACTAAAATAGTATGTGTCATGCCCCAAAATCTGGGTACAGAGTGTGCACCCTTAGAGACCCGAGTTTTGGTTTGTAACTCGTACACAAAGTGTACCAACTTCATCCGTTGATCAGTTTAATTAGAGGGGAGAATTACATTCATTCTAAGTTCCACCCAATTTCATTGAATTGCAATCACGTATACATAACACTTAGCACCAATCAACCAGGCATATATAAATCTTCACGATCATTCAAATAACATAAATCTCAACCATCATTCATTTGTTATATTATCTTAATATAAATATATTTATTCTAGACTCACAATGTCTCAATCAAATACATATAAACAATTGCTTAAAACCCCACAATCGATGCCAAAATGCATTGTATGCCAATCAAGGGATATATTTACAAGAAAGAAAATCCCCGTAGTCAAATGATACATTTACAATAAAAAACACAAGCATATAATATGCATTCCTCTTAAAAGTGAGTGGTGAATTACGACTACCATTGGCTACATAAAAATAATTGCAAGAATGATTAATAAAATAAGGACCTATCAATGTTCCAATGGATATGCCCAAAAGGAAAAATAGAGTAGATGGTATATAATCCTCTTACAAGTGTGTGACCTATGATATCCATTGCGTATATGAAACAATTGCTAGAAAGATGAATAAACAGAGAGATAGGGACACAATATCATTGTTTTGAACTAATCAGACACTTCAATTATAACACTTCAATTATAGCCTTACTTTCTGCTTCATTATCATGTAAATAAATGCGACTGGAACAATCATGATTGAAAAATAATTAAGATAGAGACACAATATCATTGTTCTGAACTAATCAGACACTTCAATTATAGCCTTACTTTCTGCTTCATTATCATGTAAATAAATGCGACTGAAACAATCATGATTGAAAAACAATTAAAAAAATTCTAATGCATGATAAACAAACAAATTGAACCATTTGTGATAGATAGTTACGGTGTAATGATGGACCGAATATTATACTATCAGTTGTGGGCACCACAATGGTGGGTCAGGCAAATGTCCAACCGGTAGTCCAGAGTCAACAGGAGAAAGGTAATGCATCACAAACAAACAAATTGAACCATTTGTGATTGATAGTTAAGGTGTAATGATGGACCGAATATTATACTATCAGCTGTGGGAACCACAATGGTGGGTCAGGAAAATGTTCAACCGGTAGTCCAGAGTCAACAGGAGAAAGGTCTGGCCTTTGATCACTAACCAGGATCAATTCACTGTTATGAACTCCATGATATGGCCCATCTTTGTAGGGCCATGGTGTAAACAAGTGCAATGATGTATGGATTTAAATAAACATAAACCATGGGGCCAATGCAAATGCAGAAAAAAAAATAAAAAAAAAAATAAAAATAACATACCCTAGTGCTCAATCGACTACGGGTTGTAAGTGACTTACAAATGAATTTCTTCCCCCAAACAGCACCCGTAAGTGACTTCCCTGTAAGTCACTTCCAACTAACCCAACTTACAGGCATCCACACAGGCCCTAACACATAATTACAATTAACCATAATGAAATCAACTCAGTTTTAGTGGCCTACCAAAGAGGCCTAAACGCCTTCTCAAAAATGGCCAGAAACCCATTTCAGAAGACTGAAAACACTATTCAATATGACTAAAAAATTCCATAAAAATGATTAATTGCAAATTTGAAGAGCAAGGTTCTTCTCGTTATCAGATGAACTCCTTTGTTAGCTGGCGTCTACCAAACACACCCTAAATGCCTTCTCGTAAATGGCCAGAAACCCATTTCGGAATTCCATAAAAAGATTAAATTACAAACACACAGAATAGAATTTCTTCACATATTTCCAAATTTGGAATACTCTATATAATACTTGTTCGAAACTGACACCAAACAAGATTCATTCCTAACTGATCCAAATATCAAAGAAGCCCCAATTCCAGATTTCTCAACAGGAAAAAAAAAAAAAAAAAAATCCAAATCGCAACAGACACATCCAAAGACAAATCCAAATAAAATCATCCCTGCCACAAAATCCTCAATTCCATTCAAAGAAAACACAACCAGACCCTAATCCCCAAAACCAAAACGCAAGCAAATAAAGGAGAACGAAAACACTGACCTTCCAAGGACCTGGGCTAGCGTCTTGATGTAGCTATCGATAATCTCGTCTCTTGTAGGGTTTCCCTCAGGCGGCTCCATGACGATGAGCCAGTGCTCGAAATCGCAGCCTTCCAATAAAATAGTCTCCTTCGGCGGACGGTTGCTCCAGTTCGGCGACGGGTCGTTCAACGAGGACGTCGTCGGTCGGGTCGAGAAGCATCGGAGGCCGGAAGCCGCCGGATAAATTCGGAGGCCCGGTAGGGCGGCGAGGAGGCGGAAGCGGAGGAGACGAGAAGAGCGAGAGAGATGAGAAGAGGAAGAGACAGAGCGAGAGAAGATAGTGGAGAGTGAAATGGTGGGATTTGACCTTAGGGTTCGTCCCAAGAACGCCATCGCCATTTTGCTCTGTTAAAACCCAAAACCCTAGAGAGGTGTCAAACCAGGGAGAGAAATGAGAAGCGGAATGTGGTTTTGAGCGGAATGGTTGAGTAGCGAGACTCGCTGCTGAAGTCACGCCACCAAGTTCCCAATATGATGTATGTTTTGTATCCACACCTTCCATACATTCTGGAGAGATCATTTTAGGGTAATCTCCAAATAATGAGTTAAATCCAAGGCTCTAGTAGAACCCAGCACAGAAAACATTGGGGATGGTGACGCCCACCGTTAAAAACTTCTAAAGGCCACAAAAGTCTTAAATCAAACTGATATTTGTGTTTTCCCTTCCTTTATGTCTTATTTAACTTTTGAACGGATTAGATTTTAAATAAACATTATGGTGGGCCTTAGGATAGTTTTAATGGTGGGAATCACTCTTCCCACTATTTTCTGTGGTGGGGTCGACTACAACTTTTAATCTGCCTCATTCTTTGCATATTGCCTAAAATGATATCGCAAAATGGATGGACAGTGTGGATACGACACATACATCATAGTGTGGCCCACAAAACTTGGTGACACTACTTCAGTAACCGACTCGCTGCTCACTCAACCTGTCAGTATCTAATCCTCTCCCGTTTTGAGGAGTTTTGCATCGATGGAGAGAAATGCGATGGTTTCAACGGAGGGAGTGCGGACATGTGCGGACATTTTCACACATGTGGAAGATCCAAACCATTCGAGGGTAGATGTGCAGCTATCATAGCCTAGAAATGATCCGCTCATTAGGGGAGAGTCACATGGCCCACCTGATAGGAGGCGCGGATTGGTTACTAACCCCGCCTGTACCTAGCTAGGGATGGACAGTCATATAGGCTCCCGGAGCCACCGAGTTGTATCCACGCCCTTCATCCATTTTGACTGATCATTTTAGGAGGGTTGGAGCTCAAAAGGAGACAGTGTACCACATCACAAATAGCGGAAGACTTGAACTCTTACAGTTGAAAACTTATTAGGGGCAAAAAAGTCTCAATTGTTAACTTTCAACTCACATTGATTCTTGTAGTGTGGTCCACTTGAACCTTCAACCTGCCAGGCTCATACTATAAAATGATCTTACAAGATGCATGAATGGTGTGAATAAAACATATGTATAACAAATGGGTCTCATGGAGCCCGTGATTGGACCTGTCTCTAGCCAAATCTGGGTTAGTATCCAATATGCGCCCCTCAACAAGTGGCATGGTGGCCCCGAAGCGGATTGTGTAATTAGCAAGAGTAAACTCTATGGGACCCGCCATGATTTGCATGTTTTATTCACATCGCGTGGCATCTCATTTTAGTGCATGAGTCAAAATTAAAGCATATCCAAGACTCTAGGACCACATTGCATGAAACATTGTGAAGTAAATGCCTAGCTTTAAATTTTTCTTAAAGGCCTACATAATTTTTAATCAAGTTAATATATATATATATATATATATATATATATATATATATATATATATATATATATATGAGTACCGGTCTCCCGCAGGCCACCTTCATGCGATCCAATTCCCACTGTAAAGTGGAAATTGGACTGCGTATTGAGCAAACTCTGTTGGGCCCACTGTGAATGAATGTGGTCTATCCACGCTGTTCATCCATTTCTCAAGTGCATTTTAATGGTTGAGACCAAAATTGAATCATTTCCAATGCTCAAGTGGACCCCACTATAGAAAACAGTAGGAAGATTGATGCCCATCGTTGAAACCTTTCCAAGGCCCACCATGGTTTTTTTTTTTTTTTTGAAATCCAACCTGTTTAAAAGTTAACAAAGACATTAAAGAAGGGAAAATAGAAATATAAGCTTGATTGAAAACTTTTTTAGCCTTTAGAAGTTTTTAACGGTGGCGTCACTCTCCCCACTATTTTCTGTGGTGGGGTTCACTTGAGCTTTAGATGTGGCTAATTCTTTGGATATTAGCCTAAAATGATCTCTCCAGATGGATTGACGGTGTGGATACAAAACATATATCATGTTGGGGCCACAAAATTTGGTGACGTTACTTCTCAACATGTCAATAGCCCATCCGCGCCAGGTCTCTTCCGGGGAAGCGGATTGCGTACTGAGTAAACTCTGTAGGCCAGCCGTGATCTGTATATTCTATCTGCTCCTTACATCCATTTTAACCGATAATTTGAAGGCTTAAGCCCAAAAATGAAGTATATCCAAAGCTCAGATAGGCCACATCACAGGAAGCAGTGTGAATTGAATGTTAACCGTTGAAAATTTTCTTGGGGTCCACAAGTTTTGGATCAATCTGATATTTGTGTTTTCCTTTCATCTATATCTTTGTGATCTTATGAACATGTTGGATGACAAATAAACATCACTGTAGAGGCTAGAAAGGTTTCAACGGTGGAAATTATTATTCCCAATGTTTCTTATTCTATGGTCTACTTGAGCATTGGAAATAATTCAATTTTGGTCTCAACTATTAAAATGCACTTAAAAAATGGATGGACAGCGTGGATAGACCACATCCATTCATGGTGGGCCCAACAGAGTTTGCTCAGTATGCAATCCGATTTCCTCTCTACGTGGGAATTTTCGGACCGCACCAAGTAGCATGCGGGATGGTTCGCAGGAGACCGGTACCCTATATATATATATATATATATAAAAGTTGGATGATAAATAAACATTTTGATTTTGCAGGCCGAAACTCACATTTTTTCGATCTGGGAGAAGATGCTTATTATATCCTGGAGCCGGATTTGCTGTAACCCTCTTGCAAATCAGTTTAATCACCAGTAGGGTGCGAATATCACCTTAAAGATAGCGACATCATAACACGCCTTAAGTTTACCTTTAGGTGATTAATGTTTTTTCTTTTCGCTTCAACCCTAACGGGTTATGCTTATTCCCACCGTTTCTTGTGGTGCAGTTCACCATAGCTTTAGATATGATTCAAGTTTGGAATCATACCGTGAAATGATTTGGAAAAATGGTTGTATTGCATAGATAAGACACATATATCCATAGTGAGCCACACAAAATTTACTCGGTGTGCAATCCTCTTCAGGTGGACTTCCTACCCCAAGCTCAGGCTAGCTTCACACCCGGCCTCAATCAATTAGCATGGCCATAGATATATAGTTGGATTAATTTTAAGCTTGGACTAAAGTTCCCAACCTATTGTTGGAGGGCTTGCATAAAACCTTAGGATCTAGCCCTCTAGAACAAACCAGAATTATGGAATAATAAAGTAATGAAATAAATCAAAGCAACAATCACATACCACACAAGAGATTTTTACGTGGAAAACCCTCAAAGAGGTAAAAACCATAGGACCTCGTCCAGATTAACAATCCACTATGAAGTAGAACGTTACAACCGATCACAAGTATACCATGCTATGATCAAACCTTCATCACTCATGCAGGACTGGATAAACAATAAGAGAAACAAAGAAAACTGAGAGATCTCACCGATTACGAGGACGTAGAAGCGCTAAGATATGGTAGATCACCTCCACGAACATAACCTTCCTTCTACAAGCTTCCTCTCTCTCTTTCTCTCTCTCTCTCTCTCTCTCTCACCCCTTTGATAGCCCTCTTGTATTTTTCATGTACATATCATACCCTAAAAAAACCCTAGAGACCTCTTTTTATAGTTTTAAAAAACTCCCTTTCGCATTCTGGTTGCCAAAGGACTTGCGACACGAAATCCGTGCAAAATCGAGAAACGAATCTACGTAACCACGACTGGTTGTGTGCCACCCATGACCGGTTGAGCACCACCTACGACTGGTCGAGACCCTTCTATGACCAGTCGAGCACCCCGGAGAAAAATAGTCCAAAATCGCTGGACTTTGAGTCGAGTTACGACTCGACCCTACGACTGGTCGAACACCAGCCCACGACCAGTCGTGCAGGGCTCACGACCGGTCGACGACAGGTCAAAAAACCCTATCACCTATCAGTCCAACCAGCCTAGTCGAGTTCAAATACATGCATTCTTTCATGATCACATGCAGCTTACCTATTGACCATGAGTTTTGTTTTTCAGAAGAGATGCTCCACACAATTAGTTGTGTATTTACCCAGTTGTGGGCGGGGCCTGACAAAATGTCTGTATAGCATCTCACCCATCTAGCATTGTTGCTCCATCATGAAAATGGGACATCTCAAAAATCAAGTTGATACAACCATCATATAGGCCACACTACAGAAAATAATGAAAAAAAAAAAAAAAACCTCCACATGCATCTGGGGCCATATGATGATTGGATCAATCTCATTTTTGGAGTGCTCCGCTTTCATGATCGTAAATATATATTTCCTAATCAATGGATGAATTATGACAGTTCTCCTGAGAAAAGGGTCAGAGGTAAATTAAAAATATTCACCTCAAAAAAAAAGAAGAAGACAATTAGTCAATTTTATGGGAGTGGATTAAGTGAGATCCAGATCCACCCACATGGGTGAGACCCCTCACCATGGGGCCGACTGTGATGTATGTGACTGCATCTACACAGTCCATCTATATTGAATAGTCATTTTATGGCATGATCTAAAAAATGAAGTAGTTCAAAATCGTTGATGGACCATAGTACATGAAACAGTGGTGATTGACCATTAAAAACTTCTTGTGGGACAAAAAAAAAAAAGAAGCTTTGGATCAAGATGATATTCGTGTTGTCTCTTCATCTACGTGTTTGTGATCTTATCAACAGGTTGAATAGCAAATAAACATTTCAGTGGAATCCATGAAGTTTTTAATGGTGAGGATTTTATCATAACTGTTTCCTGTTGTGTGGTCCACCTAAGATTTGAGTCAGCTTCATATTTTTGGATTATGCCCTAAAATGAGCTTTCAAAATGGTTGGAAGGTGTGGATTTAAGGCACATACATCACTATGAGCCCCACAGTCAGGGGTCCCACCCACGTCCGTGCATTCGGGCTCTCACCTAGGTCTGTACATGAGTCGAGCTAGGTCAAAAAGCTCGCTCGACTTGGCTCGTGTCAGCTCGGATTGACTTGGCTTGAATGACTGACTTGGTCGAGTCAAGATAAATTTCTGAAGATCGAGTTGAGTTTGAGTAGGGTGCATTTCAACTCGAACTTGACTTGACTCGAAGCTCGTACTAAAGCTCGACTCGGCTCAAGTATATATATATATATATATATATATATATATATATATATAGAGAGAGAGAGAGAGAGAGAGAGAGAGAGAGAGAGAGAGAGAGAGAGAGAGAGAGAGGGGAACGCTCACCCGCGAAGCAGTTCGTACGTACTACATACGAACTTTTTTGAGAACCCATCATATGTGATGTGGATCCAAAATCTGAACCGTTCAAGTGAAGTAGCACCACGTGAAACCCCTTAGGCCCAAGTTTTACTTTGATCTAAAACTTTGATGGGCTATGAAAATTGAAACCATTTTCTTCCCTTGATTTGCATTTCTCTTTGCTATGGCCCACCAGAATTTTAGATTGGGGTGAAAATTTGGCATATAGGGTTTCATGGGATTCCGCATCACATGGACCGGTCAGATTAGACACCCATGGCATGTGTGCAAAGGTGCGCACGTGCATAGGTGCGCAGGGGAGCATGTCTCTCTCTCTCTCTCTCTCTCTCTCTATATATATATATATATAGAGAGAGAGAGAGAGAGAGAGAGAGAGAGAGAGAGAGAGAGAGAGAGAGAGAGAGAGAGAGAGAGAGAGAGAGAGAGAGAGAGAGAGAGAGAGAGAGAGAGAGAGAGAATATGTCTTGGTTTTGGTCAATGCGCCGATTTTATACCCATTAGTTTGGTTGAGAGGTTCTACACTCACAGAGATTGATGATCTCGATTTACTTAGAAAATAGAATTTGTATAAAATTATTATAATGCATTTTTTTAACATTGCTCGGAATGCAGCTTGATTCATCGTTTTCTGGTGGTAGAAGCTTTTTTTTTTTTGGATGTATGTTGAAAGTAATGGTGGAGCATAAGCCCACCTGCAGTTATGTATTCACCTGCCGTGTGTGTTTCAAATCCTGGACGTGCAGCAGATGGGCCTCATTGAGCAGATTAGTTGGCCTAAAATCAGGCTAGTCGGCTCATCAGGCAGGCTGTACGTATATGTTGAATTTGTTGCACCATTATTGAACCATCCCTTGTTCTAATACATGCTTTGCTGATGCACGTGTACCACTGGATGTCCCACATCCATGCCGGTGTGGACGGGCTTGTGGGCCCAAGCAAACTCTGGAAGTTGGTTTCATATTTCTGAGGTGAGGTTATGGGTCTCGGACGTGGAGAATGGGTGAAGAAGTTGACAAGTTTGTGGTGGTCACCTGCAGCCCTGTTCAAAAAGTTTTTGTTTGGTGAGGGCCCGAGCCGTTGAGAGGGCATCTACACAGTAGTACCTTCCTGATAGACGGCCTGGATGCTGCACATTTATGTACCCTGTTGTGTCATGTGCTGGCATGGTCTACACGAGCTAGGCTAGCAAAATTTTCAGCACTGGATGATGATTTTGTAACATTCTCGGATCCAGTTATTTTCCAATCTGTTTATAGTAAAAGTTTGATAACAGATAACTAATCTACTGGAGAAGCCTCCAACTCCAATGACAGTTGCAAATTATCAAAAGCAACAAGTGAGGTTTCTACAAGCATATTAATTGCGAATGGTTTCTGATGATGATGAATGCTTATCAGGTCATGTGGCAATAATTCAGAAAGAAGCGTTTATGCTGCGTAAGGGGAAAAAATAATTTGAAACTTGGGCATGCGAGCAAACTGCGTTAAAAAACTGGCCGATGATTTGAAATTGGTTTTTTTAATTTAGCCAGTATAATTTCAATTAATTTATAGAGCATGTCCAACTTCTGAATACGTTGTGTCATAACTCTGTCAAAGTATCTAATTTCTAAGGGTGGCAGTGGGCCAGGCTAGCAAGCCCAACCTGTCTTTGTAACCAGGCTTGGACCTATATTACCTTGGCGCATGATATAGGCTTGGTTAATTTTCAGGCCAGGCATGGGGCTCAAGTCATTTTAGCTGAACCCAACTTCATATGGCCCTGTTCTTTCCTACAAAAAAGCCATTATTCCAATACTTGATTAGGCAGCCCATGCATCATGAATGTAGAATCTTGGGATTATTCCAAAGTGCCTATTTTGTGCGTATGAGGCCCACTTTGTCAACGGAGATATTATCAAATTCCGGGCAAGGCCTAATTGGGTTTGGGCCCATCCACCCAAACAATTTTTCCTAGCTTGAGTTTGAGGCTGACTGTGCTAGGTCCACGCGGTGCTCAGGACGTGATAGCCAAGGCTAGTTGCCAACCCTACACATAAATCCTTTTTTTTTTCTGGGTTAGCTAGTTAGTACACACCCATGTCAGCACACACACTCCATGTTAGCCACCCCCGCTAGGGATCAATACCAAGACCTCAAGTGTTGAAACGAGGTATCTCCACTCAGTCTGCCAGTTGAGCTATGTATCCGGGTGTCCCACACATAAATCCACATCCTCCTTTTGCCTCTACCAAACGGGTTCACAAGCGGAGAACATGCACAAGTGCGAGATATGGGTCATTTGTCAGTTAGTCCCAATATAGAAATTCCAATGATGAAGGGGCGGTGGGCCACACTTGTAAATTGAACAAGTTTTGCTGAAAAGCAAAGCATCAACAAACCAAAATATGAATATGAAAAATCAACTGTCCCATCAGAGAAGATAATTCAAATTCCATATTAACCTGTTTGTTGTAGCAAAAGTGATTTCCATACAAATGTTAAAAGATCAAATGATTAACATGTTTTGTAAGCACAGAAACCTAGAATTAACAGTTCCATTTCCCATATATATGGAAATAGATTTCCATTCCACATTTTCCCATTGTTTCCACCAATCCAAACAAGGAACCATGGCACACTTCATTTAGTAAATGAATCCTAATCACACAAAGATGAACAAACAACCTTGTTAACAGTTAGAAGGGAATCAGCACAAACAATTACGGAACTCCTACAAGGAGGAATATACGACAGGATGCACTCTATGCTCAGGGCATTGCAGTATAAATTTTTAATAGCTATAACAAGGCAGTAATAATGTCACAGTTGGGAATTCTTAACTAACAGAATTTCATAATTATTGTGCTGCATAAAATCAAAATATACAAAATAAGGTGAATAAGTAAGAGTAACAATTCCAAGTGAAAACGGATAGGGTGCCAATCACAAGTCATCCATGTAATTGCTTCCCACCCAACATTGCAAAATGGTTAGTTTTTGTTGATTAAAGTAGTTCTACTAACTCATCGCCTTTTCATGCAAAATGGTTGGTTTTCATTTATTAAAGAACTTTTGCTAACTCGACACCTTTTTTGATTGGTTCAAATTCACATAGGCATATGGACCCATACATCCAAGTTCGACGCCCTTGATTTTTATGCCAGAAGATTCACATAGGCATATGGACCCATACATCCAAGTTCGACATCCAAGTTCGACGCCCTTGATTGGTTCAAATTCACATAGGCATATGGACCCAAAAAGTATATTGGATCCAAGTTCGAGGTTTCGAATTTTTTTGATGAAAGGAAATGAAATAAATTAAGAAAATGATGTTTGAATGGTGAGGGTGCGATCTTTGACGCTATGGCCCACCAGGTGATCCGTTCAATCTCATTTTCTGGCTCAACGCCTAAAATGAGATGGTGAAAGGGATGGACGGCTTGGATTAGAGCAATACATCAGGGTGGGGCCTATGCAAGTGGGCCACCCCAAAAGTACTATTTGCTCTTTTTTTTTTTTTTTTTTACAAGTAGGGACGTCCAGCGTCCCAGACGCTGGACAGTGAACCCCCTTTAAAATGCACATGGTGGTGGGCCCTTTTGAAGTGGGCCACCACTAATGGATGATGGGGGTACAACATGCAAGGTGGGCCCCACTTGAAGGACTCTTGGACCAAATAAATACCTCAAGGTGAGGTCCATTCAAGTGGGCCACACAACTCTTGCATAAAAAAAATAAGATCAAATAAAATAAAATAAAATAAAATAAAATAAAAGGAATGAAAGAGAGAGAGAGACATGGAGAGTGGGACACGGCTTGTGATGGAGGGACCCCGACATTATGGGCCCTCCCTTTCATGAAATCATACATCAAGTGGGTCATTTTGCACATGTGACCATAAAAACTGAAGATCAACGGTGAGGATCCTTTTCCTACCAATATGGATGGTCTAGATGACCTTTCTAAAGAAAATAAACATCATGATGGGGTCCATGGAGAATGGCCCCATCATGGAATGATCATGATGATCCAAGTAGTCCATCGACCACCTTTTAGGGTCCCAAGTGAGATCCACACCATGGATCGGTGGGCCTCACTTGGCCCGTCATAAAAACAGATAAATCTACCCTATAGAGGCACCCACCATCCGATCTTCTCGCTCCTAGGGGTTCCTTGGCACCTTAGCTTCAACTTCAATGGTTAAGATGAAGAAAGGAGGGTTGAGATGAGAGATTTTGGGGTAGGAAGGTGGGCCACTTGGAGCTTAGGAGAGTTTGGAAATCTCCATACGTATGGAGCTTGGAAGTTGCTTGGAGGTTTGAAATGAGAAAGAGAGAAAGAGAGAGAGCGATGTAAAGGGAGAGAGAGAGTGATGGATGGATGTGGTGAGTGATGTTTGTGTAAGAAAAATTTAACTTTTGAGGTTTTTGTGTAAGAGAGGTATGGCTGGTGAAGACTTTTGTGGCTTTTTGTGTAAGAGAGGTATGGGTGGTGAAGACTTTTGTGGTTGCTTGGGAAAATGGAATAAAGTGATGTGTACTTGACATGTGATGGCTTGATGGGTTGATTGATTGATGGGATTGATGTGATTGATGTGACACATCGTAGAGATTTCCTTGGATTTCGCAACGCGTGACATTTTCTCGCACCGAACGTTGGCCCACATCTCTTGACCAGGGTATCGCCTCGGCGCGCGAGTCGCGGCATCGGAACCGCAACGACGGCGCGGTCGCTATGGTATTGGTCTCGGGCTGAGTCGACTCGGGTTGTCGGCACATGAATCAGGGTCGTGCGTCGATATCGGTTAAGGGTCGAAAGTTGTTGGAATTCGACCGGTAAGACCGCAGAAGTCTACGGAAAGGTACGGACCAAGATACGGGTCTTACAGTCAAGTAACCCAACTGGCTATTGTATGTTCACCCTGTATGAGTCATAACTGCTTGAACCTAGGGTACTGAACTTACCATTGAAAACTCTGTTAACCATGGTACCTTGATCTATAAAGACTCATGAGCTGGGCATGGTGGTATGGGATACTGTGGTCGAGCTGTCGGCCTACGCTGGGGCCACAAACCTCCCCGTAGTGACTAGTGTGCACCTATGACTCGTGAGCAGATTATGGTGGTATGGGATAATATATTCTTGCTGTCGCCCTACACTGATCAGGTGACGAGCCCTTTGTAGTGACCTCTAGCGTATTCTGAGTCTACGGGAGGTGACGACCCTTCTTTAGCGACGAGAGTACATTAGGCCTGCATTGATAAGGTGATGGGGGAGCGGTGCAATGAGTGCGAGCAACAGCCCTGACAGCCCTTGCAGCGACCTACAAATATAACATCGTATGTGATCTCTAGGAGTGACGACCCTAGACAGGATCTGTGTTGGGATTGATATAAGGGAAGTACCTTAGTTTCTCAATACTGCTGAATGAAAGGACTAATAACAACTCGGTAATCATTATCCATATCGCATTGCATGTGCCTGGAAGATGTGGAGAACTAAGGAATGAAAGCATGCCGCGGGCGTAAGATGGTGCCGTATGAGGGAGTATGTCGGTGAGGGCATCCATCATGTCATTTCATGCATACATTAACAACAGTATCTAGGAATGTTTGATTTATTGCTTTACTATTATCGCGTGATTGATTTGATAACATGCTAATCTTTGCTCTATTATTCCACTGAGTTGATCACTCATTCCCATGTTACGGGATGGTGTTCCGGACACTCACTAGTCCCTATTTTAGTTTCAAATGATGGCGCTACTTGTGAAGTGGAGCCGGACTTATATGATGATGAGGAGAACTTCTCCTCCGTGTTTTGATTGACGGGATTACAGAGAGGTTAATTAGACGCCTTGACACTTGTCATTTTATATTTTTGGAGCACTCATGTATATTCTTTTCTTTCCATTTTTGGAGTATACATGTATTTAATTAACCTGGTAACATGTTCACACTTTGGAGACTTATAATCAATTATATATTTTATGTATTTATCACAGTCTTCCGCTTGTTAATTTAATTGTCTCTGGAGTATGATATGCTTTTTTGGCTTAGTCTCAAGCTTGTTTAATGCCATTCTACAGACAACATGCATTTATCATTATCTATGTTGCATAAGTGACGTTCTGAAATTTGGGAGTTGGGTTTCTACCCGACCTCCGATTTTCGGGGTGTTACATAAGACTTCTGTTTTGTTCATTGTAAATGTGAGTAACAATCTTATTTTTGAGTTGTAATCTGAGCCACCCATCCATAGTTGCAGGCAGAATTATTCATCAAACATAATCTGCTAAGGCATAGAATTTCCTAAGTGTGGTCCCCATGGTTTGCAGATTCAAACTATTGATCTTATAACCTTTTTTCCCCCCCATTGAATATGGTTTTTGACCATTGCCTATTTGTTGGTCATCATCTAATATGGAGTCTTTGGTGGGGTGGAATGTAAGATCACCATTTTGGATTATCAATCATTGGGGCACACATTTCTGATCAGCAAACTGCACGTTCAGTTATTGCAGCAGCTGCACCATGACATTTCCATGTTAGTTTACCCGATCGACTGCGATAGATCACATCCCATTTCAAATATGTGGGGACACATTTTGCTAATCTATCAAAAATTGAGGCAGCAACGTTTGTTCTTCCTACAAATTAGTTTCCAGGAACTTGCAGATAGCATGTGAATCTGTTAGGTGGAGATGCATTTTCGAGCTTTCACAAGCATGGATGGATGGATGGCAGTCATGTGCAAGTGAAATTGTTCATGGATGGACATGGGCCATGCCTAGTTGCATTCAATCATTCAGACAACTAGGTAGTGGGGTTACTTATCTAGTAACCATGTGGATGATGATGGGCATTGCTTTCGGCATTGCTTGCCATTCAAAACTTCGTCCCTTTACATCTATCCCAATTCAGAATTTTCAAATGAGATATAATTCCCAACAAGATTGGATGAGTGGTTGATTCATTTTCATTTTTCTTACATGTCATCATCTCTAGTTCTAATTGCTTTCTCTAGCCTTATTATTATTATTATTATTTATTTTTAATTTTTATACAATGCTTAAGATATTGTTAGCTTGCAGGTAAACCATGGTATTTTAACATGTGATTCCACTGGCGGGCCTTAGATTGCATTATTCTAACTAGTGTTTTCAGGTGATGGTGGACCACTAATGTTGAATTGGGAAAAACTTTTCCTATATAAGGCATTTCAATAACCATGCATTGCAAATTGCTGACAATTATCCTTACAGTGTTTGGTTGGTCCCAACCCTCAATATGGGCAATCCATCAAATGGGTCCATCCTTGATTCTCCTCTCTCTCTCAAAAAAATCACTTTTGACTAGATGATCTTAACTATCCAATCAATGGCTAAGGAAATTGATGGTTTATATTATTCATACTACAAACAGTCCATTAATCTAGACATTCCATGATTTGGGTTCTGAGCTTGATTGTCCATTCATTTTTCCATACAATCGCGGGTCATGAGCCCAAAAATGAATGGGTGTTCAATATTCATTGTTTCATCTTATGTAATCCACATAAGATTTGGATCTTCCTTTTTTCAGTCTCATGCCCTAACATGATGTAGAAAAATGGATGAATGGCATGGATGAAACACATACATCATGTGGTGACCCACACAACATCGTCAGTAGGCAATCCAAGTTCCTCGTGATATGCCCATGAAAAGTTAAAGCTATTCAAAAACTAGACTCCAATGATAGTCATAGATGCATGTGTTTAGAATTAGATCCGTGAATGGGTGAAAAATAATTTTATATATATATATATATATATATATATATATATATATATATATATATATATATATATTTGTAAGGTGCAGGTTCAAAATGAACCCCTTGTTTAATCAGGATCCGGATATAATAGATAGGGAGTGGATGACACTAAGTTTTTCGAACCCTCGTTTTATTTCTAGAATCAGAAGCTTTTTGAAGTTTGCATGAGAACGCCTTTTTGGTAGAGAAACCATTCTTTGTCCATGCGCCACTTGCAGATGTTAGGAACCAAATGCAGTTGTCCATTGTGAACCATTGGAGGAGGGAGCTTTTGTTATTATCCTGACTGAGATTATACATCTTGACACTCATTTGTGGAAAGAAGATGGGTTCGCATCTACACTTGGAGAGGCCGATCCGGGATCATTTGTGAAATGGGGGAAGGAATCTTTGAGATTTCGATAGTTTGAACAAATTTATTACTCTATAATTAAACTTGGTGTGGATGATTTTTTGAGTTACTTTATATGATGTTACACTTGTTTTTTCCTTAATTTTTGACTAATATGGCACTTTATAGTTCAATATATTGATGATCTGCATGTTTTTTCTAGTTATTCTATATGTTGTTTGGTTTGGTTTTTGTAATTTTGAATGGTTTTTGTAATTTTGAATGAATTTTCTACTCTATATTTAAACATATTAGACTCCATTTGGTCGTTACAAAAAGCCCCCTTTTAACTCCACCAATGCTACTCCTTGCATTGCCGGTCCCAAGCTCGGGTAAAGGAGGAGAAAGAATGGGCATTAAGGTGAGTTGTGTACTTTTCATTCATTTTTTGAGAGGCACTTTTAACATGCTTGATGGTTAATTTCAAGAGTTTTCCAACTAACTTGAGATTTTTATATGCAGGCTGATGTATTTTTAGCCCCACAGATCAATGTTGCCACTACAATGTCTTTTCCAGGTCACATTACAAGAAGAGCAAACCAAGTAAAAAGAAGTCAAGGCAAGCACTTGGTGTGTCCTCATCGACATTACAGGAAGCTCATGACATATTTGGGGATGTTGATGAACTCCTAATGCTTTGCAAGCGAGGTCTTCTGAAAGGTGGTAGTTATGATGATTCTAGAGAGTGGAGGAAAAGTGGCTTGAGGATGAATTTGAACCCTCTATTCTTGCAGAGAAGTATATCATTGAAAAGGATGATCAAATACGAGAAATTGAAGTGCCTGAAAGGATCCAGGTCACATTATATGTTACTTGCCATATCCTCTTTCCTTCCTGAGATGTTGTTGACTATTCATATGCAAGTTGTCTTTAGGCTTCTCAATGAATACCTCATTCCAATTCAAAAAATAAATAAATCTTAACTGCAACATGCTCCCCCCCCCCCCCCCCCCCCCCCCCCCGCTTTGTGCAGTTATTTGAAGAAGTTATTAGCCCTGTTCCGACAGATGACACAAGCATAGAAGAAGAGAGCACTTGGATATATAACCAACTTTACTGTCTCTAATAGTTCCCCATTTTTTGGCAACATGCTTCTTGTGGATGAAATTAACAAGGAAGACATTGGAAATGTATTAGGGATGCTACATGTCCAGAAGTTTGATGTAAGGTTTCATTGTTTTACATTTTGGAAGATTCTTGACATTAACATATGGTTTGAGAGTGATATAAGCAATTTTGAATCCAATATTGTAGATTCCTTTTATTGCTACTTATTGGAAGGAGCTATGCCTTAGCCTACTGAAAGACCCTGAGCAAGATTTGGCAGATGGTGAAGATAGAGCTGAGAGAACGCCTAAGCTGAAGTGGCATAAGGTAATTCTCTTGCTCATGTATTGTCACGCCCCAAACCCGAAAATCGGATTCACATGAATCCCGATTGCCGAATCCGGTGCCGACAGCCTCCATAGTATCCCATTCTCGGCTCCTGACAATCAAATGCCAGATTTCGATCCTGGGATCCTACAAGGAGGATTTTCAGAATGAATTTTTTTTTGTAATGTAATGGAGCATAACCACAAGCATAACCAAGTCACAAAACAACATCACCACATATCCAATATATCAAAAACTTAAGTACAATGAGGAAAGGAAAATACAAGGTGATCAAAAGCTCAAAAAAAGTCCTGATACGCGCTCCTGCCTCAGCGCTGTTGCTGTCCAACGCTACCTGCACGCAATTGTCATGCATAAGCTTACAAAAGTTTAGAGGGTGGTGTAAGTGTGTACGCAAGGCAAATGCCCAGTGTACAGTATCAGAGCAATGTGGAAGTATGCGGTAAGTCCATAGAATCAACCATGCCAAGGCTATGTAATGCAAGACGTGAATGTTATCGGCCATACCAAGATCATGCGATGCGAGATATGAATGTCATTGGTCACACCGATGTAATGCAAGGCCTACATAGCCGAATGTCATATGCGAAATGTAATCCAAGCAAGTCGGTACTACTCAAGTACACATATCAGTACAGTTCCTCTCTGGATATCACCGGGGTCTAATACACTTCACAGTGACTGCCACCTCCCTAGCTGCACAGTCAAGAAAGTGGAATAGACCTCACTATCTGCCTGACCAGTAGTCTGCCAATACGTACCCGGCTCGTCGATAGCGGACTCATTTGTGAGCTGGTCAAACTCAGCCTAGCTTATAGCCCCCTTACTCAGGCGGATAAGGCCACACCCCCTTCCAACCAACCACGACACAGTGGGAGATGCGGCCTACTAGTATTCGACACTCGGGCGCTCGTGTATCCTCTCGGTCTAGACGTTGGAGCATTTCCTGGTACCAAAAAGGTTCTAAAACTTTCACCCAAGGACATCCTAAGTGCCCACAGTGTTAGAATAAGTATTTTCGGTATCCAATACGGCCGTCCACTATGTACCTGTGGAGCCACGGCCCTGATGTTGCTAGGGCGTATAGTGATCAAGTCACACATATGCGAGATGCATGAATCATGCCGTCAAATCATACAGAAATTCAGCGTGTACTACGCGATCATGTGGGGTACTCCGTCTCATAACGGGTCCCATAAATGGTCTGCCCAATGGCGTATGCTATGATCAATCACTACTCAATTCAAGCATACATATGATGCGTATGGGCATGAGTCATGGGATTATACTAAGCATATTATAAAGCGATGAACAGTAACGAGTATGGGCCTGTCAATGGGCCCTAAGGAGAGTTACAATGCGGACATTTAACCAACATTGTACTTATAATGTGGACGTCAAACCAACATTGTTCCTTAGGCACGACCTGCCATAAATATCATTACACGAACCATGAGGAACGTACATTGTAATGGACCCTAAGGACATCCGTTGGGCCCCAATCAATGGGCCTTATATACATCAAATGGGCCGTACCACATGGGCCTTACATTCATCAAATGGGCTGCATTGATGGGTCTCACCAAGGAGCCTTATGTACATTACAATGGTTCATGACCCATGGGCCTTGAAATACATCAAAGTGGGCCTTACAACTTGGGCCTTAAATATATCAGATGGGCCTACACACATGAGTTTTAAATATACTAAATGGGCCACTCCATTTGTGCCCCATGTACATCAATGGGCTTAATCTCATGGGCTCTTTATGTATCAAATGGGCTTAGTCCCATGGGCTTTAGATATATACCAAAGTAGGCCTCAATGAATGACCATAATTAAGTAAATTGTGGGCCCTAAACACATACCAAGGTGGGCCCATTTGAAACATAGATCTGCCTCATTTTTAGCTCATGTCATGAAATGAGCTCTCAAAATAGGTGGACAGTATGGATGTAGCACATGCATCATAGTGGGGGCCCACATGAAGGCTGGATACATCAAGACTGGGGCCCACTGACCTTCCAACAGCCCCCGTTAAATGACTAGACGCTGTGGATAATACATACATTACAGCAGTGGGCTCCACCGTCTGGGCGGACGGTGGAAAACAAACATCACAGTGGGTGCCACCGTCGTGTACGGTGTGCATAAAGCACGTACAACACTGTGGGTCCCATGTGGGGCCCACCATAATGTTTATATGACATCCAACCCGTTGATAAGGTCACGCAGACCTGGTTGAAGGGAAATTACAAATTTCAGCTTGATTCAAAACTCCAATGGACCCACAGAGGTTTTCAATGGTAGAGTTCAATTCACACTGTTTCTTGTGGTGTGGGCCACCTGAGCTTTGGATGGGCCTCATCTTTGGGGAGGGCCCACCTCAGAAAGTGGGCCACCTTGGGGACAGGTCAGATGGCAAATAAACATCAAGGTGGGGCTCACACGGTTGGCCGTGGGACACCCTTAGCGTCCGCCGTCAGCCCACCTACTGGGGCGCCTGACAGCAGCAGACAAGCTGCTTAGCTTGTTTTTTTTTTTTTGTTTGGAAACCAATTTTTCTGGGATTTTTCTGAGGTAGGGCCCACATTAGAGAAATCCATCCCAGCCATTGGACGCCATGGCTCAAGACCGTCCAAAAGAGTCCGGTGTCCAGTATATTTTGGCGAATAAATAAGATTAAAGTATGTCTTAACTGATTTCAATGGTAAAAATCGTAGTTTTCTATGGTATGGACTGCTTGATTGTCGGATTGGCGTCATATTTTGTTTCAATGCCTAAAATGATCTGAGGAACGGAATGGTCGGCATGGATTGACTCAATGCATCAAGGTGGGGCCTATATGGGTGGGCATTCTCTTATGCTTGAGGAAAAATCAAGCTAATATTTGTGTTTCCCTTCCACGTCCAGCGTCCAGACGCTGGACGTTTCCCTTTTCCCTTTTTAAAAAAAAAAAAAAAAAAAGTTTAGGTGGGCCACTACAAGATGGATGGTGCATCTAAGATGGGCCTCACTCATGGAGGGCTTGGATAAAATGCATATTTCATGTGGGGCTCATTCAAGTGGGACACATGACCTCATCAACATTCAATAAATAAATAAAAATGAGAGGGAGAGAGAGAGAGAGAAAAGTGGGACACACGTGTGATGGAGGGACCCCGGCACTATGGGCCCTCCGTTTCAACCATCCAAACATACATCAATGGGTCCCATTGCATATGGGCCATCCAAATAAAAGATCAACGGTGGAGATCCTTCTCCATCCAAAATGAACGGTTTATATGACCTCTTAATGCAAGAAAAGTAAACATCATGATGGGGTCCATGGAGAATGGCCCCATCATGGAATGATTTGATGATCAAGATGGGCCATCAGCCCCATCTTAGGGTCCCAAGTGAGATCCAAACCATTGATCGGTTGACCTCACTTTGCCCATCTTAAAAACATGAAAAAGGAGCCTATGGAAACACCCACCACTTGATCTTCTTGGTCCGTTGGAAAGCCAGTCTCCTAGAACTTCACTTTGATGGTGGAGATGGGAAATGGATGGTTAGGATGATGGGTTTTGGAGTGGGAAGGTGGGCCACCAAAATCACATTTCTCTCATGGGAAGCCTTGGACGTGGGAGTGCTCTCCTTTGCTTGGGTTTGGTGTGGAAAAGAGAGAGGGAGATGGGATGTAAGGAGGAGTGATGGGGTGATGGTTGATGGATGTGAGTGATGGGTGAGGTGATGTATTAGTTGACTTTAGTAGTTGCTTGACTTATGGAGAAAGAAAACATGGTTGCTTTGTACTTGACATGAAGTGATTGATGGGTGATTGATTGATGTGATTGATTTGACACTTTGTAGAGACTCTTTTGGGAATGTAAACGCACGACGTTTTCTCAAAATAAATGCCGACCTACATCTCTTAGTCAGGGTATTAGATCGGTACATAAGTTGCGGCGTTGGAACCGCGGCGACGGTGCGGTCGCAATGATACAAGTCTTGGATTAAGCTGACTCAAACGTATAGAATACGACTTAAGGTCGTGCGCAACGTCGACTATAGGTCGCGGATTGTCAAAATTTGACGAGAAAGATCGCGGGAAGCAACGGAATAGTACGGATTAGGATACGGGTCTTACATGTATAGAGTGTGACTATTGCATTATGAGCTCATGGAGTGCTGAAGAGATAACTGCTACTTCTTTCCTTTTTCCAGAAACTTTGGCTATCCAGAACCTTGATAAAAAGTGGTTGCTTCTTCAAAAGCAGAAGAATGCTCTTCAGTTGTACTATTGTCACGCCCCAAACTCAGAAATTGGGCTCACAAAATTTTTGATCACTGAATCTATCGCCAACAGCCTCCGTAGAATCCCATTCTCAGCTCCCAGCGCCTATTCGCCAGGTTCCGATCATAGGATACTACAAGGAGGATTTTCAACATCAGTTTGTTTCATGATAAGCATAACCAAAGGCATAACACACAAACAACAACGAAAAACTCCATTACATTTCCACTATGATAAAAAACTTTACAAGTACAGTGAGCATAAAAGGAAATACAATGACGATAGACAAAAGCTCCAAGCTAATCTAATATGCGCTCTTGCCTCAGCGCTGTTGCGATCCAACATCACCTGCACACAACGGTCATGCATAAGCTTATAGAAAGCTTAGAGGGTGGTGAAAGTGTATGCGCAAGGTAGTAATATGGTCATGCAATATCAGAATAATGCCGAACATGCTGATAAAAGCTAAGAATACCATTAGCTGTACCAAGGTCATGCGGTGCAAAGCATAAATGATGTCGGTCATACCAAGGCCATGCGATGCGAAATGCAACTCAAGCATACAAATCCTCATCTAAGCCCACATATCAGTACAGCTCAACTTTGGAATATCACCGAGGTCTAATATACTCTAAACCAGATCACTGCCCCATCGCGCGCAATAAGGTAAGTATTCAAATTTACATCCCTATCCAAAGAAATATAAGGTGAAACTTCAGCCCATTATGAAATTAGAACATGCTCCTCATTGGAATAATCATGAAGAAGATCTATCCCCATTTACCTACCCCACTGGCTTCCTTGCGATCAGTGGAGCACCTATTAGCCCTCGACCAACTCCATCCATTGAGGAATCAAAAGAGTCAACCACATTGGCTATGCCTCTCACTCTCTCTCTCTCTCTCTCTCTCTCTCTCCATTATGGCTGTTATAGGAGCATAATGGTCCATTACAGTCCCATAAAGAGGGAAATGTGTATTTTCCCTGTATCGGCCCATTATGGGGTCTTTTCTTTTCTTTTTCTTCTTTCAAAAATGTAAAATCACTTCACGCTTGGAGTAGTGTGAAATCTTGCATAGAATAGGTAAAATCACTCATTAAAAAAAATAGAATAGGTAAAATCACTCATTAAAAATAAATAAATAAATAAAAGAGAAAGAAAGAAGGAAAAGAAAATAAAATCACTTCATGCCGCCCACTCGAGTTTGGAATGGCCAAAATTTTTAGTGAAACCTCTCATCCTCATGCAATGAGAGGACAGGCCAAGCGTCTGAACTAGATCTTTGTTGGTCTCACACACAAACCTATGGTGTGCGTCCCACTCTCAATTGCTTCCTTTGGTATGGCTGACCTAAGTCATGGATTAGTTTAAATTTTGGGCATCTAGTGGAAGGCGTGGATGTCCAACACATCATGGTTGTCTGATACACCTAGTAAACTCCAGTAAGGTTGACCTTATTAGTGAAATTGCAGTAATGGCCGCTGTAGTTGAAGTGAGAATATGCCAATATGTCCAAGAGGGGGATGAATAGGACTTTTTAGTATTTTATGATAATTTAAAATCTTATCAGTCTTATCCTGAGAAAATATGCATGCATTAGGCTTTCTTTAAAGTAACTCTAATGGCTTCCAAGCCAATTAGAGGATCCAGTCATAAAACTATTCGAAAGATAAACAAGATGCAAATCAGAGTTTACGATGGATGAGGTGTGATCTTTGATAAGCAAATATGAAAATATTTAAGAAAATCACACAAACAATAACAATCTCAAACAAAATTGTTTTTATAGTGGTTCTACTGCTTGTCTACTTCACTTTCAAAAAATGCACTCAACCCTTGAGTATATCGGATCTCACTAAAGGAGGTTCACAATAGGTTCACCTCAAACTAGAGGTTTTAAATCAAGTTCACCTCTAACTAGTACAACCTACACTTAGGCTAACATACCATGCCTACACGACACAAGTTTATGCTCCCATGAGCAAGGGTCAACACACAACACCCAACTTTTAGGCCACACAGGCCAAGGATCCACATAAGGAACCTCACCAGTTTATGTTTTTATGAGCAAGGGTTAACAGAAAGCACCCAAATTTTAGGTCACACAGGCCATGGATCCACACGAGGAACCTCACCAGTTTATGCTCCTATGAGCAAGGGTCAACACAAATCACCCAAGTTTTAGACCACACAGGTTAATGACCTACACAAGGACCTAAGAGTTTTTGCTCTCCATAGAGCAAGGGTCAACACGAAGCACCCCTACGTACACTCCCGCCAGAGGCCTCTTATGAGGACTTGCAAGGGGTGAGAAATACCTTAGACCCAATCCTACATAAGGAATGATCAAAAGCATCCTCTGGACTCTAATGACTTACAGATAAGTAGATAAGCCTCATTCAGCGCATTGATGAAGATCTCATCCTTTGATGATGAAGAATCTTCAGCTCTCTTAAACCACAACTCAGAAGATATACCAATATAAGGCGACGAGTTAGGTCAAGGTTATGAGGGATTCCTACTCTATTAAATATTTTCCAATAAGGGACATAGAACGATTCCTATCATCTACGCATTTAAGGCATCTCAGCTTAATGATTTTCCATTAAGGTAGCAGCTAAATAATCCTTAAATGTGAAATTTCATTCCCCAATCCACTCTATTAAATATTAATGATGAGATTGGATTGAAGGATGAACTCCTATGAGAGAAAAGGCTTAGGGTATATGATCTACGGTTAAACACACAAAAACACTCTCTATTTTCTCTACCAATAACCAAGGGCAAGCTCTCATTAAATAGGCAAAAGGTTCCAATGGATATAATACAGTAACATTTTTGACAGAGTTCGATATCATCGAGTAGGGTTGATATCATCGAGCGTATACTGTGACACCCATGTCACTGCTTCAATGTGGGCGGACGCGATGTAGGCGGGACTGGATGCCTGAGCAAGCTACCGCGCTGGGTGAGCTACTGTTGCAGTTGACTGTAGCGTAACTTGTCCCACATTAGAAGAGTTGTCTGAAGTAATGGTGGTTATATGTGGAGTTGTCACCCTATACCGTATGAGGCCTTTTGGGGGCAACCCCGAGAATAAAATTGTGCAGGTTGTGCCCAGAGCGGACAATATCATACAGTGTGGGCGTGGCTGTTACAAAATGGTATCAGAGCCAAGGACGGCTTTGCCCTCGATGGGGAATAATGTGACGCCCAGGTCACTGCTTTAATGTGGGCGGGGGCGATGTGGGTGGGGTTGGATGCCTGGGCGAGCTACAGCGCTGGGTGAGCTACTGTTGCAGTTGACTGTAGCATAACTTGTCCCACATTGAAAGAGTTGTCTAAAGTAATGGTGGTTATAGGTGGAGTTGTCACCTTATATTGTATGAGGCCTTTTGAGGGCAATCCTAAGAATAAAATTGTGTAGGCTATGCTTAGAGCAGACTATATCATACAGTGTGGGCGTGGGCTGTTACATATACTCTCAATAGCATCGATTAGCCGCTCAATGATATGAACTCAACTGTCAAACCCTTTTGAAACCTTTTGCCAACTGGTCGAGAAAATTGAACATGCGTCGATGTCATTGGATTTCGAACTCCGATTTCATCGACACGAGGTTCGATTCCTCGATATTTAAAAATGTGAGAGCACTCGCCTTTGAAATATTTCAGGTATATGATATGATCGAGTGTCACTCGATATCATCAAAATTTGAATATCGATGATATCAAGGGCAGTATCAATTCATCGATAATTTCAAGAAATTTTCTTATAAGCTTGCTAGACAGTTTATGTCCACTTTTGATGACATCGACCTTGCCTCGATATGATTGATATTTGAATATCGATTTTATCAAGTGACTCTCGATTCTAGAAAAATAACCTAAAAACTTGCTAGATAGATTTGTGTCCTAATCCGATATCAACAAAGGGCTTCCGATATCATCGAGATTTGAATTCTGAGGATATTGAGGAACTCTTTGATATATCGAGGATTACATGATTTGCCTTGGCAGTACTTTGGACACAACAGAACAAATGTCAATTTTATCGAGTTGGCTTGACAGACTCGAGATTCAAACTTCGATGATATCGATGAGTCTATCGATCCATCGATAATTTAGTCCAGATATCTTTATGGTTGCTGGATATCTTAGGTCCTTATTTCGATAAGATCGAGTGAGCTTCAAGGACATTGACAACAGGGTTTGATTTCATCGAACCACTTATCGATAAATTAACAAAGGTAGAAAAATTAAAGATTTTCCTGGTGTTTAAAAAAGTTTTCTAACCAAAAACTCTATGGTGTTTTATTTAATTTTAAGGGTTTTAATTACCTGGTGTTTTGGGACATGAGGATGTGAGGCTAGGATTTACCTGTGGCGAGTTTGGGCACACATCCAGTTGAGGCAAACACTTGATCATTCTTCTTATGGGGCTCCTTTGTCTAGCTGACTCAAGGATCATGGTAATTGACAAACTAGGACACTTTCGATCTCCCCCTTTGTCAATTATGTGATAAAATACCAAAACACCCTAAAACAACTTCTAGTCTAACACCTTAAATTGTGTGTGCATGGACTTTACACAATTGTACAAGGCTATCTAGTTTATACACACAGATGACTATGTCATTCAGTAGCTGCTCCCCCTAATAGTAATCTCCCCTTGTCTTCTTGCAGCTGCTCCCTCTAACACCTGCACCACCATCCATACATAGATACACACAATTTTCCTTCGGGGTGTGGATTTGTTCTCCCTCTTTTTATTAGTCATTGGTAAAGGATAATTTAGCAATAGATATTGACTGAAGTTGAAGCATATGAGAGAATTAAAAGATGGATAGGATAATCATATAAGATAGATGTAAAAGAACATCCCTTGAAAGCATACCAGTTCAAAGAAAAGATGCGATGACTAATAGTATGAGAATAAAGATCAAGCATCACAAAACCACAGGCGATATAAAACTAGATAAAATAGGAAAACAAGGATAAATATCATTTTAGCAGCCCACAAAAATTTGGCAATAAATATAGATGAATTATAAACAGTCATAAAACAAAATATCCAAAATATGTACTGCCCCAGGTTAGTAGTAGTATAACCTCCATCCCTAACTAAAATAAAAATCAAGCCCATCCATGGGCACTCAAAAACAAACACAAGTATCTTGCCCATCTGTGGGCATATACATATCCAAAAAAAACTTGTCAGACTATGCAGGTTAGTAAACCATCACATACACTCATGAGATCCTAGGGCATTCAAAAAGATACCCATGCCCATACATTGAGATGAGAGTAGGGTGTATGTGTTGGCACAGAGACTGTCTATACTATGGCGGAGGTGTGGAGGATGACGGTGTTGTATCATCGCATCTGCAGGTGATCAAATCCGCCAATTGCTGCATTGACTGCTACACCTCATTCACCAGTCGTTCTAGGATAGTGAACCTTGTATTCATGGATTTCGTCAGCTGGGTGACTTCTTGCAGTGTCGCTCCAATCTGATCCTGATGTAGCTTGAACCTTTTTGTATGCCTGGGTTCGAATGAGGACGGAGCTTGTTGGGGCGCGAGAGGGTCACCTTCAGCCATTCCAGTGCCTCCAACTTGAGCAGCGTCTTCACCACGTGCTCCTTCTTTGTGAATCCCTTCCTCGGTTAGGTCTTCGGGAAATCGGTGGAACTTTAAATCCATCCTTCTAATATTGTTCTTGTTGAAGGGAAAGTTCCGGATCGTTTGTTGTTAGAAAAATGATCGCATTGCACACAGTGTGAATGATCCAAGGATAGGGCAAATGAACATCTTGATAATTATGAATTGCATATACTAGCTAATGAACAATCAGAGTAGGAAGGCAGATTTTGATCCCTATAGCTGTAAGACCCGTGTCCTAGTTCGTACCGTTCCATTGGCCTCTACTGTCCTTCTGGTTGAAATTCGACAATCCTTGACCTGTTTATGATGTTTGCGTGCGATCCTAAGTTGAGACCTGTGTGCCAAAGTCAGCTAAAATTGAAACCTATACCTTAGCGACCGCGCCATCGCCACGGTTCTAACGTCGCGACTTGCGCACCGACCGATACCCAGGGTAAAAGATGTAGGTCTGCGTTCAATTGGAAGAAAATACCGTGTGTTATGAATTATGAGGGGATCTCTACAAGATGTCTCATCAATCAATCAATCACTCATGTTAAGTACAATTCAAGTACAAGCCATACCCAAGTACAACAACCCATCCCTTCCCTTTTCAAAAGTCAACTCTCTCTCTCCTCTCACCATCCCTCTTTTACCTCATTTTCAACCCAACCCATACCTCTTCTTACAACACATCACTCCATCCATCACCCATCACACCTCACCCATCCTTATCATTCCATCACTTCTCTCTCTCCCTCATTTCTCAAAAATCTCTCCCAAGCAACATCCCACGACCAAGCATTTCTAAGTTTTTCCAAAAACCACAAGTGTGGCCCACCCTCTCATCTCTCATCCCCACCATCAAAAGTCCATCAACCACCATTAAAAGTGAAGGCAAGGAGCTTACAAGCCTAAGGGAGCAAAAAGAAGGCCTAGAGGTGGGTGATCCAACATTTATTTTCATTTTAAAGGTCCACTTGTTGTGGGACCCACTTGATGTATGTGTTGTATCAATGGAGGGCCCATAGTGGCGGGGTCCCTCCTCTCTATCACCGTTTCTCTTGTTTCTCTCTCTCTCTCTCTCTCTCTCTCTCTCTCTATCTTTTCCTTTCCCCTTAAATGAGGTAGGCCCCACCAAATCATGTTAAATACATTCCATCCATCAAATGGTGTGGCCCACCACATTTTAGGTGAAATCCACCTTCCATGGTGGGATGGTGGGAAGGTCCACATGTTGGACTAAATATATATACAATATATATTATATTTATATTTTATAATAATAATATGAATATACACGCATGGTGTGCCACGTCCATGAGGGACCCACCATGATACCCGTATTATTCCAAGCCATCCAGCGTCCAGAGACGCTGGACGTTGCCCATCAAGGAGCGTGGCTAGCATTGAAGTGTGTACTGACGTTGGGGGGTGTAATGAGCTTGGGGTGGGCCACTCATGCAGGCCCAACCTTGATGCATATTTATAATCCACGCCATTCATTTCACTTCTCAGCTCATTTTAGGCGTTGAGCCAAAAGATGAGGCTGATCTAATAATCCAACGGGCCATACCATATGAAATAGTGCTATTACCATTAAAACCCACCTTGATTCTTCTATTCACCAAAAACACGTCGCATATTGGTCTCATTTGGACCATCAAAGGCCGTAGAATCTAATGGTCGGGTTGGATTTTTCAGATGCAGGCCCCACACGGGTAAAATTGCAGAATTTCTTATTTCAAAAAAAAAAACATTAGGCAGCAGCAGGTGCTGCTGCTGCTAACACACTAGAGACGCTGCAGCGTCTTAGGGGCGGACGGGCTGGACCTCATGGTCCCTGCCATGGGCCCCACCGTGATGCATTTCGAACATCAACACCGTCCCTTGTGGGGCCCCCATTCTAAAACTACTCTGCCCCAAAAATCAGCCATAAATGAAACTCAGGTGGGCCATTCCATCTAAATCATGTGAAGACATGCCTAAATCATATAAAAACACTTGGTGGGGCCTACCTGAATTTTGGATGTGGCTGAAACTTGGTCTGGACCCTCAGCCAGGTGGGACACACATAATGGGTGGACTGAATTTGTGGACCATATCCCTGTGGACCCCCTGACTGTGTGGCCTTATAAATAGGTTGGGTGGCAAATGTACATTACAGAGGGCCCCATGGCCCCTGTGACCCTATCAACGGGCTGTATGGAAAATAAACATCACCGTGGGCCCCCCTAGTCGACGTGAATAGGTTGCATGGCATATAAACATCACCGTGGGCCCCCTGGTCCACGTGACCTTATGTATAGGTTGGATGATAAATAAATATTATGGTGGCCACCCCCCTCCCCCCTATTTATGTGACCATATCTACAGGTTGGATGATAAATAAATATTACAGTGGGCCCCTTGGTCCATGTGACCATATCAATAGGTTGGCTAGAAAATAGACATTTTGGTGGGCCCCCTATTCATGTGACCTTATCAACAGATTGGATAGGAAAATAAACATTATGGCGGGCCTCACATGAGGCTCACTTTGGTAAATAGGGCCCATGTATTTAGACCCATCTTGATGTATTTTTAGGCCCATTATTGAGGCCCACTTGGATATATATGGGCTGATGTGTTTAGGCCCATCTTGATATATTTTTAGGCCCATTATTGAGGCCCACTTGGATGCATATGGGCTGATGTATTTAGGCCCATCTTGATGTATTTTTAGGCCATTATTGAGGCCCACTTGGATGCATATGGGCTGATGTGTTTAGGCCCATCTTGACGTATTTTTAGGCCCATTATTGAGGCCCACTTGGATGTATATGGGCTGATGTGTTTAGGCCCATCTTGATGTATTTTTAGGCCCATTATTGAGGCCCACTCTGATATATATGGGCTCATGTATTTAGGCCCATCTTGGCATGTATATAGGCCTAATGTTGAGGCCCACTTTGGTATATATGGGCCCATGTATGTAGGGCATCTTGATGTGTTTATAGGCTCATTGTTGGGGCCTACTTTGATATATATGAAACAATGTTATGAGGCCCATTATGGTGTATTCAAGGCCCATGGATCGAGGCCCAATAAGGTGTACATAAGGCCCATTGTAGTGTAATTCCACCATGGTATATGCGTTGAACTTTATAACGGCCTATGCCCTGAACTTTATAACGGCCTATGCCTTGGGAGCAATGATGGTTTGACGCCTACATTGTAGGGATAATGTTGGTTAAATGTCGACATTATCACTCTCCCTAAAGCCCACTAATAGGCCCATACTTATAGTAAGTAGGCCATCTAGGCCCATCTCCGTTATACACAAGCCCATCTCTATATACATGTTTAGTATAGATCCATGATTCATGATCATACGAATCATATGTATGACTAATATGAGGAGTGACTGATCACAGCATATGCCTTCAATGAAATGTTTATGGGCTTCTTAATAGGTGGAGTTGCCCTACATGAGTGCATGGTGCACGTAGGACTGTTGCATGACTGGTAGTGTGACTCATGCACTTGCATTTGTATGATTGTATGCCCTAGCGACATCAGGGCCATAGCCTCCACAGACGCATCGTGGGTAGCTGGATTGGATACCAGAAATGTTTGGTTCTAGCATATGGGCACCATAGATGTCCCGAGTGAAAATTCCTAAACTCGATGGTACCAGAGGATGACTCCAACGTTGAGACCGAGTGGATGTACAAGCGCACAAGGGTCGTATATCAGTAGGCTGCGTCTCCCACTATGTTGTGGTTGGTTGGAAAGGGGTGTGACCTTACCCTCCTGAGTGAGGAGGTAATTTCTAGGTTGAGTTTGACTAGCTTGAGGAATAGGTCCGCTATCCACGAGCCGGGCCCGATATTGGCAGGCGGATAGTGAGGTCTCTTCCGCTCTCCTAGTTGTACGTTTGGATAGGGACGGTAAGCTGACGTAGAGTGTACTAGACCCCGGTGATTATCCAGAATGAGAACTGTACTGATATATGATGAGGATTGACGTGCTTGAGTTGCATCTCGCATCACATGGTCTGGATATGGCCGATAGCATTCATATCTTGCATCGCATAGCCTTGTTATGGCTAATTACATTCATGTATTCATCAGCATGATTTCACATTTCTCTAACCTTGCATTTTGAGCATGCTTATATTGTGCACACACTTACACTACCCTCTAAGCTTTATATAAGCTTATGCACGATTGATGATTGCAGGTGACGCCAAGACGCAGCCGTAGCATAGTAGTAGCAGGAGGGTGCAGTCGAGCTTTTAAAGTTTTCGTTATTTATATTTCCCTTTCCTACATATTATACTTAAAGTTTTTGATCATAGTGGATTTTGTAATGGTATTCTTGTGGTTATTGTTCATGGGTTATGCTTATGGTTATGCTCATTACGAATCAAATCATGTTTGAAATCCTCCTTGTAGCGTCCCAGGATCAGAATCTGGTATATGGGTGCCGGGAGGCGAGAATGGGGTACTACGGAGGCTGTCGGTGCGGATTCGGCGATCGAGAATTTTATGAGCCTGGTTTCCAAGTTCGGGTCATGACAATAGCTACGGAGTATACTACCATGGCCATGAACCCAGTGAGATCCAAACGATTGGTACTTCGAAGATATATGTTGGAGGCGAAGATACCATGTAAAATACGATACTGTGGTTCCATGAATTTTACTTTTAACGCATTGCCTTGGTACTAGGGAATATCATGACCATGATAGAGAAATTTTGTAACCATGGACCAGGTTTCAACATTCTAAAGGTCCATGTCAGAGAGACTGACAGGTGACAGAATAAGGTCAAGAATGTTTGCAATGGATGTAAGAGTAATTTCGACATCATCACCATCAACAGAAACAATGATAGATGGAGGTTCAACCACCAGGGAGTAACTGGATGCAAAGAAGTTGTAGGTCCTTTCATAGTGACACGGACCATGAAAATCGAGGATAGGTAGCTAGTCAATTTTGATAACAGGGGTTTTAGATTATATGGTTTTAGACCCTCCTTGTATACCCTCCTTTCATGAACTAACTTCCTTCCAGTGTATTTGGCCAGTGATGGATTCACCCTAGTAGGAGGAGGGGCCGATGTTTCAGATTAGGACTTGCCATGCGATGTTTGCTGTGTTCACTGGTGAGTAGGTATAAGCCCCGTATCCTAGACCGTACCGTTCCATATACTTTCGCGGTCTTACTGGTCGAATTTCAGCAACCTTCGACCCTTAACCAATATTTCCGTGCGACCTTGATTCGTATGCCGTCAACCCGTATCGACTTAACCCAAGACCTTTACCATAGCGACTGCGCCGTCGCTGCTGTTCTGATGCCGTGACTTGCGCGCCGAGGCGATAGCCTGGTCAAGAGATGTGAGCCAACGTTCGGTGCGAAGAAAATGCCGCGCGTTGCGAAACCCAAGAGAATCTCTGTGAGGTGTCACATCAATCCCATCAATCCATCAATCCATCAATCAATCACATGTCAAGTACATGTCAAGTACACATCACCTTTCACCCATTCCCAAGCAACTATAAAAGTCAAGAATCTCTTACAAGCCTATACCTCTCTTACACCAAAAGCCCTCAAAGTCAAAAAGTTCTT
The DNA here is from genome assembly GCA_037074715.1 of Magnolia kwangsiensis. Classification (NCBI taxonomy): domain Eukaryota; kingdom Viridiplantae; phylum Streptophyta; class Magnoliopsida; order Magnoliales; family Magnoliaceae; genus Magnolia; species Magnolia kwangsiensis. The sequence goes on along the minus strand of CM073577.1, from coordinate 109,612,257 downwards.
ACACCACCCATGCTTTTCTTACACAAATGGCCACAAAAGTCAAGATTTTCTTACACCCATCACTCAGCACATCCATCACCCATCTCTCTCTCCCTTTACAACTCTCTCTCTCTCTTTTTCATTTTCAAACTCAAAAAAATCTAAGGAGAGAAATCCCATACGTATGAGAATTCTCCAAGCCTCTCCATCTCTTTCAAAACTTCAAGTGTGGCCTACTTTCCTACCCCATGATCTCCCATCCTAACCATTCATTCCCCATCTCCTCCATTGGAATCAAAGCTAAGGTGCTAAGGAACTCATAGGAGCAAGGAGATCGAACGGTGGGTGCTCCTCTAGATGTAAAAAAATCTGATTTCTATAGCCTAGATGTTTTCTTTCTTTCATGAGGGAAGTGTAGGACCCACCAATCAATGGTGGAGATCCCACACAATCCCATGGTTGTGGCCTAATGGCCTACCTTATGCATGCATGATCCATGCATGGGCCTTTCTCTATGGGCCCCATCATGGTAGTTTTATTTCATATCATATTATGTTTAGGTCATCTAGACCTTATAACCATGATGGGGATGACATCCTCACTATACATTTTAATTAGAAGCCATGCATGTGCAAGATCCATGTTGTAAATGTAAATCTAGGTATGATGTGCGGGTTTGATTGATCTTGGGAGGGCTCAATAGTGGTGGAGCCCTTTTCTCTATGGCCGGATTGTCCTTCTATCTCTCTTTTCTCTCATTTTATTTCCTGATGTGTGTGACCCATTAATGTATTTCCCTTTTTATTTAACTTATATAATAAATTTTATCTAAGTACATGTTGCTGTCCAGAATTTTCTGGACAGTTTCTGGTTATTTTTTTGGACCAGATTTTGGGACTGTTTGGGGGACTATTCATACCTATTAAATATACTTTTCTGAAAGGTAGGGATCTCATCTTGATGTCCTCCAAATTTCAGCCCCAATTGACCTTCATTGGGGTCCTAAAGGTGTGGTCCAAGTGAGGTGGACAGTCTGGATTTTCTGCACTGTTCTAGCAACATTCCACTATGGACAGTTGGATTTTTAAAATTTATTAAAATACCTATGGGTGTTTAAAAATTATAAAAATTTTTAGGAGGGTGGCCTACTTATGTTAGGACCCACCTAAAAAATTTTGGAGCCAATGGATGCCTGTACACAATATGGTGATGGCAGGACCCGCCCATTATAATATGGTGTCCAGAACAATCCGATTTTTAGGACAGATTGATTTATGTAAATGAATTAAAATATTTATAGATGTCTAAAAATTTTAAAATTTTTTAAGAGTGTGTTTCACTTATGTTAGAACTCACCTACCAAATTTCAGGGCCAATGGACCCCTGTACACACCGTGGTGAGGGCCGGACTGGCCCACTATGTTGGGACGTCTAGGTCTATCCGATTTTTCTGGACAGTCTGTTTTGTTTAAATTAATTAAAATACTTAGAGATATATAAAAATTATAAAATTTTGTGGGGGTGTGGCCCACCTATAGAAGTATCACTCTATGAAATTTTAGCCTCAAGTGTCCCCGTTTGGGTATCCAAAAGAATGGGCCAAGATGGTTGGACTCCCAGATTTTTTCTGCTGTGCAGTCCAGCAATATGCCTTGATAAAAAACCATAATTCAAAAATATTTCTTCTGATGGTGGGCCACTTTTTTGGATTTCCTCTCATTGTATGCATGATGAGGGACCTTGGCCCTCAATTTTTAGAGTTTTAGAGGCCTTGGACCCACTCCAATGGAGTGCCCAAATTTAGGAAAGCAACATATTATAATTATGCTGGCCTTGGGCTGAAATTTTGAGGAGTGGGGCCCACCATATTATAAAGATCTTAGAGAAAATGATTTATACCTTTAGTTCCTTAAATGTTGGGCTTAATGAATGCATTTTTGAGGCCCACCATAGTTGAATTTAATTGGGTCCATGAATGTATCTAGTTGTTGAACTATTTAAGGCTGTTGAACTATTTAAGGCTTATAGAGTGGACCCATTTGATGTGTTCCAAGGCCCATGGGATTAGGCCCATTTGATGTAATTTAAGGCCCATAGATTGGACCCATTTGATGTGTTCCAAGGTCCATGGGATTGGACCCATTTGATGTATTTTAAGGCCCATGGGATTAGGCCCATTTGACGTAATTTAAGGCCCATAGAGTGGACCCATTTGATGTGTTCCAAGGTCCATGGGATTAGATCCATTTGATGTATTTTAAGGCCCATGGGATTAGGCCCATATGATGTAATTTAAGGCCCATAGAGTGGACCCATTTGATGTGTTCCAAGGTCCATGGGATTGGACCCATTTGATGTATTATAAAGCCCATGGGATTAGGCCCATTTGATATGTATAAGGCCCATGGGTCGAGAACCATTTGATGCAATCTAAGGCCCATGGGTTATGACCCATTGCAATGCACATAAGGCCCATTGGTGCGGCCTATTGATGTGGCCCATTTGATGAGTAAAAGGCCCATATGACATGGCCCATTTGATGTATTTAAGGCCCAATGGGGTGTACCTAAGGTCCATTGTAATGTGTGATCCCAACCTGATTTATGTAATGTTATTCACTACGGGCTATACCTTGGGAGCAATGTTGGTTTGACGTCCACATTACGAGTATAATGTTGGTTAAATTTCCGCATTGCGACTCTCCCTACGGCTCATTGGTAGGCCCGTACTTGTTGTATGCAAGCCGTCTAGGCCAGCTATGTTGTAAGGATAGGGCATTACTTTATAACATGCTTAGTATAACTCCATGACGCACAACCCATTTGTATTGGTCCATTTGATCGGCCTGCTCGTATCGGCCATTTGATTGATTTAGCCCATATGATTGATTAGGCCCATCTTGATATATTTGTAGCCTGTTGCTAAGGCCATATATGAGGCCCGTTGTTGAGGCCCACCTTGATGAGTATGAGGCCCGTTGTTGAGGCCCACCTTGATGAGTATGAGGCCCGTTGTTGAGGCCCACCTTGATGTGTATGAGGCCCGTTGTTGAGGCCCACCTTGATGTATATGAGGTCCGTTGTTGAGGCCCACCTTGATGTGTATGAGGCCTATTGTTGAGGCCCACCTTGATGTGTATGAGGCCCGTTGTTGAGGCCCACCTTGATGTGTATGAGGCCCACCTTAAATATATATGAGGCCCATGTTGCAAGGCCCATTGTGATGTAGGCAAGGCCTATGGGTCATGGCCCATTGCAATGTATGTAAGGCCCAATTGGTGCGGCCTATTCGATATATTTATGGGGTCCATGTCATTAGGCCCATCCTGTTGTATTGGTGACCCGTCCATTGAGGCTCACCCATGGTATATATTTGAGGCCCATGTGTAGGGCCCACCTATTGTATATTTAAAGCCCATGGGTTGTGGCCATAGTGATGTATATTAGGCCTATGTGATGTAGCCCATACTGATGTGTATTAGACCCAGGTATGTGACTCGCCTGCGAAGTATATTTGAGGCCCATTGTGATATATCTGAGGCCCATGGGTGCGATCCATCCAGATGTATTTGAGGCCTATGGGCAAGGCCCATTGTGATATGTGTTAGGCCCATGACCAGGGTCCACCTGTTTCATATATTTGGCCCTTGTATGAGGCCATGTGCCCATTATATATTTGATTCTATGTGGGCCATTCCTTGGGGGCAATGTTGGTTAAAAGTCCACATTGTCGACGTCAGTTATTGATACCGTTTATGAGTATGTGACATCATAACATCATGATACATGCCCATTCGCATCATCTGCATGTTTGCTATGATATGTGATTGACCATTGCATATGTCATTGGGCAGGATGATGTGAGACTCCCTGATAGGTGGAGATTTTCTCACATGAGCGCATGACATGCACAGGATTGATGCATGATTGGATTGTATGACTCATGCATCTTACATTGTATTGTGATTACTGTACGCCCTAGTGACATCAGGGTCGTAGCCTCCACAGGCATATTGTGGATGGCTAGATGGGACACCGAAAATCTGTTCGAGCATCGGGCTGCCATAGATGGCCCTAGGTAAAAATCCCTAAACATCCTCTTAGTTTCAGAGGATGCTCCAACATCTAGACCGAGTGGGTAGATGAGCGTTGAGTGCCGATTACCAGATGGCTGTGCTCTCCACTGTGTCGTGGTCGGTTGGAAGGGGGTGCGGCCTTATCCGCCCGAGGGAGTAGGCATGGCTAGGCTAAGTTTGACCAGCTCGAGGAATGGGTATGCTATCGGTGAGCCAGGTAGGTATTGGCAGACTACTGACAGGCGGATAGTGAGGTCTTTTCCACTTACCCAGTTGTGCGCTTGATTGGGGTGGAAGGTGGTGTGAAGTGTAATAAACCCCGGTCATTTCCCCAAAGAGGAACCGTACTGATATGAGGACTGACATGATATTATGACACCCCGTCACTGTTGTGTATGTGGGCAGGCGCACGTGGGCGGACGCTAATGTGGGCGGGGCTGAGGCCTGAGCAAGATACCACACTGGACAAGCTACTAGCGGTTGGCAGGCTACTGTGCTGACAGGCTACTGAGTAGGAGTTGCATACTCATTCATTCATCCATTCACTATCCACTCAGGCTGGTGGTGCGCAACTAATTATTGTGTATCTTCGTTATGGCAAGGATTTCGGTTGGGCGTGCAACTAACCTAAGATTAGGAGTTTACCATGTTGAGTCAGACTATCCAAATTTAGGTATGGGACTGATTTGGATAGAGGTTCCTTGTGGTGGACCTCGTAGCCTGCGATACTACGTACTATCATCCCAACATCACACTCCAGCATGGTCATTCCATTAGCACCATATACTGCATATTCCATTACAGCTTCGGTGTGTGGCATTGTGGGTTGTTATATTTCTGTATTCCTGTGACTTAGATGAGAGTGATGATATTAGTTAGCTCTTTCGAATTGTGTATTACATTATATCCTTGTCATTCGACATTTGAATATTTATGACTCATCATTTGCATAGCTGTCCTATATTGCGTATTCTGATATTGATTAACTTATGGACTTGTTCATACTTCCGCTTATTCTGTTATCGCATAATTATAGTCTTGTCAGTATTTCTGTTTACGCTGATAATTCCTGCTCTTATTAGTGTTTCTGCTTATTCAGTCATTGTATGGTTTATGGATTAATAGCTTTCCGGTATTGTATGATTATGATATTGTATTGAATACTTGGCACTTATCTCGTGCACACACTTACACCACCCTCTAAGCTTTCTATAAGCTTATGCATGATAAATGCGTGCAGGTGATGTTAGGTTGCAGCAGTATTGAGCTTGGAGCGTGTAGCTGTTTTCTGGAGCTTTAATTTTGACATATATATTTCCCTTTCAGCATTGTATTCAAATGATTATATTAGTGGATATGTGATGATGATGTTGCCTTTATGATTTGGGTAAACTTGTGGTTATGCTTATTACTAGTTAAATGTATAAAAAAAAAAATTCTCCTTGTAGGATCCCAGGATAAAAAATATGGCATATGAATGCTAGGAGCCGAGAATGGGGTACTACGGAGGCTATCGGCACCGGATTCGGCGATCGGGATTCCTGTGAATCCGATTTCTAGGTTTTGGGGTGTGACAGTAGGAGTCCCATGTTCAGGAGCTTTTGCCCTTTCCTTCGGAGCAAGAACCTTTTGCCTGGAGGATCTCGAAGATTCTCCAGGACCAGACATTTTCCTTTTGTCATTTCCCATTTTTCGGTACTCATAGAGAGGGGTTTGATGAATTTAGGGATAAACGGATAGAGCTTCTCTTGAAAATATGAAAATACACAAAAAGCACAAGATAGAATCTTGATGAAAGGAGGAAATGGAAGGTGTATTACCGGATTTGAATGACTTCTAGGACTCTCTGATGAAGCTTCATGTGAACTGGCTGAAAGGGACGAGCAGGGAAGAAAGAAAAATGATTTTTAGAAGAAAAATGTGATTTTCCCCGCTCGACCGTCTTTTATCGGCCGACACACTTTGATATCATCAACATTATTTCGATGATATCGATAGACCCCATTCGATATTATCGAAGCTATCTTCAATAACATTCTTGATCGTGTGACTCTTCCTATTCTAAAGAGGCTTCGATGATATCGAGACTTGGTCGATTTAATCAAGAGTCCACATGATTTATTGACAAACATATCGAAGGTGTATATTCTTCATTTTTCAGTATTTCGACAATCTTTCATGTATAATATAATATATCTTTATATCAACCAGTGTACACAACAGAAATTTATACACGCATTGTACAATCTAAAACTATAAACATCGAGATGTTTATATACAACAAAAATTGTGGTGAGAAACCTTAGATGTATCGTTAAAAGTTCATCAAAATTGCATGTTTTTAACGTCTATCTAGATCCAAATGCATGGCCTGGACATATTTTTCCATGCTCAAATGTTTTTAAGCATATGGATCAGCCCTTCCTTTGCTTTTAATGATATAGCAGTGGTTATTTGTGTGATAACCCTTCATTACTGGTTTACCTGATAGGTCTAGGATTTCGCATTCCTGTTTGTTGAATGTAACCACATGCTCATTGTCACATATTTGAGAAATTCTCAGAAGATTATGCGTCAATCCTTTTATGCAAAAGGCATTCTCATTTTTGAGCATATTTATTCCTTTGATAATTCCTTGTCTAATTACCTTAGCAGTGCTTCCGTCTCCATAGGTGACTATCCCATCATTAAGATCTGAATAGTTTGAGAGAAGGGATTTATCACCCGTAACATGTCTTGAGCATCCACTATCCAGGTACCACGTAGCATCATTTCCTGTTAAATGATTTGAGTGAGTAATAAGGTAATTTTTCTTTTCTTTCACTACCCATTCTGTAACAGGATTTCTACTTGTGGTAGTTTTTGTTTCTTTAATCAAGTTAGGCAACTGAATCGTGTTTCCTTATCTTACAAATTCATTAGTTTTCATGTTTAATTCAGCCACTTGATTCAATAACTCCTTTATTCTGTTAGTGATTCTGGGTGGTGATGGATGTGTGTTTCTTCTATCCATATTCCTAGTTGGACACCTGACATCTTGTATTTTTCTGGTTGGTTTGAATTTACCGGTATGATTTTGACCAAAATTATGTTGAGTCCTCTTACGAGACATGCATTCAAACTTATAATGACCAGAATTACCACATGAATGGCAAACTGGAGTAGTTCTTATTTTACTTCCTGAAGTAACATATTTTGTAGCCATTGGTGTTGCATTTCCAGATTTTGTTCTAAACTTATCATATCCTAAGCCACTCTTGTCTTTTCTGGATCTTTCCATCCCTAAGAGTTTTTGTTTTTAATTTTTCACCACTCTGGGAAAATTTATAGTTTAGCTCAATAGATTTTCTGAACTTTTCTAAATCAAACATGAGTGTGTGATTTTCATTTTGAAGGAGCATATTTTTATCTTTTAATAACTCAACCTATTTTTAAAATTTTTCAGACTCGGATTTAAGAAAAATATTGATTATTTCTAGTTTATCATTATCTAGTGGTATTGTTGTAAATCATTAATTATGTGTGTATTAATTTTTAAAGTTTTATCCAGATCTTTTTACAGTAATTCATTTTTATTTTTAGTTATTCCAAGTCTTTTAAGGATATTGATGTTATGAATGTAGAGTTAATTGTAAGCATCCTGTAGTTTATCCTGTTCTTCTTCTTCCTTCTAAGTTTTCTCATCATCTGATGAAAATGATTTAGTGGCTTGTGGTTCTTCAACGTTCTCGGTTTCGATGGGAATGGTTGAGGCAGTGGAGACCATAAGAATTTTTAGAGATTTCTGGTCTTCATCGCTCTCTGAGTCGCTTCATTCTGAATTTGACTCTTCCACATCATCTCATGTGGCTGCCATCGCTTTTCCTTTGGTTTTCTTATTCGGGCATTTAGTGGATAGGTGTTCAAACTTTCGACAGGTATAACCTTGTGGTTCCTTGGACTTTTTACTGGATTTACTTGTGAAATGTTTGTTGTCCACCTGTCTTCCTTTAAATGGACGACCATGATTTTTCTGAATGAACTTTCTGAATTGTTGTGCCAATAAGGCCACTTCCTCATCTTCATTTTCTCTTTCACTTTTAATGTTCTCATTTATTATTATATTCTTTGAAGTTTTGAGGATAGTAGTTTTGGATTTAGGGGTTTGTTTGAAGTGTAGTTCAAATGTTTGTAGGGAACCTACTAGTTTTTCTACTTTCATCTCATCTATGTTTCTACACTCTTCAATGGTTGTTACTTTAGAATCAAACCGTTCCGGTAATGTTCTTAGTATTTTTCTATAGATTTTTGGGATCAAAACTTTTTCACTTAATCCACCCATGGAGTTACAAATGATGTTTAGTTTTATGAAAAACTCCATGAAGGTCTCATGCTCTTCCATTCTAAGACTTTCAAATGGTGATGTTAGGAGTTGCAGTTTAGATCTCTTCACAATGCTTGTTCCTTCATGGGTTATTTCCAACAAGTCCCATGCTTCTTTGGTTATCCCACACATACTGATTTGATTGAAAATTTCTTGGGACATAGAACAGTAGATAACATTCATAGCTTCAGTTTAAGAAGTTTGGTTTTCTTTATCGAATGCTGTCCACTTTTCTTTAGATTTTAGTTTGGTGATAGTTGTGCCATTTTCAAGTACTATTTATTCAGTTGGTGGCACATATCCTTTTTCAAAAATATCCCAAACATCATGATCCAAAGATCTCAGAAAGTAATGCATTCTAGCCTTCCAGTATGCATAATTTAATCCATCAAATACTGGAGGTCTATTGATCGATGAGCCCTCTCCTTTGGCTATATTACCAACTTCAGTCAAGATCATTCTCTAGGCGGTGAAGCCCTTGAGAGAGACCCTCTCTGATACCAATTGAAATTGTAGTAATGACAGCTGTAGTTGAAGGGAGAATATGCTAATATGTCCTAGAGGAGGGTGAATAAAACTTTTTAGTATTTTATGATAATTTAAAATCCTATCAGTCTTATCCTGAGAAAATATGCATGCATTAGGCTTTCTTCAAATTAACTCTAATGGCTTCCAAGCCAATTAGAGGATCCAGTCATAAAACTATTCAAATGATAAACAAGATGCAAATCATAGTTTACGATAGATGTGGCTGTGTGTGAGGTGTGATCTCAGATAAGAAAATATGAAAATAGTTAAGGAAATCACATAAGCAATAACAATCTCAAAACAGTTGTTTTTATAGTGGTTTGACTACTTATCTACTCCACTTTCGGCGGACGCACTCAACCCTTGAGTGTACCGGATCTCACTAAAGGAGGTTTCACAGTAGGTTCACCTCTAACCAGTACAACCTATACTCAGTCTGACACAACGTGCCTACACGACACAAGTTTATGCTCTCATGAGCAAGGGACAACACACAACATCCAACTTTTAGGACACACAGGCCAAGGATCCACACAAGGAACCTCACCAGTTTATGCTCCTATAAGCAAGGGTCAACACAAAGCACCCGAATTTTAGACCACATAGGCCAATGATCCACACAAGGAACCTCACCAGTTTATGCTCCTATGAGCAAGGGTCAACACAAAACACCTGACTTTTAGACCACACAGGCCAAGGATCCACACAAGGAACGTCACCAGTTTATGCTCTTATGAACAAGGGTTAACATAAAGTACGCGAGTTTTAGACTACACAGGTCAAGGACCTGCACAAGGACCTAAGAGGTTATGCTCTCCATAGAGCAAGGGTTAACATGAAACAACTCTACATACACTCCCGCTAGAGGCCTCCTATGAGCACTTGCAAGGGGTGAGAAACACCTTAGACCCAATCCTATACAAGGAATGATCACTAGGGTCCTCTGGACTCTAATGTCTTACAGATAAGTAGATGAGCCCCATTCAGTGCGTTAATGAAGATCTTGTCCTTTGATGACGAAGAATCTTTAGCTCTCTTGAACCACAACTCAGAAGATATACCAATACAAGGTGACGGGTTGGGTCAAGGTTATGATGGAATCCTACTCTATTAAATGTTTTCCTATAAGGGACATAGAGCGATTCCAATCATCTATGCATTTAAGGCATCCCAGCTTAATGATTTGCCATTAAGGTAGTAGCTGTAGGATCCTTGAATGAGGAAATTCATTCCCCAATCCACTCAATTGAATATCAATGATGAGGGTGGATTGGAGGATGAACTCCCATGAGAGAAAAGACTTAGGGTATATGATCTAGGGTCTAACACACAAAAGCACTCTTTATTTTCTCTACCAACAAACAAGGGAAAGCTCTCATTAAATAGGAAAAAGGTTCCAATGGATATAAAACAATCATATTTTTTATAGAGTTCGATATCATCGAGCAGGGTTAATATCATCGAGCGTATACTCTTGATAACATCAACTGGCTGCTCAATGACATGAACTCAACTTTCAAACGCTTTTGAAACCTTTTCATAATTGGTCGAGGAAATTGAACGTGCATCGATGTCATCAAATTTTGAACTCTGATTTCATTGACACGAGGTTTGATTCCTCGACATTTGAAAATGTAATAGCACTCGCCTTTGAAATATTTCAGGTATATGATATGATCGGGCATCACTCGATATCATCGGAATTTGAATATCGATGATATCAAGGGCAATGTCAATTCATCGATAATTTCAAGGAATTTTCTCATAAGCTTGCTGGATAGTTTATGTCCACTTTCGATGACATCGACCTTGCCTCGATATGATCGATATTTGAATATTAATTTTATCGAGTGACTTTCGATTCAAGAAAAATAACTTGAAAACTTGCTGGATAGATTTATGTCCTAATCCGATATCATCGAAGGACTTCTGATATCATCGAGATTTGAATTCCGTGGATATCGAGGAGCTCTTCGATATATTGAGGATTACATGATTTGCCTTAACAGTACTTTGGAAACAACAGACCAAATGTCAATTTTATCGAGTCGGCTTAATGGACTCGAGATTCAAACTTCGATGATATCAATGAGCCTATCGATCCATCGATAATTCAGTCCTGATATCTCTGTAGTTGCTAGACATCTTAGGTCCTTATTTCGATAAGATTGAGTGAGCTTCGATGACATCTACAACAGGGTTCGATTTCATCGAACCACTTATCGATAAATCGATAAAGGTAGAAAACTTATAGATTTTCCTGGTGTTTGAAAAAGTTTTCTAGCCAAAAACCCTAGGGTGTTCTATTCAATTTTAAGGGTTTTAATTACCTAGTGTTTTAGGACATGAGGATGTGAGGCTAGGATTTACCTATGGTGAGTTTGGGCACACATCTAGTTGAGGCAGACGCTTGATCATTCCTCCTATGAGGCTCCTTTGTCTAGCGGACTCAACGATCACACTAATTGACAAACCAATGCACTTTTAATTAGAACATATTCTATATGTTTGCGTGTGTGGATAAGTTCATCTACAATGGATTTAGTTAAATAATCCATAAAATAGTCATAGATACTGCAAAGAACATAGAACAACATACAAATGTGTCTATACAATTCAAAATGCATTCATGTATGGATGTATTAATTATGTAAACTTAAAATGATGCACCATGCATGAGATCCGTCCAAACCGACCTCTGAGAAAGGAGAGTACTTAACAAGTAAATAACTTCTATCATTACCTCCATAATCTTTATTCTTGACATCCGAGTAAGAATCAGGAGGAACCCACCAAACTCTTGGCAAAGTTGCATTTAAAATAAAAATTACATTCTCAAATCAAAATTGAAAAAATAGTTATGAGGTAACTGTGTTTGGGCATACGCTTAATCTTGTAAGAAATTTCCTTCGAGACAAGGCATCCAAAAGCAAAGTAGTACCTAGTTGATATTGAGTAAATTGACTTTTGTGCTTCTTCTTCACTTCATAGACAAAAAAGGAAAAGAAAAACAACAACTTAGAATCAATTCACTTCATACCCAATAATATTTCTAAAATGCAAACACGTGTATTACTAAAATAGTAAGTGTCATGCCCTAGAATCCGGGTACAGAGTGTGCACCCTTGGACTCAACTTTTGGCTTGTAACTTGTACACAAAGTGCACTAACTTCATCTATTGATCAGTTTAATTAGAGGGGAGAATTACATTCATTCTAAGTTCCACCTAATTTCATTGAATTGCAATCACGCATACATAACACTTTGCACAAATCAACCAGGCATATATAAATCTTCATGATAATTCAAACAACATAAATCTCAACCATCATTCATTTGTTATATTATCCTAATATAAATATATTTATTCTAGACTCACAATGTCTCAATCAAATACATATAAACAATTGCTTAAAACCCCACAATCGATGACAAAATGCATTGTACGCCAATCAAACTATCCTAACAAATAAATCAAATATTCAAGAATGGTCTAATGTTGTCAATTCATCTTCAGACATGTATGGCCATATTTCACGTGGGTCGTGTTCAGGTTTGATGGCTCATTCCGGTTCGGTGGCTCATTTTGGTTCCTGCGCCACATCATTTGCTAATGGCTCATCCGTATGATTTTTTCATCAATAAAAAGGTAAGCTGGCCAAGCTTAGTGAAATAACCCAGCATGGTTCATAATTATAACAATTAAAATAGTACCAAATGTTAATGCTATATTATCTAACTCCAAGGTTTGTCAAATTTTGTAGTGCCAAAACCTCTTGGAATCTGTATCTTGTGTAGCTGTTACTGTAAGATCAACTTAATGCCATTGTTGCGTACATTCAAGTACAATGTCAAGAAGTTCAAATACAAGTTCAAGAAGTCCAAGTACAACATCAAGTAGTTCACTGTCAAGAACAAGAGAATCAAGTATAAGGTTTAGAGGTTCAAGAATAAGAAGTTCAAGTACTAGATCAAGTCTTCAAGCTTCAACTACTTCAAGAGAATGATATGTGATGAATAAATCTCACAAGTAAGGTTTGTTGGACCGTAGACTAACCTTAGGATAGGTCATACAATATTATAAGTCATTTGATAATTTTATAGGTCATTTTTCAATCAGTCCTAGTCATGGTTCGACTAGTCCCGACAATGGCTCGACTAGTCTAAGAATTTTCTCGACCAGTCCAAGGTTTGTTGTGAAATTTCAGAATTTTCTGTTGGACCATCGGCCAATCATGGGGATTGCTCGACCAGTCGAGCAGGCTCAACTCAAAGTCTAGCAAGAATTTCTGGTCTCACTTGACTAGTTGAGCAGGCCACTTGACTAGTTGAGTAGGCCACTCGACCAGTCGAGTAGAGATCTTATCTTATCGCGCCAGAAATTTTGAAATGTTGTTGGTCCTTTGACCAGTTGAGTGGACCACTAGGGCAGTCGAGTGAACAGTATTTATGCCTATAAATTGAGGATAATTTTTAGAGTTTTTCAATTCATTCCAAGATCTTCAAGTTACAACTCTAAGGAAACTTGTCCCCACATTCTAAAAGCTAATTGGTTAGTATTCAAGATTTTTTTAATAGCTTTTTTGCATTTGATTTTGTGATCTCTATTCAATTTTATTTCTTTTGAAAAGGGAATATTGATTTTACCCTTTTTAAGGTCAAAATCAAATCAAGCTAGCCTAGGTCGATTTAATCTAAAAATCATTTAGACCTAAGAACCCTTTTATATGTGAGATTGGACATTGAACATCTACTTCAAATTGGTTCTATCAGGATTCATCAGAAGGAGAATCTTCAAATAAGTACATTTCAATTTTTTGTATTTGGTTTGTAAGATTACCAGAAAATCTTTCATTTTTGGTTTTGACTGAGATAGCCAGAAAATCTCAGTGTGTGGGGTTTTTAATTGTAGTAGCCCTTTGAAAACATAATTGTGAAGGTTTTGGATGAACCTTAGAAAACCTATTTCATAGTGAAAGCCAATATCCTGTGGCTGAAGATATTGGGAGTGGAGTAGTTGTGTGGTTGTTTTCTAACAGTTGGTGTACGCACAAGTGAACCACTATAATTACTGGAGTTGTGATGAATGTTTATTTTTGTACATTTGTGGTGAATGATTGTAATTTATTTTCTGCATATGTGGTGAATGTTGTAATAACAGTAGATATTTATTTCTATTTTATTCTTTATTCCTCTATATTGGTTTAGGATTTTGCTACATAGACCATTGTAGAAATTAGGTTGTCCTACCATAAGCCATTAGTTTTTGGTGTATGGTTCTCTTTAGAACAGCATCTGTATCAACCTCTCAATACTTGTGCACATGAGGTTGCTATTTATTTATGCTATTTTGGATCGATAAGTGCTATCTTGTTCTAGTTCTTTCTTTAATTCTACATTTAAATTTTAATTTAGCATAGTCCTATTCACCCCCCCTCTAGGACTTTTAGCTCAGCTTTTTCAAGTGGTATCATAGCCTAATAGCTCATTTATTTGGATTTATTTCCTAAGCTAAACAATCTGAGTTTATATCATGTTAAATTTTGATAACCTTTCAATTACTAGGCCACCACCATTTGATGTCTCCAATTATGCCTATTGGAAAGCCAGGATGAGAATTTTTTTACGGTCTAGTGATGAAAATGTGTGGAAATCCACAGTGACTAGGTGGAACCCACCTATTATTAAGTTTTAGGCATTGATGGTATTAAAACTCTTAAGGTTGCAATTATAATACTTGGACCACTCTTCAGAAAAATGAGGGTAGTGCCAATGCCAAGGCTTTTAATGCAATTACATGTATACTATCACCAGATGAATTCAAACGGATTATATCTTGTGATACTGCAAAACAAGCATGAGATATCTTAGAAATGACACACGACAGTATGACTACTGTTAAGAAATCTAAACTTCAAATCCTCACCATTAGGTTTGAAAAAATACATATGGAAGAAAGTGAAACATTCATGGACTTCTATTCTAAGTTAAATGACATAATTAACTCAATGTGGGGTCTTGGAGATAGCATCCCAGAAAGTAAAGTCTGTACAAAGATACTCCGCTCATTGCCTGAAAGGTTCAAAAGTCACTGCCATTTAGGAACTTCGTGATACAAATAACATGCAGGTCAAAGAACTTGTTAGTTCTTGACAAACCTACGAGTTAAATTTTAAGGCCCCTAAAGGTAAATCCATAGCCCTAAAATCTTCTAAAAGTATTTTTCATGATTCTAATAATTCTGATTGCGAAAACTTAGAGGATGATATGAAACTTTTAGCAAAGAAGTTTTATAAAATTTTTATAAGTAAAAAGAGAGTTGATTTTCAAAAACCCTCTAAGAAGAAAAAGAGTAGATCTAAAAATTGGAAATCACTTAAAGACAACCAATGCTTTAACTGCCATGAATATGGGCATGTAGCAAACACATGTTCTAAGAAGGACAAGTTAAAAAAAAAGGTATGTTGGCTACATGGGATGAATCTTCCTGCTTTGAAGTCTCTTCTGAGTTAGAAGATTCTGAAACTGAGTTGGCTAATGATGTTAAAGCCCTAATGACTCTAGCTAAGTTTACTTTCTCAGATAATGATGATACAACTAGTGAAGAAAATCTTAGTAGTGACCATGAAAATGAAGAAGACCTTCAAGATGCTTATGATGCCCTATATAGGGAAAATTGCAAAATTGCTGTAATGTTAAAACTTTAGAAAGAAAAGTTTTCTAAACTAAAAGAGAAATTTGATAATCTAGTCTTAGAAAAATCACACTTTTTAGATTATTTTGAAAAAACTAAGTGCGACTTAGAATTTAAAACATCCCAAGTTGAAAACTTAAAATCTGAAAATGAAAAGCTAAAACTAGAAGTCTCTTCACTTTTGAAGGACACATGGAGGTATGACCGAGGTGATCCTAAATTAGAAAAACTTTTATCCAGATCCAGAAAATGTAGCGATCGATCTGAATTGGGCTATGATAAAAGTATTCCCTCCAAATATAAGAATACTTCACCTAAATTTATTGGAGGGAAGTCGTTTTAACTCAAAAGGAAAAAGTCTGAATCAAAATAATTCTAAAAATACTAAAACTTTTTAGACTTTTAAACCTAAAAAAAATCATATTAACTATAGAAATCAGAATTATAACCATTTGGTTGAAAAAATTATAGATCTACTTAAGGATCTTCTAAAATCTAACTCAGTGGGTAGGACTTATAACAACTGGAAACATAAGAAGACCAACTATGCTTCTAAATCCAAAACTGTAATGAAATGGGTCCCTAAGGTTACTTGTTTGGTTGCTCACACTGCTTTCAAGGCTTTAAGTCAATCAAAGTGGTACCTAGACAGTGGATGCTCTAGACATATGACAGGTGATAAAGATTTGTTCACAAATCTCAAAGACATGACTGATGGTTCAGTCACATTCGGTGATGGTAGTAACTGCAGAATTGTTGGCCAAGGCACGGTTCAACTCTTTAACCTCCCTTTATTTGAGAATGTTTTATATGTAGAAGGTTTAGAACATAATCTATTAAGCATCTCTCAAATTGCGATAATAATCATAGTGTAAAATTTACTAGCCAGGGTGTGAAATTTTGAATAAGAATGGTTCTGTAATATTAACTGGTCACAGAACTTCTGAGAATGGCTACATAGTGATTTAAGCTCATCTAAGCTATAGTGTTACATTGTCCAAACCAATGAAACCGAATTATGGCATAAGCGCCTAGGACATGTACACTATTACAACTTGTTTACATTGAGTAAAAATGAATTGGTAAGAGGTCTACCCAAAGTAAAGAAAGTGGATAAAATATGTGGCGAGTGCCAACTTGGTAAACAAACCAGGAGTACTTATAAAAAGGTGAACTCCAATGCCACATTTAAACCACTAAAACTTCTCCATATGGATCTCATTGGACCAACTAGAATGGAGACTTGAGGTGACAAGAAGTATATTTTGGTCATTGTAGATAACTTTACTAGGTATACTTGGGTAGTCTTCCTAAGTGAGAAATCAGAAACTCTCGACAAAGTAAAAAGGGTACTTAAACGTATCCAAATTGAAAAAGAATCACAAGTCACCAAGATCCGTAGTGATCATGGTTTTGAGTTTAAAAATAACAGTTTTGAGAAATTTTGTAGTGATCAGGGAATATCACATGAATATTTTGTACCCAAAAGACCACAATAAAATGGTGTAGTGGAAAGGAAAAATAGAGTGCTTAAAGAAATGACAAATATAATGCTAAATAGTATGAAGCTTCCTAAAAATCTTTGGCCTGAAGTTGTAAATACTACTTGTTATATAATTAACCATGTTTATACTAGAAGATCAAATAGTAAAATTGCTTATGAAATGTGGTTTGATAAGAAGCCTACTGTTAAATACTTTTGAGTTTTGAGCAGCAAGTGCTACATCTTGTGTGACTGAGAAAATCTGGATAAATTTGATACCAAAAGTGATGAAGGGATATTTTTAGGGTATGCTCTAAATAGTTGAGCGTATCGGGTTCTTAACAAGAGGACTGGCATAATTCAGGAATCCATTAATGTTGTTATAGTTGATCATCTGAATACATCTACCACTAGTTCAGAAGTTGATGCAGTCTCATTAATTGATAAACTACACTCTTAATCTAGTCGAAATAATGACATTGAACTATGATCAGTTAAAGACCATCCAACTGATCAAATCCTCAGAAATCCTCTCACTGGTGTGCGCACTCGTAAACTATTAGAACATATGTGCAATTACATGTGCTTTACATCTCAGATAGAACTGGCTAACATAAAAGAAGCCCTTACCGATGAAAACTGAATTGTAACAATGCAAGATGAACTTAATCAGTTTGTTCGAAATGATGTATGACATTTGGTTCATAGACTAATGATAAACATATAATTGAAACCAAGTGGATCTTTAAAAACAAGTCTGATGAATTAGGTAACATTATAAGAAATAAGGTAAGACTGGTTGTACAAGGGTACACTCAGATAGAAGGCATCGATTATGATGAAACCTTTGCCCCAATAGCTCGTGTTGAATCTATTAGAATGTTCATATCCATTACTTGTTACAAAAATTTTAAAATCTATCAAATGGATGTCAAGTGTGCATTCTTGAATGGTGATCTGAATAAGGAGGTATATGTAGAACAACCTAAACGTTTTGAAGACCTAAACATTCTAACCATGTTTATCATCTGAAAAAAATACTATGGTTTAAAATAAGCTCTCAGGGCATGGTATGAAAAGTTGTCTAAGTTTCTACTATGTCATAACTTTGTAATGGGAAGTGTTGATAAGAAACTGTTTTTAAAAAAATATAATGATCATATACTAATAACAAAAATCTATGTTGATGACATTATCTATGGATCTACCTGTGCTAACATGTTTGTTGAGTTTGCAGATCTTTTGAAATCTAAATTTAAAATGAGCATGGTTGGAGAACTAAACTATTTTCTAGGTTTGCAAGTCAAACAACTCCCTAATCTCAAACCAAATATGCTCTGAACTTAGTGAAAAAGTTTAGATTTGAGAGTGGGAAAAATTTTGATACTCCAATGAGTACTACTTTAAAACTCTCTAAGGATTCAATAGGTAAGAGTGCGGATCCGAAGTTGTATCGCAGTATGATAGGAAGTTTACTTTATTTAACTATGAGCCGATCTGATATTGCTTTTAGCGTAGGAATTTGTGTTAGATATCAATCAGACCCTAAAGAGTCACACTTGATTTCTGTTAAGCGCATTTTGCGATATGTCGCTAGTTCAGCTAATCTTGGTCTCTGGTATCCACATGATACTAGTGTGCAATTAGCTAGTTACACAGATGCTGATTGGGCTGGTAACATTGATGATCGTAAATCGACCAGCAGTGGTTGTTTCTATGTCAGGAACTATTTAGTTTCTTGGTTAAGTAAGAAACAAAGTTCTGTATTGCTCTTCACAGCTGAGGCTAAATATATTACCACTGGTAATGCATGCACTCAACTTATGTGGATGAAGAGAATGCTAAGCCATTACGGAATTGTGTAAGAATCTATAGTTCTATATTGTGACAATTCAAGCACAATTAATATTTTTAAAAATCTAATTTTACATTCACGGACTAAGAATATTGACATTAGATATCATTAAATTTATAAATTGGTGGAAGTCAAGATAATTTCATTAAAATATATTCAGACCGAGAATCAACTAACAGACATATTCACAAAACCGCTCGACAAAAATAGGCTTGCAAAATTGAAATTTGATCTTGGTATGTGCCTATTTGTATTATAATGTAGATATTTATTATTATTTTTTTTAAAAATTCAAATAGATGCAAAATTATAAATTTTCAGTGGTGCACAACTAGTCGAGTACACACTCGACCAGTCGTGGCTCGACCGATCGAGTATGTAATCGATCAGTCGTGAATCTCGGGTTTTGCCTTTTATTTGGAGAAAAATACCTTTTTTTGCACTTGATTCTTCCTCTCCAACAAGTCCTACCGCGACCGGTCAAATTCATCTTTGATTCCTCTTCGGTTAGTGCATCATTTTCAGTTTTCTTGTAGATTTGAGTTCTTTGCACTTCCTTTTCCTTGTTTGTGTTGTTTATTTCAAGGTTTATGATGTTTTGTGGGTTTTCTAGCTAAAAATTTGATTTACTTGAAACCCTTCTTGCCTCTTTTACAATCCTTGTATTCTTGATTTTCTTGTTGCAATGGAGAGCAGAAACAAGAAGAAAGGATCTTGTGGTCCCTCTTCTTCTCGTTCCGCTCCTATCATGGTGCGCCATCTTCAATCACCCAAGGAAGATCCTGAGTATGTGCTGGATATTCACATACACAATGTGATAGTTGAACGAATAGTTAACATTGATCATTTAGCACCATTTGGTATTATTTCACTCCTTCAATCTGTAGGATGGGATAATATTTTACATTGGGACGGTTTGACATACCGGTCCATTGCTCAAGCCATGTATGCTTGCATTAGTGACTACTCTTCTGAGAATCTAACGTTTACAATTACAACCAGAGAAGGTCTAATTGAAGTAGACTGTCACTTAATTTCTAGATTAATGGACCTTCCAATTAATGATGACGGTATTCCCATTCATACACTTGTGGAAAAACCGTCTGAATCTGAGAAAAGAATACTCACTAGAGTTTTATGCAACATGAATGTGGAATGGAGTTCTGGGAATGCACTCACTTCTAAGTTTATGTTACCCAGATACAGGGTTCTCCATCGAATTTTTATTTCAAATGTCTACCCTAGATTTGGTAGCAAAACCGAGCTTACTTCATTCATGGCTCGTATTCTTCATTTGATTGTTTTCGATATGAATGACATATTTGATGAGATTGAGTCTGACTCTGCGGCTGATCTTAATTATCAGCCTTCTGACTTTGATGTGCATTTGTGATCTCTTGAGGAGAATGTAAAGGATATGCATGTGTCCCAAGAAATACAATTTAAATATATGCGCAAATATCTTAAGCGCATTAACAAGGAACTTCATCAAATAGATCCTTCCATACGTGTTCCTTCCTCTATTTTAGATTAGTATTGAATCTCTAATCTGTAAAAACTTTTATACTTGGATTTCTCTTTACTCTATATGCTTGGACATGTTTTCTTGTTTATGTGGACATATTTTTAATGGTTATCTTGACATTGTTTATCTTGAACTTACTTCTTACTCTGATTACTCAATGCTCTTATTCTACTCTTATATTTCCATTATCATTTGTAGGTTCTTTCCTTTGTCATATTGTGACAAGAAGGGAGAGAATTTGTGTTGGTATGACGATGTGGAGAGAATACGTGAAGAAGTGGTTATTTTTTGGATCTGTATTGGTTCATATGAAGGTACTGCAAGCAATTTCTTCCCTTCTCATGGATTTTATGGAGTGATGTATTAAGGGGGAGCATTGGTTTGCTGACCAGTTTTTATCTGGTGCATGATTCTTTACTGTGCGTATTATGCATAATTTTATTTATTTGGTTTTGTCACGAATTTGACAAAGGGGAGATTGTAAATGCCATATTATTTAGCTCCTAGGTTTGTCAAATTTTATAGTGCTAAAACCTCTTGGAATCTGTATCATGTGTAGCTGTTACTGCAAGATCAACTTCATGTCATCGTTGCCTACATTCAAGTACAACGTCAAGAAGTTCAAATACAAGTTCAAGAAGTCCAAGTACAACATCAAGTAGTTCACTGTTAAGAATAAGAGAATCAAGTATAAGGTCTAGAGGTTCAAGAACAAGAAGTTCAAGTACTAGATCAAGTCTTCAAGCTTCAACTATTTCAAGAGAATGATATGTGATGAATCAATCTCACAAGTAAGGTTTGTTTGACCTAAACTAACCTTATGATTGGTCGTACAATATCATAAGTCATTTGATAATTTTATACGTCATTTTTTGACCAGTCCTAGTCATGGTTTGACTAGTCCAGACACTGGATCGACCAGTCCAAGAATTTTCTCGACCAGTCCAAGGTTTGTGGTGAAATTTCAAAATTTTTTGTTGGACCCTCGATCAGTCCTGGGGACTACTCGACCAGTCGAGCAGGCTCAAGTCAAAGTCTAGTAAGCATTTCTGGTCCCACTCGACCAGTTGAGTGAAGGACTCGACCAGTCGAGCAAGCCACTCGACTAGTCGAGTAGCAATCTTATCTTATCGCGCCAGAAATTTTAAAATATTGTTGATCCTTCAACCAATCGAGCTGACCACTAGGGCAATCGAGTGAACAATATTTGTGCTTATAAATTGAGGACTATTTTCAGAGTTTTTAAAGTCATTTCAAGATATTCAAGTCACAACTCTGAGGAAACTTGTCCCCACATTTTAGAAGCTCATTAGTTAGTATTTAAGATTCTTTTAATAGCTTTTTTACATTTAATTTTGTGATCTCTATTCAATTTTATTTCTTTTGAAAAGAGAATATTTATTTTACCCTTTTTGAGATCAAAATCAAATCAAGCTAGCGCAGGTTAATTTAATCTAAAAATCATTTATACCATAGAACCCTTTCATATGTGAGATTGGACATTGAACATCTACTTCAAATTGGTTCTACCGGGCTTCATCAAAAGGAGAAACTTCAGATAAATACATTTTAATTTTCTGTATTTGGTTTGTAAGATTTCTAGGAAATCTTTCATTTTTAGTTTTGACTGAGATAACCAGAAAATCTCAGTGTGTGGAGTTTTTAATTGTGATAGCCCTTTAAAAACATAATTGTGAAGGTTTTGGGTGAACCTTAGAAAACCTATTTCATAGTGAAAGCCAATATCCCGTGGGTGAGGATATTGGGAGTGGAGTAGTTGTGTGGCTGTTTTATAATAGTTAGTGTACACACAAGTGAGCCACTATAATTGCTGGAGTTATGGTGAATGTTTATTTTTGTGCATTTGCGGTGAATGATTATAATTTATTTTCTGCACATGTGGTGAATGTTGTAATAGCAGTAGATATTTATTTCTGTTTTATTCTTTATTCCTCTGTATTGGTTTGGAATTTTGATAAACAGACCGTTCTAGAAATCAGATTGTCCTACCATAAGACATTGGTTTTGGTGTAAGGTTGTCCTTAGAACAACATCTGTATCAACCTCTCAATACTTATGCACTTGAGGTTGCTATTTATTTCTGCTATTTGGGATTGATAAGTGCTATCTTATTCTATTTCCTTCTTTAATTCCACATTTAAAATTTAATTTGGCAAAGTCTTATTCACCCCCCCCCCCCCCCCCCCCCCCCCCCCTTCTAGGACTTTTAACTCGGCCTTTTCACCAAAACACTAAATGAAAAAATGTATGCATGTGATGTATGAATGCACCATATGAGGTGATTGTCCATACGCTTAGGTTGGAGATTGTCGAACCGCATCCATCCGTTGGGTAGGCTTTCACATTTCTGTAGGCATGGGTATAACCCTCATATGGTAACGCTCTACCAAGATCGACATTTCTTCCAGGGAGGGCCCCCAGGATTGACCATCTATTATGCGAATGTAATGAATGATGTATAAATTTATCATTTTCATAGTTGTTCATATACACTTGTTTAAATCAAGATGTAAATATGTGATTTCAAATCATATTTTCAGGATTTAAATATGAGTATAAATTAACATGTGATAGAGTTTCATATATATCATCTAAGTCAAAATAATACTTAAGCTAGTAATACAATAGTCAAACCACACATACAAATAAATTAATACACCAACCAATCCCAATTTAATTTCTATGAACATCAGACACATTGGGTTACTCACCCAAGTCTAGTAATGTAGAATCCACAAGGAAATTAAGCTAGTTTGAATTCAGAAATCCTATTAATTATATCCATAACATTGTTATTCATCTGGTTATATTATTGGTGAGGCCCACCTTTGATTAATATATTCAGTGGTCAAACCTTAAATGACCAAATAATATGTTCATTAAATTCAATTATCAAAATTTAAGGTTTTTTTAAGATTATAAAATTGAATAACAAATGATTGATCAAGGTGGCCCATTGGATGATTAGATCATCCATATTCTTAAGGTCTTGGCAAGTGATATAGATGTAATCTCAACCTTCTACGCCAAGTGATATGAACATTTGTGCAAAAATCGAGCTTTCCTTATTAAATACTTCCAAATCTGACTGGTGTGGCCCATCCAATGGTCAGATCGATCTGTAAATTAGGGCCCTTATATATTTTGGCATTAGTGATCGTATGATCCATACAGATCTAATCTAATTTGATCTGATGTACACAAGTCAATCTTTGCGATAAGAAACTTCACATGAAATATTAGCTTTTCATCGTCTTTACATTGTATCTACCCACAGATTAATATGATTAACGTGCGACTGATCCACGCCGTTCATAGCATGAATCAAGTCAAATTACATTAAATGCATAAAAATAATGGAAGAATGACAATAAACTTATTGGATCTAAGCTCACCAAAATCCTCTCTCTCTCTTTCTTAGTTGTACATAGGGTACCTTTTTGTTAATATCTGAGTTAGAGTAGAACTTTTCTTATAACACATTCCATGAAAGGAAATACTTATTTGAGAGATTGAGAGATACAAGGAAGTTAGAGATATAAAAGGGAGAGGAATTTGGGATAGAGATAAGACAAGAGATAAGATAGAAGATTAGGATTAGGTTAGGATAAAAGATAAAGATGAGAAATCTCTCTCAAATTTAAAAAAAATAAAAAATAAAAATTAATGGTCATTACATTCTACCCCCCTAAAAGAAATTTTTCATCCATGAAATTTACCAAAAACTACTAAGAGAGATGATATTTCTTACAAATTTCTCTTTTCTGCTCCTAAGATGCTTCATCTACTCCTTAATGACTCCATAAAACCTTGAAAAAATATATCATCTTAGTGTGCAACATGTGCTCCTTGCAATCTAGTATTCGAACTGATTTCTCTACATAATATGTATCTTCTTGTAACTCTAGATATTGCCAGTCAATCACATGAGAAGTATCTATCATACTTCTATAACATTGATACATGAAAAATGTTATGGACACTAGCCAACTGAAGAGGTAGTGCGAACCGATATGCCACTGCTCTAATTCACTATAATATTTTAAATGGGATGATAAAACATGGTGCGAGTTTTCCCTTGGTATTAACCTGCGGCAATATTTTCATGGGAGAAACCTTCAAAAACACATAATCTCTTAATGTAAAATTCGTATCTCATTTTTTATTGTCGATGTAGCTCTTTTGACAGCTCTGTGCGGCTTGTAGTCACTTTCGGATAATTTTAACTTTCTTAGTAGCTTCTTGGACAACATACATAACTCTCTGATAATGTAACGCACGTGAAAAAAATAAAATTGAATTTGATATTGAGATTTCGTATCTCATATCTCTCTCTTATCCAAACCTAATCCTAATATCATATCTTATCTCTGTCCCTCACCCTTCTCCCTTTTATACCTCTAACTCTCCCTGTATCGCTCAATCTCTCAAATGAGCCTTTCCTTTTATGGAAGGTATTGTAAGAAGAGTTCTACTCCAACTTAGATATTAACAAAAAGATACCCTAGGTACAACTAAGAAAAGGAGATAGAAAAAAGAGAATTTTGGAGAGCATAAATTCGATAAGTTTATTGTCATTCTTTCATTATTATTTTTTGTGCATTTCATGTAATTTGACTTGATCTATGCCATGAACGGTGTGAATCAACCAAATGCTCATTTCATTAATCCGTGAGTAGATACAATGTAAAGACAATGAAAGGCGAAGATTCCATACAAAGTTCTTTATTGCAGAGATTGACTTGTGTGCATCTGATCGAATCATATTAGATTTGTACAGATCATCTGATTCCTAAGGCCAAAATATACAAGGACCCTGACTTCTAGATCGATCTAACCATCGGATGAGCCACACTAGTCAGATGTGAAAGCGTTTAATAAGGAAAACTAAGCGTTTGTATCAATTGGCGTAGAAAGTCGAGATGGGTCGTCAGTGTACATGTGGTTAGATCCATCCCATTCATCCAATGTGTAGAGGTAAAATATGTTAAGACCTTAAGAATCTAGATGATCCAATCATCTGGTGGGTCACCTCAATTAATCATTTTCCATTCAATGTTAGTATATTTTAAAAAAATCTAAATTTTGATAATTGAATTTAATAAACATATTAAATATGAAAATTTTAATTATTTGGTCAGTTAGGGTTTAGACACCTAGGATGCTAATCAAAGGTGAGCCACACCATATAATATATTTGGATGAATAACAATAGTGTGCATATAATTGATAATATTTCTAAATTCAAACTAGCTTGATTACCTTGTGGATTCTACACAACTAGACTTAGGTGAGTAACCCAATGTGTCTCATGTTTATAGAAATTAAAATGGGATTATTTGATGTATTGATTTATTTATGTGTGGTTTGATTGTTGTATGCTTAAGTATTATATTGACTAGTGATGGTCTGTATGAAATGCTATCACAGGTTAATTCATATTCTCATATTTAAATTCTAAAAATATGATTTAAATTGCATACTTACATTTTGATTTAAACAAGTATATATGAACAACTATGAAAATGATAAATTTATACCTCATTCATTGCATTCGAATAATACATGGTCAATCCTAAGGGCCCTCCCTAGAAGAAATGTTGATCCTGGTAGAGCGTTATCAGATGCGAGTCATGCCCACGCACAACGAAAGGTGGAAGCTTACCCAAATGTATTGATTTATTTATGTGTGGTTTGACTGATGTATGCTTAAGTATTATTTTGACTAATGATGGTATGTATGAAATGCTGTCATAGGTTAATTTATATTCTCATATTTAAATTCTAAAAATATGATTTAAAATCATAAACTTACATTTTGATTTAAACAAGTATATATGAACAACTATGAAAATGATAAATTTATACATCATTCATTACATTTGCATAATACATGGTTGATCCTAGGGGCCTTCCCTAGAAGAAATATCAATCCTGGTAGATCATTACCAGATGCGAGTCATGCCCACGCCTACCAAAACGTAGAAGCTTACCCAACGGGTGGATGCGGGTTGACGATCTCCAACCTAACCACCACCCCACCACACGCCCCACTCCCCCCCCCCCCCCCCCCCCCCCCCATAAAAAAAAAAGATAAAAAAAGAAAAGAAAAAGAAACTTAGAATCAACTCACTTCATACCCAATAATATTTCTAAAATGCAAACATGTGTATTATTAAAATGGTAAGGACCTGGACCTGTTTGGAACACGCCTAAAAATGTTCATTCTTGTCTTAGTTAATCGTAATTATGTACCAGAGATCATGATAGTTGGTCATCAAAATTATTTTTAACCCTTCCCAAAAAGAAATATTATATCTAAGGGCCTGTTTGAATGCATATAAGTTCTTTAAATTGTAAGTGACTTACAGGTGAAAGTCACTTATAGGTAATGTTTTTTGAATGAAAGCTTTAAGTCACCTACAGGTAATTTGATTTTTGTGTTTGGGTAACCTATAAGTCAGTTACAAGTAACAAGCTGTATATTCACACCAACCAAAGCTAGGAACAGAGAATTGTTCCAAAATCTGGTTGACACATAAAAAAGTTTGGTGTTAAGCATGCAATTTTAAAAGCCCATATAAATGAATATTTGAACCAATTCTTAGGTTAAACCAATAATCAGGTAGGGCCATAAAAGTGATCAGTGACCTATGATATCCATTGCGTATATTAAAAAAAATTGCTAAAAAGATGAATAAACAGAGAGATAGGGACACAATATCATTGTTTTGAACTAATCATACACTTCAATTATAGCCTTACCTTTTGCTTCACTATAACGTAAATAAATGCAACTGGAACAATCATGATTGAAAAATAACTAAAAATTCTAATGCATGGCAAATAAACAAATTGAACTTTTTGTGATTGATAGTTACAGTGTAATGATGGACTGAATATTATACTATTAGCTGTGGGCACCACAATGGTGGGTCAAGCAAATGTCCAACCAGTAGTCCAGAGTCAACGGGAGAAAGGTAATGCATCACAAACAAACAAATTGAACCAATTGTGATTGATAGTTGTGGTGTAATGATGGACTGAATATTATACTATAAATTGTTGGCACAACAATGGTGGGTCAGGCAAATGTTCAACCTGTAGTCCAAAGTCAACAGGAGAAAGGTCTGGCCTTTGATCACTGACCAAGATCAATTCATTGTTATGAACTCCATGATATGACCCATCATTGTAGGGCCATGGATGTAAACAAGTGCAATGATGTATGGATTTAAATAAACATAAACCATGGGGCTAATTCAAATGCAAAAAAAAAGAAAGAGAAAAAAGAACATACCCTAGTGCCCAATCGACTACAGGTTGTGACTTACAGGTGAATTTCTTCCACCAAACAATAGCTGTAAGTCACTTCCAACTAACTCAACTTATAGGCATCCACACAAGCCCTAACACATAATTATAGTTAACCATAATGAGATCAACTTAGTTTTAGGGGTCTACTAAAGAGGCCTAAATGCCTTCTCAAAAATGGCCAGAAATCCATTTCAGAAGACTGAAAACACTATTCAATATGACTAAAAAATTCCATAAAATGATCAATTGCAAATTTGAAGAACAAGGTTCTTCTACTTATCAGATGAACTCCTTTGTTAGCTGCCATTTACCAAACACATCCTAAACACATAAATGGCTAGAAACCCATTTCAAAATTTCAAAAAGATTAAATTACAAACACACAGAATAAAATTTCTTCATATATTTCCAAATTCAGAATATTCTGTATAATACTTATTCGAAACTGATACTAAACAAGATTCATTCCTAACTGATCTAAATATTAAAGAAGCCCCAATTCCAGATTTCTCAACAGGAAAAAAAAATCCAAATCGTGACAGGCACATCCAATTACAAATCCAAATAAAATCCTCCCTACCACAAAATTCCCAATTCCATTTAAAGAAAACACAACCAGACCCTAATCCCCAAAACCAAAACCCAAGCAAATAAAGGAGAATGAAAACACTGACCTTCCAAGGACTTGGACTAGCGTCTTGATGTAGATACTGATAATCTCGTCTATTGTAGGGTTCCTCTCGAGTAGCTCCATGACGATGAGCCAGTGCTTGAAATTGCAGCTATCCAATAAAATAGTCTCCTTCGACAGACGGTTGCCCAAGTTCGGTGACGGGTCATTCAACGAGGACATTTTCAGTTGGGTCGAGAAGCATCGGAGGCTAGAAGTTGCAGGGGAAAGTCGGAGGTTCAGTAGGGCGACAAGGAGGCGGAAGTGGAGGAGAGGAGAAGAGTGAGAGAGGTGAGAGGAGGAAGAGAAAGAGCGAGAGAAGATAGTGGAGAGTGTGATGGTGGGCTTTGACATTAGGGTTCGACCCAAGAACGCCATCGCCATTTTCCTTCACTCTGTCAAAACCCTGGAGAGGTGTAAAGCCCAGAGAATGAATTGAGAAGCGGATTGGGGTTTTGAGGGGTTTTATAGCGGTGGAGAGAAATGTGATGGTTTCAATCGAGGGAGTATGAACATGTGTAGACATTTTCACACGTGTGGAAGATCTGAACCGTTTGAGAGTAGATGTGTAGATATCATAACCTAGAAATGATCCACTTAGAAGGGGGGAGTCACATGTCCCACCTGATAGGGGGCCCAGATTGGGTACTAACCTTGCCAGTACCTAGCTAGGGACACATAGTCATGTAGGCTTCTTGAACCACTGAGATGTATCCACACCGTCCATCCATTTTGACTGATCATTTTAGGAGGGTGGGATCTCAAAAGGAGGCAGTGTACCACATCATAGGAAGCAGAAGAATTGAACTCTTACCATTGAAAACTTATTAGGAACCAAAAAGTTTCAATTATTAACTTTCAATCCACATTGATTCTTATGGTGTGGTCCACTTGAACCTTCAACCCGCTAGGCTCATACTATAAAATGATCTTACAAGATGGATGTGGGTTGATGATCTGCAACCTAATAATATTTCTAAAATGGAAACATGTGTATTACCAAACTAGTAAGGACTTGGACATGTTTGGAACACACATAAAAATGTTCATTCTCGTCTTAGTTAATCGTAATTATGTACTAGAGATCATGATAGTTGGTCATCAAAATTATTTTTAACCCTTCCCAAAAAGAAATATTATCTCTAAGGACCTGTTTAGATGCATATAAGTTCTTTAAGTTGTAAGTGACTTACAGGTGAAAGTCACTTATAGGTAATGTTGTTTGGATGGAAGCTATAAGTCACCTATGGGTAAGTTGATTTTTGTGTTTAGGTAACCTGTAAGTTAGTTACAAGTAACAAGTTGTTTATTCACACCAAGCAGAGCTAGGAATAGAGAATTGTTACAAAATCTTGTTGACACATAAAAAAGCTTGGCATGAAGCATGCCATTTTTAAAGCCCATCTAAATGAATATTTGAACCAATTCTTAGGTTAAACCAATAATTAGGTAGGCCAAAAAAGTCGGCCCATGTATTCGAAATACATGTAATGTATGTTGAGTTGGATGAGTCACAATTAAGTGGGTTGAGGCATAATTAAGTGAATGCAAATTATGGTTCCATAAAAAAAGTGCATGTTTTGTTTTGGGCCTTCCCCTTGTCGTTTAATAGCCTTAGATTTGGACTAGTCCACCCCTTGTAATAGAAGGATATATTTATAAGAAAGAAAATTCTCATAGTCAAGGTATACATTTACAAGAAAAAACATAAGCATATGATATGCATTCCTCTTAAAAGCGAGTGGTGACTTATGACTACCATCGCCTAAATAAAAATAATTGCAAGAATGATGAATAAAACAAGGACCTATCAATGTTCCAATGGATATGCCCAAAAGGAAAAATAGAGTAGATAGTATATAATCCTCTTACAAGTGATCGGTGAACTATGATATCCACTGTGTATATAGAACAATTGTTAGAAAGATTAATAACACAGAGATAGGGACACGATATCATTGTTCTGAATTAATCAGACACTTCAATTATAGCCTTACTTTCTACTTCATTATAATGTAAATAAATATGACTGGAACAATCATGATTGAAAAAATATTAAAAAATTCTAATGCATGACAAACAAATAAATTGAACCATTTGTGATTGATAGTTACGGTGTAATGATGGACCGAATATTATACTAGCAACTATGGGCACCACAATGGTGGGTCAAGCAAATGTCCAACTGGTAGTCTAAAGTCAACAGGTGAAAGGTAATGCATCACAAACAAACAAATTAAACCATTTGTGATTGGTAGTTAAGGTATAATATACTATCAATTGTGGGCACCATAATGGTGGGTCAGGCAAATGTTCAACCGGTAGTTCAAAGTTAACAGGTGAAAGGTCTTGTCCTTTGATCACTGACTAGGATCAATTCACTGTTATGAAATCCATGATATGACCCATTGTCATGCCCCAAACCCGAAAATTGGGCTCACAAAATTCTCGTTTGCCTAATCCTGTGCTAACAGCTTTCGTAATACCCCATTCTCGGCTCCTAACGCCCATACGCCAGATTCCGATCTTGGGATCCTACAAGGAGGATTTTCCAACTATATTTATCTCATAAGAAGTATAACCTACAAAGGCAACATCATCATCACATATCCACTAATATAAATATTTAAATACAATGCTGAAAGGGAAATACATATATCGAAAATCAAAGCTCCAGAAAACCGTTGCAAGCTCCAATCTTAACGCTACTGCAACCTAATGCCACCTGCACACATCTATCGTGCATAAGCTTATAGAAAGCTTAGAGGGTGATGTAAGTGTGTGCACAAAATAAGTGCCAAGTATTCAATATAATTCCATAATCATACAATGTCAGAAATACTAACAAGATCATGAATCATACGATATCAGAGTAAGTAAAAATATACTGGTAAGTCCATGAGTGTTATCAGCCGTATTAAGGCTATGTGATGTAATGTATAATTGCTAACGACCATATCCAGGGTATGCAATGTAAAAATATAATAAGCCAATATCATATACTAAGGAAGCAATGTAGATCAGCTATAGTGAGTCAAATATCAGATGGTAAGGATGCAATGCAATATGTGGTGTGAGTGAAATGACCAAAGTAGAGTGAAGTCGGGATGATAGTACGTAGTATTGAAAGCTATGGGGTCTATCACAAAGGGCTTCTATCCAAACCAGTCTCATACCTAAATTTGGATAGTCAGACTCAATGTGGTAGACTCCTAATCTCTGGTTAGTCGTGTGCCCAACCAAAATTCTAGCCATGCGAAGGTACATAATAATTAGTTGTGCACCAGTAGCCCAAGTGGATAGTGAATGAATGAATATAATGCTGCGTAGGCAACTCATGTTCCACAAATCAGTACTATACATCTCTGGGATCATCACAGAGGTCTAATACATTTTACGTGAAAATCGCCGCCCACTGACACGTGACCATGCAAGTGGAAGAGACCCACTATCCACCTATCCAGTAGTTAGCCAATATTTACCCGGCACGTCAATAACGGACCCATTCACAAGCTGATCAAACTTAGCCTAGCTATGCCCCCTACTCTTCACCTACGAACATCCAAAGTACTCAGATGCTCGAACTAAACATTTTCGATGTCCTATCTAGCCATCCACGACATGCCTATGGAGGCTACGATCTTGATGTCGCCAGGGCATACAGTAATCACAACACACAATCTAATCATGCATTAATCCTGCGCATATCGTGCGTTCATGTGAGACAATCTTCACATATAAGGGAGTCTCATAAAAACCTACCCAATGACATATGTAATGGTCAACCACATCTCATAACAAACATGCGGATGATGCGTATGGGCATGAATCATGGTGTATGTCATGCATGATCATCAATTATAATAATTCTCGACCTCACACAATTACAATGAGCCTCACACATGGAAATAGGCCTCATCCAGTCATGACGGGCCTCATATAATTACAACGGGCCTCGCACAATGGGCCTCATACAATCACCATGAGGCTCATACCACTCAATTAGAGGTGGGCATCGAGCCGAGTCGAATTGAGGTGAGCCAAGCTTGGCTTGGATTGTCCATGATGTACTCAAGTTTGAGATCGAGCTCGAGTTCGGCCTCGAGCTCAACATTGAAGCTTGACTTGTTTGCCAAAGTTGTCGTGTCGAGTTCGAGTCGAGCTAGTGGTTTGAGTCTAGTCGAGTTTACCTCGAGTCGAGCTCGAGCTTGTTAGGTGAGAGAGTAATGGATTCTATTCTTGATCCTCCTCCATTGATGAAAAATTAAAAAATCTTAGGTGAATCAAAGCAAAACCTGATGAAAAAATCAAACAAAGCCTCGAATCAGATGAGGAAAACTATAAGAACTGATTTGTTCTTGCTCTTCTTCCACAAGTAGAAATCCAAGTACTAGAAAAGAAATAAAGTAGAACACAAATCAAAAATCTAAGTAAAGACCTCTAGCCAATTAGATCATCAGATTTCCTTAAAGCTTTAACAATTCTGAGAAGAACCCATCTCGAATTTCTTGGGTTTTTCGTCCAAGAAGTAAATTTCAAGAGATTGAAATCATACTATTGTGGAGATGAAATGAAAATTGGAGGTGGTGGTCCGAGCGGGCATGTGGCTGGCAATGGGTAGAGAAAGAGAAGAAAGGGAAAGGGAAAGGGGGTGCATGCGGTCAGGTAGAGACTCTAGGGTTTTTTTTTACTTTCAAGTTAAAACTTAAAAGTTATATTAATATAATATTTAATATTTAATATATATTATATATAATATTTATATTATATATAATATAATATATTATATTATATATAATATATATTAAAATAAGATATAATATTTAATATCTATTATATATAATATATATAATATATATTATATTTAATATATTTATTAATCGAGCCGAGTCGAGCTCAAGTTCGAGCTTCGAGTCGAGTTTGAGTTCGAGTCAAGTTGAAATGCCTCCTTGGTCAAACTTGGATTGAACTTAACTTGAGCTTTAAATAATTAGCTTGGCTCGGCCATTTATGCCGAGTCAATCCGAGCTGACTTGAGCCGAGTCGAGCGAGTTTTTCAAGCTATCTTGACTCGTAAACAACCCTAATCACAATGAGCTTCCTACAATCACAATGGGCCCCACATGGTCATAATGGGCCTTACGTGGTTACAATGGGCCTCTTACAATCACAACGGGCCTCACACAATGGACCTCATACAATCACCATGAGCCCTTATACCATCACAATGAGCCTCCTACAATCAAAATGGGCCCTACATGGTCATAATGGGCCTCACGTGGTTACACTGGGCCTTTTATAATCACAACAGGTCGCATATAATCACAATGCTACACTAGCTCATACATAGTGCGTATACTAACTTAATTGTAGCTAATAATCGGCCTGAATATGGTGAGGTCCATAGAAGTACAGTAGACCTAATCCGTAACATGAGGATCGGTCCTCGACAATCGGAATCGGCCTTGACAATCGGAATCGGCCTTGACAATCTGCCTCGACAATCGAAATCAGCCTCGACAGTCGGAATCGGCTTCAACAAACAGAATCAGCCTCGACAATTGGAATTGGCGTCAACAATCATGGTCCTAACAAATGGAATCAGCCTCAATAATCAGAATTGATCTCGACAATCAGAATCACCATGATGATCAGAATCGGCCTTGACAAATGAAATCAGCCTCAATAATCAAAATCGGCCTTAACAATCAGCCTCGACAATCAGAATCGGCCTCGATAATCGGAATCAGAATCGGCCTCAACAATAAGCCTCGACAATCGTAATAGGCCTCAATAATCAGAATCGACCTCGACATTCAGAATCGGCCTCGATAATTGGAATCAGAATATCAAACAAGGCTTAAGGGAAGGTCACAATGTGGACATTAAATCATCATTGTTCATCAATGTGGACATTTAACCAACATTGCTCCCAGGGAGTGGTCCACATAGAGCCAAAAGTACAATGGGCCCATGGCCTCACACAAAGGCCTCATACACAATATAATGGGCTGCATACAATCTCAACGGCCTCATACAATCATAAAGGGCCTTACACAAGGGTCTCATACATCAAGTGGGCTGAAAATATATCACATTGGGCCTCATTAAATGGACTACAAAATATCACAATGGCCACATAATATGGGCTGGGAATACATCTTGATGGGCCACAACCCATCGGCCCCAGTACATCATAATGGGCGGCAACCCATTGGTTCTGAAATATAACAAATGAGCCACATCAATGGGTCGCACTAATGGTCCTCATATTCGGAATAGGTGGGCCTACATCTTTAAAATGTGCCCACCAAATGATCAGCATGGATGCACAACACATATAATAGTGGGCTGCATGTCCAACAGATTGGACGACGTGGTTATAACACATACATCAAGATGGGCCCAGCCCAAAAATAGATGGACGACGTAGATCAAAATATAGATCATGGTGGTCCACAGCACCGTCTCATGGTGTCCAGCACTACCTAAACTGACCAGCACCGTGTAACACATCTAGACGGTGTGGATGAAACAAATAGATCATGGTGGGATCCACATGTGTGGCCCACCAGTCTAGCGAATGAATGGACGTTGTGAACACAAGACATCGTCAAAGTAGGGCCCATCATAATGTTTATATTCCATCCATTCTATCCATATGGTCACAAGGACACAGATCAAAACAATTATTATTATTATATTATCCAGAGCTTCTATGCTCCCAAAAGGATTTCAGTGGTGGACGTTCAATCCCTCACTGGTTCTAGTGTGGTCCACCTGATAGATAGCGTAGATATAGAATAAATACATTAGGGGTGGGTCCCATCGTCCAACCATCTGGACGGTGTGGATAAGACCCACACATCATAGTGAAGTCCACTTGATAGAACATGTGGAATAGAATACTGTAACACCCCAGATTTCGAGGGTCGAGTAAAGCTCTACTCTCGAGATCCAATGCATCACTTATGCAACATAGATAATAATGTTTAAATATTTTCTATATTA
This sequence comes from Magnolia kwangsiensis, assembly GCA_037074715.1. Lineage (NCBI taxonomy): Eukaryota > Viridiplantae > Streptophyta > Magnoliopsida > Magnoliales > Magnoliaceae > Magnolia > Magnolia kwangsiensis. The sequence goes on along the minus strand of CM073577.1, from coordinate 109,576,735 downwards.
GTGCATTAAACATGAGAGAGATTATACTAAAACAGCATGTCATACTCCAGAGTTAATGTAATTAAGCAAGTGGAAGACTGAGATGGACATATAAAGTATATATGTGTTTCACAACCTCCAGAGTATGATCATATAACCGGGCTGAAATTTATACATGTATAGGTTCAAACTAAATGAAATATCAAAATATGGAGTATTCAGCTAATCCGTGTATCCCTGTAATCCCATTGAAGCAGCACGAGGTCTTCGCAGACCTGCTAGAGAGCTGCACGTAGGAGAACTCCTCGTCGTCTAAGAAATCTAGCTCCATCGTGTAAGCCTCATCGTCATCCGCGACTAAAAAAGAGTCTGGTTGGTGTTTTAAAATACCGTCCCAGAGTGGGAGTGAGTGATCAACTCAGTGGTACTATAAGGCAAAGGTTAACATGTTATTAATTCAATTAAGAAATAATGATAAAATAATATAACAAGCATTTCCTAACTACTCTGGTTAATGTAGGGATGATATATAGTAATGATGCATGCCCTTGCCAACACTCCCTCAGCGACTTTATCAACCATTCGCGCATGGCAAACTCTCTAAACGTGTGCTTCCTTGCCAAAGCACATGCAATACGATGCATGATCGTGTTAACAAAGTACTTAATTAGGCTTATTCATACAGCACATTTGGGAAGCTAAGGTACCTCCCTTTATATCATTTACCTAAGCAAGGATCCATCTAGGGTCGTCATTCCTAGTTAATCACATACGATAGACAAGTTGTAGGGCATTACCCCTAATGAAAGAAGTGGACAGGTAAATTTAAGTGTTTATACTTGAGGTCACACGGGAGGCTCGTCACCTGAACATAGGCCGACTACTCGAACATAGTGTCCCAAACACCACCATGCCCGACTCACAAGCTTGGGTTGCTCACTGATCACTAGAGGGAGGCTCATCACCCCAGCGTAGGCTGACAGCTTGATCACGTTGTCCCATACCACCATGCCCAGCTCATGAGTCTTAGAGGATCGTGGTACCATGGTTGAAAAGGGTTTTTCATTAGAAAGTGGTACGTTAGATTCAAGTAGTAGTGTCCATACATGGCAAACACACAATAGGACAATCGGGTTATTTGACGAGTTTGATTGGTACGAGCGCACACTAAATTAATCAACATGGAGTGCATAAGCACTCTACGTGGCCTAACCACTGTCAACAATCATCGTACGGCTTAGATTCATCGAATGTGTCTAATGTGGCGAGACTAATTCGGTCACTCAATCGGGAACCATTACCGATTGCTTGGACTACATTGTAGTCCCAATCATACTCAAATGCAGCATGTAGATATATCTGACAATCATATAAACATTTAACAATGATCTAAGTACAACATTCATTTGAGTATTTTATCAAACATATTGAACATATTATCGAACATTACAATTCATCCTTAACTTGTGTAGTTAAAATTAAGGTCATGTAGAGGAATTCATACATATAGTCAAGGAAATTGAGAATCCTATCTCAATGCCCTTATTAAATACAATTCATCAAACAATTTCTCATTCAGACATTTTATCAAAAACTTAGCTTACACATTACTAAATACATAGACTAGATTAGTTATGACATGAACTATAGCAATTTCCTATGCAACCTAGGCTATAACGCATATAACAAACATAGATCTTAGATTAGATATCATGACAAGCACAAAATCATAATTTCAAGTTCATTCAAACATTTCCACAAATACATAGAATGCATATTTGTCCAACATAGTTCATACATGTATAATATATGGAAAACGTCATAACTAAGATCACATGGCAGCAATTAAGTCAGACATAAATCATTGTTGACATTTGAAAGCCTTGAAAACCATAACCTATACATTTATAGTTCACACCTTACATCGGATTACTCATTTTCAACTCAGTTTGAATCCTATGTTCCTGTATTCAGAACAATGGTTACCTAAATCAGGAAAATCCGTTAGTTCGGTTAATAAACAACTATTCTATACCTTAACTACGGCATTAGGGTTTGGATTTCTTACCCAAAACGTTGTCAGAACGAATTGTGTAACGTAATAGAGAGGCGATCTAGTGTGTGTAGTCGTGGGAGGGAAACACCTTCACGATCTCCCAACCTTTCTCTCTCCTCCTCACTCCTTTCTCTTCTTTTCTCTCTTCTCTCTCATAGGGTTTGGAGCAAATTCGTATAGAATGGGAATGGGTGGTTTAAGGTCTTTAAATAGGGCCAGAACTAATGTCAGTGACTCCAGGGTCATGGTATACTTAGGTTATAGCCAAAGGGTGCCTGTTTCTGATGAATGGGGCTCATATGGAGGTCCATTACCTATCTATGTCATAGAGTAAGTTCCCTGACAATGGATATAGGTTAGGATGCAATTTCACGCATTTGGATAGATCGATCAACCGTGACAGACCGATATCAGATTAACGGTCGTTGTCACTCGATCAGGGCCATAAGTATACAGATATGTGTAAGGAAATTTCCTTGATCCATGGGTAAAGTTCGGTCAGAAACTGACGGTCTGAAGTCTTTAATTTTTTCTGTGAGTGAATGGTCCAATTCACTTAAGTTTGGGTTCATTTTCTAAAGATATTCGCATTTCTCACACACTTTGTTCAGGGCTCAAGTTGTGTGTTTCTTGATACTATTTGGGCTCGATTCCTGTGAAGGTTGTCAAGCCAATAAGACGGTCATAACCCTATAGTTTCGCGATCATCAGAGTTTCAACGTGCGGTCCAAGTCTGATACGGAGTTTCAATTTTCTCCCTAGAGCAACTGGGTTTTGGGATTTCTTGAGGTTTTTAAGTAATGTTGAGCTAGCAATTTTAATGGTTTTGGGTCTTGTAGTTTATATAGATTGTGGTTCAAGCTAATCCATAGATTAATTTAGTTTAGTACTTAATTATTTTTATCTAATTTTCACAGTATACGGTCTTCAAGGATTTCTGCTTGAGGTGGTACTTGGGTCTTTGTACGAATTTTTCTGAGACGTTAGAATCTACCCCTCTTAAAGAAAAATTTCATCCCCAAAATTAGTACCTTTTTGTACTCCTCGAGGATCTGAGGGTAGTTCTTATGGACTTCAACTTCTGTTTCCCAAGTAACCTCTTTCTCAGTGTGGTGAGTCCACAATACCTTCACAAGTGGGATAATTTTGCTACGTAGCACCTGTTCCTTCCTATCTAGAATACGTGTTGGTCGCAGTACATAGGTAGCATCTTCACTTAGCTCCACCTACTCCTACTTGATAATGTGAGTAGGATCAGGAACGTATTTCTTCAGTATCGATACATGAAATACATTGTGCTTGCCCGCGAGTAGCGCAGCTAAGGCGAGACGGTATTCTACCATGCCCACTCAGTCTAGAATCTGGAATATACCAATAAATCTCAGCGTGAGTTTTCCTTTTTTGCCAAATCGAAGGACTCCCTTCATTGGGGAAACCTTAAGGAATACATGGTCCCCAACTGTAAATTTCAGCTGTCCCCATCGTGTATCGGCGTAACTCTTTTGTCTGCTCTGGGCAGTAAGAAGTCGACGCTTGATAATATTAATCTTTTCTGAGGTCATCTGAACCAAATATGGGCCAAGCAGGCTCTTTTCGCTAACTTCCACCCAATAGTGTGGTGCTCGACATGGGCCCCCATACAATGCTTCGTAGGGAGCTATGCTAATGCTCTCTTGGAAGCTGTTGTTATAAGAAAACATGGAATAGGGAAGGTGGTCATCCCAATTATCCTTGAAATCAAGCACACATACCCGCAACATGTCTTGTAATACTTGATTTACCCGTTCCGTCTCCCCATCAGTCTGTGGGTGGAACGCGGTACTGAACTTCAGTTTTATTCCCATTGCTTCCTGGATTCGAGTCCAGAAAATAGACTTGAATCACGTGTCTCAGTCTGACACAATCTCCATAGGCACTCCATGCAGCTGCACAGTCTCCTTGATATACGGCTTGGCTAAATCATCTGCTGAGTTTGAAACTCTAATAGGTAGGAAATGAGCCAATTTCATCAATCAGTCCACAATCAACCAAATGGAGTCATGTCCATTCCTCACCTTCGGTAACCTGGAAATGAAATCCATAGAGATGAAGTCTCATTTCCATTCAGCTTTGGGCATGGGCTGAAGTAAACTAAGAGGTCGGTGATGTTCGGCCTTGACCTGCTGGCACGTGAGATATCAGGATACATAATCTGCTATGTGGGCCTTCATATTATCCCACTAGTATGAATGCTTCATGTCTCTATATATCTTTGTACTACCTGGATGCATTGTCATCCTTGAATTGTGAGCGGTGTCCAAAACTTCCTTTCTCATGTCATGGAGATTTGGGACGCATAGGCAGTTACGATATCTCAAACTCCATCTAAGCCAACACTCCATTCGAAGTCTTCACTGTCACTTGCTCGTTTTCTCATCTTCACGAACAATTCATCTTCTTTCTAAGCCATAATGATTCAGTTATTAATAAGTGGCTGTACGTGGATGTGTGCGACTCTTTAATGGTTCCTCTACTGTAAGCTTCTGTTCGAAGTCTCACACAAATTCTACCATGTTCCATTCTTCTATCATCAGCGGAGCTGCAAATTCTATTATCTTCTTGCAGCTCAATGCATCGGCCATAAGGTTGACCTTACCAGGATGGTAGGGACCTCAAACTTGAAGTCTTTCAAGGTCTCCATCCATCGTCGTTGCCTCATGTTTAGGTCCCTCTGTGTAAAATGTATTTGAGGCTTTTTTGATTGCAAAAGAGCTCGAACTCCTCTCCATAGAGGTAATGCCTCCAGAGCTTTAATGCAAAGATGCCGCTAATTCCAGGTCATGCGTGGGGTAGTTTTCTTTGTGTTTCCTCAACTGCCATGATGCATAGGTGATCACTCTATCCTTTTGCATAAGAACACAACCCAAACCAACATGAGATGCGTCGGTGTATATAGTATATCCGATCCCTTGCTTTGGCAATACTAGCACGGGTGTAGATGTTAGCTTGTCCCTTAATTCCTAAAAGGATGCTTCTGTTTTTTCATTCCAAGCAAACTTAAGATCCTTCTGAGTGAGTTGAGACAACGGTCGGGCTATCAAGGAAAAGTCTTTAATAAATCGACGATAGTAGCCTGTAATGCTAAGGAAACTCCTTACTTTAGTAACCAAACCGTTCTGTTCCCAGTCCTATACTGCAGTCACCTTGGTAAGGTCCATGGAAATTCCTTCCTTTGACACCACGTGTCCCAGAAACTTAACTTCTTCCTTCCAGAAGTCACATTTTCAGTATTGAGAAAACAACTGATTCTTCCTAAGAGTATCGAAGACTGCTCGAAGGTGCTCTTTGTGATCCTTTTAGCTCTTGTAGTATATCAAAATGTCATCTATAAATACGATGATGAACCGGTGCAGATACGGCCGAAACACCCGGTTCATGAGGTTCATGAACACGGCTGGTGCATTTGTAAGTCCAAACAACATCACAAGAAATTCTTAGTGCCCAAAATTGGTTCTGAATGCTGTTTTCTGTACGTCTTCATCCCTGACGCGCAAATGATGATACTCGAACTGCAGGTCAATCTTAGAGAAATATTATGCCCCATTTCAACTGGTCAAACATGTTATCTATCCTAGGCAGATGATATTTGTTCTTGACCGTGACGTGATTCAGCCTGGGATAATCAATACACAATCGCAGCGATCTGTCCTTCTTTGCAAACAATACAGGTGCTCCCCAAGGAGATATGCTAGGCTGTAAGAAACCTGCATCCAGCATATCATCTATCTGTCTCCTTAATTTCTCCATTTCACATGAAGGCATGTGGTATGTTGGTAAGGAAATGGGTATCGCACCAGGCACAAGGTCGCTAGTAAAGTCGATCTCGCGCTGAGGAGGTACTCCAGGTATTATCCAAAACACGTCCATGAAATCTTGGACTACAGGCATGTCTCCAAGTGTCGGACCATCAACATTCTCCAATAAGGAAGTGTAACAACTTATACGTTAGGGCCAATTGACCTGAATTGGGAAAGTAAAGGTCATGCCCTCAGGTCCACGGGCTGTCACCAATATGGTATCACAATCGATCTCTGGCTTCATTTTGGTGAGCCAATCCATGACGAGGATGATGTTGTAATGATGTAGCGGAGTGACAATCAGGTCAATGCACACTGTTCTGCTCCCTAAGTTTATTGGGTAATCTTTACAAAACTTAGTAGCGTCGGAGAAAATCCCTGTGCGATAAGGACTCTCACCCCAATCATATAGGTAGTGTTCAACCCCAAACGCTTGACCGTAGAGCATGATACTATCGATATAGTGGACTCAGTGTCCACCAATAGAAATACAGGTGTACCTTGAATGTGGGTCGTGACTTCAAAGGCTAAAGGCACAACAGTTGCTGACTCAGATGCTTCAGCTGTAAGGGCATGTACACGGCTTGTTGGGAACGATTAGGTTGCACTGCCATAGGTCATTGAGGCGGCCTATTTTGAGGTATGGTTGATTTGTAAAAAGGTTATACTGGCGGTGCTAATCATAGAGGTGGGGCTGATATAGCTTGCAGTAGCTGACGGTTGATCCTTTGAGGTGGTGTAAAACCATTGTCCCTCATCTTAGTAAAATAATAGGTTTCTGTATGGCCCATCTTATTACAGTAGGTGCACCACAAATCTAATCACCTCTGCTAGGTCGGTGGAGCCAAAAGCCTGAGAAGCGAATCTGCATGTGGCCTCTTACTGAGGAATGGTCAGTTCGAAAGTTTAGGTCGAGGCCTCGGGCCCATTGGTAAATGTGTGCGAGACAGTCTGTCTCCATATTGCTCAGCTCGAAGGGACATGTTCACTAGCTCAGCATAGTTGGGAATGCTAGCGCAACACATCTTCATATGGATATCGGGCCGCAGACCCTATGAAAATTGTAACATTCTCATCGACTCATCTTCTTGGATCAGTGGAGCATATCTAGCCAGCTTCGTGAATCTATTCTCTTATTCTGACACGGTCATTCCTCCTTGACGAAGGCAGAGAAATTCACCCTCCTTTTCATTACGGTGAGGGGGAAATACTTTCTTGAAAGCATGTTTCAAATGTATCCCACGTCCACACGTATCCTAGGGGAATGGTTCGTAGGATGTTGTCCCACCAGAGACTGGCTTCCTCGAACATATAGGTCACAAGCTCCACTTGCCCTGCCTTAGTACAGTGCAATGGCTTCAGTATCTTTGATATGCGATCCAACCAATACTTTGCCTCTCAGGTCGGTGAGTGCTCGCAAAGGTAGGAGGACAGAAATGCTGGGAGCGTTCAAATAGACCGCTGATATTCAAATTTCCAGCAGGCTGCACAGGTGGTGTAGGCGGGACCATACTCATATTTTGGGCAATAACACCCGCAATGGTGGCCCAAACTTGCTGTTGTTGCTGCATTAGGAGCATCATCTGCTCTAACCTATCAGGGGGAGGAGCCACATGAGGTATATGTGACGTTGATGTAGACGCACAGTTCTGTTCCAGAACTGTGGTGCACAAGGTGTTGGCCCATTGGTGGGGCCAATGGACAGCTATGAATTCAGCATAATCTTGATGTCCGAGCCTAAAATGGGGTTTGTATGGCTATCGCTCAGGGGAGGTGCCTCGTCAATCGATCCGCCAAGTGCTAGACGTGCAATGTTCCAAGTGTTTCTAGGAGGCACTCCCTATATACAACATAAGGTGTAACATGTGTGAGATTTAGAATAACATTACTCAATTTTTCCAGACATTCTACCCATTCCAAATCAAAAGAAGCTTCATGCATTTCATTTAACCAAAAATTGTCATAATACATGAGGTGTAGTATTACATGAATCATGACAGAGAATGCATGTAAGCTAACTTAACAGAAGCTTTAAACACTAAGCACACCAATATCCAACTGAGCCTACCAAGGCTATCACAAAGAAAAGTAAGAAATAGGGAAAACCTAAAGACAACTACACACAGGTCTAGTTCGCTAATTCTAGTGAAGGTGGAGGCGCACCCTTATCCTGCATACAGCACATGAGGGTCTTCAGAGTGCGAGACATCCTCTTGAATTTTTATTTTAGGTTAGCCTAATTCTCCTTGACATCCTGTCTCAGGGCGGCCTGATTTTCTTCTATCTTGGCCATACAGGCTTCTAAGGCAACCCAATCATGGCGGTCCTCATGTGCAGTAGTAAGAGGGCCCCTATTAGAATCTTGGGCCTCCTCTCCTTCTTCCTTCTCTTCTTTCTCACTTCCCTCTTCGTCAGTGCATTCTTCCTTACTTCCTTGCTCTATTTCATTCCCTTCCTCTTCGTCACAACTTTCTTCCTCTTTACTTTCCTCTTCTATCTCATCTCTATACTCATCGAGGTCGGCTTGGTGTTTTCTAGGGCTAATCCCCATATTTTGAGCGTAGTTTCACTAATAAAGTGGATGGGTGCAAGATTATCCATGTTAGGCCTGAAATCGAAGTTACGACCAATCTTATAGATAAGTCGGCCAAATGGGAGTGAAGCGTCTCCCCTAGTAGAGCGTGTGGTCCTGACTATCTGTGATAGGACAAAAGTAGGCAGACATAACCTGTCTCGCTGTCTAGTCCTATAAGGGAAGTCCACCATTAAACGAGTGCATTCAGTACGGTTACTCCACCTAGGATATACGTTGTACGTACATATGTGGTGAAGTAGGCGGAAGTCTGCCATTATTTTGGTCGATGGGAGGTTGTTGTCTCGCCTCCAATGAGCTAGTCGGCCACAAAGAAATCGCGTGTGGCGATCTCTCTCTCGTATTCTAGTGAGACAAGATGCATTATCATGTACCACACCACTCTCAATTCCCATGAGTCGGGCCATCATATCTACATCGATTATGGCTTCCCGCCTCCCCAAGGGAATAGTAAACTGAAAAGGCTCCAGTAGTGGGTTTTGGTATGTGGCCATAAAAGGCTCAGACAGTGCCTTCACTTACATGAGACTTGCCTTCAAATATGGGGCCCCACCTAGCCTCTAACAGGAGGTCCATCACTAGGTATAGTTCAAATAATTTCGCATCCACATGTGCTTCAAATATAACTCTTCGGTTATGGAACATACCTAGTTCAACACCCACCAGTAGTGATCTCTCCAACGAAATTTGAGGATTGAGGTCTTGTTTCATCCTTCGCTCTTTCTCGACACTTATAGTAGCCACGATGCTCATCTGCTTCCTTGAGCGGGTTGTATGGCTTGGCCCAACCTCATCTGGAGCCGCTCTTCTCTTTCCCATAAGGGAAAGGAGTGTTGAGATGGAAAAGATGGCGGTGATGAGCTTAAAGAGGGCCATGAAGTTGGAAAAGCTTGAGAATAAGGTGGATTTGTGAAGTTTGAGAGTTATGAGACACAAAGGATGGGTTTGGGTGTTCAAATGAGGGAAAATGAGGAAAATAGAGAGTTGTAAGAGAGGTTTTTGAGGAAATTATGGAGATGGGTGCAAGATATGGAAGAAGCTGAAGCTTGATGTATATGGAAGGGAGATTTGGACGAGAAAATGGGATTTTGGAGGGGTTTAAAGGGATAGGAGAGGGGAGAAATGAATAAAGGGGAGCAAAGAGGCATCAAATAAGGTGGACCGACATGAAAATAGGCCCCACATGTGTGTGTGGAGGCCGAAATTGAAAGTGCCCTAGTTTGTCAATTAGCATGAGTGATGAGTTGGCTAGACTAAGAAGCTCCATAGGAAGATTAATCAACCGTCTACCTCAACTAGATGTGGGCCCGAACTCACCTCAGGTAAATCTTAGCCTCACATCTCATGTCTCAAAACATGAGGTATTTAAAACCCCTTAAAATTAGTTAGAATATTATAGGGTTTTTGGGTTAAAAACTTTTTTCAAACTTCAGAAAAATCTTTAAGTTTTCTGTCTCTGTCGATTTATCAATGACTGATCGATGAAATTGAAAAGTGCTGTTGATGTCCTCAAGACTCACTCAATAATTAGAAATGAGGACAAAAGATGTCCAACAACTGTATATACTTCTGGATGAAATTATCAATGTATCGATAGCTGTATCAATATCATCGAAATTTGAATTTCGATTCTATCGAAGTTGACATGATAAAATTGACATCATTTATGTTATGTCCAAAGATCTGTTAAGCAAATCATGAGATCTTCAATATATTGAAGTATTCCTCGATATCCTCAGAATTTAAACTTCGATGATATCGAAATTGGACACTCTATTTTTTAAAAATATTTTCAGGATGTTTTATCTTGGATTGTAACGCCCTGAAATTTGGGAGTTGAGCATAACTCAGCTCTCGAGTTCCAAAACATCACTTATGCAACATAAACAATTATGGATGTATGTTGTCTGTATTAGTGCATAAAAACATGAACTAGATCAAGCCAGATCAGCAGACATAATTTAGGGATATTAAGGAAATACAAGCGGAAGACTTTAATACAGATATAATTCAAAAATAATCCCCAAAAGATGCGTGCTCTGCCCAGGGAAATATATACAACCGTGTCTCAAAATACATGTATCTAACTGTGCAAAATCATCATATACATATCCCAGAATCCCCGCTGGTCAGGATGAGGCTCACATGAACCCGCCTGAGAACTGCATAAATGAGAACTCCTCCTTGTCCTCGTCAAAATCTGGCTCCACCTCACAAGCATCGCCATCACCTACAGTTAAGTCAGAGTCTGGTTGGTGTTTAAGCACCATCCCAGAATGTGGGAGTGAGTGATCAACTCAGTGGAAATATACAGCAAAGGTTAACATATTATCAATTCAATCAAGCAGTAATGATAACGCAGTACAATCAAACATGTCCTAGATGCTCTTGTTAATGCAAGAATGATATGAGGGAACGATGTATGCCCTCACCACAAACTCCCTCATGCGACATCATCTAACGATCGCGGCATGAATCACTACCACTCTGCTCTCACACCAATGCCAATGACACATGCAGTGCGATGTCATGAGTATGATTACCAAGTTCTTATTAGTCCCTTTCATACAGCAGGATTGGGAAGCTAAGACACCTCCCTTATATCAATTCCCAAACATTAATCCATTCTAGGGTTGTCAGTCCTAGGAAATCTCATATGATGTTACGGTTCTAGGTCGCTGCAAGGGCTGCCAAGGCTGTTGCACGGAATCGTTACACCACTCTCCCATCACCAAATCAATGCAGGCCTAGTTATATCCTCAATACTGCAACAAGACTCGTCGCCCTTATGCAGTATCAGGATATACTTGAGGTCACTACAGAGGGCTCGTCACCAATCAATGTAGGCCGACAGCAAGAATATAGTGTCCCATACCACCATAATTCGCTCACGAGAGTAGTGTGCTCATTAGTCACTACGGGGAGGCTTGTCGCCCTAGCGTAGGCCGACAGCTCGGCCACGATGTCCCATACCACCATGTCGGGCTCATGAGTCTTAGGGGATCATGGTACCAAGGTTAACAGGAGTTTTACTGGTAAGATCAATACCTTAGATTCAAACAGTAGTGACCAAACATTGGTCAATCAGGTTAGTTGATGAGCTCAACTAGGCCAAGCGCACATTGAGTTGAACGACATGGAATGTATAAGCACTCCATGTGGCCTAACCACTGTTAAACATCCTAAGCATGACTCAGATTCGTTAAACTCATCCTGAGTGGCGACAACGACCTCAACCACTAATTGCAGAATGGTTACCGAATACCTGGATTATAGTATAGCCCCAATCACGTACAAGCTCAAATACAAGCATATGATTCATATCCTACTTTCATATAAACATTCATGAAGTATAACTTAAATGTAAATACAGTATATGGAGGACATCATACGCACATTTAATATGATTCATCCATGTTAATCAATCCATGGAGGAAATCATACACACAGTTAACGATGATCGGGATTCATATCTCAACAACCTTAATAATCACATTTTACTAACTACTAACTCATTTAGGCATTGATACAAACACTTAGATTACACTATTCAACATACATCACCTATGTCGACTCGATTACATATTAGGGCAAGTCCTTTCGCCAAGGAGTTACCGCATACATATCAAGCATATATCAATGAAAAATAATCATGGCAATCATAATAGCAATTTCTATACATATATGGTTATTCTAATATATACATGAAATACGCCATTTATAACATAAAGTATACATATACGTAAATCGAAACGGAAGCGCATTTGGCATGTGTAATGGCAATCACAACATGAATAAATCATTATCTAACATTGAAAGCCTTGAAAACCATAACCTAAACATATATAGTCTACACCTTAAACCAGAAAATGCGTATAAGATGTGATTTAGACGATATGTCTTCGTCAACGACGGATACGCTACCTATGGCATGAAACAGGTTAACTATAACTTTATTTGAACTATTCTAGGATTCAAAATTGGTTAGGGTTGGCTTAACTTACCCAAGAATGAAATCAGAATCGCTGGAATAGCGATTCAGATGCATGGATTCGATATGCAGATGAATTGGGAAGAATTCCATGGAGAATCAACAGGTTCTCTCTCACTTTCTCTCTCTTGAAAAGGTAGGGTTTGAAAATTCGTATGGAATTTGGGAATGAGGGTTTAAAGCCTTTTTATAAGCCTAAAATCGATGAAAATAGTCTTAAAGCCAAGGTACACTTAGGTTATAACCAAATCGGTCTCTTTCTGGTCCAACAGAGCACTTTTGGAGGTCCTCTTATCAAATGCGGTCAGACTTAAGATCACTAGTATTGGATCTTTAGTAAGTTAAGTTTTCAGTCCGATTGGGTTTCCAGATCGTCCGTGGCGGACCAGATTCAATTCTACGGTTACCAAAATTTGATCAAGGCTACAAGTACTTTAACATGTATGGGCCACCTTCCCTGATCCGAGGGTAAATTTGGGTCAAAATCTAACGGTCAGAATGCTTAGAAATATCGTGCAAGAGAAACGATCCAGATTAATTAAAATCATAATTAATTTTCTAAAAATCTTCATTTTCTCACTCTTTTCACTCCGGACGTAAGGAAATGGTCTCAGGACATCGTTTGGGCTTGATTTTTGAGGTGATAGTCATGTCCAACTAGGCGGTCGTAATGGTCTAAGTTCATCGCCATCAGACTTTCGACGTGCGGTCTAGGTCTAATACGAAGTTACAAAGTATTCTTGGGAGCAACTGGGTTTAGAGTTGGATCTTAGATTTCAGAGGAATATAACGTCAACGATTTTATAGGTTTTGGGTCTTACAGATCGTATTGAAAGCTATTGGTGCTAATTCCACATGTAATCTAGTTTAGCGCTAGCTAAAACATATTAAATTTCTAAGGGATTAAGGCTTAAATGATTTCTGCTAAAGGTGATACTCGGGTTTAAGTACGGATTTTTCTAAGTCGTTACAATCTACCCCCCTAAAGAAAAAATTTCATTCTCAAAATTCGTACCTTCTCATACTCCTCGAGGATCTGAGGGTAACTCTTCCTGACCTCAGCTTCAGTCTCCCAGGTAGCTTCTTCTTCGCTATGATGCGTCCATAGTACCTTCACAAGTGGGATAACCTTGCTACGCAATACCTGCTCTTTCCTATCCAAAATACGCGTTGGTCACAGTTCATAAGTAGCATTCTCGCTCAACTGCACCTGTTCCCATCTGATAATGTACGAAGGGTCGGGAACATACTTCTTCAACATGGACACATGAAAAACATTATGCACGCCTGCGAGTGGTGTGGGCAAAGTAAGACGATACGCTACTGCCCCCACTCGATCAAGTATCTGGAATGGGTAATAAATCTCAACGTGAGTTTCTCCTTCTTAGCAAACCTAAGAACTCCTCGCATAGGGGAAACTTTAATGAACATATAGTCCCCAACATCAAACTCAAGCGGTCGCCATCTTGTATCGGCGTAGCTCTTCTGCCTGCTCTGTGCTGAGAGTAGTCAGCGACGAATAATGTTGATCTTCTCTGAAGTCGCCTGAACCTACTCTGGGCCAATCAAAGTCTTCTCGCCCACTTCTGCCCAACAATGCGGCGCTCGACACGGGCAACCATACAGTGCCTCATAGGGAGCCATACCAATACTCGCCTGGAAGCTGTTGTTATACGCAAACTTTGCATAAGGAAGACAATCATCCCAACTATCCTTGAAGTCCAACACGCAAGCTGGCAACATATCCTCCAAAATCTGATTCGCACGCTCCATCTGTCCGTCTATTTGCGGATGGAATGTGATACTGAACTTCAATTTCACACCCATCACTTCCTGGATGCGAGTCTAGAAGATAGATGTAAATCGGGTGTCTCTATCTGACACAATCTCTAAGAAAACTCCATGCAGGCGTACAATCTCCCTGATATACAATCTAGCTAACTCGTCTGTAGAATTTGTGACTCTGATCGGTAGGAAATGAGCTGACTTCGTTAACCAATCAATGATCACCCAAATAGAGTCATGTCCCTTGTCTTCGGTAGTCTAAAAATAAAATCCATGGAAATAAAGTCCCACTTCCATTCAGCTATGGGCATGGGCTGAAGCAATCTAGGAGGTCAGCGATGCTTTGCCTTAACCTGCTGACACGTGAGATAACGGGATACGAATTCAGCAATGTGAACCTTCATATTGTCCCACCAGTACGATCTTTTCATATTCTGATACATCTTTGTGCTACCTGGATGCATTGCAAGCCTCGAACAGTGGGCTGACTTAAGAATCTCTCGTCTCAAGTTAGGTATGTTCGGAACGCATAGGCCGCCTCGATATCGTAGGCCCCCATCTATACCAATAGTCCACTCAAAGTCCCCGTCAGTACCAACCCACTCCTTCATCTTCATCAGAAGCTTATCGCCTGCCTGAGCCTCAATGATACGGCTATCTACGAGCGGTTGAACACGAATATGTGCGATGACTTCATACGGCTCTTCTACTGTGAGTTTCTGCTCAAAGTCTCACACGAATTCCACCATATCCCATTTTGTAATCATAAGCGGAGCCGCAAATTTTATAGTCTTCTTGCGACTTAACGCATTAGCCACAAGGTTCGCCTTGCCCGGATGGTAGAAAACCTCAAACTTTAAATCTTTCAAGGTCTCCATCCATCGACACTGCCTCATATTCAAATCTCGCTGTGAGAATATATATCTAAGGCTCTTGTGGTCGCAAAAGAGCTCGAACTCCTCTCCGTAGAGGTAATGTATCCAGAGCTTTAATGCGAAGATGACAGCTGCCAACTCTAGGTCGTGCGTAGGGTAATTCTCCTCGTGCTTCCTTAATTGTCTCGAGGCATACGCAATCACCCTGTCCTTCTGCATAAGGACACAACCCAGGCCAACGCGAGACGCGTTAGTATATATCGTATACTTAACCCCTTGATCTGGTAATACTAGCACAAGGGTGGATGTTAACTTATCCTTCAGCTCCTGAAAAACTACTTCATCCTTCTCATTCCAGGTAAACTTCAAGTCCTTCCGTGTCAACTGAGACAACGGTCTAACAATCTTAGAAAAATCTTGAATGAATTGTTGATAGTAACCTGCCAGGCCCAGAAAACTCCTCACCTCAGTAACTGAACTGGGCTGCTTCCAATCCTAAACCACAACTACCTTAGCGAGGTCAACCGCAATGCCTTCCTTAGACACCACATGTCTTAGGAACTTAACTTCTTCCTTCTAGAAGTCGCATTTCTTATACTGCGCGAACAACTAGTTCTCCCTGAGAGTATTCAATATTGTTATCAGGTGCTCCTCGTGCTCTTCCCGACTCGGGGAGTATATTAAAATGTCATCGATAAAGACAATGATGAACTGAAACAGAAATGGCCGAAACACTCTGTTCATCAGATCCATGAACACTTTCGGAGCATTCGTGAGTCCAAAAGACATCACAAGAAACTCATAATGACCAAAACTGGTCCTAAACGCAGTCTTCTGCATGTCCTCATCCCTGACGCGCAACTGATGATACCCAGATTATAAATTTATCTTTGAGAAATAATGTACCCCCTTCAACTGATCGAACAGATCATCAATCCTAGGAAAAGGACACTTGTTCTTCACTGTCACCTGATTCAGCCTGCGATAATCAATACACAACCACAGGGAACCGTCTTTCTTCTTCACAAATAAGACAGGCGCTCCCCAAGGTGACACACTCGGTCGAATAAAGCCTGCTTCAAGCAAACCATCAATCTGTCTCCTCAACTCCATCTCACATGGAGGCATACGATATGTCAGTAGGAAAATAGGTGTCGCACCAGGCACAAGATCAATGGTGAAGTCAATCTCGCACTGAGGAGGAAGCCCTAGAATCTTCTCAAACACATTAGAGAACTCGCGAACTACAGACATATCTTCTAACGTCGGAACATCAGAACTCTCTAACATGGAAGCATAGGTGCTAACACGACAGGACCAACTGACTTGAACTGGAAAAGAGTAGACTGTGCCCTTAGGTCCGTAGGCTGTCACAACTCTGGCCTCGCAATCAATCTCCACTCTCATCTTCGTGAGCCAGTCTATCCCAAATATAACATCATAATGACACAGTGGGGTGACAATCAGGTCAACGACCACTGTCCTACTACCCAAATCTATCGAGCAAGACTCACAGGTCCGAGTAATATCTGAAGTAGTCTCTGTAGCTGTCGTGAGTCTCACTCCCTTCGCAGGAGCCATAAACAAACCTAGCCGCTTGACCACAGCACAAGAAATGATCGAATCAGTAGACCTAGTGTCCACTAACAGTAAGATAGGAGTACCTAGGATGTGCGTAGGAACCTCAAATGACGTTGGTGTTGAATCTGCCTCGGGCGCCTCAGCTATGAGTGCATGAACCCGAGCCTGCTGTGGGCGATGTGGTGGAGGAACCATGGACCATTGTGGCGGCCTGAAATGAGGTGCTGGAGGTCTGAAGGAAGGATGAGTTGGTGCTGAAATGGACTGAGGAATCGGACGACCGATCCTCTGAGGCAAAGAGAACCCACTGTCTCGCATCCTGGAAAAGCAAGAAATCTCAGTGTGGCCAGGCCTTTTGCAATAGCTGCACCACACATCAGGACACCTCAAATGGGCAGGATGCAGAAGACCCCTGCGGTGAATCAAACCGAGGCCTCTTACCGAGGAAAGGCTTACTCACAAAATCAGGTCGTGACTTAGGAACCATAGGTGCTCGCGTACGGGACAACCTCTCCCCATCTTGCTCTTCTCGCAAGGACATGCTCACCAGCTCCACATAAGAAGAAATGCTCGCACAAAACATCTTCGATCTAATCTCAGGCCGTAAACCCTCAGAAAAATACCGCATCCTCAACGGCTGATCACCCAGAATCAAAGGAGCATACCTGCCTAGCTCCGTAAATCAGTTCTCATATTCTGTCACCGACATGCCTCCTTGGCGAAGGCGAAGGAACTCACTCTCCTTCTCGTGCCGGTAATTGACTGAAAAATACTTATCGTGGAAGTGAGCCTCGAATGTCGCCCACGTCCACTCAAATCCCTTCACAACTGTGTGGAGAATGCTGTCCCACCATAAGCTAGCCTCCTTCTCAAACATGAAGGTGACAAGCTCAACCTACTCCGCCTCGGAACAGTGCAACGGCCTAAGCATCTTAGAGATGCGGTCGATCCAATACTCAGCCTCCTCGGGTCTGTGAGTACCCAAAAATGTAGGAGGCCTCAAGCGCTGAAATCGCTCGAATGTACCGCTTGCACTAGTATGCCCAACAGGGTGTAGAGGCGAGGCAGGTGGAGTCACCCCCATCGATTGAGTAAAGATACCAGCCATGGAGGATAAGAACTACTGCTGCTGTATCTGCTATAGCTGCATCAATAGCATATCTGCTCTAACCTATCAGGAGGTGGAGCATACTGTGATGTAGAAGGCATTGACGTAGACACACGGTTCTGGTCAGGAACCGCAGGTGTGACAGGAGGCACCACAGAAAGGTGTCACAGGAGGTGGCCCAGCAGCAGGGCCAGAAGCTGGTTGAGAACTCGGCATGGGATCTGAACGAGATGGGCCTGAATGGGGGTTCATATGAGTATCGCACAGGGCAAGGGCCCCGTCGAGCGAATCTCCCAGAGAAAGACGGGCCGAAGATCTCGAACCCTTAAGTGACATACCTTACACACAACAGAGGGTAGCAACCAATGAGATTAGGCATTCACACAGTCCATCCACAACATTAACTTCACAAGCCAAAGAAACAACATGCATTTCATTAATAAAATTGTCACAATACATTATGTGCAGCATTACATGAATCGCGACAGAGAAAGCATGTGAACAAAATAACTAAGCTTCAGACACTAAACTTCAAACACCAAACAACTACCAACTACCAAACAAACACCGAACCACACATCAAAACAAGCAACAAATAAGCAAACAACGACTACATAAAGCCTATTCAGCTCCCGAGTTCTAAAACATCACTTATGCAACATAAATAATGATGGATGTATGTTTTCTTTATTAGTGCCTAAAAACATGAACTAGATCAAACCAGATCAGCAGACATAATTCAGGGATATTGAGAAAATGCAAGCGGAAGACTTAAATACAAATATAATTCAAAAATAATCCCCAAAAGATGCATGCTCTGCCTAGGGCAATATATAAAATCGTGTCTCAAAATACATGTATCTAACTGTGCAAAATCATCATATACATATCCTAGAATCCCCATTGGTCAGGATGAGGCTCACATGAAGCCACCTGAGAACAGCATAAATGAGAACACCTCCTCGTCTTTGTCAAAATCTGGCTCCACCTCACAAGCATCGCCATCACCTGCAGCTAAGTAAGATTCTGGTTGGTGTTTAAGCACCATCCCAGAACGTGAGAGTGAGTGATCAACTCAGTGGAGCTATACAGCAAAGGTTAACATGTTATCAATTTAATCAAGCAGTAATGATAACATAGTACAATCAAACATGTCCTAGATACTCTTGTTAATATAAGAATGATATGAGGGAGTGATGCATGCCCTCACCATGAATCCCTCATGCGACATCATCTAACGATTGCGGCATGAATCACTACCACTGTACTCTCACACCAACGCCAAGGACACATGCAGTGCAATGTCATGGGTATGATTATCAAGTCTTATTAGTCCCTTTCATACAGCAGGATTGGGAAGCTAAGACACCTCCCTTATATCAATTCCCAAACATTGATCCATTCTAGGGTCGTCAGTCCTAGGAAATCTCATACGATGTTACGGTTCTGGGTCATTGCAAGGGCTGCCAGGGCTGTTGCACGGAATCGTTACACCACTCCCCCATCACCAAATCAATGCAGGCCTAGTTATATCCTCAATACTGTAACAAGACTCGTCGTCCTTATGCAGTGTTAGGATATACTCGAGGTCACTATAGAGGGCTCGTCACCAATCAATGTAGGCCGACAATAAGAATATAATGTCCCATACCACCATAATCTACTCACGAGAGTAAGGTGCTCACTGGTCACTACGGGGAGGCTCGTCGCCCCAGCATAGGCCGACAGCTCGGCCACGGTTTCCCATACCATCATGTCCGGCACATGAGTCTTAGGGGATCACAATGCCAAGGTTAACAGGAGTTTCACTGATAAGATTAGTGCTTTAGATTCAAACAGTAGCGACCAAACATGGTGAACAAACATCGGTCAATCGGGTTAGTTGATGAGCTCAAATAGGCCAAGCGCACGTTAAGTTGAACGACATGGAATGCATAAGCACTCCGTGTGGCCTAAACATTGTCGAACATCCCAAGAACGACTCAAATTCGTTAAACTCATCTTGAGTGGCGACAATGACCTCAACCACTACTTGTAGAACGGTTATCGATTACCTAGACTATAGTATAGCCCCAATCACGTACAAGCTCAAATACAGGCATATGATTCATATCTTACTTTCATATAAACATTCATGAAGTATAACTTAAATGTAAATACAGTACATGGAGAAAATCATACACACATCTAATATGATTCATCTAGGTTAATCAATCCATGGAGGAAATCATACACACATTTAATATGATTCATCTAGGTTAATCAATCCATGGAGGAAATCATACACACAGTTAACGATGATTGGGATTCATATCTCAACAACCTTAACAATCACATTTTACTAACTACTCCCTCATTTAGGCATTGATACAAACACTTAGATTACACTATTCAACATACATCACGTATGTCGACTCCATTATATATTAGGGAAAGTCCTTTTGCCAAGGAGTTGCCGCATACATATCAAGCATTATCAAGGACAAATAATCATGGCAATCATAACAGTAATTTCTATACGTATACGGTTATTCTAACATATACATGAAATACGCCATTTATAACATAAAGTATACATATACGTAAATCAAAACGGAAGCGCATTTGGCATGTGTAATGGCAATCACAACATGAATAAATCATTATCTAACATTGAAAGCCTTGAAACCCATAACCTAAATGTATATAGTCCGTACCTTAAACCATAAAACGCGTATAAGATGTGATTCAGACGATATGTCTTCATCAACAGCGGATAGCTACCTATGGCATGAAACAGGTTAACTATAACTTTATTTGAACTATTCTAGGCTTCAAAACGGGTTAGGGTTGGCTTAACTTATACAAGAATGAAATCAGAATTGTCGGAATAATGATTCAGATACGTGGATTCGATACGTAGATGAACTGGGAAGAATCCCATGGAGAATCAACAGGTTCTCTGTCACTTTCTCTCTCTTTTCTCTCTTTTGAAAAGGTAGGGTTTGGAGATTCGTATGAAATTTGGGAATGAGGATTTAAAGCCTTTTTATAAGCCTAAAATTGATGAAAATAGTCTTAAAGCCAATGTACACTTAGGTTATAACCAAATCGGGCTCTTTCTGGTCAAACGGAGCACTTCTGGAGGTCCTCTTATCAAATGCGGTCGGACTTAAGATCACTAGTATTGGATCTTTAGTAAGTTAAGTTTTCAGTCCGATCGGGTTTCCAGATTGTCCGTGGTGGACCAGCTTCAATTCAACGGTTACCAAAATTCGATCAAGGCTACAAGTACTTTAACATTTATGGGCCACCTTCCCTGATCCGAGGGTGAATTTTGGTCAAAATTTAATGGTCAGAACACTTAGAAATATCGTGCAAGCGAAACAATCCAGATTACTTAAAATCATAATTAATTTTCTAAAAATCTTCGTTTTCTTACTCTCTTCACTTTAGATGCAAGGAAATGGTCTCAGGACATCGTTTGGGCTTGATTTTTGAGGTAATAGTCATGTCCAACTAGGCGGTCGTAATGGTCTAAGTTCATCGCCATCAGACTTTCGACGTGCGGTCTAGGTCTAATACGAAGTTACAAAGTATTCTTGGGAGCAACTGGGTTTAGAGTTGGATCTTAGATTTCAGAGTAATATAGCGTCAACGATTCTATAGGTTTTGGGTCTTACAGATCGTATTGAAATCTATTAGTGCTAATTCCACATGTAATCTAGTTTAGCGCTAGCTAAAACACATTAAATTTCTAAGGGATTAAGGCCTAAATGATTTCTGCTAAAGGTGATACTCGGGTCTAAGTACGGATTTTTCTAAGTCGTTACATGGATGGAGGGTCACTCAATAGAATCGATATTCAAATTTTGATGATATCGAGGCTGGGTCGATGACATCGAGAATGGACATAAATCGTCCAGTAAGCTTAACTGGAAAATTCTTTATATTTATTGATGCTTCAACATGACTATCGATATCATCGACATTCAAATTCCGATGATATCGAGTGTGCCTCGATCATTATTTTATCCTAAAATATTTTAAAGGCAAGTCTCTCTCATTTTCAAATGTCGAGGGATCGAATCTCATGTCGATGAAATTGGAGTTTGAAATCTGATGACATTGATGCATGCTCGATTTCCTCGACTAGCTGGTAAAAGGTTTCAAAAGCGTCTGACAATTGAGCTTGTGTCATCGAGCGGTCAGTCGATGCAATTAAGAGTATATGCTCGATGACATCGACCTTACTCGATGATGTCGAAATCTGTCATAAATGTGACCATTTATATCTGTTGGAACCTTTTGCCTATATATAGAGAGCTTATCTTCAGTTGCTAGTAGAGAGAAAATATAGAGTGCTTTTATGTGTTTAACCCTAGATCATATACCCTAAGCCTTCTCTCTCATGGGAGTTTATCCTCTAATCCACCCTCATCGTTGACATTTAATAGAGTGGATTGAAGAATGAACTTCCGCATTTAAGGATCCTTCAGCTTCCACCTTAATGGAAAATCATAAAGCTAGGATCCCTTGAATGCATAGATGATTGGAATCGCTCTATCTCCCTTATAGGAAAATATTTGAGAGTAAGATTCCATCATTACCTTGACCCAACCCGTCGCCATGCCTTGGTACTTCTTCTGAGTTGCAGTTTAAGGAAATAAAAGATTCTTCATCATTAAAGGAGATCTTCGACAATGTGTTAAACAGGGCTCATCTACTCATCTGTAAGTCATTAGAGTTCAGAGGACCCTTGTGATCATTCCTTTGTAGGATTGAGACTAAGTTGTATCTCATCCCTTGCAAGCCCTCATAGGAGGCCTCCAGTGGGAGTGTACTTGGTGGGTTCTTTGTGGTGACCCTTGCTCTGTGGAGTGCATAAACTGTTAAGGCCTTATGGTAGGTACTTGGCCAGTGTGCTTAAAAGTGGGTGCTTTGTGTTGACCCTTGATCGTGAGAGCATAAACGTGAGAAGTTCCTTGTATGGATCCTTAGCTAGTGTTCCTAAAATCATGTTATATGTGTTGACCCTTACTCATGGGAGCATAAACTGTCAGCCTAGGTGTAAGTTGTACTAGTTAGAGGTGAACCTGATTTAAAACCTCTAGTTTGAGGTGAACTTGTTGTTAAACCTCCTTAGTGAAATTTGGTACACTCAAGGGTTGAGTGCATTTGCCAAGAGTGGAGTAGACAAGGAGTCGAACCACTACAAAAATGACTGTGTTTGTGATTACTATTGTCTCTCATTCCTCATGTGATTATATGCTTTCATATTTGATTATCTGAAATCACATTTCACACACTGTCACATCCATCATAACCTCTGATTCGCACCTTGTTTATCTTTCTAAGTTTTATGATTGGATCCTCTATTTGGCTTAGAAGCCATTAGAGTTACTCTAAAGGAATTCTGATACATGTTTACTTTCTTAGGATAAGGCTAATAGGATTTTCAATAATCATAAAATATTTAAAAAGTCCTATTCACCCCCCTCTAGGACACATTGTCATATTCCCACTTTAACTAAAGCGGTCATTACCGCAATTTTAATTGGTATCAGAGTGGGTCTCTCTTAAGGGCTTCACCGCATAGAGAGTGATCTTAACTGAAGTTGGAATCATGATCAAAAGTGTCTCAGAGGGTGTGACAGATCAGAACAAGTGCCTTATAATCCATACTGCTCTGAAAGTTGGTAATAGTTCAAAATGGTACCTTGATAGTGGATGCTCCAGACAAATGATTGGTGATCAAACTCACTTTTGTGAGTATTCAGACTTTGATGGAGGATCAGTCACATTTAGAGATGGTAGCTCTGCCAAAATTGTTGGACAAGGAACAATAACTGTATTAGGAATTTCAAAAATTAAACATATTCTTTGTGTAGAAGGTCTGAAATATAATCTCCTTAGTATCTCTCAAATTTGTGATAAAGAACATCTGTTCACTTTCTCAAAGGATGTGTGTAGGATTTTAGATCATACAGAAAATTCTCTCATAAAAGATTTACGCACTAGTGATAACCGTTATGTTATTGAGAGTACAAATGAGAGTGTTCTATCCACAAAGTGTAATATGGCTGTAAAGAATGAATCTAAATTATGGCACCAAAGGTTGGGAGGAGTTCTCCTACCGTAACTTTAATTGTCGCATTTAGAACTCCACCTCGTCTAAGAAATCTGGCTTCGTCGCATAAGACTCATCGTCATTTGTGACTAAAATAGAGTCTGATTGGTGTTTTAAAACACCATCCGAGAGTGGGAATGAATGATCAACTCAGTGGTACTATAAGGCAAAGGTTAACATGTTATCAATTCAATCAAGCAGTAATGATAAAGCAATACAACAAGCATTTCCTAACTACTCTGGTTAATGCAGGGATGATATGTAGTAATGATGCATGCCCTTGCCAACACTCCCTCAGCGACATCATCAACCATTCGTGCATGAAAAATTCCTTAAACGTGCGCTTCCTCGCCAAAGCACTTGTAATGCGGTGCATGATCGTGTTAACCAAGTACTTAATTCAGCTTATTCATATAGTAGGTTTGGAAAGCTAAGGTACTTCCCTTTATATCATTAGTTCAAGTGAGGATCCACTAGGGTCGTCAATCTTAGTTAATCACATACGATAGGTAAGTTGTAGGGTATCACCCCTAATGAAAGCAGTGGATAGGTAAATTCAAGTGTTTATACTTGAGGTCACTACGGGAGGCTCATCACCTGAACGTAGATCGATAGCTCAAACACGGTGTCCCATACACCATCATGCTCGGCTCACGAGTCTGGGTTGCTCACTGGTCACTACGTGGAAGCTCGTCACCCTAACGTAGGCTAGAAGCTCGACCACGGTGTCCCATACCACCATGCCCAGCTCATAAGTCTTAGCGGATCGTGGTACCATGGTTGAAACAGGTTTTTTATTGGTAAGTGGTACCTTAGATTCAGGCAGTAGTGTCCATACATGGTAAACACACAATAGGCCAATTAGGTTATTTGACGAGTTCAATTGGTACGAGCGCATGCTGAATTAATCGACATGGAGCACATAAGCACTCCACGTGGCCTAACCATTGTCGACAATCATCGTACGACTTGGATTTATTGAACGTGTCCAATGTGGTGAGACTAATTCAGCCACTCAATCGGGAACTGTTACCGATTTCCTGGACTACATTGTAGTCCCAATCATACTTAGATGTAACATGTAGATGCATGTGACAATCATATAAACATTTAACAATGATCTAAGTACAACATTCATTTGAGCATTTTATCAAACATATTGAACATATTACCAAACATTACAATTCATCCTCAACTTGAGTAGTTGAAATTAAGGTCACATAGATGAATTCATACATATAATTAAGGTAATTGAGAATCCTATCTCAACACCCTTATTAAATACAATTCATTAAACAATTTCTCATTCAGACATTTTATCAAACACTTAGCCTACACATTACCAAATACATAGACTAGATTAGTTATGACATGAACTATAACAATTTGTGATGTAACCTAAGCTATAACGCATATAACAAACATGGATCTTAAATTAAATATCATGACAAGCACAAAATCATAATTTCAAGTTCTTTCAAACATTTCAACAAACAAATAGAATGCATATTTGTCCAACATAGTTCATACATGTATAATATGTGGAAAACGTCGTAACTAAAATCATATGGCAGCAATCAAGTCAGACATAAATCATTCCTAACATTTGAAAGCCTTAAAAATCATAACCTATACGTTTATAGTCCGCACATTTTGTCGAATTACTCATTTTGAACTCGGTTCGAATCTTACGTTTCTGTATTCAAAACAACGATTACCTAAATCAGGAAAATCCGTTAGCTATGTTGATAAACAACTATTCTATACCTTAACTACGGCGTTAGGGTTTGGATTTCTTACCCAAAATGTTGTCAGAACGAGTCATGTAGTGTAATAGAGAGGCGATCTAGTGCGTGTATTCATGGGAGGGAAACACCTCCACGATCTCCAAAGCTTTCTCTCTCCTTCTCACTTTTTTCTCTTCTTTTCTCTCTTCTCTCTCCTAGGGTTTGGAGCAAATTCGTATGGAATCGGAGTGGGGTGGTTTAAGGTCTTTTAATAGCCCCAGAACTGATGTCAATGGCTCCATGGCCATGGTATACTTAGGTTATAGCCAAAGGGTGCCGGTTTCTGACGAATGGGGCTCATCTAGAGGTCCATTACCTGTCTATGTCATAGAGTAAGTTCCCTGATGATGGATATAGGTCAGGATATGATTTCAGTGCGTTTGGATAGGCCGATCAACCGTGACTTACCGACATCAGATCAATGGTTGTTGTCACTCAATTAGGGCCACAAGTATATGGATACGTGCAGGGAAATTTTCCTGATCCATGGGTGAAGTTCGGTCAGAAACTGACGGTCTAAAGTCTTCAATTTTGCTTACAAGTGTATGGTCTAATTCACTTAAGTTTGGGTTCATTTTCTAAAGATATTCGCGTTTCTCACACACTTTGCTCAGGGCTCAGGTTGTGCATTTCTTGGTACTATTTGGGCTCGATTCCCACGATGGTTGTCAAGCCTAATAAGACAGTTGTAACCCTATAGTTTCATGGTCGTCGGACTTTCGACGCACGGTCCAGGTCTGATATGGAGTTTCAATGTGCTCCCAAGAGTAACTGGATTTTGGGATTTCCTCGAGGTTTTCAAGTAATGTTGAGCTAGTGATTTTAATGGTTTTGAGTCTTACAGTTTGTAAAAATAGTGGTTCAAGCTAATCCATCGATTAATTTAATTTAGTACTTAATTAAATTTTGTCTAATTTCCACAGTATACGGTTTATAGGAATTTCTACCTAAGGTGGTACTCGGGTCTTTGTATGAATTTTTTTGAGATGTTATAAATACATACATTAGTGGACCCCATAGAGCTTCAGACGTGCAGGGTAGCAACAACTACTTGCTGCATGGGACCCAGCAGATGAACGGATGGATATGCACATACATGCATCAAGGCCACACCGTCCAAAGACACAAACATCAGGGTGGGCTACACATTCAAATGGACGGTCAGGGCCTCACACATACATCAAGGGTCCACAAGTGTGGTCCCACTAACGTTAAAGGAGCTAGCCAAGAGTTGTCACCGTCTAGACCCAGCGTTCGACGGTCACAGACCACATAAATGGGGTCTACTCCACCGTCAAATGATGGTGTTGATACCACCCAAGCATCATCGTGTGGCCACCGTCCAATGTATCTGGACGGTGCATATTTAATAAATACATCAAGGTGGGCAGATCTCCACCGTCCAGATCTGCTGGACGGTGCAGATTTAATAAATACATCAAGATAGCCCCACACGTGAGGCGGGTCCCACTGTCTAAGGACGGTTAGATGGTGTGGCGCATTCACATGGGGCTCAACCTCATATACTATGTAGTATATTATATTAATATAATATATATTATTATTATTTATTTATTTTAGTTAGTTAGTACACCCTACTGTCAGTTCACACTCCAACCATGTCCAGCGTCCTTGGATGCTTGGACGGACGATGGATACATATGCTTACCGAGGTGGGTCCCACATGTGGGGCCCACGACTGATGGGTCCCACGCAGACGTGACCCACTCGATTCGGATCACTCTAATATTTTTATTTTCTCAATGGTCCGAGCAAGACTGAAATGGACATCACTGGTGGGCCCCATACGTGGCAGCGAGGTGGGCCCCGCTTAGTCAGTGGTGTGTCCCACGTGGTGGACGACATGGATAAAAAATACATCATGGTAGGCCACAAGATGGGAAAGAGAGATAGAGAGAGAAAGAGAGAACGGTGGAGATGGGAGGGACCCCGCCACTATGGGTCCCTCTTTGATATAAGGCATACATCAAGATGGGTCCCGCATATGCAAGCCTTCAAATCACAAAATCAATAAATAAAAGCACCCACCTTTGATCTTCTCAGACTCCTCCTTCCATCGATGCGATCTAGAGCTCCAAGGGGTGGGTTTTAACAGTTGAGATCAGCTTTAAAGGGTTGGATTGATTGGTAGGGAGTGGGCCACACAAAGCTCTCTCATGGAGCTTGCTTGGATGTGGATTGCTCTCATGGAGCTTCGGAGAAAAATGAGAGAGAGATGAGAGAGAGAGGTGATGTGGGAGATGGACTGATGGGGAGAGGGATCGGTGAAGTGATGGAAAGTTAACTTTTGGGGATAAGTAGTGGTACTTGGGGATGGGTGTGAGTGATGGGAGTGATGTGATGTGTACTTGACATTTAATGTGATGGATTCTCTCTGGATTACAACGCGCGCTGTTTTTCTCAAATTGAACGTGGGCCCACATCTCCTAACCCGGGTATTGCCTCGGCGTACTAGACGCGATGTCAGAACCGCGGTGACGCCGAGGTCGTAAGGTTATAAGTCTCGGGTTGAGTCAACTCTGAAATATAGGATATGACTCAGGGTCGCTCGCAAACACCGATAACAGATCGCAGGTCACCGGAATTCGACTAGCAGGACTGTGGAAGTCTACGAAATAGTACGATCTATGATACGGGTCTTATAACTCTCCCCTCCTAATAAAAATTATCCTCAAAATTTAAACCACAACACAACCAATATAGAGCTCACCAAGGGTGGGAAATATTATCCAAATATAACATGCTAACATAATCAAACACCTAAGAGATGGGGATAACGCCTATGAATCTCAGGATCTTGCTCCCAAAACGCCTCATCGGCACTACGATGACCCCGCTAATCTTCGAATCCTGGATAAAAAATGGTCAAAACTGGAATACTATGCAGCCTCTCAATCTTAACGGTAGGGGGCTATATCCGAAAATCTCTAAGTTATTCGAACTCGGGGATCTAACCATTCTAAGTTCTCAACAATCATAGAGTGTAAGGTAGCTATCAACAGATATGTGATGTTATCTTTCGGTATTCTCAAGTTATGCTCTGATACTAACTTCTGTCATGCCCCAAACCCAAAAATCAGGCTCGCAAAATTTTTGATTGCCGAATTCGGTGCTGACAGCTTCTGTAGTACCCCATTCTTGGCTCCTAGTGCCCATACACCAGATTCTGATACTGGGATCCTACAAGGAGGATTTTCTAATATACATTTATCTCGTAAGAAGCATAACCACAAGTATACCTAAATTACAAAGGCAACATCATCATCACATATCCACTAATATAAACATTTGAATACAATGCTGAAAGGAAAATACATATATCGAAAATCAAAGCTCTAGAAAACTATTGCACGCTCTAAGCTCAACGCTGCTGCAACCAATGCCACATGCACGCATCTATCATGTATAAGCTTATAAAAAGCTTAGAGGGTGGTGTAAGTGTGTTCACAAGATAAGTACCAAGTATTCAATATAATGCCATAATCATACAATGTAAGAAATACTGGCAAGATCATTAATCATATGATATCAGAGTAAGTGAAAATATACTAGTAAGTCGATGAATGCTATCAACCATACCAAGGCTATGCGATACAAGGCATGAATGCTAACAACCATATCAAGGGTATGCGATGTAAAAAATAATAAGAGAATATCATATACTAAGGAAGTAATGTAGATCAGCTATAGTAAGCTAAATATCAGATACCAAGGATGCAATGTAATATGCAGTGCTAGTGAAATGACCAAGATAGAGTGAAGTCGGGATGATAATACATAGTATCTGTAACACCCCAAATTTTTGCCAACTTGGGGTTAGACGTTCTTAGGCAATGGGTCAACCAAAACACCTTGGTAACCGCTCAGAACCCAATTCCATAGCCAAAGAAATCACTTAGGATTAATTCCCTTAGAAACTAAGCGTAAGTTAGCTAGCGCTACGCTAGAGTAGCTGTAAAATTATCCCTGATCACTTTAAATATGTTCTACAACACCCAAAACTTGTAGAATCAATGGTGATATAATACCCTAAAACCTAAGATCAAACTCTAAATCGGTTTGTTCTCGAGAACCCTTTGAAACTTTGTATTGGATTTAGACCGCGTGTCGAAAGTCTAATATCTACCATCTTAGACCGTTATGACCGCTTAGCTGGACTTGAAAATCGTTTCGAAAATCAAGCCCAACCGACGTTCAGAGGCTATTTCATTTGAGCCTGGAGTGAAGAGAGTGAGAAAAGGGTTAGATTTGAAAATTTTAATTCAAATCTGGCACGTGACTTGGCGCGTTATTATTAAGCGTTCTGACTGTCAGAATTCAGCCAAATTACACCCTCGGATCAGAAAAAATTTCTCTTTCATATCACGAGACTTGTAGACCTGATTTAGGTGCGCTGATCGCTGAACTGAAACTGGACTGCCACGTGCGATCTGCGAACTCTGCCAGACTGAAAATTGGGTGTGAGCAGGATCCAGTATCCATGAGCTTAAGTCTGACCGCATTCGGCCAGGGGACCTCTAGAAGTGCTTCTTTGGACCAGAACAGCCCCGATTTGGTTATACCTCAAGTAGACCTTGTTCCCAAGCCTAATTTGGGAAGGTTTTAGGCTATAAAAGGGCTTTAAACCCTCTCACAACCCTCCCATTCGAATTTGCTTGAAACCTAGGAAAAGAGAGAAAAAGTGAGAGATTGTGAGAGAGTATGGGAGTGATCTTCCTGCCACCTGCACTAGCTGTTGCACGTGCTTAAGAAATGCATCCCAATCACTTTGCCGGTGATTCCAATGCATTTTTAGGTAAGGAAAACTCTAAACACTTGCTGATTTAGTATTCCGTTGATTCAAATAGAAAAGTAGCTTATACAACTTGTGTATTAAGTCACCTGTACAGCGTTGACGAAGCGTATACGCTCCGTTCGAAACGATACACATCTAAAGTGAAAGGTGAGAATTTTAGACGCTTTGATTGATTGATTTCAAAGCTTTCAATGTCGTTTAATAGTAGATTATCGACGGCAACGCCGTTTGACATGTACAACATGCTGTCCATTTTCCGTTTCGTAAACGTACGGTAAATATGAGATTTAGGGTATTTTAGTCATTTGTAGGAAATACTGCTTACGTCCATATTTTGATAAAATGTTTGCCATGGCTATTTATCATGTTAGAATATTAGGAATGCGTGCATGATTGGTTTGGCGAAGAGATTCGCCCTTAAGCGCATTTTGAGTCGATATACGCTATGTAGATTAAAGTGTGTAGTCTAAGTGTTTGTATTAGTATGTATTGAGTAAATGGTGTTGTGTAGGAGTTTTGAGATTGAATTCTCAAGTAATATGCTGATGTAAATGATTTTCATCATGTTGGCTATATGTATTGATTTCATTATATACATGAAATGCATGTGTGGGATGATTTGCTTAAGTTGTATGTTATAGCATGTGTCAACATGCTTACAATGTTGTACTTCATTTCTGTTACTCACCTATGCTATTGATGTTGATGCACTAATGCTTGGGGCTATGACTTAGTCCAGGCAGTCAGTAATGGATCGAATTCGTGGTTGGTTTCTAGGAACCATAAAGGACGCGTCGATGAAAGCGAGTCGTGTTTTGGGTTGGCGGTAATGGTTAGGCCACAGGAGGAGTTTCATGCACTTCATGTCGTTCAGCTTGAGATATGCTCGTGCTAGTCGAGCCCGTCACGTAACTCGACTGACCATTGCGTGTTCACCATGTATGAGTCATAACTGCTTGAACCTAGGGTACTGAACTTACCATTAAAAACCCTGTTAACCATGGTACCTTGATCCAATAAGACTCATGAGCCGGGCATGGTGGTATGGGACACCGTGGTCGAGTTGTCGGCCTACGTTGGGGCCACAAACCTCCCCGTAGTGACCAGTAAGCACCCTACTCTGAGCAGATTATGGTGGTATGGGACACTATATTCTTGCTGTCGGCCTACACTGATTGGTGACGAGCCCTTTGTAGTGACCTTGAGTTTATCCTGACACCGCATGGGGGCGACGAGTCCTGATGTAGTCTTAAAGATAATTATGCCTGTATTGATAAGGTGATGTGGGAGCGGTGTAACGAGTATGAGCAACAGCCCTAGCAGCCCTTGTAGCGACCTACAAATATAACATCGTATGAGATTACTAGGAGTGACGACCCTAGACAGGATCTGTGTTGGGATTAATATAAGCAAAGTACCTTAGTTTCCCAATATTGCTGTATGAAAAGGACTAATAATAACTTGGTAATCATATCAACATCACATTGCATGTGTCTGGAAGATGTGGAGCACTGAGCGGTACGCAAGCATGCCACGGACGCAGATGGTGCCGTATGAGGGAGAATTTCGGTGAGGGCATCCATCATGTCATCTCATGCATACATTAACAACAGTATCTAGGAATGTTTGATTGTTTGCTTTACTATTAACGCGTGATTGATTTGATAACATGCTAATCCTTGCTCTATGATTCCACTGAGTTAATTACTCACTTCCACGTTACGGGACGGTGTTGCGCACACCAAACAGTTCCTATTTTAATTACAGATGATGGCGATGCTTGCAAAGCAGAGCTGGACTTGATGATGATGAGGAGGATCCCTCCTATATGCAGGTTCTGATTGACGGGGTTACAGGGTTACTGATTAGATGCCAATATACTTGGTATTTTGCCTTTTTCTTACACACCCATGTATATTCTTTTTATCATTTTTGGAGTATACATGTATATGTTTAACCTGGTAACATGTTCACACTCTGGAGACCCACAACGGTTCATATACTTTATATATCTATTACATTCTTCCGCTTGCTAATTTAACTGTCTCTGGAGTATGATATGCTGTTTTGGTCTAATCCCACTCATGTTTTCTGTACTAATATGAACAACATTCATCTATCATTGAAAATGTTGCATAAATGATGTTCTGGAACTCGGGAGTGGAGTTTTTGCTCGACCCCCAATTTTCAGGATGTTACAGTATCGCAAGCTACGAGGTCTATTATAAAGGACTTCTATTTAAACCAGTTCCATACCTAAATTTGGATAGTCACACTCAATGTGGTAGACTCCTAATCTCTAGTTAGTCGTGCACCCAACCGAAATCCTGGTTATGTAAAGGTACACAATAATAGTTACGTACCACCAGCCTGAGTGAATAATGAATATGAATATAATTCTGAGTATGCAACTCTTGTTCCACAAATCAGTACTGTACATTTTTGGGTCATCACCAAGGTCTAGTACACTCTAATGCAAATCGTCGCCCACTAATGCGCGACCATGCAAGTGGAAGAGACCTCACTATCTACTTGGCCAGTAGTCAGCTAATATCTACCCGGCACATTAATAGTGGACCCATTCATGAGCTGGTCAAACTCAGCCTAGCTATGCCCCCTACTCTCGGGCTGGTAAGGCCACACCGCCTCTCAACCGACCACGACATAGTGGGAGACGTGGCCTCTTAGTATTTGGCACTCGGGCGTTCATGTATCCACTCGGTCTTGACGTTGGTGCATCTCTTGGCCTTAGAGGTTTAGAGATTTTCACTCACGGATATCTAAAGTGCCCAGATGCTAGAACCAAATATTTTCGGTGTCTCATTTAGCCATCCACGACATGCCTGTGGATGTTACGACCCTGATGTCGCCAGGGCATACAGTAATCACAATACACAATCCAGTTATGTATCAATCCTGTGCATACCATGAGCTCATGTGAGACAATCTCTACCTATAAGGGAGTCTCATAACAACCTATCTAATGACATATGTAATGGTTAACCAAATTTAATAACAAATATGTAGATGATGCATATGGGCATGAATCATGGTGTATGCCATGCATAATCATTAATAATAACAATGCTTGACCTCACAAATCACAATGAGCCTCACACATCGTAATGGACCTCATCCAGTCATGACAGGCCTCATACAATCACAACAGGCCTCGCGCAATGGGCCTCATACCATTCCAATGAGCCTCTTATAATCATAATGGGCTCCACGTGGTCACAATGGGCCTCTTATAATCCCAACGGGCCTCCCACAATGGGCCTCATGCAATCAGCATGGGCCTCACACAATTACAATAGGCCCCACATGGTCACAATGGGCCTCACGTGGTTATAATGGATCTCTTACAATCATAACAGGCCGCATATAATCACAATGCTACACTAGCTCATACACAGAGCATATACTAACTTAGTTGTAGCCAATAATCGACCTAAATATGGCGGGGTTTATACAAGGACAGTAGACCTAATCCATAACATGAGGATTAGTCCTCGACAATTGGAATCAGCCTTGACAAACAATCGACCTTGACAATTAGCTTCAGCCTCGACAATCCGAATCGACCTCGACAGTCGAAGCCGGCCTCAACAAATGGAATTGGCCTCAATAATCGGAATCGGCTTCGACAATCAAAATTGGCCTCGACAAACGGAATCAACCTTAATAATCAGAATCGGAATCGGCCTCAACAATTGGCCTTGACAATCAGAATCGGCCTCGATAATCAGAATTAGTCTTGACAATCAGAATCGACATCAACAATCGAAATCAACCTCGACAAATGGAATCAGCCTTAATAATAGAATTGACCTTGATAATCAGAATTAGCCTTGATAATTGGCCTCGATGATTAGAATTAGCCTCAATAATTGGAATCGAAATCAGCTTCAACAATCGACCTTGATAATCAGAATCGGCCTTAACAATCAGTTTCGACAATTGGAATTGGCCCTGATAATCGAAATCGGCCTCGACAATCAAAATAGGCCTTGACAAATGGAATCGGCCTCGACAAATGAAATTGCCCTCAATAATCAAAATCGCCCTTGACAATTGAAATCGGCCTCGATAATTAGCCTCTACGATCGGAATCAGAATCAGCCTCGACAATCGAAATCAGCCTCGATAATTGGAATCAGAATTGGACTCAACAATCGACTTTGATGATCGACCAAACAAGGCTTAAGGGAAGGTCACAATGTGGACGTTAAACCATCATTGCCCACCAATGTAGACATTTAACCAACATTGCTCACAGGGAGTGGCCCACTTAGAGACAAATGTATAGTGGGCCCATGAACTCATACAAAGGCCTCATATATAATATAATGGGCCTCATACCATCATAAAAGAGCCTTACACAAGGGTCTTATACATCAAGTGGGCAAGAAATATATCACATTGGGCCTCATTAAATGGGCTACAAAATATCACAATGGCCACGCCATATGGGTTAGAAATACATCTTGATGGGCCATGACCCATGGGCCCCAGTACATCATAATGGGCGGCAACCCATGTGCCTCAAATATAACAAGTGGGCCGGATCAATGGGTCACACTAATGGGCCTCATATTCGGAATAGGTGGGCCTGCACCTTCGAAATAGGCCCACCAAATGATCGGCATGGATGCACAACACATATAACAGTGGGCCGCACGTCTAGTAGACTGGATGATGTGATTATAACACATACATCAAGATGGGCCCACCCCTAAAATAAATGGATGGCGTAGATCAAAATATACATCATGTGGTCCGCAGCACCGTCTCATGGTGTTCAGCACTGCATAAACTATCCAACATTGTCCAAAACATTTGGATGGTGTGGATTAAACAAATAGATCATGGTGGGATCCACACTTGTGGCCCACCAGTCCAGCGAATGAATGGACAATGTGAACACAACACATCATCAAGGTAAGGCCCACTATAACGTTTATTTTCCATCCATTCTGCCTATATGGTCATAAGGACCTAGATTAAAATTATTATTATTATTATATTGATTCAGAGCTTCTATGCTTCCAAAAGGATTTCAACGGTGGACGTTCAATCCCTCACTGGTTGCAATGTGGTCCACCTGATAGACAACATAGATATAGAATAAATACAATAGGGGTGGTCCCATTGTCCAACCATCTAGATGATGTGGAGAAGACCCATACATCATAGTGGAGTACACCTGATAGACAACGTGGAGTAGAATACATACATCAATGGACCCCATAGAGCTTCAGACGTGCAGGGCAGCAGCAGCTGCTTGCTGCATGGGACCCAGCAGATGAACGGCTGGATATACACATACATGCATCAAGGCCACACCAACTAGAGACACAGACATCAAGGTGGGCTACACATGCAGATGGACGATCATGGCCTTAAACATACATCAAGGGTCCACATGTGTGGTCCCACTAGTGTTAAAGGAGAAAGCCAGGAGTTGCCACCGTCCATACCTAGCGTTCGATGGTCACGGACCACATAAATGGGGTCCACTCCACCGTCAGATGACGGTGTTGATACGATCCAAGCATCATGGTGTGGCCACCGTCCAACGCATCTGGACGGTGCATATTTAATAAATACATCAAGGTGGGAAAATCTTCACCATCCAGATCTGTTGGATGGTGTAGATTTAATAAGTATATCAAGATAGCCCCACACGTGAGGCGGGTCCCACCGTCCAAGGACGGTGAGATGGTGTGGCATGTTCACATGGGGCCCACCCTCATATATTATGTAGTATATTATATTAATATAATATATATTATTATTATTTATTTATTTTAGCTGGTTAGTACACCCTACTGTCAGTTCACACTCCAGCCATGTCTAACATCCTTGGACGCTTGGACAGACGGTGGATACATATGCTTATGAAGGTGGGTCCCACGTGTGGGGCCCATGACTGGTGGGTCCCACATAGATGTGGCCCACCTGATTTGGATCACTCTAATATTTGTGTTTTCTCAATAGTCCGAGCCAGCCCGAAACGGACATCAATGGTGGGCCCCGGACATGGCAGCGAGGTGGGCCCCACTTGGACAGCTGTGCGTCCCATGTGGTGGACGACATGGATAAAAAAATATATCACGGTAGGCCACAATATGGAAGAGAGTGATAAAGAGAGAAAAAGAGAACGGTGGAGATGGGAGGGACCCCGCCATTATGGGTCCCTCTTTGATACAAGGCATACATCGAGATGGGTCCCACATATGCGGGTCCTCAAATCACAAAATCAACAAATAAAAGTACTCACCTTGATCTTCTTGGACACCTCCTTCCAGCGATGCGATCTATAGCTCCAAGGGGTGGGTTTTAACGATTAAGATTGGCTTTGAAGGGTTGGATTGAGTGGTAGAGAGTGAGCCACACAAAGTTCTCTCATGGAGCTTGCTTGGACATGAGTTGCTCTCATGGAGCTTGGCAGAAAAATGAGAGAGAGATGAGAGAGTGGTGATGTGAGTGATGGAGTAATGGTTAGAGGGATGGGTGAAGTGATGGAAAGTTGATTTTTGGGGATGGGTGTGAGTGATGAGAGTGATGTGATGTGTACTCGACATTTAATGTGATGGATTCTCTCAGGATTGCAACGTGTGGTGTTTTACTCGAACTGAATGCGGGCCCACATCTCCTGGCCCTGGTATTGCCTTGGCGTGCGAGACACAGCGACAGCGGGGTCGCAAGGGTGTAAGTCTCGGGTTGAGCTGACTCTAGAATACGAGATATGACTCAGGGTCATGCGCAAACGCCGATAACAGATCGCAGGTTGCCTATATTCGATTGGGAGGACCGCGGAAGTCTATGGAATAGTACGATGTAGGATACGGGTCTTACACGCATCATTGTAAGACCATGGATGTAAATAAGTGCAATGATGTATGGATTTAAATAAACATAAACCATGGGGCCAATTGAAATGCAGAAAAAAAGAAGAAAAGAAAGAACATACCCTAGCGCCCAATCGACTTAAGGTTGTAAGTGACTTACAGGTGAATTTCTTCCCCCAAACAGCACCCATAAGTGACTTCCCTGTAAGTCACTTCCAACTAACCCAACTTACAAGCATCCACACAGGCCCTAACACATATTTACAGTTAACCATAATGAGATCATCTCATTTTTAGGGGTCTACTATAGAGGTCTAAATGCCTTCTCAAAAATGTCCAGAAATCCATTTTGAAAGACTGAAAACACTATTCAATGTGACTAAAAAATTCCATAAAAATGATCAATTGCAAATTTGATGAGCAAGGTTCTTCTAGTTATCAGATGAACTCCTTTATTAGCTGGCGTCTACCAAACACACCCTAAATGCCTTCCCATAAATGGCCAGAAACGCATTTCAGAATTTCATAAAAATATTAAATTACAAACATAGAATAGAATTTCTTCACATATTTCTAAATTTGGAATATTCTATATAATACTTATTCGAAACTGACACTAAACAAGATTCATTCCTAATTGATCCAAATATCAAAGAAGCCCCAATTCCAAATTTCTCAATAGGAAAAAAATCCAAATCACGACAGACACATCCGAAGACATCCAAATAAAATCCTCCATGCCAGAAAATCCTCAATTCCATTCAAAGAAAACACAACCAAACGCTAATCCCCAAAACTAAAACCAAGCAAATAAAGGAGAACGAAAACACTAACCTTCCAATGACCTGGGCTAGTGTCTTGATGTAGCTACCGATAATCTCATCTCTTGTAGGGTTCCCCTCGAGCGACTCAATGACGATGAGCCAGTGATCGAAATTGTAGTCGTCCAATATAATAGTCTCCTTCAATGGATAGTTGCTCCAGTTCGACGATGGGTCGTTCAACGAGGACGTTGTCGGTCGGATCGAGAAGCATCAGAGACCGAGGAAATTCGGGGGTCCGGTAGGGTGGTGTGGAGGCGGAAGCGGAGGAGAGGAGAAACGTGAGAGAGATGAGAGGAGGAAGAGAAAAAGTAAGAAAAGATAATGGAAAGTGAGATGGTGGGCTTTGACATTAGGGTTCGGCACAAGAATGTCATCGCCATTTTCCTTTGCTCTGTCAAAACCCTAGAGAGGTGTAAAACCCATGGAGAGAAATGAGAAGCGCATTGGGGTTTTGAGGGGTTTAATAGTGGTAAAGAGAAATGCGATGGTTTCAATCGAGGGAGTATGGACATGCGAGGACATTTTCACACGTGTGGAAGATCTGAACTGTCTGAGGGTATATGTGTAGATATGATGGCCTAGAAATGATCTGCTCATTAGGGGGGAGTCACATGGCCCACCTGATAGGGGGCACGGATTGGATACTAACCCCGCCAGTACCTAGCTAGGGACAGATAGTCATGTAGGCTCCCTGGGCCACCGAGATGTATCCACACCCTCCATCCATTTTGACTGATCATTTTAGGAGGGTGGAAGCTCAAAAGGAGGAAGTGTACCACATAACAGGAAGTAGAAGAATTGAACTCTTCTGCTAGCAAGATGAATAAATAAAGAGATAGGGACACAATATCATTGTTCTGAACTAATCAGACACTTCAATTATAGCCTTACTTTCTGCTTCATTATAATGTAAATAAATGCGACTTGACCAATCACGATTGAAAAAAATTAAAAAATTCTAATGCATGAAAAACGAATAAATTGAACCATTTGTGATTGATAGTTACGAAGTAATGATGGATCGAATATTATACTATCAGCTGTGGGCACCACAATGGTGGGTTAGGCAAATGTCCAACTGGTAGTTCAGAGTCAACAGGAGAAACGTAATGCATCACAAACAAACAAATTGAACCATTTGTGATTGATAGTTAAGGTGTAATGATGGACCGAATATTATACTATCAGCTATGGGCACTACAAAGTTTGGTCGGGCAAATGTTCAACCGGTAGTCGAGAGTTAACATGAGAAAGGTCTGGCCATTGATCACTGACTAGGATCAATTCAATGTTATGAACTCCATGATATGGTCCATCATTTTAGGGCCATGGATGTAAACAATGCAATGATGTATGGATTTAAATAAACATAAACCATGGGGCCAATTTAAATGCAGAAAAAAAATAAAGAAAAAAAGAACATGCCCTAGTGCCCAATCGACTACAGGTTGTAAGTGACTTACAAGAGAATTTCATCCCCCAAACAGCACCCGTAAGTGACTTCCCTGTAAGGCACTTCCAACTAACCCAACTTACAGGCATCCACACAGGCCCTAACACCTAATTACAATTAACCATAATGAGATCAACTCAGTTTTCAGGGTCTAACAAAGAGGCCTAAATGCCTTCTCAAAAATGGCCAGAAACCCATTTCAGAAGACTGAAAACACTTTCTAATATCACTAAATTCTTATACCGTTAAAAGTTAATTCCTTAACTGGGCCCACATTGAGGTTTTTTCATTATCTAACCCATTCATAGGGTCACATAGACATGGATAAGGGGAAAAAACAAATATCAACTTTATTCAAAACTTTTAAAGGCCCCAAAAAGTTTTTAATGCTAGGTGTTCGATTCCCGTTGTTTCATATGGTGTGGTCGACTTGAGCCTTAGATCTGCCCCATTTTTTTGTTCATGCCCTAAATTTAGCTAACATAATAAATGAATGGTGTGGATATGTCATATACATCACGGTGGGCCCCACATTGATTTTGTAAATTTCTTGATTTAAGTCTTAAAAAAGTAAGTTGTCACATCTACATTAGGAAAGATGTGGTAAGTACCTAAGTAAATAATTATTATCCATTTACATGGTAATTACAATTGAGCGCAAAAATCAAACAGGCCCTTAAGTTTACTCACTCTGCAGTAATTTTCAATCACTTCAGGACCGAGAAGTGAGTGAAATTCATTACGAAGTGAGTGAACCTGCCCTAGAAGTGAGTGAAATTGATTGCGAAGTGTGTGAAAGTCATTGTGAACTGAGTGTATACATCCTTACAATTTAGAACTTTAAAAATTTGACTGATGAGTCGGTCATATTTGAGCTAGTACAATGGTGGATTTCCTACTACTCAGTTAAATCCACCTTATACATGTGAATACTAAAAGAGTTATATTATTGTGTTTATTTTCAAAAAATGGCTTCGGTAATCATCCTATGCTCATATGGTAGGGAATTAGTAGCGAAAACAATCGATACACGTACAAGGGTGGAGACTCAAAACGTACTTTTGTGAGCGTTGACACTACATATGAACAGCTTCTATAAAAAATGTACAGAATTACAAAGAGTAGACCTGAGGATTACGATATTAGCTTGAAAGCATTGTATCCTTGTACAAATGAATCAGTCCCTCCATCTGTAATTGAAGACGATGAAGATGTGAGAATAGTCTTAACAGCACAGTTAAAGCATCTGGATCACTACATCCCTTTATTCATCGAGACAATACAGCGTGTTAATGAGGCAATACTCGAAGACAAAGGGGCTTACAATGGTTTCGAACATGACACCCTAGCTCTTAGAAGTTTGGGTGAGGCATATGACTTAAAATATGAATATATGACATCACCTTCACAGGTTCCTCTAAGCAACACTCCAGTACCCGAGCTGGCTCAGACATCAAAATTCATGACAAGTCAAGTGAGTGCGTCGGTTAACTTCAAGCTCAGAAGTGAATATACAGGATCACCTTCATTTACAAGAGTAGATTTTCCTTTGACATCCAATGCCAAAGACGTAAGTGGAAGCAATATTCCATTGCCCGTGTAGTCTCGAACATCGAACTTCACCACCGACCTTCCCATTGTGCCTTTCGAGGATGCTGGTTTCATCAATGCAAACCTATCATTATATCCATATCCACTTGATGACCTGATTGATATAGCTGTTGGCCAAACATTTAAGGATAAGAACCGGTGTTAGTATGTTTTAAGCCAATTTGCAATTCACAATAACTTTCAATACAAGGTCCTGTATTCCACATCTAAGAAATTCACCGTGGCGTGTATGGAAGATAAGTGTGAATGGAGGGTACATGCATCCTGGGTGAATGATGTGGGGATATTCAAGATTAAAACTTACAGGTCCATACATACATGTGGAATGTCATGGATGAAGAGCGATCATCGACAAGTAAGCAGTAAGCTGGTTAGTGAACTGGTTGTCAATCGCAATGAGCAACGCCTGGGATTAAGGCCAAAGAACATTATATTCATAATGCAAGAGAAGTATAATATTCTTATTAACTATAAGAAGGCATGACGCACTAAAGAGATTACAATTGATCGCGTAATGGGGTCTTATGAAGACTCTTACAATGAACTCCCGATGTACTTGCATGAGTTGAGGGTGGTGAACCTGGGGTTAATAACTGCCCTGCTTGTGAATCAACAGACAATGAGGTTTGAGAGATGTTTTGTTGCACTCGAAAAGTGTGTCAGAAGTTTTTAAATATATCTGTGAAGAGTCTTGGCTGTTGACAAGACGCATCTAAAAGATAAGTACAAGGGTGTTGTGTTCGTTACTACGGCTTTGGATGGCGATAATCATATCTTTCTAGTCGCTTTTGGTATCAGAGAATTAGAGATAACAACAGTTAGAACTAGTTCCTTACCTACCTCAGCGATTTGTTAAGGGATCTATCTAGTCTTGTGATTATATTAGACCGGCATAAATGTCTAATGAAAGAAGTTCTCAGGTCTTCTAAGCAGCAATCCATGGCTACTGCGCGTACCATATATACCAAAACTTGGTGGACACGTTCAAAGACAAGTCGTTAGAACTCTACTACTGGCAAGTTGTAAAGCCTTGTAGGAGGGTTGAGTTCGAAAAGTTAGTGCATGATATCGAACTTTAAACTTGTCAATCTCGTGATACATGCATGGCTGAGGGTAATAAGGTAGGAAAAGTGGGCATCTTCGCACTTCCTAGGAAAAAGATTCAATTTGGTCACTACAAACATAGCTGAGTGTGTTAAACATGAGAATATCTCGTGACTATGTTGATAGAGATGGTCAGAATGAAAATTCAAGAGATGTTCTATAAGAGAAGAGAATCAACATTATTATTCATTAGACCGTTGACACCGTGGGCTGAGAAATAATTAAAGAATCTTATACTGAAGGTACGAGATGTTTGTTGCTACGCAATTTATCGAGATGAATACTATATTGTGGGAGATTACAATGATATTGTCAAGCTCAATGAGCTTTCATGTACATGTCGCGAGTTTGAAGTAAAGGAATTTCCTTGTTTTCATGTTCTTTAAGTATGTATAAACTATAATCTTCCTCATTATTCGTATTGCTCCCCATTGTACACGGTGAGGAATTACCAGATCACGTATGAAGATTCCGTGTACCTAGTACAGGATAAGAGTCAATGAGAAATTTCTTCTGGATTCAAGGAGTACTATTCGAGTATCAAGCCCCCACTACAGATGAGGTTAGATGGAAGACTGAAGTCTGCACGGATCCTTTCCCGTATTGAGGAACGAAAAAAAAAAATGTGGACGTTGCAAACCAACAGGGCATAATCGTCGAAGTTGTAAATTTTTAATACCTCCGGAATAGTGTAACTTGTAGTGCATTTTTAGTAATACGATTGTGAATGTTATACATTTCTTATAATACATATGTTGCTTTCTTTGAAATTATGAATTTTTTACCATTACGATTCAAATTTCCAATAAGACATTCAGTTCACGGTCAATTCCATACATTTCACAGTCAATTCCCTTCACTTCACAGTCAATTCCATGCATTTCACCATCAATTCCCTTCACTTCACAATCAATTCCATGCATTTCACGGTCAATTTCGGCCATTTCCCTTCACTTCACGGTCAATTCCATGCATTTCATGGTCAATTCCCTTCATTTCATGATCAATTCCAAGCATTTCACGGTCAATTCCATGCATTTCACGGTCAATTCCCTTCATTTCACGGTCAATTCCATGCATTTCATGGTCAATTCCCTTCACTTGATCAATTCCATGCATTTCACGGTCAATTCCTTGCATTTCACGGTCAACTCCCTTCATTTCATGGTCAATTCCATGCATTTCATAGTCAATTCAGTCACTTGAAGGGAATTGTCTTGGAATTCGCTTGTAACACCCGACCTAATCGGAATAGTGTCCTGAGGCATCCACGTGTGAATTGACACAGGACAGTATGATTCAATCGCATGTGTGGATTTATCACCGATAAATTAATCCAGATTAAGCCACTCATGCGATTGAATCTAATTTTTTTTAGGTCAAATACGGGCCGTAGAGCCGGTCAGCCCAATCGTACTTGGCGACTACCTATACGGGTCATGCATCGCCAAGGTAGGATGAAAAATTTGAAAACTTGGGGAGGCCATGGGCTTCATTGAGCTTGTGGTCCATTGTAGACGACAAATTCAGACGATACCCGGAAATGAACGAATCATGCGACCAGTTGACACTTGTGAAGTGCAAGTCGCCCTAACTTTGGAATAAAATCTAGAATTTTAAAATAAATGACATTAGTTCTTTAGTCAGTGAATTAGGGCATTTCAGCCGTCAGATTTCTTCTAAACTTACACTAAAGGATGAAGATATTTCCCTGCACTCGCCCACAAAATCTGACCCTCGATCGAGAATCGGTGACCGTTGATCACAAATCAGACCATTGCGACAAAACCCCGCATCCGTTTGCCATTAAACTTTACCCAACCCTTCATCGAGCCATTGGGGCACCTACCCCAAGAATTAGATGAGCTAGGAGACCATTAGGGCAGCCCCAACAGCCAGAAGTGGGTCCCAAAAGCCATTTGAAGCACTTAACAAAACCCAAGACCAGATGTCTTAATTCAAGGGTACAAAACCCAAAAACCCTCTCTCTCACTCACTCCCACATAGGTCAGTAGCTGAGGGAGGGAGAAAGGAAGGATAAGAGAGAGAGGAGAGAGATGAGAGAGAAAGAGAGGGAGAGGTGTGTGTGGGTGTGTAACACCCTGAAAATCGGGGGTCGTGCATAAACTCAACTCCCGAGTTCTAGACCGTCACTCATGCAACAAAAATGATTATGATTCAATGTTGTCTGAGTTAAAGCATTCACGCGAGTAAAAGTATACCAAAACTGTAATTCATACTCCAGATCCAGTGATTAAAGCAAGCAGAAGACTAAAGAATATATATATCACTGTAAAGAAAACAAAGTAGATCTCGACTGTCACTAAAGTATGAATACATCTTTGAGTCTCATATACATGTAAATAAACAAAATCAAAGTCCAAAAGAAGTCCCACTGAGAAGTCCCATCAACCCAGGCCACCTAAGCAAAGCCGTCGTGGTACTGCATGTATGAGAACTCGTCCTGGTCCTCATCATAGTCCGGCTCTACCTCCTGGATCACTGCATCACCTGCATTTAAGACAGGGTCTGGTGGGTGTTGCAAACACCATTTCGAAA
Source organism: Magnolia kwangsiensis (assembly GCA_037074715.1). Classification (NCBI taxonomy): domain Eukaryota; kingdom Viridiplantae; phylum Streptophyta; class Magnoliopsida; order Magnoliales; family Magnoliaceae; genus Magnolia; species Magnolia kwangsiensis. Next base: position 109,531,814 of record CM073577.1, on the reverse strand, counting down.
CGTGAGAGTGAGTAGCTAACTCAGTGGAATAATAGAGCAAGGATTAACATGTTCTCAAATCAATCATGCGATAATAGTAAAGCAGTAAATCAAACAATCCTAATACTGTTGTTAATGCAGCATGACATGACGTGATGTATGCCCTCACCGACGATCTCCCTCATACGGCACCATCTTACGACCGCGGCATGCAATCGTCCCTCAAGTACTCCACATCTTCCAGGCACATGCAATGTAATGGTGATATGATTTCCGAGTTATTATTAGTCCATTCAAACAACAGGATTGGGAAACTAAGGTACTTCCCTTATATCAATCCCAACACAGATCCTGTCTAGGGTCGTCACTCCTAGTAATCTCATACGATGTATATTTTGTAGGTCGCTGCAAGGGCTGCTAGGGCTGTTGCTCTCACTCGTTACAACGCTCCCCCATCACCTTATCAATACAGGCCTACTGTACTCTCACTGCTACTAAAGGGTCGTCGCCTCCCGTAGACTCAGAATACGCTCGCGGTCACTACAAAGGACTCGTCGCCTGATCAGTGTAGGCCGACAGCAAGAATATAGTGTCCCATACCACCATAATCTGCTCATGAGACATAGGTGCTCACTGGTCACTACGGGGAGGTTTGTGGCCCCAGCGTAGGCCGACAGCTTGACCACGGTGTCCCATACCACCATGTCCGGCTCATGAGTCTTCGTGGATCAAGGTACCATGGTTAACAGGGTTTACAATGGTAAGTTCAGTACCCTAGGTTCAAGCAGTTATGACTCATACAGGGTGAACATACAACGGCCAGTCGGGTTACTTGACGGGCTCGACTAGCACGATCGCATCTCAAGTTGAACGACATGAAGTGCGTGAAACACCTTGTGTGGCCTAACCACTGCTGCCAACTCCAGAACACGGCTCGCGTTCATCGACGCGTCGCTCGTGGCAAAGATAGGTCAACCACGAACTTGCTCGGTTGCCGACTGCCTGGACTAGGTATAGTCCCAAACAATTATGGAATCACATCAGCCATCATGTAAGAGTAATGGAAATGAAATACAACCATGTGAGCATGTTAACACATGTTATAACATACTACTTAAGTAAATCTTCAAGCACATGCATTTCATACATATAACGAAATCATGCATATAGCTAACATGTAGGAAATCACTTACATCAACATATTAATTGAGAAATCAATCTCAAACTAATTCATAACACCATATAATTCAATACATACTAATACAAGCATTTATACAAATACTTACACTACACACTCAAGTCTACATATAGTATGTCGACTCAAAGTGTGTATTTAGGCGAATCTCTTCGTCAAACTAATTATGCACGCATTCTTAGTATTCTAATGCCACAATAAGCCATGTCAATCACATCAGCAAATTATGGATGAAAACAGTATTTCCTACAAATGACTAAAATGCCCTAAATCTCATATTTTTCATCGGTTTACGAAACAGGAAATGGACAGCATGTTGTACATGTCAAACGGCGTTGCCGTCGATAACCTACTATTAAACGACATTGAAAGCGTTGGAAACAGTCAATCAAAGTGTCTAAAATCCACACCTTTTCTCTTATAGGTGTGTGAATTCGAACGGAGCGTATACGCTTCGTCTACGGTGAATAGACAACCTGATTTACAAGATCCATAAGCTAACATGCTATGGAAATGGAGGAACACTAAATCAGCAACTATATAAAGTATTTTCTTACCTAGAAACGCAGAGAAATCATCGGCCAAGTGATTGGAGTATGTTGTTTAGGCACTTGCAACAGGTAGCACAAGCGGCAAGGAATTCTCTCCCACTCTCTCACAAACTCTCACCTTTTCTCTCTCCCAATCTAGGGTTTTTCTCAAATTCGGATGGGAGAGAGGAGTGAGGGTTTCAACCCCTTTTATAAGCCCAAACATGCCCGAAATAGGCTCGGGAACAATGTTTACTTAAGTTATATCCAAATCGGGGCTGTTTCGGTCCAAAAAGGCATTTCTGGTGGTCCCCTGGCTGAATGCGATTGGACTTAAGTTCATACATGTCGGATGTCTCTCTCATCCCGTTTTCAGACCATCAGTGTTCGTAGATCGCACGTGGCGGTTCAGTTTCAGTTCAGCGGTCACCGCACATAGATCAGGTCTACAAGTCTCATGATATGAAATAGAAATTTTTCCTGATCCGAGGGTGTAATTTGGCTGAATTCTGACGGTCAGAACGCTTAATACTGACGCGTCAAGTCGTGTGCCAGATTTGAATTTCAAATTCCAAATCTAACCCTATTCTCACTCTCTTCAGTCCGGGCTCAATGAAATAGCCTGTGATTATCGGTTGGACTTAGTTTTCGAAATGATTGTCAAGTCTAGGCGGCAAACCAGGGATCTTCCTGAACAGATCTCTAAACTCGCAAATGACTGGCGTATGCTTAAGTATCTGGGCACCAGCTTCCCGCAGTAAAGTAACGTAACTAAGTATGCGGAAGGGGAGATTTACCCGCACTGGGAATGTGAAGGATGCGCCCTCTGGCTCGTACACAGTCACTATACGAGTCTCGCAGTCAATCTCGGCCCTCGCTGTAGTCAACCAGTCCATGCCAAGAATGATGTCGAGATAAACGAGAGAGGGGTCGATGACAAGATCAAGGGCCATCGTCTTGCCCCCCAAATCTACCAAACAGCCCTCACACATCAGGGTGGCATCTGTAAAGGACCCGTGAGCTGTATAAACTCACACCCCATCCATACGAATGGTCGGCAGTCCAAGATGCCTGACTATGGAATGCGATATCAAAGAAATCGTGGACCCTGTGTCCACCATCACGAGAATAGGAATACCTCCAATGTGGGCAGTGACCTCAAAGGCCGAATGCTGAGGAGTCTCTATCGCAGCTGTCAAGGCATGTACCCGTGCCTGCTGTGGCCGGTTCGGCCACTGTGCCATGGGCCGTAGAGGCTGCCAGATCTGCGATACCGGAGGTATGAAGGAAGGGTGTGCAGGAGCCAACCGTAAAGGCGGTGCTGATATCGCCTGTAAGCGTGTACGGTCGATCTTCCGCGGTGGTGAGAATCCACTGTCCCGCATCCGGGCAAAATAACTCTGTGCCAAGTGGCTCGCTCTCCCACAATATGTACATAATAAATCAGGGCACCGAATTGGTGGTACTGGAGCGGTAGCCCTAATAGGAGGGTTGGCGCGAGGCCTCTTGCCCGCGAAGGGCCTGTCCAGCAACTCTGGTCGTGGCCTATGAGCAACAGGGCTACGAGATCGGGTAAGTCGATCTACATCCTGCTCTGCCCGCATGGACATGTGAATCAGCTCTGCATAAGAGGGAATGCTCACGCAGCACATCTTTGACCTAATATCCGGTCACAAACCCTCTGAAAAGCTCCATATGCGCATCTGCTCATCTGCTAAAATAGTCGGGACGTATCTGCCCAATTCGGTGAACTGATGCTCATACTCAGTGACTGTCATGCCTCCCTGTCTGAGGCGCAGAAACTCATTCTCCCGCTCATGCCTGTACGTCTGGGGATAGTATTTCTCGTGGAAGCGGAACTCGAACGCTGCCCAGGTCCATATATAATCGGCGGCAACGGTCTGCAATACACTGTCCCACCACAAGCTGGCCTCTCACTCGAACAGGAACGTAGCCAACTTGACCTGCTCAGCCTCTGAACAATGTAACATCCGCAGTATCTTCGACACACGGTCGAGCCAATACTCGGCCTCCTCGGGTCTATGAGAACCCGTAAAAGTGGGAGGCCATAAGCGCTGGAATCGCTCTAACAAGCCCCATGTGTTTGTGGCATTCCCCACAGGGTAAGCAGGTGGTACAGGATGAGCCATGCCCTCATCCTGAGCATATGTATCAGCATCCTCAGCTAGATGCGCAGGTGGTGCAGGTGGAGGTACACTCCCACCCTGGGCTAGAGTCCCCACAATAGTAGTCAGGAGCTGCTGCTGCTGCTGCATCATAGCCATCATCTCCTCAAATCTATCTGGAGGTGGAGCAGGCTGTGGGGTGTACTGCGTCGAAGAAGACATGCGGTACGGCTCTCTGACGGGCGGTGTGAATGGCGGTGGTCCAACTGTAGGACCAACAGTAGGCTGAGACGTACGCACTGTCTCAGGAATCGGGCCCACAGCAGGGTCCGCATGTGCATCAGACTGCGAAGGAGCTTGATCCATAGGCTCACTCAATGTAAGCCGAGCTGTGCTCCGTGTAGCCTTCGGCGACATTCCCTATATTCAAAATAGGGCGCAACCTTATCAGTCTCAATAGCACAAACACACCGCAATCATTCACATAAGAGTCAAAGGCATTCCATGCATTTCATTTAATTAAAATTGTCACAATACAAGGGATATCTCCTTACAAGCATCATGACGAGAAGTACATGGGAACTAAGACAGTTAAAGTTTCAACAGCAACATAAGCAAACTACTAGCCTTATCAGGCTTATACAAATTAAAGTAGGAAATGACAAACTACTAACAACAACACTTAAAATCATTGCTAGTCTGAGTCGGGTGACAGAGGAGGAGCACCCTTATCCTGCAAGCAGCACAGGATCGCCTTCAAGGTGCGAGTCACCTTGTCGAATTTTCTCTTCATAACGGCCTTGGTATCCTCGACCTCAGTCCGAAGTTCCTAAACTTTCCTTTGCAAGGCGACCTGGTTCTCCTCAATTCGGGCGATGCGATCATCACCAGTAGCCTGAGCAGAAGGAGGAGGGCTATCATCTGTATCCTGAGCCTCCTCTTCTACCTCTTCCTGAACTTCTTCCTCAACTTCTGCTTCAGGTTCTCCCTCACTTGGATCCTCTTCATTATCAAAATCGTCCTCGCTATCCTCCTAAAGCTGAGTCTCACGGTATTGAGACCCGATCTTCATCTTGACCATGGTAGACTCATCAATGCTGTGAATTAGAACTGGCAACTCCAGGCCAAGTCTGTAAGCAAACTCAAGCGCAATCTTGCATATAAGTCGACCAAAAGGAAGCGATTCAGACGTTCTTCTTGATTTTGCTATGAGGATAATCTGTCACAAGATGAAAGTGGCCATACACACATTCTCTCCCTGGGCCACCTAATACAAGAAATCAAGCATAAGGCGCGTACACTCAATGCGATTTGTCGACCTGGGATACACGTTGAACGTGCAAATGTGGTACAGCAGGCGCAAATCATCAGACATATGAGACGCCTTGAGGCTATTATTAGGCTGCCATGGAACCAGTTTACCACATAGAAACCTGGTACGGCAATCTCGCTCACGCCTACTCCTCAAATTCTTTGCGCTAGGATGAACATCATCAAGAGGCACGTTCAGAAGTCGCGCAATCAACCGAACATCGATCGTAGCCATCCGGTCTCTACCAAAGGAAATTTTGAACTGCAATGGTTCTAGTGTAGGATTCTGGATACAAGCGTAGAAGGCACGAACGGTGCTCACATTAGCATGAGCACGAGCTTCAAATAGCGGACCCCAATGCATAGCTTCAATGCGCTCGAACAACAGAAATTCGTCGAAGAGTCACCCTTCCACGTCCACCTCAAACAACACCTTACGGTCAGTGTATTCACCGTGAGGCATCTCTGCTAAAATCACTCACCCAATTTGAGTATGGGGATCCAAATCCCGCTTTGTATGGAACTCTCGGGCTGTGCTTGGACTTGCGACGGTGCTTGAGCTAGCGGCACCACCCCTCGGTCTTCTTGATTGAGCAGGGTGACTAGGCCCAGCCTCATCCGCTGTGGTCTTTCTCTTTCCCATCAAAGAGAGGATGGTGGAGAGAGATAAAAGACCCAAAATGGCTTCAACAAAAGTCATGAAAAATGGGGGAAATGCAAAGAAATGGCTATCCAAACTGAAAAAGGGAGATCTAGGCATTGTAGAGGGATGCTTCAAGCTCCCCTAGGATGAATTTTCAGAAAGAAAAGAGAATGAAAAAGGGGAATGGAGCACCTCACGATTTCAGCTCGTTTTGGGGATTGTAAGAGCTCCAACGATGAGATTTGTAAGAGGGAGAGTTGCAAATCACTATGGAGTGATGGAGTGAGTTCATTTTCAACAGAGAATGGGTTTGGTAAGGATTTGGAGCCACGATTTTGGGAGAGGGCAGTAAGAAAATGAAAATGGAGCTAGGAAAGGGGGCTGTTGTGAAGGAAGTATTCCTTTTAGGGGTTTTCTACGGTCGGCCCACATGTGGGAGGGGTGTACTACCCAACATACCTCACGTGCCCAAAAATTACATCAAGTGGGCCCCACCCATCGGCGCGGTTGGTGGTGCATCTGGCTGGTGGGACCACATGAGTCTGGTCCCCCATGGTCCAGGGACCCCAAAAAACTATGGGCCCCACCTTGGTTCATTCTAGATTGCCCTATAGAGGCCCAAATATGCATTCAGAGATTTTTGGGGCCAATCTGTAAACCTGAATGCAATCCTCTATCATGCAGCATATGATTTTGGGGTAGAAGGAGCTAATACATCCATCTAGCCCATTATTTACTAAAGATCGCAAACTGAGAATGGCCTAATGGACAGTTTTCATGAAATTTTACTATTCACTATAAAATTTTGTTGAAGTATGATTTTATATTATTTTCACATTAGGATCAATGCTTAACATAAAAAGGATAAGAAAGAATTTAAGAATGGAGTGGTGAGAGGAAAAATTTTAAAAAATTTAGGTGAACAGGGGTTTTTAAGCCCTGGCGATTGAATGCAGGAGTTATGGTTGTTCCACAGCCCAAGGATTCACATTTACGAGTTTAAAATCATTCAAAGAATGTCTCAACCCACCTACCTACAATTTAGAAGCTACTCAGGTCGCTTCACGCGACCCTAGATGCGTTACGGACTCGATCGCGCGATCGATACGAATAGTCTTCGCCTATGGCGAATTTGCGATCCTATAAGTGTTTCTGCACCCTTCTCGCACCCACCTAAGTCAAAGGAAGAGATAGTGTACGTCGCGTGACCATAACCCAGGCCCGGTATAATCTTATTTATGCTCTGATACCAACTTTTAACACCCTGAAAATCGGGGGTCGTGTATAAACTCAACTCCCGAGTTCCAGACCGTCACTTATGCAACAAAAATGATTATGATTCAATGTTGTCTGAGTTAAAGCATTCACATGAGTAAAAGTATACCAAAACTGTAATTCATACTCCAGATCCAGTGATAAAAGCAAGCGGAAGACTAAAGAATATATATATCACTGTAAGGAAAACAAAGTAGATCTCGACTGTCACTAAAGTATAAATACATCTCTGAGTCTCATATACATGTAAATAAACAAAATCAAAGTCCAAAAGAAGTCCCACTGAGAAGTCCCGTCAACCCAGGCCACCTAAGAAAAGCCGTTGTAGTACTGCATGTATGAGAACTCGTCCTGGTCCTCATCATAGTCCGGCTCTACCTCCTGGATCACTGCATCACCTGCATCTAAGACAGGGTCTGATGGGTGTTGCAAACACCATCCCAAAACGTGGGATTGAGTAGCTAACTCAGTGGACTAATAGAGCAAGGATTAACATGTTCTCAAATCAATCATGCGATAATAGTAAAGTAGTAAATCAAACAATCCTAATACTGTTGTTAATGCAGTATGACATGACGTGATGTATGCCCTCACCGATGATCTCCCTCATATGGCACCATCTTACGACCGTGGCATGCAATCGTCCCTCAAGTGCTCCACATCTTCCAAGCACATGCAATGTAATGGTGATATGATTTCTGAGTTGTTATTAGTCCATTCAAACAGCAGGATTGGGAAACTAAGGTACTTCCCTTATATCAATCCCAACACAGATCCTGTCTAGGGTCGTCACTCCTAGTAATCTCATACGATATATATTTTGTAGGTCGCTGCAAGGGCTGCCAGGGCTGTTGCTTGCACTCGTTGCACCGCTCCCCCATCACCTTATCAATACAGGCCTACTGTACTCTCACTACTACTGAAGGGTCGTCGCCTCCCGTAGACTCAGAATACGCTCGTGGTTACTACAAAGGACTCGTCGCCTGATCAGTGTAGGCCAACAGCAAGAATATAGTGTCCCATACCACCATAATCTGCTCACGAGACATAGGTGCTCACTGGTCACTACGGGGAGGTTTGTGGCCCCAACGTAGGCCGACAGCTCGACCACGGTGTCCCATGCCACCATGCCCAGCTCATGAGTCTTCGTGGATCAAGGTACCATGGTTAACAGGGTTTACAATGGTAAGTTCAGTACCCTAGGTTCAAGCAGTTATGACTCATACAGGGTGAACATACAATGGCCAGTTAGGTTACTTGACGGGCTCGACTAGCACAATCGCATCTCAAGTCGAATGACATGAAGTGCGTGAAACACCTCCCGTGGCCTAACCACTGCCGCCAACTCCAGAACACGGCTCGCGTTCATCGACGTGTTGCTCGTGGCAAAGATAGGTCAACCACGAACTTGCTCGGTTACCGACTGCCTGGACTAGGTATAGTCCCAAAAAATTATGGAATCACATCAGCCATCATGTAAGAGTAATGAAAATGAAATATAACCATGTGAGCATGTTAACACATGTTATAACATACAACTTAAGTAAATCTTCAAGCACATGCATTTCATACATATAATGAAATCATGCATATAGCTAACATGTAAGAAATCACTTACATCAACATATTAATTGAGAAATCAATCTCAAACTAATTCATAACACCATATAATTCAATACATACTAATACAAGCATTTATACAAACACTTATACTACACACTTAAGTCTACATATAGTATGTCGACTTAAAGTACGCATTTAGGCGAATCTCTTCGCCAAACTAACTATGCATGCATTCCTAGTATTCTAATGCGACAATAAGCCATGTCAATCACATTAGCAAATTATGGATGAAAACAGTATTTCCTACAAATGACTAAAATGCCCTAAATCTCATATTCTTCGTCGGTTTACGAAACAGGAAATGGACAACATGTTGTACATGTTAAACGGCGTTGCCGTCGATAACCTACTATTAAAGGACATTGAAAGCGTTGGAAACAGTCAATCAAAGTGTCTAAAATCCGCACCTTTTCTCTTATAGGTGTGTGAATTCGAACGGAGCGTATACGCTTCGTCTACGACGAATAGATAACCTGATTTACAAGATCCATAAGCTAACATGCTATGAAAATGGAGGAACACTAAATCAGTAACTATCTAGGGTATTTTCTTACCTAGAAATGTAGAGAAATCATCGGCCAAGTGATTGGAGTATGTTGCTTAGGCACTTGCAACAGGTAGCACAAGCGGCAAGGAATTCTCTCCCACTCTCTCTCACAAACTCTCACCTTTTCTCTCTCCCAATCTAGAGTTTTTCTCAAATTTGGATGGGAGAGAGGAGTGAGGGTTTCAACCCCTTTTATAAGCCCAAACATGCCGAAAATAGGCTCGGGAACAATGTTTACTTAAGTTATATCCAAATCGGGGCTGTTTCGGTCCAAAAAGGTATTTCTAGTGGTCCCCTGGCCGAATGCGATCGGACTTAAGATCATACATGTCGGATGTCGCTCTCATCCCGTTTTCAGACCATCAGTATTCATAGATCGCACGTGGCGGTCTAGTTTCAGTTCAGCGGTCACCGCACGTAGATCAGGTCTACAAGTCTCATGATATGAAATAGAAATTTTTCCTGATCTGAGGGTGTAATTTGGCTGAATTCTGACGGTCAGAACGCTTAATACTGACGCGTCAAGTCGTGTGCCAGATTTGAATTTCAAATTCCAAATCTAACCCTATTCTCACTCTCTTCAGTTCGGGCTCAATGAAATAGCCTGTGATTATCGGTTGGACTTGATTTTCAAAATGATTGTCAAGTCCAGCCAGGCGGTTCTAATGGTCTAAGATAGTAGGTATCGGACTTTCGACGCGTGGTCTAGATCCAATACAAAGTTTCAAAGAGGTCCAGAGAACAAACCTGCTTAGAGTTTGATCCGAGGTTTTAGAGTATTATAGAGTCATTGGTTCTACTCGATTTGGGTCTTGTAGAGCGTATTTAAAGTGATCAGGGACTATTTTCCAGCTACTCTAGCGTTGCACTAGCTAACTTACTCTTATTTGCTAAAGGAATTAATCCTACGCGATTTCTGGTCGAGTTGGTACTCGAGTCCAAGTACGAATTTTTCCAGGGCGTTACAGGGTGCATGTGGTGTTTGGGAACCGGAATTCCCTACACATACACCTCTACATTACTGGAAATCTTAACCCGATTGTCGTAGGGACGAGCTATGCCCAATCCAAGGTAAAATCCGAACTCCAATCCATCTCTCTCTAACAATAAGCCACATGCATGGACCTTACCATGAATTTCATGTGGTGCGGGGTCCCAGCACGTCAAGTTTGTAGACCCGACAACATGAGAGCGACCGCAAGAGCTTCTAGTTGACAATAGGTACCGACCATTACCTTTAGGTAGCTAATTACTGTGCCTAACATAAATCATAGAGGATTTCAGTGATGTATGTATATGCATGTTGCTGAATTTTAGGTATTGCTTGATTTAGAACATATACGTAGGATTTCCCTAAAATTGGAAAGGGGAAATTAGGTCGAGGGAATCTCTTGATGTGTGGATTGCTAATTTGTCTGTTTGATTTTGGGAAATTCGAGTATAATTCCACAAATGTGGCTGATTTGTATGCTATACGATGATTGCTTACATGTATGTCACATGTCAATGACTTAACAAACTCACAACCAGTAGATTAAGCCTACCCAGAAAATCAAATCGATATAGAAGTAAACTGCGTATCAGGGAACTCTACTTTTGATCAATGCATGTTCAATATTTTCAGGATTTTATTAATCTTTTAAAATTATTCAATACAAGTCTAATCTATAAGTAAGAGGAAGTTCATTAAATGAGAAAGAAAACAAGCAATAGTGTTGCAATCAATCATAAAAAGGAAATGGTTTGAGTTAGTTACTTTTTGGCCTCAGAGTTCAATATACATATAGAAAGGCCAAGATTCTTATTAGGGCCATGCTTGTCTACATGGTCAATTCCCTTCACGTCACGGTCATTTCCATGCATTTCACGGTCAATTTCCTTCACTTCAGGGTTAATTCAATGAATTCCTTCACTTCACGGTCAATTCAATGCATTTCGCTGTCAATTTCCTTCACTTCACGATCATTTCAATGCATTTCACGGTCAATTCCCTTCACTTTAAGGTCATTTCTCTTCACTTCATGGTCAATTCCCTTTGCTTCATGGTCATTTCCTACATTTCACGGTCAATTTCCTTCACTTCACGGTCAATTCAATGCATTTCACGGTCAATCTCCTTCACTTCACGGTCAATTCCAATTAATTTCACAGTTAATCCCCTTCACTTCATGGTCAATTCCAATTCATTTCACGGTCAATCTCCTTCGCTTCAAGGTCAATTCTGTGTATTTCACAGTTTATTCCCTTCACTTCACAGTCAATTCCATACATTTCATGGTCAATTCCCGTCATTCCACGGTCAATCCAATTCATTTCACGGTCAATCCCCTTCACTTCACGGTCAATTCCATGCATTTCACGGTTAATTCCCTTCACTTCACGGTCAATTCCAAGCATTGTCAATTCAGTCACTTGAAGGGAATTGTCTTAGAATTCGCCTGTAACACCCGGCCCAATCAGAATAGTGTCCTGAGGTGTCCACTTGTGAATTGATGCAGGACCGTACAATTCGATTGCACATGTGGATTTATTACTAATAAATTAATCTGGATTAAGTCACTAATGGATTGAATCCAATTTTGTTTGGGCTGAAAACAGGCCGTAGAGCCAGTCAGCCCAATCGTACTTGGCGACTGCTTGTACGGGTCATGCATCGGTCAAGGTAGGATGAAAATTTTGAAAACTTGGGGAGGCCCTGGGCCTCACTGGGCTTGTGGTCCATTGCAGACGACAAATTTGAATGACATCTAGAAATGAACGAATCATGTCGATCAGTCGACACTCGTGAAGCGCAAGTTGCCCGAACTTTGGAATAAAATCTAGAATTTTAAAACAAATGGCATTAGTTCTTGAGTTAGTGAATTAGGGCATTTCAGCTATCGAATTTCTTCTAAACTGACACTGAAGGCTGAAGATATTTCCTTGCACTCGCCCATAAAATTTGACCCTTGATCGAGAATCGGTGACCGTTGATCACAAATCGGACCATTGCGACAAAACCCCACATCGGTTTGCTGTTAAACTTTAACCAGCCCTTCATTGGGCCATTGGGGCACCTGTCCCAAGAATTAGATGGGACAGGGGACCATCAGGGCAGCCCCAACAGCCAGAAGTGGGTCCCACAAGGCCATTTGAAGCACTTAACAAAACCTAAGGCTAGATGTCTTAATTCAAGGGTCTAAAACCCATAAACCCTCTCTCTCACTCACTCCCACAGAGTTCAATAGCTGAGAGAGGGAGAGAGGATGGAGAAGAGAGAGAGAGAGAGAGGAGAGAGAGATGAGAGAGAAAGAGAGGGAGAGATGTGTGTGGGTGCATGTGGTGCTTGGGGATCGAAATTTCCTGCACATACACCTCTACATTACCGAAAATCTCAACCTAATCATTGTAGGGATGAGCTACGCCCGATCCAAGGTAAAATCCTAACTCCAATCCATCTCTCTCTAACAATAAGCCACATGCATGCATCTTACCATGAATTTCATGTGGTGTAGGGTCTTGACACGTTAAGTTTGCGGACCCGAGAGCGACTGCAAGAGCTTTCGGTCGACAATAGGTACGGACCATTGCCTTTAGGTAGCTGATTATCATGTCTAGCATAAATCATAGTGGATTTCAGTGATGTATGTATATGCTTGTTGCTGAATTTTAGGTATTGCTTGATTTAGAATATATACGTAGGATTTCCCTAAAATTGGGAAGGGGAAATTAGGTCTCGGGAATCTCTTGACATGTGGATTGCTGATTTGTCTGTCTAATTTTGGGAAATTTGATTATAATTCCACAAATGTGGCTGATTTGTATGCTATACGATGATTGCTTACTTGTATGTCACATGTCAATGACTTAACAAACTCACAACTAGTAGATTAAGCCTACCCCAAAAATTAAATCGATATAGAAGTAAACTACATATCAGGGAACTCTGCATTTGATCAATGCATGTTCAATATTTTCAAGACTTTATTAATCTTTTAAAATTATTCAACACTAGTCTAATCTATAAGTAAGAGCAGGTTCATTAAATGAGAAAGAAAACAAGCAATAGTGTTGCAATCAATCACAAAAAGGAAAGGGTCTAAGTTAGTTACTCATTGGCCTCAGAGTTGGATATAGATATAGAAAGCCCAAGATTCTTATTAAGGCCATGCTAGTGTACATGGTCAATTCCCTTCACTTCACAGTCATTTCCATGCATTTCACAGTCAATTTCCTTCACTTCACGGTCAATTCCCTTCACTTCACGGTCATTTCAATGCATTTCACGATCAATTCCCTTCACTTCAAGGTCATTTCCCTTCACTTCATGGTCGATTCCCTTCACTTCATGGTCATTTCCATGCATTTCAAGGTCAATTTCATTCACTTCACGGTCAATTCAATGCATTTCATGGTCAATTTCCTTCACGGTCAATTCAATGCATTTCACGGTCAATTCCAATTAATTTCATGGTCAATCCCCTTCACTTCATGGTCAATTCCAATTCATTTCAAGGTCAATCCCCTTCGCTTCATGGTCAATTCCGTGCATTTCATGGTTAATTCCCTTCACTCCATGGTTAATTCCCTTCACTCCATGGTTAATTCCCTTCACTCCACGGTCAATCCAATTCATTTCAGGGTCAATCCCCTTCACTTCACGGTCAATTCCATGCATTCCATGGTCAATTCCCTTCACTTCACGGTTAATTCCATACATTTCATGATCAATTCTTTTCATTTCATAGTCAATCCAATTCATTTCACGGTTAATTCCCTTCCCTTCACGGTCAACTCCATGCATTGCACGGTCAATTCTCTTCATTTCACGGTTAATCCAATTCATTTCACGGTGAATTCAGTCACTTCTCAATAAGGTAGTGAAGGGAATTATCTTGGAATTTGCCGGAGTTGCATATGGTCCAACTATAAAAACCCATCGACTATTTGAGTAATGCTTTCTAGTTGGAGAAAAACTTGGAACTAGTGTTGTAAGTATCGGTATCGCTACAAGTTTCACTAGCCAGGGATACTGCAATTGCGGTAATGACCGTTTTAGTTGAAGTAGGAATATGCCAATATGTCCTAGAGGGGGGTGAATAGAACTTTTTACTATTTTTTTATAATTTAAAATCCTATCACTCTAATCCTAACAGCAAGTATACATTAGGATTACGAAAGAGTAACTCTACTGGCTTCTAAGCCCGGTAGAGGATCCAATCATAAAAATAGAAAGATAAACAAGATGTGAATCAGAGGTTATGATGGATGTGACTGTGTGAAATGTGATCTCAGATAATCAAATATGAAAGAATATAATCACATAAGGAATGAAAGACAATAGTAATAAAAAACATTAGCGATCACAAACACAGTCATTTTATAGTGGTTCGACTACTTGTCTACTCCACTCCCGACATACGCACTCAACCCTTTAGTGTACCGGATTTCACTAAGGAGGTTTCACAACAGGTTCACCTTAAACCGGAGGTTTTAAATCAGTTCACCTCTAACCAGTACAACCTACACCTAGGCTGACAATTTATGCTCCCACGAGCAAGGGTCAATACATATCACTCAATTTTAGGTACACTGGCCAAGGATCCACTTAAGGAACCTCACACGTTTATGCTCCCGTGAGCAAGGGTCAACACAAAGCACCCAATTTTAGGCACACTGGCCAATGATCCATTCAAGGAACCTCACAATTTATGCTCTCCATAGAGCAAGGGTCAACATAAAGCATCCATCATGTACACTCCGTTGGAGGCCTCCTACGAGGGCTTGCAAGGGGGGAGAAATACCTTAGTTAGACCCAATCCTACAAAGGAATGATCATAAGGGTCCTCTGGACTCTAATGAATTATAGATAAGTAGTTGAGACCTATTTAGCACGTTGTCGAAGATCACCTCCTTTGATGACGAAGAATCTTCTGCTTCCTTGAACTATAACTCAGAAGATGTACCAATACATAGTGACGGGTTGGGTCAAGGTAATGGTGGAATCCTATTCTCAAATATTTTCCTATAAGGGAGATACAATGATTCCAATCATCTATGCATCTAAGGTATCCCAGCTTAATGATTTTCCATTAAGGTGGTAACTGGAGGATCCTTGAATGCGAAAGTTCATTCCCCAATCCACTCTATTGAATGTCAATGATGAGGGTGGATTAGAGGATGAACTTCCATGAGAGAGAAGGCCTTGGGTATATGATTTAAGGTTAAACACTTAAAAGCACTCTCTATTTAGTCTCTACTAGCAACTGAAGACAAGCTCTCTATAAATAGGCAAAAGGTTCCAACAGACATAAAATGGTCACATTATGATAGAGTTCGATATCATCGAGCATAGTTGATATCATCGAGCGTATACTCTCAATTGCATCGACTTGCCGCTCAATGACACAAACTCAAATGTCAAATGCTTTGCAAACATTTTACCATCTAGTTGAGGGAATTTAAACCTGCATCGATATCATCAAATTTTGAACTCTGATTTCATCGACACGAGGATTGATTCCTCGACATTTGAAAATGAGAAAGACATGTCTTTGAAATATTTCAGGTCAAAAGTATGATCAAGGTACACTCGATATCATCAGAATTTGAATGTTAATGATATCAATAACAGTGTCGATGCATCGATAAATCTAAGGATTTTACTAGTAAGCTTGCTGGGCAGTTTATGTCCATTCTTGATGCAATCGACCCAGCCTCGATATGATCGATATTTAAATATTAATTCTATTGAGTGACCCTCGATCCAAGATAAAACAATCTGAAAAATATTACTAGAAAACAGAGTGTCCTATCAGATATCATTGAAGAGCTTCCGATATCATCGAGATTTAAATTTCGATGATATCGAGGAGTACTTCGATATATCGAAGATTTCATCATTTGCCTTAGCAGAACTTTGAACACATCATATCTGATGTCGATTTTATCGAGTCAACTTCGATAGACTCGAGATTCAAATTTTGATGATATTGATATGGCTATCGATACATCGATAATTCCGTCCGGATGTATATGCAGTTGTTGGACATCTTATGTCCTCAATTCGATAATATCGAGTGAGTTTCGAGGACATCGATAACACAAATTGATTACTTCGATCAGTCTATCGATAAGTCGACAAATATAGAAAACTTAGAGATTTTTCTGAAGTTTGAAAAAGTTTTCTCACTACGTGAAAAATGGAAAAAAATGACGGATTTCGAGACGGTTCTGGACCGTCTCTAAAATTGCTTGGTTTAAAGACGCTTTAGAGATGATCATAAACCATCTCTAAATTTTCAAACGGCCCCTAACCATCCTTAATATTGTCTTAAAAATTTGAATGTTCACAAATTATATAAGATGGTCGTTGACTATCTTATATGTGGTCATCTGAGATGGTCATTGGCTATCCGCATTAGAGACGGTCTTCGACCATCTTATATGCGGTCATCTGAGACGGTTATTGGTCGTCTGCGTTAAAGATGGTCATTGGCCATCTTTTACTTGTAATCTAAGACTATCAAAGACTGTCTCTATCAGATACGGTCCTTAGCCGTCTTATAGCCCTGCCAAATACCGTCTCTTTTAGAGATTGTCAAAGACCATCTCTATTAGAGACGGTCGTAAATCGTCTTTACTAGAGACTGTCAAAGACCGTCTCTATTAGAGACGGTCCTAAACCGTCTTATAGCCTTGTCAAAGACCATATCTAATGCTTAGATAAAAAATTAAGAAGCTCAAAAAAATTATAAATTTTTTAAAAAAAAATAGTTGAGAAGCTTAGAAAAATAATTAACGATGTTTAAGAAAAAATTAAATTTTGAAACAAAAAAATTAATTTTATAAAAATCTAGATTTTGAAAAAAATAAATTAAGAACTTTGAATAATGTTGATAATTTTGAAAAAAAAATTCAATAAAAAATGATATTTTGAAAAAGAAAATTAAAAAAATTAAACAAAATTGTGAAAAAATTGACAAATTGTAAAAAAATATATATTTTAAAAAAAAGAAAGCTAGATTTTGTATTTTGACAACAAAAATTGAAAAGCTATATAACAAAAGTGAGAATAAAAAAAAATGATATTTTAAAAAAGAAAATTTAAAAAATTAAACAAAATTGTGAAAAAAATTGACAAATTGTAAAAAAATATATATTTTAAAAAAGAAAAATAGATTTTATATTTTGACAAGAAAATTTGAAAAGTTAGATAACAAAAGTGACATTTTGGTGATGTGTTGTATATCCTTGCCGCCCCTATGTTTCTCCAACCCATTTTTGTGTCGGGTATAAAAAATTGTGTAGATTTAAATCTTAAGTATACCACACCATTGGAAAGAATGATAATATAGTACCTCGCTATTAAAAATTATAAAGAGCCCATCGTAAGGTTTTAGTAATGTTTATTTGCAATCCAACTTGTTAATAATGTAAAGAAGATCTAGATGAAGGTAAACTACAAAGATCAAATTGATCCAAAACTTTTGTGGCCTTCAAAAGGTTTTTAATAGTTATTCATCATTGTTTTGATTGGTATGGTCCACCTGAGATTATTGAGTTCTTGTGATTTAAAATCATATCCTAAAATATGATGGAAAAATAAATGGATGGTGTCGATATACATAAAATATATGAAGGTGGGCCTTATACGGTTAGAGTAACACCCATGAAGGAGTTACCTAAATAGTGAAATGGTACTATAAGGTCACCTCATGGGAACTTCCAATGAGGTTAATCTATGTGCACCCCACCATGATGTGTGTAGAACATCAACACCATGCAATTGATGTGTCCCCTTTAAGTCTAAAAATCAGTTGTATACGAAACTCAGGTGGGCCATAAGATCTAAAACTGTGAAGACATCCCTAAAATATATAAAAGCATTTGGTGGGGCTCACGTGAGTTTTGGATGTGTATGAAACTTGGTCCGACTCCTCATCCAAGTGGGACACACATAATAAATGGGCTGGATCTATGAACCACATCTAGGTGGGCCCAATAAATGATTATGAATGTTTTAATGGGAGGGTAACCCTCTCAACTATAGTATGTGGAGTGGCCCACCCAATGTCTTTCTCATGTGTAGCATGATCAGGGCGAGTAATTAGTCAAATTGAGGGCAATGTTTAGTAAAATAAAGTGAATGGACCAGACAAGTAAAATGGGCCAAATATTCTGGTCAAAATTGTGACCCAACTTACTGACCTCATGAGAACCTCTGAATTGATGTTAGAAAGTTTTGTGGGCCCCATCATGATGTGTGTCGAACATCAACACCTTAGATTTGATGTTTCCCCTTTAGGTTATGAGATATCTCTTCATTTATATTTTTTTGATATTATGAACATATTGGATGTCAAATAAACATTACTATGGACCCAAGGAAGGTATCAACGGTAGAAATCATTATTCCACACTGTTTGGCATAGCATGGTACACTTGAGTTTTGGATTTACCAAAAATTTGGGATTAACTCACACCGTTCATCCATTTTTTGAGATAATTTTAGAGAATTATTCAAAAAATGAATCATATCCAAAGATTAAATGGACTACACCATAAATAAGGGGAATGAATTTACTCCCCCTGACACCATCCAATGGTTGGTGCTCTGTGAGCCCTACTATAGTGTTTGTGTTTAATCCTTGTTGTCTATCTATTTTTAAAGATCATCTTATGGTATGGGACCAAAAATGAGATATATCCAAATCGTAAGTGGACCACATTCTAAGAAACAGTGTTGAATGAGCGTCAACCATTAAAAAACATTTTAGGGCCATAAAAGTTTTGGATCAAGCTGATTTTTATTTTTTCCCTTCATCTGGCCATGTATGACCTAATCAATATATTGGATGTCAAATAAACAATACAGTGGGCCTTAGGATGATTTTAATGATGGATATCCAATCACTATTGTTTTCATGTGGTGTGGTGCACTTGAGATATCGATTTATATACTTCTCAATTTTGAGATCAAGTCATAAAATGATCTTTATATACCTTTCAATTTAGGACCACACCACATTTTGGATGAAGTTGATATTTGTTTTTTATTTTTATTTTTTTATATTTTTCCCTTTATGTCTGACCTAATCAAGGTCGAATAAAAATAAATAATACAGTGGGCACCTGAGATTTATATACCTCTCATTTTTGGGTCCCACCATGATGTATGTTTTGTATCCACACCTTCCATCCATTTGGAGAGATCATTTTAGGGCAATGTCTAAATAACATGTTAAATCCAAAGTTCCAGTGGACCCCAACACAGAAAACAGATTGGCTACTCCTCCTACCACCAGCCATCTCTGGGCCCCACCATGATGTATGTATTTCATCCATTCCGTTCATCCATTTTTACTGATAATTTAGGGCTTGATCTAAAAAAAAATTAGAGAGATAGAAATCTCAAGTGGATCACACCACATGAAAACAATAGTGATTAGATATCCACCGTTAAATTCCTCCTAAGGTGCACTGTATTGTTTATTTGACATCCAATATGTTGATTAGGTCATACAGGCCTAGATTAAGGGAAAAACCAAAAATCAGCTTAATCTAAAACTTCTATGGCCCCTAAAAAAGAATGTTTTTAATGGTTGACACTCAATAGTGTTTTCTAATTTTGTGGTCCATCCAAGATTTATTTTAGGCTTATTTTTTGGGATCATACACAAAATGATGTTATGAAATGTATGGACGGCGTGGATGATACAAATCGATCATGGTGAGGTCCATAAGGTGATATCAAGTCCAAAGTTCAAGTTAACGTTTTCAATCTACTGTTTTTCATTGTGGGTCTTGCATTTTATGTAAAATGGTATTGACACGTCCATAACAATAGTGGCTAAGATATAGAGTTATCCAGACCATTGAAATAATCAGTCTAGTTGTAAATAGAAAATATTTATAATTTTATTTTTTAAAACGATCTTAACCATCCAGAAAATGGTCCCATGCATGTACGACCGTTAATAGAGTTGGTGTTATAAATAATGGTAAACTCACAATATACAGATTTGAATTTTTTTTCTTTAAAAGACGAAAACCATCCAGTGTCGGCTCCTCTTTTCCAATTTTCCCTCTTTTCCTCATCTTCCATCGACGAGAAACCCTCTCTCTCTCTCTCTCTCTGTTGTGAAAAGCCATGGCAGCAGCAGCAACAATAGCTGCAGTAGAAGCTTCTTCAGGATCTAGCGGTGGAGGAAGATTCACAGATTCCTACATTGACAGCGTGATTAGCTTGACATCCAAATGAGAAATCAAATATGAAGGCGTCCTCTACAACATCAACACCGACGAATCCAACATCGGTTTGTGGAACGGTACTCTCTCTCCCTCCCCATTTTTTCTCCAGATTAGGGTTTTTAGGGTCTGGAAGGGTTTTTATGGGATTTTGGTATATAGGTTTTGATTTTTGTTGGATTTGAGGATATGGGTCTTGTTAAATCTGATGTGAGATTTGTTGGGTTTTTAGGAATTTTTTTTTTCTTTTCATTTTATACGGGTTTGAGTGTATTTTTCCGTTTATGTGTGTGTGTGTGTGTGTGTGTGTGTGTGTGTGTGTGTGTGTGTATTCTTTTCATTTTATACAAGATTAGTTGGATGCATTTATTTCATGCATGTCTTTAATTTTGTGCATGTCACTTTGTTGCTACCTTTTAGCTGCTTGACTGTTGGCATTGTTGAATCTGCTGTTGTCAACTCTGTATTTCCAGGTGGAAAGCCATTTTGTTAGTTTTCTCAATAAATTGAGAGCTATATATTCAGGGCAGGTTGGGTTGGCATCCAGTGTATCCACCTGGCAATCTTAATCTCATGCATGCTTGTACATGGAAGCTATTAGGCATTCAGTTATGTATGGTTCCTTAATTCCTAAGATGTTTTCTATTGACCTCCACTGGGGAACACTTACACACCCATTTTGGTAGTGTCCAATTGTTGGCTAACATTGTGTGCAACTGTTTTCTACTACATTATGGTGGTAGGCTTTCAGCCTTTTTTTTTTTTTTATTGACCAAGTGCATATCTCATTGTTATGACATAATATTCATTCTTCTAGGCTCATTGCCTTATTCTAAGCCTGTATTGAATTGAAAACTTGAAATTTAGTAGCCGCTAGACATCACTTAGAATTTTCGTGGTGTTACTTCCCCAAGAATTGATGGGGGAATATCTTTTTGTAGATAAAAAAAAGGTCTGGTGGAGCTCTTAGGGTCTATTTGGTCTTGAAGTTAATAAATATTTTGTTCTGCTGAGTAGCAGTTTTATGCTAAATCTATGATTCTTTTTTTTCCCCTTCTATGAGTCATTTAAGGGAGATAATGATTGTAACGTCTTGGAAAAATCTATATAGAGACCTGAGCACCACCTCAGGCAGAAATCACTTACGATTAATTCATTTAGAAATTAAGCGTAAGTTAACTAGCGATAAGCCAGATTAGCTATGAAATTAGCATTGTTCGATTTAAATACGTTATGCAAGACCCAAAACTTGTGGAATCGTTGACGCTATAACATCCTGAAACCTAGGATCAAACTCTAAACCCGTTTGTTCTCAAGAACCCTTTGAAACTTTGTAATGGACTTAGACCACGCGTCGTGAGTCTGGAAGCAATGAACTTAGACCATTATGACCGTGTAGTTGGACTTGACTACCACCCCGAAAATCAAGTTCAAATGATGTCCTAGGACTATTTCATTGAGCCTGGAGCAAGGAGTGTGAGAAAGGGTAGAATTCTTTATAAATTAAATGTGATTTAAGTAAATCTGGCACGTGTCGTTTGCGAGTTAATTATAAGCATTCAGACCATTGGAATCTGACCCAAATACACCCTCGGATCAGGGAACATTTTCCACTCATGTCAGTGTACTTGGAATCTCTGATCGAGTCTCAGTGACCGCTGAACTGAAACTGGTCCGCCACGCGCAATTTGGAAACCCGATCGAACTAAAAACTTAATGTTATTAGGATCCAGCATCCATGAGCTTAAGTCCGACCGCATTCAGTCAGAGGACCTCCAGAAGTGTTCTTTTGGATCGAAAAAGACCTGATTTGGTTATAACCCAAGTATACCTTAGTCTAAAGTCTAAATAGGTGAGTTTTTAGCCTATATTAGGGTCTTAAACCATCTCACATCCCTCACCTACGAATTTGAGAAAAACCCTAGGAAAGAGAAGAGAGAAAAGAGAGAGATTGTGTGAGAGTTGTGGGAGAAAGTTTCCCTCACTCGAACCTGCTACTACACGTGCTTAGCCATCGCGATCTAATCACTTTTTTGGTGATTCTGACTACATTCTAGGTAAGAAAACCCTAACCTTAACCTGTTTTAGGAATTCTATCGATACAAGTAGCGAAGTAGCTGACTTACCTTATGTATTAGGTTGTCATATCGTCATTGGCGAAGGTGTGGAGTTCCTATTCGATTCATTACTCTCCTACAGTGTAAGGTGCAGATTTTAGATGCTTAGGTTACCTGTTTTCAAAGCTTTCAATGTCGTTTAATGGAAGATTATTGACAAGGGTGCTGTTTGACATGTAGAGCATGTTGTCTGTTTTTCATTTCAAATACGTACGAAGAAAATGAGATTTAGGGTATTTTTGGTATTTGTAGGAAATACTGTATACGTACATCTTTTGCTAATATGATTTCCATGAGTATTTGTCGTTTACCTATGCTAGTTATGCATGTAAGATCTGTTTGACGAAGAGATTCGCCCTAATGCACACTTTTGGCCGACATACGCTATGTAGACTAATGCGTGTAGGCTAAGTATTTGTATAAATGTATGTATTAGTAAGTATTGAGTAAATGGTGTTGTAGCTTAGCGTTGAGATTGGATTCTCAACTAATTTGATGATGTACATGATATCCTCCATGCTTATTGTATTTGAATTGATTACCTTATGTGTGAAACACTCAAGTATGGTTAACTGCTTATGATGTATGTTATAACATGTTGATAACATGCTGGAATTACATGTATTTTAATTCTGTCTCTCTCATATGATTATTGATTTAGATTATAAGTGTTTGGAGCTATACTCTAGTCCAGGCAGTCGATAACAGAACTGAATTCATGGTTGCATTCTATTCGCCATGAAGGATGCGTCAACGAACCCGAGTCGTGCTTGGGTTGATGGCAGTGGTTAGGCCACACGAGGTGTTTATGCACTTCATGTCGTTCAGCTTGAGGTGCGCTCGTACTAGTCGAGCTCTTCAAGTAACCCAACTGACCACTGTATGTTCACCTTGTATTGGTCATAACTGCTTGAAGTAGGGTACTAAACTTACCAGTGATAGCCTTGATAACCATGGTACCTTGATCCACTAAGACTCATGAGCCGAGTATGGTGGTATGCGACACTGTGGTCGAGCTTTTGGCCTACGCTATAACGACGAGCCTCCCCGTAGTGACCAGTGAGCACCTCAGACTCGTGAGCCGATTGTGGTGGTATGCGACACTACATTCGAGCTGTCGGCCTACTCTGATTGGTGATGAGCCCTTTGTAGTGACCTCGAGTGTATTCTGAGTCTACGTGAGGTGACGACCCTTCCGTAGAAATAAGAGTACAGATTAGGCCTGTATTGATAAGGTGATGGGGGAGCAGTGCAACGATTGCGTGCAACAGCCTTGACAGCCCTTGTAGCGACCTAAAAATATATCATCGTATGAGACTACTAGGAGTGACGACCCTAGACAGGATCTTTGTTGGGAATAATATAAGGAAAGTACCTTAGTTTCCCAATACTGTTGTATGAAAGGACTAATAACAACTTGGTAATCATATTCATATCGCACTGCATGTGCTTGGAAGATGTGGAGCACTGAGGGAAGAAATCATGCCGCAGACGTAAGATGGTGTCGCATGAGGGAGTATGTCGGTGAGGGCATGCATCATTATTGCATCTCATCCTTGCATTAACAATAGTATTTAGGAAAGTTTGATTGCTAGCTTTACCATTATCGCATGATTGATTTGATAACATGCTAATCTTTACTCTATGATTCCACTGAGTTGATCACTCACTCCCATGTTACGGGACGGTGTTTGCAACACCTACCAGACTCTATCTTAGATGCAGATAGCGAGGCGATTCAGGAGTTGGAGCCGGACTACTACGAGGACCAGGACGAGTTCTCGTACATGCAGTTCTCTGATGGCTTCGCATAGGTGGCCTGGATCAGCGGAATTTTACTAGTTGGACTATCATATGACATTTTAATTTTGGTTTGATATATGTATATGTGACTCAGAGACGTATTCATACTTTGGAGACAGATCGAGATTGTTTTATTTTACAAATAGTGATATATATATCTTTCGGTATTTCGCTTGCGTTTTATCACTTGATCTGGAGTATGAATTGCAGTTTTGGTATAATCTCACTCATTTTAATGCACTAACTCAGACAATATTTAGTCATAAGCATATTTATTGTATAAGTGATGTTTTGGACCTCGAGAGTTGGGTTTCTACACGACTCCCAATTTTCAAGGCGTTACAAGTTGGTATCAGAGCATGATTTGGATTAAACTGGACCTGGGTTATGGTCACACGACGTACGTTGTTGTCCTTCAACTTAGGTGGGTGCGAGAAAAATATAGAAACATTCATAGGATCCCAGTTTCACCAATTGACGAAGTTTACTCAAATCGATCATTTTGATCGAGTCCGTGTGCATCTGTGGTCACATGAAACGACCCCAGACCACTTCTAGTTCATTTATTGATGAGTCTAGACCCTTATTGACCCTATCCCAGCTGTTAAAGATTGCTAAATGTGAATGTGCAACAGTTAGTATCCGAAATGACCCAAAATGGTTCGAAACAGAGTTGTGGGCCTACCCACGCTAATCCAGAAGGACCCAGGTGGGACCCACATGTATTTTGGGCCCTTAAGGCAGGAGGACCTCGCTCAAATGGTGAGGCCTCACCAAATAGTCTAGATGTCGACGATGACCTCACCGGTTCGGCGAGGCCTTGCCGGTCAGTGGGCCCATCTCGGTCGGGCCTTCGGGCCGATTGCATTTGGGGGTTAGGGTAACCCCCTGGCATGTGGGACGTCCCTTAAAATCACCCCAAACTATATCCTCCTTCACAAAACACACTCCCAAGCTCTCCCTTTCTCTCATGTTTGCTGATTTCTCTCTTAAACCTCATTTTCAATCACTCCCATCATCATTTTCTGCCACAACCCATGCCCCTTCATTGTTTGTAGTGGTACACATTCCCTTCTCTCTCATTTTGAGCTCTTACAACCTTTATACGAAGCTCAAATCGTGTAAGCTTCCAACCCAACCCATCTCTTCTTTTTCCCTTCTTCAAACTCTGTGTTTGGGGCCTTTACAACCCCTGTTAAGTCTCAAACTTGTGGAGAATAAAAAAAAAACCCCAGCCCTTAATCCCCCTTTCCTTCATTTTTCCATGGCCTTCTTTGAGTTCGTGGCGGCCATGTTCTTGATTTCCACCGTCCTCTCTCTCATGGGAAAGAGGAAGGGTGCCACTGATGAAGTTGGGCCTAGCCGCCTCTCGCGTTCAAGAAAGTCGAGAGGTGGCACCACTAGTTCAAGTGCCGCTCGAGAGTTTCAGACGAAGTGGGATATTTATCCCCAGACTCCTACGGGAAGGGCTTTGTTGGCGGAGCTACCCCATGGAATTTATGTGGGCCGTCGAGTCTTTTTTGAAGCTCAGGTGGATGGGCGACTCTTTGGGGAATATCAGTTGCTCGAGCACCTGGAACAGGCCCAGTGGGGTCTACTATTTAATGCTGGGCATCGCGCCAATGCAAGCACGGTCCGAGCTTTCTATGCCAACATTTGTGAGGGTTCGCTAGAACCCTTACAGTTTCGGGTCTCATGTGGAGTGGATTTGTGGGCCACAGTTGATGTTAGATTGATATCTCGGCTTCTGAATGTGCCCCTTTTCGAGGTACATGCGAGCGCTAAGAATCTGAATAGTGTACGTGAAAGGGACCGCCGCACATGTTCCCTTTATGGCCGACTGGTTGAGTGGCAGCCGAACCGAAGTCTTCTTGCGTCTCATATGATAGACGACTTCCCCCTGCTCCACCACATTTTCACATTCAATGTCTACCCTAGGTGGAGCAACCACAGTGAGTGTACGCGCCTCATGGTGGACTTCTTATATCAAGCGGGGCAGAGGGTGAACCTGTGTGTGCCTACATTCATGTTGCAACAGATAGTTCAGGTTGTACTCTCTAGAAGGAGGACTGAGTCGTTTCCATACGGTCGACTCATATGCAGGATTGCACGTGATTTTGGTTATAGTCTTGGTGGGGAGATGCCGGTGCCGATTCATCAGATCAATGAAACTACCCTCAAACAGATGGAGATCGGGCCACAGCAATGCCAAGCTCAACTTGAGGAGAGTGAAGATGAGACTGAGAGCGAAGAAGAAGAGAGTGCAGAAGAAGCCGGGGTCAAAATCCAAGAAGAGGAAGAACCAGAGGCCCAGAGCACAGATGAGAGCTCTCCTCCTACGACACCAGGGTAGGGTTTTGGTCAGGCTTCTTGGGATGCTCGTATAGCTCGCCTAGAGGAGGATCATGCTACCCTACGACAGGGCCAGGCTGCCTTACGACAGGACACTGTGGATCTGCAGGGCCCTGTGAAGCACAAGTTCAAGAAGGTGACTAGTACCTTGAAATCTATCCCGTGTTGTCTGCAGGATAAGGGTGCCCCTCCTCCATTACCAGACTTGGGCGAGTGATCATATCACAGATGTTAGTTGGTTGTATTTAGGCTATTTTCTATTTTCTGTGTGTGAGCCTTAGAAGGCTCAGTAGTTGAATTATGTGCAGTTGTAGGTTTGGCTAACTTAGTTTCCCATGTGTTTCTTGTCATGATGCATGTAAAGATATATCTCTTGTATTATGACAAATTTTGATTAAATGAAATGTATGGAGTTTCTTCGGCTTGCTTTGTGAATGATTGTGGTGGTGTATATGTGCTACTATTGGAACTGACTGGGTTGCACACTATTTTGAATATAGGGAGTGCACCTAAGGTTACTCGAAGCACAAAACGTCTTACGCTGGGTGAGCCGATGGATCGGGTCCCTTCCTAGAGTGATGATCATACGGACCCTACTGTGGGCCTGATTCGTGAGACTGCACTTGAGTCTCAGCCTTCTGCAGGTCCTGTAGTTGGACCACGACCTTTCACACCACCAGTTCGTGAGCAGTATCGTGCATCTTCCTCGACGAAGTATATGCCTCAGCCTGCTCCACCTCCTGATAGGTTTGAGCAGTTGATAACTATGATGCATCAGCAGCATTAACAGCTCCTGACTACTTTCGCAGGGGCCTTAGCCTAGGGTGGGAGTGCGACTCCATCTGCGCCATCAGTGCATCCAGTTGAGGATGCTAGGACTTCGACTCAGGATGAGGGTATGGCTCATCCTGCACCATCCGCCTACCTTACGGGGAATGCTGCTGATACTAGAGGCCTACTTGAGCAATTTCAGCGCTTGCGGCCTCCTACTTTTGTGGGTTCTCACAGACCCGAGGAGGCCGAGTACTGGCTTGACCGCATTGTGAAGATGTTGAGGATGCTGCACTGCTCAGAGTCTGAGCAGGTTGAGTTGGCCACTTTCATGTTCGAGAGAGAGACCAGCTTATAGTGGGATAGTATACTGCGGACGGTTGCAGTTGGCTATATATGGACATGGGCAAAATTCTAGTTCCGTTTTCATGAGAAATATTATCCGCAGACCTACTGACATGAGATGGAGAACGAGTTTTTGTGCCTCAGGCAGGGAGGCATGTCAGTTACGGAGTACGGGCATTGATTTGTAGAGTTGGGCAGTGTTTCGACAAAGAAACAAATGCATTTTAATTTGGGAGAATTGTCTTATTCAAACATAACAGAGAGAGAGAGTACTATGAGCATTCATCACATTCTATTAATACTGAGTTCGTTTACATCCTCTTTACATCCCTTGATTCTTAGATAAATCATTTAGAAGTAAAAGATTTGTGCTTTAAGCATCAAGAGTTTATTTCGACAGCCTTCCGGCCTGATTTGATCATCTCTTAGGACTTAGGAGGAATGCCGATCCGATCAACGGGTCATTTCGACAGCCTTCCGGTGCCTGATTTGATCATCTCCTAGGACTTAGGAGGAATGCCGATTCGATCGACGGGCCGTCAATAGAATAAAGATTTCAGCAGCATAACGGCGCCTATTTCAACCATCCTCTGGGACTTAGGAGGAATGTCGATTAATTCGACTGATCTTTCTCCTTAGAACCCATGAAGAGGAGAAAACCCAGAGAAAGGAAGCCTAGGCCACGGACTTCGACAACACAATGACTCTTGGGCTTTACAGACTGCAGGGCAGTCCGGTTGTGCGGTCCTGCGCAACTCCCAGGAGACTTCGCTCCTACCTTCTGTCTTCCACTTCGCTATGCTTCTCTTGAAAATCTTCAATCCTCCTTTAATGAAGGAAGGGAGGGGGTATTTATACACCCTCGCATGTGTGAAAATCCTAATCTTAGCGATGTGGGACTATTTTTAGTGCTTTGGATCATTTTGAACGAAGCCCTTTTGTGAAGTTCATTCTGAGGTACGCGCAACTGATACTTTCATTGCATGGTCTCGTGCAACAGATATTGATTGCGCGGACCCACACAACATATACTGGCTGCGCGGTTCTGTACAACGACCATGAAAATTACCTCTCTTCTTCTTTTCGAAAGTTCTTCTCTTCTTTTTTATCTTTACTTGCTTGATTCCTTTCACCATTTTTATGCCTCAACAGATTGCCCCCATGATCCTTTATTTGTTCTTTCGGAGTAACAAGTAAAGGATCAAATATTCCATTTGGTTTGCGTGGACCCGCGCAACTGGCCGCGTATATACTCTGTCGCAGTAACCTATAAATACCGCATCCTTCATCACTTTCTGCAGTCTCTGCTTTCTCTAGAAAATTTTTTCTCTTGGCAATTTTCTACGCAACGGACATTGTTTGCGCGGAGCCGCGCAACGAATCTTTCGTTCGCATAATTTTTCTAAGTGCCGTAACACGCCGCGCAACTTCTTTTGATTGGGCGAACCCGCGCAACCAAGACTTTGCCATTTTCTGTACCTTTTCCTCAATGACCTTCTAAGGTCTTCAACCCCCCTCGCTTTATGGCTCACATCAAGAGGACCCCGTCCTATAGACCCTCAAGTGGAGCATCCTTCTCATTCCGAAGCTCCTGATACTTTTCATCGCCCATCTCATTCCGCTGACCAACCACCGACCAAGCGTACCAAAACCACCACTCAGACCCCGTCATACTTCAAAGAGCCAGTACTCCCAACCTTTGATTTCACTGGTCACATCAAAGCACTTTCCTCACCCATTCATCGTGCCATAATTATGGAAAACGTAGAACGGCCTCCCAAGCATGGTCGTGAATATGATTGGGAAGAATGGTTGAAGACAACTGCCCCCATCTGCACGGATAGCGATAGACCCCCTGTCAGAGAAGGTACCCCGCCTGCTTCTCGCTCCAAGAAAACTCGTTGGAATAAGGCGTGGGAGTTTGAAGAAAAGATTAAAGAACATAATAAAAAGAAGCTTCAGAACTCTTGGGAATCTGTTCAAGTGATTGAGGGCGTCATGAAATTTGACAATCCTCATTCGGAAGGCATGACGGTAATTCCCATTAGCGTGCATCGTCACCAATCCATCCTTGAATGTGAACCCACAGACTATGTGGATGGAGAAAAGCTGATGTATACTGAATCGTGGGAGACGCGAGACCCCCAGATTCTTGAAGGGAGAATATAAGCGCAAAAACCCTGGCAGATTATCGGAGAGGCCCATCCCATGATCTTCCTTGCTCCCTTTCACAGTCCGCACAGTCTCTTCCCGACCTATTTTTACGAGACTGTCAGACAACGCTACAAGGACTGTGATCCTCTCTGGGGATCAGAAGATTTTCGCACAAGAGGCCTACTGACTTCTTGTCATTATTACTCTGATTGGGCAGAGGAAATTCTGAAGAAACACGCAAGTACCCTTGCTAAAGTAGGCCTTTACGATGCGATAGAGGTCACATCCCAATATTTTTACAAGAAACCCTGCATACTGAAAGGATTTCTCGAATATTGGTCTCCCACCACCAATTCCCTTCTCCTGCCGTTCGGAGAAATGAGCATATCACTATGGGATCTACACTGCATAGCAGGTCTCCCACTTACAGGAAGATTTTATGACGAGTTCATACCGACAAATGCAGAATTGGCATTTATATCCTCTCCCGATCGCAGACCTTCCATCTCAGAAACCACCACCGAACTTTTCAGAGAGATGGGAAAATTTTTGAATATTCACAAACTATCTCCTCTGCAATGGCTGACCCATTTTTCTAGAATACTCAGGTATCCCATACCCAGAGACTAGTGTATTCCTCTTCACCACATATTCCTGCATATTAATTCCTTTCTTGTTCTGCAGATTTTGCGACAATCATTGTAAGGAACTGACGACCCTTCGTGATAACATGAAAGAACGACTAGCTTATAGCTCATTTAGGGAATTGGCAGCCTTCCTTACTTACTGGTTGAGCATAGTTGTTCTTCCTAGTTCCAAGTGGGCGGATGCTATTCGCCCCACCACTTTTGTGGTCGCCGGAGCTCTAGCAGAAGGTCAGAAGTATTCTATTGCACCCCCTGTGATATGCTCCATTTATCGGGCTTTTGGAGAGATCTCTACACATGTCAAAAATCCCACCCTGGGATCTTCATCAGCGTATACCACGTGGCATTATTTCATCGAATGGCTAGGAGTCTATTTTCCCTAGACTTTTGAAGCACCGAAAAAAGCTTACGTCAGTCCTTCTCATCTTCCTCTTTGGTTCTTTCAACAAAGGGCCATGGCCAGAAGATCGTACGAGTGGGTGATCAATAAGATTCAAGACTTTGATCAAGTGGACTTCTTCCCGTTCCAATTTCATCACTACATTCAAGATACAGATATGGTAGATCAAGGGGCACTAACTGTAGTAGAAAGAGCCTTTTTTCTTTCCATTCGTTCTTGCAGTTTGCCACTCAGGGAAGGAACGAAATTCTGGAGAGAACCCTACTATCCTAGCCATTTTGCTCACCAATTCGGTTATGACCAAGCCGTGCCAGAAGATTGTGGGCTAGTTACTAAGAGAATGCGCTGCTATGGAATAGGTCCCTTGAACTAGGCCATGATATGAAAACAACTATTAGGCGGACGTGTCAACTCTTCTTTCATCATTCCTAGCTGCGATCGGATAGTCCGTACTTCTTACAGCTGGATGAGGTGGTGGGACCACCAATCATTTCTGATCAACAAACGCCTACCGGTGGACTTTCTTCTCTTTCTCTATCCACCTCGGCTTAGGGGCAAAAAAATTGATAACGGAATCGGCTTTATTCTAGAGAAAAGTCGCGCTCCTCATCATGGTGAAATTTGTAAAAAGATCTCGACGGAAGAGCCAATCCGTGAGAGAAAACCAATTAACACTTTAGACG
Source organism: Magnolia kwangsiensis (assembly GCA_037074715.1). NCBI lineage: Eukaryota > Viridiplantae > Streptophyta > Magnoliopsida > Magnoliales > Magnoliaceae > Magnolia > Magnolia kwangsiensis. Next base: position 109,500,084 of record CM073577.1, on the reverse strand, counting down.
GTTGGTTTGCCCATGGAGTCCTGGCGAAATTTGAACATATTCCCCACGACCTTGGTGGCCGAGCTCCAGAAGATGTTGCAGGAGCATCCTCTCCTATTCCTGAAGAGACTACTATAGCTGAAGAAAATATAGCTCAAGACAAACCTGCCCCTTCTCCACAAACTCTTCCCCCTAGCTCATCGTCCCCGATGACTAGATCACGAGCACGTCAGCAAACGTTGTCACCCACTCCTCAAGAAGAAGCAAGACAGGTCCCTTCATCTCCCTCGATTCCAGTTGGTAGGAGATCTCCAAGGGAAAGCAACCAGCCTATTTCCTATAAAGGAAAACAAGTCACGGTTGCAGAAGTGGATGAGGAAGGTCTGGCAAACGAAAGTTCATCTTCTAGCGAAGATTCATCTTCTACATCAGGAAATTCCACTCCCCTGGGGTCTGACAATGATGATGATGGAAATGATGGAGTTCAAGACAATGATTATGAAGAAGGGGAGGTCAATATAGATGACGAGAAAGATATGGCCACCGAAAATGTAGCAGAAGAACATCTCCCCATAGCCCCTGAAGCTTCCCCTGCCACTTCCATTCCTAGCAAGCCACATGCGGTAACCGAAGACGATGAAGAACTCTTGGACTACGGGGAATATGGGTATTCACCTGGTAAAGGAGCCCAAATTCTTTAAACATTTATGTGCTTGTCAAGTGATCATTATTTTAACACCACTATCATTCTCTCTGTTTTTTTTTTAGGTACTCATGTGGCTTGCATTGAAACCAGTGCTTCCCCCTCTGCAGAACTTCATCCAGCTATACCCATGATCTCCTCACAGGTTTCTTTAGCCCCTCTGGTGGCACCGAAGAGCGTGGCCCGTGAAATTATATTTCCTGTCGAGGCTACTGACCTACCAACTCCTATTAGCAGAGATTCCGTCACAGAAGTGAGAGCGCCCTCTCTTGCTGATACGTTAGAAGATGGTACTTCTGCAACCCCAGAAGTTTCCTTTCTTGCTGGTCATACTTCTATAGCAGGTATATATATATTAATTTGAAGAGCTGCAAATTCTTCATCTTGTATTTCTCACTCCAGCTTGATCTCTTACTCATTTTGCAGAAATTCTCCCCTGTAGTGGGGTGGCTAGTTTTGAATCTGTGGCCACTGTCTCTGAGTTACCACTTCCTTCGAAGATTCCTGCTCACAAAATGCTTTTAATGAAGAACTCTTTGTCAACAGTAATTAATATCTTTAAGGACCCTGAACAATGGTCAGATCTGGATAACATTGCCATCGAAATTCTGAAAAACTCTGTAAAGATGTAAAGGATTAATATTTCTGTTTTGCGTAGTTCCCTCCTTAGATTTCGTGATTCAATAGCTTCTCTAGCATCAGCGAAGACTATTACAATTGCTCCAGAAGTCCTTGAATATGGGAAGCGGTTAACTTTGTTTAAGGAGAGGGCTTCACTCATTGCTTCCACGATATCTGAATTAGATCAGGAGCAATTATTATTGCAAGAACACTTGAAGACCCTTATTGGTGACAAAGAGCTTATTTAAGCTCGTATAGCAACTTTAAGAGAAGAGATTTCGCAGATGGAACTGCAAGGTCATGAGAAGGAGCTATCTATACAGGAGGTTAAGGAGAAGCTCGAGGTCAGTATTCGGTTTGCCGATACTGAGAAGTTGGAATTACTCAGGAGCAACGAAACGATCACATCTCTAGAAGACAAATTAGCTGGCCTTCCTGATCAGACAAAGATTATTCTTGAAGAAAAATCAAAGCATGACGCAGCTCTGGTTTAATTAAAAGAAGACTTGCGGTAATTTATGAATGTAATAGGCATCACTGAGGAATTATAAACATGTAATCTTTCCCACTCTTTTTCATGTTTGAATGTATGTTCTCTTTTGGTTTTCATTAGTAAATTTAACTTTTCATGCACTTCTATATTATGCGTTGTTTCAGGCATACCATCTTTGTCATGATTTCAACATGAATTTGCTGCATTTTGAACATGGCACATAGTTTATCATGACATTCTATGAAACTAATCATAAAACATCAATATTTTATGCTTTGTTAGTATGGAGTTTCCTATATGACCTCATCCGTTTATATTTTATTGGCGGCGCTAAGTTTCAATTTAGTTAGTTGCACACAGTTTAAGCTCATGAGTAGTGGAGCGACGTGACTTCGGGTCTTACGTGATGGTCTCTGTAACTCTCTAGAGTTCGCTGAACTTCTCACTGCCTAGGGAGTTCACAAACCGCGATCCATCAGAGGGGCCCAGTGAAGCTACCGGGGCCATGAACTCAGTTGGATTTACAGCACAGGATTGGCCATGGTAACTCTCTAGAGTTCACAGGACTCACAAGTCTACCTTTGGGGGTACCAAATCCATGGTTGTCGATCCATCAATGAGTAGGTTTAAGCCCTTCCTCATGAGTACGTACCAGAATCGAACCACAAATCTGGGGGGTCTTATGCATGGTTGGCTTGTCATGCGAGCACTGCGGCCCTCATTTTCTTCACCTGCAAGGTTAGGCCCATTCAAGGGAGGGCTTATCCTCCGTTCCCCGTGACGCTGCCGGAAAGCTATACAGACGGCATGGGTGTTACGCTTGACTGGTCATTTGGGGACTTTTAGCACTTTAGCTTTGAGTCGACTTTTTGGCCCTTTGCTTTTGATCTTTTGGCTGACTTTTGGATCTTGGCTTTTGGTCTTTGAAGACTTTGAGCTTTTTTGACCTTTGGTCATTTAAAGATTTTGAGCTTTTGGCTTTTAGTCAACTTTTGGCCTTTTGCTTTTGGTCATTGACTCCGTCAGCTGCCCGCATGGGTATGCGTATGATGGCATTCATGGGCTTTTTAGGGCCACTGGCTTCTTGCCGCTGCCCGAATGGTGATCTTCATAGGTCTTACGCGTAGCTGGTCCCTTTTGAGCCTTGGTCCTTTTAGGACTTCGGCTTTTCTTTCTTTTTCTTTTTCGGGACTTGACTAGGCTACCTTTTTATGATGAGCAGCCATTGCTATTGGTAATTCATATGTACAGTTAACTGTATGATTCATTCTACTGTGATCATATGGTTGACATTTCGCCGCTGCTGACAATGTCACAAGGACTTTCGTATTATGTTTATGTCAATTTTTGTATCAGCTTATTGATGATGGCAACCTTGATGAGTGATTGATCGGTAATAGCGATAGCTGTTCTCTTTTTTTTTTTTTATGATCATTGATACCTTATAACTCGATTTCGATGGAGATTTTCTGTCAATTTCGATGGAAATTTTCTGTCGGCAAATAGCATCGATGCAGGCACCTTTTATGTCACTGCTTGCTTGATAGCGGTCATCGGTACTTTCTTCTTCTCTCTCTTTTTTATGCCAATGTTTGCTTGATAGCGATCGTTTAATCGCTTGATGGCGATTCTTCTAATTGCTTGATCTTTTTAATTGCTCGATAGCGATAGTTGCTAATTTTGGCGATTATCTTTTTATTTGACTTTGCTTTTGGCAATTGTCCTTGGTATTTTGCGTTTGGCTATGACTTGTTATGCTTAAAAGCCTGTCTTTCATTCAAATATACAAAAGAAATGCATTATATGGTCAGAAATATATTTCACAACTTTTACTCACCTGCCTTAATTAATTATAGGTCTTAAGCATAGTTGGCCATATAGTAGCTAAGCTGCCTTAATTGATATTTTGTCATTGTTGAATGGTGAATCCATAGCTGATATTTCACCAGCTGCTAATATATTCTAAGAATCAATAATTGATATTTCGTCGTTGCCGATATATTTTGAGAATATCCATGTTGTATTTGAAATAGTTTATCATCTTGGTGATGATAGCAATTTTGATAAGATAAGCTTGCGTGAGCCATTGACGGCAACAGTGATAGTTGCTTATCTTGGCGACGATCATTGGCACTTGCTTATTCTGACAACAATCATCGATGCTTTCATTCAGTGATTGTCATTGACACTTTATATTTGGCGATGGTTTAGAAGCATCAAAATTGCAATCTATCTTCAAGGATAACGAATTTCGCATGCCTTTGTCTGCCCCCTTTTGATACAGAATTATTATCTTGATAATGTTCTGTATCAAAATCAGTATCGCTTTCGGAAGTAATTTCCTTTTTGCCAGTGCGAGTATAGGCCAATATAGGCTTTCATTTACTTCCTTAAAGGGTTTTTCCCTTATTGAGCACGCTTTAACTCATTTAGCTTTGAATTTGCCCCCTGGATATGATCGTGACCGTCAATGGAGGTACATTTTTTTATTGTTCTTGGAGATATGGAGGAAGCATATTTCTGTGGGAGGCTATAAGACTGTAATTGTATTCATTGACTAGCTTGCCCCCATCCCTTGAAATTTTCTACGCTTCTCCTGATTTACCCCAATGGGGACCTGAATTCCCTTCCTGTGATTTAGGCCAACGGGTTCTTCATAATCAAAGCCCATATTTTTCATAATTTTCGTACTCGCCGGACTATACTTTTGAAGGTCTTGCAGCATCAACCTACCATGATATTCATTATTTTGAGCCACTTCTCTCGTCCTTACTACTTCTGAAACGTAGAATTCGATTGGCTCAGAATATTTTTCATTGGCCTTAACTTGAAATCTTGTTGGAGCGGCCGAAAACGGCTTATTTCTTTCAGCATATGGTAGTGGCACCATATAATTTGACTGTAAAATCTTCAACTGTTCAGATGATAGCAAAGTTAACGGCGGTTGTCCCGATTGTCTTATATGTTTCGGCATAAAATAGAACTTCTTGCTGATCTCTACTGTTTTGGACGGCACTGCTTTTTCTGCCATTTCTGTGATTACGCTCTCTTGATCATTCTTCAGGACGCCACTTTCATCCTTATCTATTTTTTCGGTGGAAAATTCTTTGTAATAACTTGCATCTGCAAAGAAGGACTCAACTTCTGTATACGGTCTTGCATCGGCCATTACTTTATGTTGTACCCCGTCTTTACAGTATTTGAAACACTGATGGAGAGTAGAGGGTATGATATTGTATTGGTGTATCCATGGCCTTCCTAGGAGAAGGTTGTATGTCGTCACTGCATTTATGACATGACAAACAACGTCAGTAGTCAGTTCCCCTATTTCCAACGTCGTCATAATTTTGCCAAGTGCGCGCTGTCCATCCTGATTAAAACCTTGTATCATCATCCCGCTGGGGCGTTATTCTGAGCGACAGTAGTTTAATTTGTTTAACATGGAGAGTGGCAAAATATTTACTGCAGACACATTGTCTATCATAATCCTCTTGACTTTCTTCCCGCGAATATGACCCTCTATCATTAGTGGCCTATTATGGACTTCCTCATAGATCATATCATCATCAGAAAAAGAAATGACTGGGAAGCAGTCCTTATGCTCATTGGGTTCTTCATGTTCTACCTCTGCCAGTAAGGTTTCCCTGATGTCATGATCAGATAGGGCCTGAATCAAACTTTGTTAGAATTCTTCTGATAGCTTTAGTGCGTCATAAACGCTTAATCGGGCCAGTATTCCCTTTAGATGATTTACCACATCATAATTTACTTTCGTCGTTTCATTATTTCCCTTCATCTTGCCGCTGTTATTTTCTTTTGCAATCGCTTCTCCTGTTTTCTGTTTTATAGGGCTTGCTATCTTCTTGCCCGACCGTAATGTTATTACTGCAACCTTCTTTATAGCTTTACTGCTTCCTGCATTATTCGCTTCTTGTTCCTCTTCTCGAACTGTAAGCGTGTTTACGGTTGCCATGGAGCCTCTTTCTCTTTCTTTCCCCAATATTATCTCGCCTCTATTGATTAGTCGCTGTATTATACATTTTAGTGTATAGCAGTTTTCTGTGGGGTGCCCCATTAGGCGATGATAACGACAGAAATTCTTTTCTCTTGTCTTTGTTATATCTTCTGGGTGCTTAGGCTCCGGAAGTACTATCGTGCTAGCTTTCAATAACTGCTCCATCATAGGGGCGACATCTTCTTTTTCAAACATAAACCCTTCATGAGAGTTCAGCATTCTAGGTCACTTCTCATCGTACCTGTTTCTTGACCTATCACCCTCTTCGTGTCGGTCCGGCCTTCTTTCCCTTGAATCCTTTGTATCTTTTCCTTTTCTGTCGTGATCGACAGTGTTTATGGTTGTTCTGCTGGACACTCTCCTAGTCGTATCATGGTGAAATGCCGGGATTTTATGAGTCATCAGTTCCAATGTGTGGGCTTTAGTAGACAAGTCACGAAAGGTCCTGATGTCGGCACTAGTCAGTTCGAATGCAATCCCCATGCCCATAGAATTTAGACACATCTTAACCTGTTCTTTTTCCTCCGGTAGTTGTCTACACGAAGCCCCTAACATTTTCCACCTGTCTATAAACTTCTCTACCGGCTCTCCTTCTCTTTGCCGAATAGAGGCCAGTTCCGTAATACTAACGTCACGTTCCGAGGAGAAGAAGTTCGACATGAAAACCTCCTGCATTTGTTCCCATGTGCGTATCGATCCAGGTGCCAAACTAGAGTACCATTGGAATGCTTTGTGTGTTAGCGACGAACCAAACAGCCGTAAGCAGTACTGTGGTATCGTGGAAAAATTTCCTATGCTAGTGATAAAGTGCATCAAATGCTCCTTCGGAGATCCTTCCCCATTGAACTTTTGAAAATTCGGATGCTTAAAATTGCATGAAAAAGGGATATCTTCTACTTCCCTTGGATACGGTGTTCGATATCTAAAGCACCCGATATTTTCGCGTTCTCTTTCGGCTCTGACCGCCTCTTCAACCACTTGCCTCACCTCTTCCTGTGTCACACTTCTTACTGCCAGAATGGACCCTAGTGACCTTGCCCCCTGTGGTGGAAGAACGTCGGGCTGATTTTCTTGCCCTTCCGTTGCATTCTAGAGGATTGCCATTCGGGCTACATTGTGTATGAGGGTTGCCAACGCTTCTCTAAGATTTCTGCATTCTTCCATCAATGCGTTCTGTGCTTCTGCCATTGCATTGAAACGATCCTCTGCAGTTGCTCTATAATCCAGGTTTGTCCCAGCCATGAATACTGCAGCCTCTCCACTGTTCGTCGAAGCAGTAATCGGAGGAGAACAAGAGAATGTCGATGTGACAGGGCTTGCAGAAAAGGGAGGGGATATAGTCTCACCGGGATTTTTCGTACTCTCTGTGGCATCAGTCGATTGAGATGATGTCGATACTGGTGAATCGTTTCGGGATGGCGTTGGTGATCTAATTACCAATGCTTTTCCCTTTTGTTCCTTTGTTCGTTTAGTTATTGAGGCATTTAAAACTGGGAAGTCGCGTACTGTCAATTGGGGAACTGTTCATACCGTCAATTGAGGAACTATTTGCGCTGTTTGCGCTAGGTAAATTGTCGGAGGAGCAAGTTCAGGATTTCTTTTGACTGTGCTTCGTGTGATGGGTCCTCTGGTCTTTAATGAAGGCTGACTCATTCTATAATTCTTGAAGTCTTGTATTCGTGCCTTACGAGAGGTCACAACAGTCCAGCCTGCATTGTCTTCTGATGACTGGGGCGAAGCGAAAATGACCCCAGCTGTTACTTGAGCACTATTACTTTTACGCACGTGACTTGGTGCGTATTCTATCACGAACCTTATCGGGATGAATCGAAAGTTCACTCTTCTTACGGGGATTGCCATGGATGTTGAGTCGTAATCGGATTTTAGAAACCTTCAATCACGAAACATGTTTATAGTTAGTAATTGAATGATTAGGGTGATTTATCTTAGAGATGAAAGGGAGGACTTCTCACTGAGAGTCGCCATTTTGACGTGCATAGGATGCCAAACCATGACGAATGTTCATAACAACCTTACTGTTAATACTTTGAATGAGACAAACTAAAAGTCCCCAGCAGAGTCGCCATTTTGTTGCGACAAAGAAACAAATGCATTTTGATTTGGGAGAATTGTCTTATTCAAACATAACAGAGAGAGAGTACTATGAACATTCATCACATTCTATTAATACTGAGTTCGTTTACATCCACTTTACATCCCTTGATTCTAAGATAAATCATTTAGAAGTAAAGGACTTGTGCTTTAAGCATCAAGAGTTTATTTCGACAGCCTTCCAGCCTGATTTGATCATCTCTTAGGACTTAGGAGGAATGCCGATCCGATCGATGGGTCATTTCGGCAGCCTTCCGGCGCCTGATTTGATCATCTCCTAGGACTTAGGAGGAATGCCGATCTAATTGACGGGCCTTCAATAAAATAAAGATTTCAACAGCATAACGGTGCCTATTTCAACCATCCTCTGGGACTTAGGAGGAATGTCGATTAATTCGACTGATCTTTCTCCTTAGAACCCATGAAGAGGAGAAAACCCAGAGAAAGGAAGCCTGGGCCATGGACTTCGGCAGCACAACGGCTCTTGGGCTTTACAGAGTGCAGGGCAGTCCGGTTGTGCGGACATGTGCAACCGATATCGGTTGTGCGGTCCTGCGCAACTCTCAGGAGACTTCGCTCCTACCTTTTGTCTTTCGCTCCGCTTTGCTTCTCTTGAAAATCTTCAATCCTCCTTTAATGAAGAAGGGGAGGGGGTATTTATAGACCCTCGCACGTGTGAAAATCCTGATCTTAGCGATGTGGGACTATTTTTAGTGCTTTGGATCATTTTGAACGAAGCCCTTTTGTGAAGTTCATTCCGAGATACATGCAACTGATACTTTCATTGTGCGGTCTCGCGCAACAGATATTGATTTCCCAGACCCATGCAACATATACTGGTTGCGCGGTTCTGCACAACTACCATGAAAATTACCTCTCTCTTCTTCTTTCCGAAAGTTCTTCTCTTCTTTTTTACCTTTACTTGCTTGATTCCTTTCACCATTTTTATGCCTCAACAGGAAGATACGTCCCTACGATACTTGCTGAAGAGCGGATGCGGATACGGTGTTTTTCTGAGGGCTTACGACCTGACATTCGGTCGAAGAAGTGCTGTGTCAGCATACCCTCTTATGCCAAGCTGATACATGTCTATGAGGGCAGAGCAGGATGTTGATCGATTGACACGTTCTCGTGGCCTTATGGTTGCTAGGCCAAGACCAGATGCCCAGAGCAGGCCATTCCTTGACAAGAGACCTCGCATCGACTCTCCTCCTAGGATCACAGAGCCAGTACTTCTGATGAGGCGCCCAGGTGTGACCTGTACTTACTGCGGGAAATCGGGTCACACTATAGAGAGCTGCTTTGCTCGGATGAGAGATATGAGATTTTCACCACCACAGAAGATCGACCGTCCTCGTCCACAGGCTCTATCTGCTCCACCATTACAGTCAGCGCCTGCACATCCCTCCTTCAGACCTCCTGTACCTTAGTTTCAGCCGCCTCAACGGCTCATGGCACCACGACCAAACCGTCCACAGCAGGCTCGCATGCATGCACTGACAGCAGAGGCATCCGGGACAGAGACTGCACCACCCTTAGCCTTTAAGGTCATAGACCATATCGGAGGTACTCCTATATTCTTGTTGGTGGATATTGGATCCACGATCTCAGTTATGTCTTCTTCAGTAGTCAAGCGCCTTGCGCTATAGACTACTCATATGGTTGAGGTGTGAGTTATTTCAGCACACGGGACCTATACTGCTGTCACCACGATGTGTGAGGGTTGTTGGCTAGATCTAGGGAACAGGATGATGGCCATTGACCTTATCGTTGACCCCTCTCTCTATCATTTCGACATCATTCTTGGTATGGATTGGCTGACTGTGGGGAGGGTCGAGATTGACTACGAGACTCGTTTAGTGATAGTTTACGAGCCAGAGGGCACGTCCTTTATATTTTCGGTGCAGGTCAGTCACCCCTCTCGAGTGATTTGTTATGCTTCCTTGTTAAGGAATGTTGATGTCCCGACACTCAAAAGCATGTTAATAGTCCGTGATTATGAGGATGTGTTCAGGAAGATACCTGGGTTGCCAACCCAGCGCGAGATCGATTTTACTATCGACTTGGTACCCGGTTCGACGCCCATCTCATTGCTGACGTATCGCCTGGCCCCATGTGAGATGGAGAGTTAAGGAAACAGATCGATGATTTATTAGAGGTTGGCTTAATAGGACCGAGTGTGTCTCCTTGGGGAGCACCTGTGTTGTTCGTGATGAAGAAGGACGGCTCACTGCGATTATGTATTGATTATCGCAGGCTGAATCAGATTACAGTGAAGAATAAGTATCCTTTGCCCAGGATTGATGACCTGTTTGATCAACTGAGAGGAGCGCAGTACTTCTCAAAGATTGATCTACAGTCAGGGTATCACCAGCTGCGCGTTAGGGATGAGGACGTGTAGAAGACACTTTCAGGACCAGCTTTGGCCACTACGAGTTCCTCGTGATGTCGTTCGGTCTTACGAACGTACCAGCCGTGTTCATGGACCTGATGAACCGGGTATTTCGGCCGTTCCTCTATCGATTCAATATCGTATTTATAGATGAAATTTTGATATACTCCAGGAGTCGAGAGGAGCATGAGGAGCACTTGCGATTAGTCCTGGATACGATGAGACAACATTAGTTGTTTGTACAGTACAAGAAGTGCGACTTCTGAAAAGAGGAAGTCAAGTTCTTGGGACATGTAGTGTCTAAGGATGGGATAGCAGTTGAACTTACTAAGGTAGATGCAGTACAGGACTGGGAACAGCCTGGTTCAGTCACTGAGGTGAGGAGTTTTCTAGGTTTGGCAGGCTACTATCGACGTTTCATTTGAGATTTCTCGACGATCTCCAGACCTTTATCTCAGTTGACACGGAAGGATTTGAAGTTCACATGGAATGAAAAGGCGGAGGCAGATTTTTAGGAGCTAAAGGACAGGCTGACATCTGCCCCTGTGTTAGTATTGTCAGAGCAAGGGGTTAAATATACGATATATACCGACGTGTCTAGCATTGGTCTGGGTTGTGTCCTTATGCAGAAGGATAGAGTGATTTCATATGCCTCGAGACAGTTGAGGAAGCATGAGGAGATTGATTGGCCCACACACGACCTAGAGTTGGCCTCTGTCATTTTCGCATTGAACCTCTAGAGACATTACCTCTACGGAGAGGAGTCGAGCTCTTTTGTGATCATAAGAGCCTTAGGTACATATTCACACAGCAGGACCTAAATATGAGGCAGCTGTGATGGATGGAGACCTTGAAGGACTTTAAGTTCGAGGTTTCCTACCATCCTGGCAAGGCCAACCTGGTGGCTGACGCCTTGAGCCACAAAAAGGTAATAGAGTTTGCAGCTCCACTGATGGTAACTGAGTGGGACATGGTTGAGTTTTTGTGAGACTTTGAGCAGAAACTCACTGTGGAGGAGCCATTCGAGTTTATCGCACATGTTCAGGTGCGACCTCTTATCGATACAGGATCATCGCGGTGCAGAGGGATGATGAGCATCTGACTGAGCTTCGAGAGCAGGCCAGTGACGATGCAGACACCGAGTGGTGAGTTGGAACGGATGGGGGCTTAAGCTATCGTGGCCGCCTATGCGTCCCAGATATCCCCGACTTGAGACGAGAGATTCTCGTGGCTGCGCACAGTTCTAAGCTTGCGATGCATCCGGGCAGCACAAAGATGTATCATGACGTGAAGAGGACCTATTGGTGGGATGGCATGAAGACCCACATTGCAGATTTTATGTCCCGTTGTCTCACTTGCCAGCAGGTGAAGGCAGAGCATTGCCGACCTCCTGGTCTCCTTCAGCCTATACCTATAGCGAAGTAGCTGACTTACCTTGTGTATTAGGTTGTCATATCGTCGTTGGCGAAGGCGTAGAGTTCATATTCAATTCATTACGCTCCTCGACGTAAGGTGCGGATTTTAGATGCTTAGGTTACCTATTTTCGAAGTTTTCAATGTCGTAGATTATTGACAAGGGTGTTGTTTGACATGTAAAACATGCTGTCTGTTTTTCATTTCAAATACGTATGAAGAATATGAGATTTAGGGTATTTTTGGTATTTGTAGGAAATACTGTATACGTATGTATTTTGCTAATATGATTACCATGAGTATTTATCGTTTACCTATACTAGTTATGCGTGTATGATTTGTTTGGCGAAGAGATTCGCCCTAATGCACACTTTTGGCCGACATACGCTATGTAGACTAATGTGTGTAGGCTAAGTATTTGTATAAATGTATGTATTAGTAAGTATCGAGTAAATGGTGTTGTAGCTTAGCGTTGAGATTGGATTCTCAACTAATTTGATGATGTACATGATATCCTTCATGCTTGTTGTATTTGAATTGATTACCTTATGTGTGAAACACTCATGTATGGTTAACTGCTTATGATGTATGTTATAACATGTTGATAACATGCTGGAATTATGTGTATTTTAATTCTGTCTCTCTCATATGATTATTGATTTTCATTTACAAGTGTTTGGGACTATACTCTAGTCCAGGTAGTCGATAACAGAACTGAATTCGTGGTTGGATTCTATTCACCACAAAGGACGCGTCAACGAACTCGAGTCGTGCTTGGGTTGACGGCAGTGGTTAGGCCACACGAGGTGTTTATGCACTTCATGTCGTTCAGCTTGAGGTGCACTCGTACTAGTCGAGCTCGTCAAGCAACCCGACTGACCACTGTATGTTCACCTTGTATTGGTCATAACTGCTTAAACCTAGGGTACTGAACTTACCAGTGATAACCCTGATAACCGTGGTACCTTGATCCACTAAGACTCATGAGCCGGACATGGTGGTATGGGACACTGTGGTCGAGCTGTCGGCCTACGCTATGGCGACGAGCCTCCCCGTAGTGACCAGTGAGCACCTCAGACTCGTGAGCCGATTGTGGTGGTATGGGACACTACATTCGAGCTGTGGGCCTACTCTGATTGGTGACGAGCCCTTTATAGTGACCTCGAGTGTATTCTGAGTCTACGTGAGGCGACGACCCTTCCATAGCAATAAGAGTACAGACTAAGCGTATATTGATAAGGTGATGGGGGAGCGGTGCAACGAGTACGTGCAACAACCCTGACAGCCCTTACAGAGACCTAGAAATATATTATCGTATGAGACTACTAGGAGTGGCGACCCTAGATAGGATCTTTGTTGGGAATGATATAAGGAAAGTACCTTAGTTTCCCAATACTGCTATATGAAAGGACTAATAACAACTTGGTAATCATATTCATATCGCACTGCATGTGCCTGGAAGATGTGAAGCATTGAGGGAAGAAAGCATGCCACGGACGTAAGATAGTGTCGCATGAGGGAGTATGTCGGTGAGGGCATGCATCATTATTGCATCTCATCCTTGCATTAACAATAGTATTTAGAAATGTTTGATTGCTTGCTTTACCATTATCGCGTGATTGATTTGATAACATGCTAATCTTTGCTCTATAATTCCACTGAGTTGATCACTCACTCTCACGTTATGGGACGGTGTTTGCAACACCTATCAGACTCTGTCTTAGATGCAGATAGCGAGGCGATTCAGGAGTTGGAACCGGACTACTAGGAGGACCAGGATGAGTTCTCGTACATGCAGTTCTCTGATGGCTTCGCATAGGTGGCCTGGATCGGTGGGATTTTGCTAGTTGGACTATCATATGACATTTTAATTTTGGTTTGATATATGTATATGTGACTCAGAGGCGTATTCATACTTTGGAGATAGATCGAGATTGTTTTGTTTTATAGATAGTGATATATATATCTTCTAGTCTTTCGCTTGCATTTTATCACTGGATTTGGAGTATGAATTGCAGTTTTGGTATAATCTCACTCATGTTAATGCACTAACTCAGACAACATTTAATCATAAGCATATTTGTTGCATAAGTGATGTTTTGGACCTCGGGAGTTGGGTTTCTACACGACCCCCGATTTTCAGGGCGTTACAATGATGGTCACCTGCTACTTTATGCTTCAATGTTGTCATCATATGCCGCGTGATATCACTATGCTGCCTGCCCCTACAAGAGCAATCTTTTGAAGATTAGATTTTTGGATGTTTCTTTTTTATAACCTGCATTTTGCTTTTCTTTTGTTGTCATTTTTGTTATAGGTGGAGTATGTTGTTGCTGGATTTTGTGTTAGGTTACTACTTATCTTTGTGATTTACGTATCACAGGGATCATTCATTCTTATGCTTTGTTGTTAATGTGAGTACTGTTTGGTCATTGGGCACATGATCCTTTTGCTTGCTTAGACCTTACTTTATATCAAATGGTGACTAATCCATACCGTTGGTCTGAACTATACCACTGTGGATGGATCATTATCAAAAATCATTTCAGGTTGTGAGGTCCTAGATCCATGAATATAAAAGAGGTCCTAGATTAGTTGAATATAGACAGTTGTGCTTTTTTAATCGACCATCTGTTAACCAAATGGGACATAACTCAATGGCCATATTGGACTACCTATTGTTCTCATACGCGGTGACTTGCCTAATGAGTGGATTTTTAACTTAATGTCCAAATGTACGACTGTGGTGCTAAACAGTCCCATATATTTAAATAGTGGCCAAAGGGACTATTGCATTAACAATTTTCCATGAGAAAACAGAGATTTTCAAGTAGAATAGAAGACAATATGGGAGTTTTTGAAGTTCCCATTGACATTTCCATTGTTACATTTTTATTTATGCTTTCTGAAAAGTAACTCAATGGAAATGTCAATGGGAACTTTGTCAAACCTGTACATTGAGTCAAATCATTGGTTTTCATTGATTTTTCCGGTGTGGCCTGCCTAGTGAGTTGCCCAAGGTTATTTTGTCATCAGGTGATCTGTGTTTGACCTTTTTCATGGGTCAGATGTCCAACAAACGTGACACAATTGGTGAGAAAGATGGGGCTGCATGTGAACTTTCACATATACATAAACACACATGAGCACCTCGATTAGTTCAATAGCTAAGGGGTTCGATGTGACTTTTCTTTTTGGTAGTGCTCCTCATAGCATGATACGTGCAAAAAAGGTTCATTTATTACTATGATCTGATTTTTTATCATCTAGCATCTACATGATCACACGTGGATTATTGTAATAGTTTGCAAACAAACACAAAAGGCATGTTGCACCTATGCATGATTGAAGTAGCTTTTTAAAAATTTATGTGGTCAACAAATCAGGCAATTCAAATGTTCATTATGTCATTGTAGATTTCAATAGTATTTTTACCTATGAAGATTTTTATTTTGGTTGTTTCCAGCTCAAGGAGGTTGGAAGTAAGCAGAGTGGAATTGCTTCTCTAGGTTGGGACATTTTGTGTTGCAATCGGTGAAGAGTCACCACCATGTTCTAAATGATGCAAAACTAACATAAGAGTGTTGCAGACATTTTCCAGTGATGTTTCCAAATTTTGTACGAAATTGACACTTTAGACCTTACTTTATATCAAATGGTGACTAATCCATACCGTTGGTCTGAACTATATCACTGTGGATGGATCATTACCAAAAATCATTTCAGGTTGTGAGGTCCTAGATCCATGAATATAAAAGTGGTCCTAGATTAGTTGAATATAGGCAGTTCTGATTTTTTAATCGACCATCTATTAACCAAATGGGACATAACTCAATGGCCATATTGGACTGCCTATTGTTCTCATACGCGGTGACTTGCCTGATGAGTGGATTTTTAACTCAATGGCCAAATATACGGCTACGGTGCTAAACAATCCCATATATTTAAATAATGGCCAAAGGGATTCCATGAGAAAATAGAGATTTTCAAGTAGAATAGAAGACAATATGGGAGTTTTTGAAGTTCCCATTGACATTTCCATTGTTACATTTTTATTTATGCTTTTTGAAAAGTAACTCAATGGAAATGTCAATGGGAACTTTGTCAAACTTGTACATTGAGTCAAATCATTGGTTTTCATTGATTTTTTCGGTGTGGCCTACCTAGTGAGTTGCCCAACGTTATTTTGTCATTAGGTGATCTGTGTTTGACCTTTTGCATGAGTCAGATGTCCAACACACGTGACAAAATTGGTGAGAAAGATGGGGCTGCATGTGAACTTTCACATATACACAAACACACATGAGGACCTTGATTAGTTCAATAGCTAAGGGGTTTGATGTGACTTTTCTTTTTAGTAGTGTTGCCTCATAGCATGATACGTGCAAAAAAGGTTCATTTATTACTATGATCTGATTTTTATCATCTAGCCTCTACATAATCACACGCACATGATTTGGGATTATTGTAATAGTTTGCAAACAAACACAAAAGGCATGTTGCACCTATGCCTGATTGAAGTAGCTTTCTAAAAATTTATGTGGTCAACAAATCAGGCAATTCAAATGTTCATTATGTCATTGTAGATTTCAATAGTATTTTTACCTATGAAGATTTTTATTTTGGTGGTTTACAGCTCAAGGAGGCTGGAAGTCAGCAGAGTGGAATTGCTTCTCTAGGTTGGGACATTTTGTGTTGCAATCGGTGAAGAGTCACCACCATGTTCTAAATGATGCAAAACTAACATAAGAGTGTTGCAGACATTTTCCAGTGATGTTTCCAAATTTTGTACGAAATTGACACTTTAGACCTTACTTTATATCAAATGGTGACTAATCCATACCGTTGGTCTGAACTATATCACTGTGGATGGATCATTACCAAAAATCATTTCAGGTTGTGAGGTCCTAGATCCATGAATATAAAAGTGGTCCTAGATTAGTTGAATATAGGCAGTTCTGATTTTTTAATCGACCATCTATTAACCATTATGGAATATTGAGAGAGAAAAAAGAGGAAATCTTTTTAGAAGGATGACTGGGTCCACAGGTAAATACACCTGGGTTTTATATATGTTATGGACCTTTATCCCCAATTTTTTAGCCTTTTATCTTTGTTTCATGCTTTCTTTATTTGCCCCTTACCCTTTAGGTTTTCCTTAATATAAGGCATAATATGTAAATTTTCATTTTCTTCTAATATTATAAATAAGAGTGGGCTGGACATTCCAGCCCCATATGCTCTTTTTCTCTCAAATTCTCTTTTGCTTCTTAACATGGTATTAGAGCCTAAGGGTTCCTAGGATTTCTTTTTCTTCTTATGCTTCTTAACATGGCCTGATTTTATTTTTTTTTCGTCCCTTACATCTTCATGTATTGTACAATTTATTATGCAATGCCAAGACTGTTTTCAGTTTGTAGAAGTGGGGTCCATCATACAGTGTCTGAATCATTGAGATTTGGGGCCCTACTATAGTAAATATCTCCAGTTCCTATTTCCACATTTATTTATTGCTTTACAAATAGGCTTTAGTTCAAAAATAATTTTTTTAGTTGTTAAGTAATAAGAACTCATGTTTAAAAATATAATTGTTAATTGAACTTGAGTGTACCACCAAAGTCCTACAATATATAGAACTGGACACCTTGCTATGGCAGTTTTGTGAACTAAATGTTGTTGATGATTATGTCCACCCACTTTATTTAAATATATATCTTAATCTTACTTTTTTGTCAGTATGTTCCTTTGTACTTGTAACCTTATTAGAATCTGTGACCTATCTAGCAATGTTACAAAAACTCCTATATTCTATTTCAACCAAATTTGCTTGCTTGTTCACATGCCAACACACTTATTTGGATAAGATCTATCTTTTTTTTTTTCTTTTGTTTTTGTTTATCGTTTAATTACCATTGCCTTGGTTCCTCTTATAGTTAATAGTTTACTGTTAGTGCAGTTTTAATTCACATGTACTACACTAAAAAACTTTCTTAATATTTTGTACTTGAATGATCTAATACTTACAAATGGGTTTGCTAGAGCTGCAAAAACTTTCTCCACAAGCTTCAGCCTTTTCTAAGTTATTTTCATTGTGCACATTGTGACCTGATTCCATAATGTTCTTTGCTTCAAATCTAGCTTCTAATCATAGGGTATATTTGAAATACCTCAGGAATCTGGAGCTGGCAGAAAGATTTTACATGAAATTGTGATTCAGTAATCTACTTTTCATTATTTGTACATTCCAAATTGTACCAGTGAAAATTTGATTGTGATGCAACTGTTAAGGACATTCAAACAGATGGAGGAGAGTACATCATCACTCCTTGCCTTGAGAGTACAAACCCTGTGAAATCCACATACAAACCCTCATGCATGAAATCCACCAGTGCATATGGTCAGTAACTATTTCTTTCTTTTTTCTTTTTTATTTTTATGAAAGGCAATTCAAGAAGTTGATATATATAGTGACAAAGGCATGACTATTTGTGGCTGATTAGCATGCCAGATTCCCAGGATTAACTGATTCTTTCATTCCTGATGATGAAACCAATATATTTTAGTGTTAGACGCAAATTATATATGACATGGCAGGTTGAAATGCTGCATGCATAAGATAGGTGGCATGAGGATCTGAACGAGCATACAAGATGAAAAAGGACCGAATCACCTGCAATAAGCCTCTTTGCACTTACACACTCCATCCAGTTGTAAGAAGATGTTGCTTGGGCTGACCTGCATTAGAAATGGAATTAGGTAAGTACTGTGGTGGCTTAGATGATAATGATGATGATGATATATTATGCTAGCAAGTCTTAGACATGTTTGCCCTAGCAATTAGTTTTGCTAATGGAGAACCATGGTCAGACCGTTCAAGCCATTTAATGAGGATTGTTCTGGTTGAATGCAACCTATAACTTATTTCTATCCATGGGTGTTCATTAGTTGACTATTCTAACTAATCATATGACTTTAAAATGTGTAGCAACATGAAAAGGCCCACCTGATTCACTACTTGGATCTCATTCTGAATTGTAAAGTGTGACTTTTAAAATGTGTAGAAACATTCCTGTTGGAGTTACCAAAAGAAATGGCAACAACATCAGTCCCAACATTTACAATCCAAGGTATTAATGGTCAGTAGATGGACATCACAACCCAAAAGTTGAAAAAAAGGACTACAATTGCCATGACCGCTGGATGTTCAAGTCCACGAAGTGCCTCATTTCCCGAATGATGGATAACATCCCTGTTATCTTCACCTGGATTCTCTATTGCTAATGTAGATAAGATGTTTAGATGGGCCTTCATTAACAGATTGAACAAAAATTTCTTCTCACATGAACAAACACCAAGCTATCATCATTTGCTCCCTTGTACAAAACAAACTACGAATGCACTACTTGTACTTATTTACCTGATTAAATTTATGACAGTTCTTTAACCTTTATAAGGGACAATCTTGCTTGTTTTAATAAATGGATTCCCATTTTTCAACAATTACAGATTACAAAGTATGACAATAGGAATCAACTACATTTGAAGGCATCCTCAAGGAGTCATACATTTAATACCTCTATGTACATATGATTGTAAAGGTCGATGCGGGTCCTTGTTGATAAAATTTTGATGGAAATCATATATTTACAGAGGATCAAGAGAAGACGTTAATAGATATGTTGCAGTACATACTGGGTGTATGTATGCTAGTGCGTGTGAATAGATCATATAATAAGTTGTGAAAACTATTCCATGTACAATGTTGTTCATGTGAGACAAATATACATATATGCCTTGAATGTTATGCATTTCTCTAATTCAACCTGCTCAGCTACTGTATTAATCCAGGAAAATTGCAGAGTTAACATGAACAACATATTCTTGGTACAAAAAGAGGCCAGTTGTTCATTCTAAGTCCTTGTAGAGTAAGTTTATTTTACAATTGAATGACCTACAAATGATGCAGTTGCAATCCTACTTCTAATATTTACTGTATTTAATCTTGATTTTTCTGGATCTGGCTTATCTGGTGGAGATTATGTTAGCCCTGGTTGGCATGAGGTATGATGGCCCTTGTGATTTCTTTAATGATTCTCTAGTTTCAATGCTCAATTGATTTTCTTTAGTGTTTATTCTTGTTGTTTGTCTGTCTATCAGAAAGATGATCTGAATATAGTGGTTTCTTTTCTACGGAGTGACCAGCAAGTTTCATGCATAGGGCTTTGAGGACGATCAATGGGTGCCGTCACGAGGTGGTTATACATCATCCTCTAATCAATGATTTCTTACACTGCTAAACTCATGAGGCATTCTTAATTAGTTTTACAATGAAGACGACCATTCCAGTTGTAAAAAATATGTATTTGTATCATATTATGAGATGGTGAAGTAAGGAATTCCCACATTGGCTTAGCATCGGTATAATGCAATAGTAAGAAGTGCTCCCTTGTTGCTTCATTACTTGAGAAAGAAAAGGAACTTCAACTTCTCTCTGACTGGTCCAATTCCTCCTGCTTTGGGTAATGTGACCATGCTCAAAATTTTGTATTTTTCTATAAATCAGATTTCAGGTACAATTCCTCAAGAATTTGGTTGAGTTGACGTTCCTACGAAATAATCTGACTGGTCTAATTCCTCATGCTTTGAGTAATTTGAGAAACCTTGCATTGTTACCTTACATTGTTGTTGGTTCGATTCCTCCTACAGGTAAGCTTGCAATAGTAATTTGTTTATAACTGCAGGTATATGTGTGGATTTTTGGATTATTAATAAAATTTCATCATTTAAAAAAATGACACAACTGTGTAAATATCTAGGATGATTACATAGCTGAAATGAGAATGTTCAAATAGATTATCAGATATTTCTCATATTATTTATGTGAAGTATATCATTTCATGATTTAGATAATGCTGCTGGTTTATTTAGTGTCCAATTTGACAGAGTTGTTTTGCCTTATATTTTTCAAGGTCTGCAAAGTGGTTCCCATTGTAGGTGAGACCAAGCTGTGGCAGTGCATAACACTAATGAAGTGTATATTTTTAATCGACTGTCCTAGAGTTGTTTATCACAACAAGGACACTAAAACGGATATTGTACTTAAGGGTGTGGTATGTACTCGGTACGTATACTTTTATATAGAAGTTAATGCTTAGATCTTGTTTGGGTGACAAACCAGAAATTAGTTTTAAAAATCACGTTATGTGAAACTATAGTTCATCAAAACTCATTTTATCAGAAGATACTGTTTGGAAGACAAGTGTCTGTTTCTTTCTGCAATTCACCATCATTAAATAGTTGGTCCTTTTCTTTCTCTAGGTCAAGTCATATTTATGTGTTTGATGCACAAAAGAATCCAAGAGTTGACTCTCTTTTGCATGCTGAGATCAATCCTCTAAAACAGACATTTGCATAATTGAAAGATATATGGGTTCCCCTTGAAGATATGTCGGTGACACTTACGCTTGTTGCACGGGCTTATACCAACGGTTTTTAGGACTTTTAGGGGTGGCTTTGGCCACTGGTAATGCCTATTTTTCTTGTAGTGTGATGCTTGATGTGGAAATCTGGCCCTTTTGAACCTTCCCTAATTGCACAAGTGGCTGAACCATCTCTGTATGTTACACATAATTTGTCATCCACTAGTTTCTGTAAATGAAAATAAGAGGATTGATCTTAATAGTATGGTCGTCATGCACATAGACAGAAAATGCTTGCAATGAATGTTTATAAGTACTTGATAATTTTAGAGTCCTTGGTTAGGGTTTGGACTGAAAGTACGAGTGCTGGAGCCGATGCTTTCGGAGTCCGAACTCATTCTTTTAAAAAATAGAAAAATGGGAATATTAGTAAATATGGATTTTCTTGTTAAGAAGAAAATGAAAGGTAAAGAAGAAACATAACTGAAACTTTGTACTATGAAAAGTAATATTAACCATCTTACTTTCCTCGTTGAATTTCACATTCAGGAAATAGACCTTTTCCAGAAAACCATGGATTTAAAACCATTAAATCCTTCTCAGAAATCTGAGTTTATTGAATCGAATCGAATTATTACAATTTAATTTTGTTGAATATCCAAATGCAAGGTTTCCATGAATTAGGCAAATGAATTCATTCTAACCCATTTTGTTGAATATCCAAACGCAAGAATTTATTATTTATTATTATTATTGTTATTATTATTTTGTGATATGCAATAGCTTTTCAGAATTCATATGTAGGTGCATACTTGTGATCATTCATATGGACTTTGACTATCTTTCTTAAATTTCTTTGGTTTTTCTAATTTTCATATCTAATTTTTACTTTCTAGGCCCTAAAACAATATTCGAGGTGCCGTCAACAACGCTAACAGAATCCTCCAGGTCAGATTATTGATTGGACTGATTTTATTTAAATGATCTTGATAATCCATTTAATTTAAATGAGCAGACCCGGATGTGCGTCGGAGCTATTCAGATATTGAGCGGGGGTCCCTGGAAGGTGGGAATCTCTGTTATGACCATGATGAAGTTGTAAATTTCCTATGGACAACATTGGAGTGGCCTGGCCATTTGGACAGGCCGTGTTTATGTATTTACTTGAAATTGATGGAGTAGACTCGGATGTGCGTCGGAGCTATCCGGATGTTGAGTGGGGTTCCCTAGAAGGTGAAAATCGCTGTTATGACCATAATGAAGCTGTTCATTTCCTATGGACAATATTGGAGGGGCCTGGCCATTTGGACAGGTCGTGTTTATATTTGTATTTGCTCGAAATTGATGGAGCAGACCCGGATGTGCGTCGGAGCTATTCGGATGTTAAGCGGGGGTCCTTGAAAGGTGAGAACCACTATTATGACCATGATGAAGCTGTCTATTTCCTATGAACAATATTGGAAGGAGCAGACCATGTTTATATATGTATTTACAGGGACCACACCCTTAACCTATAACCTAAACCTATTCTCAAATCCCAAAACCTATAAATACAACCTAAACCTATAACCTATAACCTAAACCTATAACCTAAACTCAATTCCCTAAACTTTAACCTAAAACCTAACCTAAACCTATTCTCAAATCCCAAAACTTATAACCTAAACCTTAACCTAAACCTATAACCTATAACCTATAACCTATAACCTGAACCTATAACCTAAACTCAATTCCCTAAACCTTAACTTATAACCTAACCTACAACCTACACCTAATCATAATCTCAACTCCCTAATCTAAACCTGAACCTAAACTTGAAAACCCAAACCTAAAGCCTATCCCAAACCCGAACCCAATTTCCTAAACCTAAACCTTAACCTATTCTCAATTTCCTAAACCTATAGCTTATAACCTAAACCTAAACCCATAACCTATAACCTACAATCTAAACCTAAACCTAAAACCTAAATGTATTCTCAAATCCCTAAACCTAAACCTAAACCTACACCTAATCCTAATCTCAACTCCCTAACCTAAACCTAAAACTAAACTTGAAAACACAAACCTAAACCCGATCCCGAACCCGAACCTGATTTCCTAAACATAAACCTTAACCTTAACCTATTCTCAATTCCCTAAACCTAGACCTAAACCTAAACCTTAACCTAAACCTATAACCTATAACCTAAACCTAAACCTAAAACCTAAATGTATTCTCAAATCCCTAAACCTAAACCTACACCTAATCCCAATCTCAACTCCCTAACCTAAACCTAAACCTAAACTTGAAAACTCAAACCTAAACTTGATCCCAAACCTGAACCCGATTTCCTAAACCTAAACCTTAACCTATTCTCAATTCCCTAAACCTATAGCTTATAACCTAAACCTTAACCTAAACCTAAACCTAAACCTAAACCTATAACCTTAACCTAATCCAAAACCTATGACCTAAAACCTTAACCCATAACCTATAACCTAAACTTATAACCTATAACCTAACCTTTACCTAAACCTAAAACATAAACCTTAACCTATAACCTAAAACCTAAACCTAAACCTAAAACCTAAATGTATTCTCAAATCCCTAACCTAAACCTACACCTAATCCTAATCTCAACTCCCTAACCTAAACCTAAACCTAAACTTGAAAATCCAAACCCGATTTCCTAAACTTAAACCTTAACCTATTCTCAATTCCCTAAACCTTAACCTATAACCTAACCGAAACCTAAACTTATAACTTGCACTTATGACCTAAACCTATAACCTAAACCTAAACCTATAACCTAAACCTAAACCTAAAATAGAAATGTATTCTCAAATCCTTAAACCTAAACCTACACCTAATCCTAATCTCAACTCCCTAACCTAAACTTAAACCTAAACTTGAACACCCAAACCTAAACCCGATCCTGAAGCCGAACACGATTTCCTAAACCTAAACCTATAACCTGTGTACTATAACCTATAACCTAAACCTATAATCTAAACCTAAACCTTAATCTAAACCTAAACCAAAACCTAACTTAAACCTTAACCTATAACCTATAACCTAACCTTAACCTAAACCTAAAACCTAAATGTATTCTCAAATCCCCAAACCTAGACCTACACCTAATCCTAATCTTAACTTCCTAACCTAAACCTAAACCTAAACTTGAAAACCCAAACTTAAATCCAATCCCGAACCCGAACCTGATTGCTGTAATAATGTAGCCCAATCACATGACAACAAATAAGAATGTATCCCTTTTAACACATGCCCCTTTTTACAAAGCTTTAATTTTTGTTGTTGTTTTCATTAACTTGAATTAAAACACTTTTTTGCATTATTTACTTGCATTAGTTTTATTTTGATGATCAGTTTTATTTTAAAAAAGTGTCCACCTTTTTGGAAGAAGTTTATGCAATTCTTCATGATTCTGAATTATAATGTTTTGTTGGTTGAATATTTTTTTAATTAGATGAAAGACAAAAAGAAAATTGTTGCTAATTTTTTTTTTTTTTTTATGTTTTATATTTTTTATTTATGATGTTAAACTTATATGTATTTATGCGTGGATGAATGTAATGTGAATAAGATTGTTTGTGTTTGGATGGATGTAGTTTATGTTTGGATGAATGTAGTTTATGTTTAGATGGATTTAGATGGATGTGAATGTGAATATGATGAAATATATTATATAATAGGTGTATATCATGAATAAATACGATGAAAAATATTGTAACAGGTGCCTATTGAATGCCTCAAATTTAAAAATGTCCTTTTAAGGGTCATAAGAGACAGTTCATAGCTGTCCTTTTTAAGGACGGTCCATGACCATCCTTTTAAAGGACGGTCCATAACCATCCTTTGAAGGCTCATAAGAGACGATTCATAGCAGTCCTTTTCAAGGACGGTCCACGGCCATCCTTTGAAGGCTCATAAGAGACGGTTCATAGCAGCCCTTTTTAAGGACGGTCCATGACCGTCTTCTTAAAGAATGGTCCATGGTCGTCCTTTGAAGGCTCATAAGAGATGGTTCACATCAGTCCTTTTTAAGGACAGTTTATGACCGTCCTTTGAAGGCTCATAAGAGACGGTTCATAGCAGTCCTTTTTAAGGACGGTCCATGACCGTCCTTTTAAAGGATGGTCCATGGCCATCCTTTGAAGGCTCATAAGAGAGTTTATGACAGTCATTTTTAAGGACGGTCCATGACCGTCCTTTTTTCGTCACTAAGAATGACGGTTTTCAACCGTCCTTTAAGTAATACGATGCCTCAAATTTTGACGGCTCATGCGATGGTCCGTGACCGTCCTTTTTAGTCATTCGAGATGGTTTTGGACCGTCCTTTTTTCATGGTGTAGTGTCTAACCCAAAAACCCTATGATATTCTATTCAATTTTAAGGGCTTTAATTACCTGGTGTTTTAGGACATGGGATGTGAGGCTAAGATTTACCTATGGTGAGTTCGGGCCCACATTCAGTTGAGGCAGACGGTTGATTGATCTTCCTATGGAGCTTCTCTATCTAGCCGACTCAACACACGCTAATTGACAAACCAGGGCACTTTCAGATACGGAAACAATATCGATATCATTGATAATATCGCTGATAACTGGAACTGCGGGTAATACAAGCGACGCCTATAATTTACATAGTTAAAAATATTGGTGATTACATTAGTGATATTACTACGTTGGGAATACTTAGCGATGCATTGCTAATACCTAAAATTTTTGATACTACCAATGTTATCGATATTGCTGTCAGTGTTATCATTGTTGCTAAGCTGGAGATGAAGATAATATCAGAGATATTTTAATATTATCGGAGATAATTTAAACACTGCAAAAGACATGACCGACCTGTAATGGTGCAAATCCAGGTGATGGGTATTGATGATTTTCACTTCATATTGTGCACCCACATTGTGTTAAATAAATTCATCATAAGGACTTTCAGTACATAAGTTGCAAATAACACAATACTCATGCATTTTAGGTAACCCATAAAGATTTTAAATGCATTTCTTTTTCATTCAACGAGACATTCAGTACATGGGATGCAAAGAAACATGTGAAATTCATGAAGAGCTACAGGTATTTCACGTTTTGAGTGAAGGGAGCAACGTGTTGATCTATTGGTTCTGCTGGTCTTAACTTGGTCTTAATAAAACAATACTCTTTTACTGTTTATCATAACTGATAATCACATACAAACTTGATAGCAATTCTGAATAGTTTTGGCTTTTTTGCAAGCAGCCCGCTTAAAACTGATGAGTAAGATTGAAAACACTTAGCGGCTAATTCCCTTCACTACAAGCCAGTCACATGAACTAATTGGATGAATTGAAAATTACCGACATCATATGAATGTTTAGAGTTATGAACATATAGGACAAACAAGATACCATTAAATATCATCATTCATTCACTAGGGAATAACCAAAATGACTACCCTAAGTTCGGGTCTGGTGAACAATATCCAAAATTGATAGAATACTTGATGACATACAACATCTAAAAAATTAAAAAACTTCTTTAACAACATTTTTCAACTAAGCATCAGCCAGGACTGAAGGACCGGCTCTGGGTGGCACGGAGTCATCTCGTCTGCATGTGTTCATGGATATTAGGTCCTGTAGCTTTTTTCCCACTCGCTCCAGTCCTCTTTGCATCACACCTATGATCTCCTCGATCTTCGACAATTGTTCATCATGCTGTCGAAGATGATATACAATTGAGGTTCGACTCTCTCAGTTGTTAGCATGACGACGGGTATGTGGGACTGACGAGAACAGAGCGTCATTATGTTGTTGCCTCTCATCTCCAGTCTTTCTTGCCTCGGTGTCCATTACTTCAATCTCAGCTCCTTCAGCTTTGGTTTCGACCATAGTATCATCATGATGACGTGCGGAAGAGGAAGGTGTGTCAAGCTGAGCCATTTTTTTAATGTTTAATCTGGTAAATTTGTGAGGCTCTTGGGGATGGTCACTTGTGGGAAGCAATCCCACATGTCGGGACAATAGAAAAATAAGATGAGGGAATGAAATGTAGACATCTCTAGTGGCTTGGATTGCTACGACCAACTGATGTAACATGAGAGTAGACAGACACAGTTCAACTCTTTGGCTGACGACATAGAGAATCCCCAACATGAATGGGGTAAGATCAGACCTGTTGGTGCCCTTGGGATAGACATTTGTACAAAAAATTGCGTGAAGAATACAAAATTGTGTAGACATGTTGGTGCCACGCAGGGAATTACCCTCATGCCAAGGAATGTCTTGCCCATTATATAGATGTTTTGTAATTTTTTAACGAACTTCAAGTGAGTTGAAGTCGTAGTCTACAAATCCTTGAGATTTTGTGAGAATTCCAATTAATTGACCGACAATGGTAAGAGTGATATGAGTTTTGGTTTGGCCAACGGTGACATCTGCCGTCGGGGGGTGAGATACTGGTGAATGACAGTACTCTAAAAACCTATATATTTGTTCATTTTTTGTGACTCCACCAAAGTCAAGCATACGAGACCAACCAATGACCTTGAGCATTGGTCCAATCTCATATGGAGCTAGACAAGACCTGTCAACTTGTATTTCATACTCCATCTTCCTTGCTTTAAATTTTTGATATAGAGCCTTAGGAGGTGGTGGCACAGTAGGGATTTCAAGTTCGGGTGTCGGATCATTTGTACATGCTGGAGAGACATTTTGGCTTGATGGTTGAGCCATTTTTCTTCTAACAACTATTTTAGAACATTTTGGCCTAGGATTGGAGGATTCTCCCTTATGAACATACTTACTCTTGTCTTTTCCCATTTAGAGGAAAACCCTGAGGATATTCTTAAAGAAACAAAAGGGAAATCTAGGAGATTGAAGAAAAGGACAACAAATATGATTTAACACCAAAAGGAAAATCTAGGGAAATCTAGGGTTTTGATTGATTGAACAACAAAAATGATATACCAACCTTAAAAGCTTGAGAAAATGGCTCAATTGCACCTCCACTAGCTTTTAAGAGTGGATGCATCGCAGAGGAAGAAGGAAATGGAGTGAATGAAGTGAAGTGGATGCACCGTGCACTTAAATACAGGCGTTACTTCAATATATCAAAAGTCACTCGATATATCGAAGGAAGCCCAATGGACAGGACAAATGGTTTAGGGTTTTTCAAGGATTTTTTTATAATCGAGTAACCTTCGAGTGATATCGAACTGTTCTTCATATTAAATGAACATGAAGTCTTTGGACAGATTTGGTTCCTTTTTGATATATCGAATGGAATTCGATGTATTTAAGAATGTCATATCGAATTGATGCGGATATATCGAAGAGCACTTGACAATTTTAGCTTTGAGATCACAAGAAATTCAAGGTCTTTATAATCGAGTAACATTCGATTGATATCTAACTATTCTTCGATATATCGAAGGGCATAAGGTCTCTAGATAGTTTTGGCCCTTTTTTGATATATCGAATGGAAGTCAATATATCAAAGCATAGCATATGGAACAGGCTTCGATATATCATAAAATGCAGTGAATGTTTTAGTACAATAACATCGAATAGACTTCGATGTTATCGACAACTTAAGCTCAATATCATCGAGTAGCATTTGATAACATCGAAGAGCACTTGATAATTTTACCTTTAATATCATCAATAAATTCAATGTATTTGTAATTGGGTACACTTCAATTGATATTGAAATGGCCTTCGATATATCAAAGGTCAATCGATAGAATCAAAAATTTATTGTAAATGAGCATAAGGCCTTTGGATAGTTTTGGGCCTTTTTTGATATATGAAATGGGCGTCAATATATCGAAGCATAACATATTGAATAGGCTTCGATATATCGTAAAATGCAATGAATGTTTTAGTAGGATAACATCGAATAGACTTCGATGTTATCGACAACTTAAGCTCGATATTATTGAGTAACATTTGATAACATCAAAGAGCACTTGATAATTTTACCTTTCACATCCCCAATAAATGTAATTGAGTACACTTCGATTGATATTGATATGTCATTCGATATATCGAGAGTCAATCGATATCATCAAAAATTCGTTGTAAATGAACATAAAGTCTCTAGACAGATTTGGGACTATTTTCGATATATGGAATGACAATCGATATATTGAAGAATGTCATATTGAAGCATATTCGATATATCGTAAAATTCAGGGAATTTTCCATGAGCCAATTGCTTGACGAAACTGATTTAGGGTTTGTTTTTTGCATGTTTTGCATGTTTTTTGTATGTTTGGAATTTTCCATGAGCTAAAAAAAGCTTAGGAATTGGAGGGATTTGGATTTGAGAGAAATCCAAATCCTTCAAAAGAGCTCCTTTTGAATTCCCACCTCAAAGCTTTAATTCCAAATCCACTTAATTTTGTATGGATTAAAATCCACGTTGATTCCATAGGAGTTCAAATCCATGCTATACCATCAACAAAAGCTTGTTCGATATATAGTGAAATTCAATGAATTGACCGTGAAGTAGTTATGTTATTTATTTTTTCCACTTGGTTAGGTATGTATGGGAATAATATACAATCTCAGATTATAAATGAAATTGTTTCCACTTTGGTTTACCATGTGCAGTAGTGTATGGATGTTCTCATTTTACCGGGGGTCATATACTATTTCACTCTCATCCCCTTCATCATACATCTCAGAATCATTATGGGGCCTTCACAATCAGAGATGATTATGTCAATCCTCATCCTAATGAAGAATATTGAATTCATTTAAACCCATTGCAATGGATTCTCATGCACAAATGGCTTGCTGCTCAATTGGGTAATTTTGATTTGTTATGATTGGTCTTAGTGGAAGCTTGTTGATTTTCAATTGATGATTGGATTTCCACTGATTGGTAGGTAAGGTTGTTCTCTTCTCTTTTTGTGGGTTTTACAATTGGGTAGTTTGGACTTCCACTGATTGCAATTCGATGTTTTTGATCTAAGAATTCTTGACTTTTTGTGTGGGTTTTACGATTGGGTAGTTTTGATTTGTTTCCACTATTATTGATGCAATTTTGTGTGAATTTGAATCAATAGATGGATTTCCATTGACTGTTGTGGCTTCAGCCTCTCAATTTGATTTTAGCAAAGTATTCATGGGTTTTTAGGTATTGTGTAGTTTTGAATTATTATGGCAATTACTTTTGCAACTTTGTGTGAATTTGAATCGATATTTGGATTTTCATTAACTTAATGGTGTGGTTTTTTGCCTCTTTTTTCATGTTAGTTAGGGCCTGTTTGGATTCGTGTATAGTATTGTATCGTATTGTATTTGGGTACTGTTCATATATACATTGGATAGTTTTCAGAATACATCCAAATCAATCAGATACTAATCAATGTTTGGATAGGAGGTATTGTTTGGCTTAGTATTCAATACATTATACAGATCAATGTTTGGATAGGATGTATTATATCTGTGTATTGTACAATCTTAATTAGGTCAGGTGGCCTGTTTGACGTATGGAACTTTCTAATTTCTAGCCCAGATGATTTTCACGGTCCCGATCTTACACTGCATAGGTACCAGATATCTTGTAATCATATAAATTTCAAACTTTCATCCGCTGCCAAATACAACGCAATGAATACGAAATATTGATGGCAACAAAACCCAGTGACAATACTCTATTGTCGGTTCAAAAATTTGGCTGGAGTTTGTATTCGCACGAATGTGATTCAACTCCTATTCACTCCAATCCAAATACAGTAAACGTCAAATCATAACTTCTAATATAATACAATACTTCCCAAAATGCGTATCCAAACAGGCCCTTATGGAGTTTTGGTTTGTTATGGAGTTTTGGTTTGTTATGATGGATTTCAATTCGTAATTGGAGGTTAATGGGTGGTTTGAAGAAACTGAGCAAGGGTCTATAGTCCACTTGATTATCGAGTATGACTGATTTTAAATATCATGAGACAACATTGTTGGCCCATCCGATGAACAAATTGTATCTTACATGTGTGCGATGTTGTCAAGTGCGAGAGGCGAGTGTCAAAGAGGTGTGCTTGCTTTCCTTAGAGCCAAAGAGACTAGCACCCTAGTATTAGTGGTGGCAAGGTCCTAGAAATGAATGGAAATGACAGTGAAGGGAATTGACCGTGAAGTGAAGGGGATTGACCTTGAAATGCATGGAAAAGACCGTGATGTGAAGGGGAATCACCAGAATTGGCCATGAAGTGAAGGAAATTGACTATGAAATGCATGGAATTGACCATGAAGTGAAGGGGAATCGGTGGAATTGACCGTGAAATGAATGGAAATGACCGTGAAGTGAAGGAAATTGACCTTGAAGTGAAGGGGAATCGCTAGAATTGACCATGAAATGAATGGAAATGACCGTGAAGTGAAGGAAATTGACCGTGAAATGCATTGAATTGACCAAGAAGTGAAGGGGAATTGCTATGAAATGCATGGAAATGACCCTGAAGTGAAGGGAAATGATTGTGAAATGCATTCAATTGACTGTGAAGTGAAGGAAATTGACCGTGAAATGCATTCAATTGACTATGAAGTGAAGGAAATTGTTCGTGAAATGCATGGAAATGACCGTGAAGTGAAGGGAATTGGCCGTGAAATGCATTCAACTGACGTGAAGTGAAGGAAATTGACCATGAAATGCATGAAAATGACCGTGAAGTGAAGGAAAATGACCATGAAGTAAAGGAAATTGACCATGAAATGCATGGAAATGACCATGAAGTGAAGGGAATTAGCCGTGAAATGGATTGAATTGACCGTGAAGTGAAGGAAATTGACCATGAAGTGAAGGAAATTGACCGTGAAATGCATGGAAATGACCGTGAAATGAAGGGAGTTGATCGTGAAATGCATTGAATTGACCGTGAAGTGAAGGGAATTGACCGTGAAATACATTGAATTGATCGTGAAGTGAAGGAAATTGACTATGAAATGCATGGAAATGACCGTGAAGTGATGGGAATTGACCATGAAGTGAAGCAAATTGACCATGAATTGCATTGAATTGACCGTGAAATGCATTTAATTGACCATGAAGTGCATGAAATTGACCACGAAGTGAAGGAAATTGACCGTGAAATGCATGGAAATGACCGTGAAGTGAAGGGAACTAACTATGAAACGCATTCAATTGACCGTGAAGTGAAGGAAATTGACTGTGAAACATGGAAATGACCATGAAGTGAAGGAAAATGATCATGAAAGGCATGAAAATGACTATGAAATGCATTGAATTGACCATGAAGTAAAGGAAATTGACCGTGAAATACATTGAATTGACTGTGAAGTGAAGGATATTGACCGTGAAATGCATGGAAATGACCGTGAAGTGAAGGGAATTGACCGTGAAATGCATTGAATTGACTGTGAAGGGAAGGGAATTGACCATGAAATGCAGGGAATTAACCGTGAAGTGAAGGAAATTTACCATGAATTGCATTGAATTGACTGTGAAATGCATTAAATTGACCGTGGAGTGAAGGAAATTGACCATGAAGTGCATGGAATTGACCGCGAAGTGAAGGAAATTAGCCGTGAAATGCATGGAAATGACCGTGAAGTAGAGGGACTGGACTGTGAAATGCATTCAATTGATCATGAAGTGAAGGAAATTGACCGTAAAACATAGAAATGACTGTGAAGGGAAGGGAATTGACCGTGAAGTGAAGGGAATTGACTGTGAAATGCTTGGAAATGACCATGAAGTGAAGGGAATTTATCATGAAATGCATTGAATTGACCGTGAAGTGAAGGAAATTGACCGTGAAATACATTGAATTAACCATGAAGTGAAGCAAATTGATTGTGAAATGCATGGAAATGACCATTAAGTGAAGGGAATTGACTGTGAAATGCATTGAATTGACCCTAAAGTGAAGGGAATTGGCTGTGAAATACATTGAATTGACTGTGAAGTGAAGGAAATTAACCGTGAAATACATGGAAATGATCGTTAAGTGAAGGAAATTGACCATGAAATGCATTAAATTGACCGTGAAGTGAAGGAAATTAACCGTGAAATGCATGGAAATGACCGTAAAGTGAAGGGTATTGACTGTGAAATGCATGGAATTGACCGTGAAGTGAAGGAAATTGATCGTGAATTGCATTGAATTGACTGTGAAATGCATTGAATTGACCGTAAAGTAAAGTGAATTGACCATGAAGTGCATGGAATTGACTGCGAAGTGAAGGAAATTGACCATGAAATGCATGAAAATGACCATGAAGTGAAGGGAATTGATCGTGAAATGCATGGAATTGATCGTGAAGTGAAGGAAATTGACCGCGAATTACATTGAATTGACCGTGA
The DNA here is from genome assembly GCA_037074715.1 of Magnolia kwangsiensis. Classification (NCBI taxonomy): domain Eukaryota; kingdom Viridiplantae; phylum Streptophyta; class Magnoliopsida; order Magnoliales; family Magnoliaceae; genus Magnolia; species Magnolia kwangsiensis. The sequence continues at coordinate 109,466,613 of CM073577.1, read as the reverse complement.
AATGCATAAATTGACCATGAAGTGAAGGTAATTAACTGTGAAATGCATGGCAATGATCGTGAAGTGAAGGAAATTGACTATGAAATGCATGGAAATGACTGTGAAGTGAAGAGAATGGACCGTGAAATGCAATGAATTGACTATGAAGTGAAGGAAATTGACCGTAAAATGCATGGAAATGACCGTGAAGTGAAGGGAATTGACTGTGAAATGCATTCATTTGACCTTAAAGTGAAGAAATTGACCGTGAAAACATGGAAATGACTGTGAAGTGAAGGGAATTGATCATGAAGTGAAGTAAATTGACCGTGAAATGCATGGAAATGACCGTGAAGTGAAGGGAATTAACCATGAAGTGCATGGAAATGACTGTGAAGTGAAGGGAATTGATCATGAAATGCATTGAATTGATCATGAAGTGAAGGGAATTAACCATGAAATACTTTGAATTGACCGTGAAGGAAATTGATCGTGAAATGCATGGAAATGACCATGAAGTGAATGGAATTAACCATGAAATGCATTGAATTGGCCATGAAGTGATGGGAATTGACCATGAAATGACCATGAAGTGAAGGGAATTGACCGTGAATTACATTGAATTGATCGTGAAATGCATTGAATTGACCGTGAAGTGAAGAAAATGGACCGTGAAGTGCATGGAATTGACCACAAAGTGAAGTAAATTAACAGCGGAGTAAATTAAATTATCTAATACACAAACAAATCACCATTCATAAAGAAATCACTAGTAAGAAGACATCATTTACTACAAAATTATGACAAAATATACAAGACATCATTTACATCATTTCACCTTGAATGTTTTACAAGACATCATTTACAATAATTTACAATATTTCACAAAAATTTTCGATTCCTTTCATACCTAAGACAAATATATCATATGTTGAGGTCACTTAGGCAATCATAGGCTATTGACTTCCTAAAGCTAGTAATGAATTACTGCAAGTCTATCTTTGACAAAATTTGATCGCTGTATATAATGTCTATATATTTCATGACAAAAATGCCACAATCATATCCGCTCATCTACTTTGGTATAAAAGTTTCTTCTTTGACCATCCAAGCATTCCCATCCAATGCAGACATATCTCCTGCGGCATGGAATAATATAGGCAAGCCCTCCTTCACCAGCTCGATATATTCCTTGTATCGACTGAGTAACTTCGAATATAAACTGTCGAGTATAATGATTTCTCAGTCTCGAGGGTAGATGACCATTGGTACTAATGATTGTTAGCGTGGTTGACTGGTACATATACCTATCCATGTTTGACAAAGATAAGATATCAATATTAAAAAATTATAAAAATGGGTACACCTACCGTTGATAACTTGTAACGACACCGTTACCTGTTCATTCTGCCACATGGGCTTCTACCCTTCATACGATTTAACAATGCTATAAACTGTCAATTTCTCTACTTCTAATAATGAACGCACTTTGTCACTGCCAATATCTCGATACATTCTCAATATCAACACTTGCATGCTGATACATGGCTATTTGTTGAGACTTAAATATCGCATAATTTTTCCCATTTACATTTTGATTTGATGAACATGAATCAGTTTCATGTTCTATTTTACTCATGTATGTGTTGTAAGGTGAATTTAAGAGCTTAGATTAAAAAGGGTGATAAAAATATAGATTTGATGCTCAAGAATCACCAAGGAAAGGGATGGATCTTAGGAGACTAAGATTGAAGAATTCATATGCTAAAGATCCAAGAAAACCAAGTGAGGAATGGAGAGAATTGAAGATTTGAAGTGAAGAATCTTGAAATCGTCATGAAAAAGTGTATTCTGAAGCTCTGAAGTCTATTTTGGAAAATTGTGCAGCGTAAAGATTATTTTAACCAAACTGTATAGTGAGAAGTCTATTTTGAAAACCTGTGTAAATTTGAGGCGGTATGTAGAGTTTTCCAACTTTGTACAAAAATTGGAGTTCCCCACTTATAAATAGGGCTTCCTAGGGTATTCCTAAGCATTATTAAAAGCATTCAAGAACAATATTTAGGGTTTTTAATGGGTTTTTAGTTTTATAAGTTTTTTTTTTAAAAATCATTTCTATTTTCATTTATTTCTTTCTTGTTGCTTTCTTTTTCTATTCTAGTTATACTTTTCTAAGTTCTCTCTAGCTCAAGCTAGAAGGGAAGCACATGGGTTTAATAATTCTTTAAATTATGATGATTGATTGTTTTAATGATGAGAAGAATGGTATATGCATGTTATCTATTATTTAGAATTTTTTTTTTATCTTCTTGTGAGATCCATATGTTTTCATCATATGAGATCCACATTGATGGATAGGCTTACCCTAGATCAATCAAATTTCCTAGATAAGGGAGGTTCTCAGCCTGTTATATTTCTTTGATTCTCATTATCTCATTGACATTGAATTCTTAAATTCACTGACGCTTGAGAATATATATATTAATGGTGCAAATACATGATTTTCTAATATTTTATATCACTTATTACAATATTTAAACTGTTTTATTTTCCGATTAGGCTGACCATAGTGCTCAGATCCTAGTTGTTATCCAAGTCATCATGATTTTGGAACATTAACCTATGTGTGGAACTTTGGAGCTTAGGTGCTATTTTATTCAGTTGAATTACATCCATTCAAAATTTTCAAAATCAAATCATCAGTTTAATTTTTATTACTTACTTTTGTATTTGATTTTCTCCTTCTCGTAATTCATTTTCTTGTGGGATCGACCCTGTATTCACAGGATATTACTTACGAACCTCTGCACTTGGAGGCAAGCAATCAAGTTTTTGGCATTGTTAATGGGGAGAGATTGGTAGAGACTGAGATAGATCAGATTTATACAACATAGCTAAGGTAAGTTCTCTTCTAAACCCTCCAAATTTTCTATAAATTTTTTTCTTTGAAAGTAAATTCAGTTGGGTCTTTCAAGCAATAACTATGACAAAAGGTTGTCCTGCTTATGATTTTATCACCCAAGTGCTATGGTTGTCCTACAGTTGTTGTTTGATCACAAAAATCATCTGCTGAATCTATTTTCCAGATTAGCATAGTTTAATTTCTGCATTAGTTTTACTTTTATTAATTTATTTATTATTATTATTATTATTATTTTGTGGATTAAACCCTCATGATCGGCCTTGCCACCTGGGTTGTTGATTTATTTTTGTTTTATGGATTGAACCCTCATGGTCGGCCCTGTTGCATGAGTTGTTGATTTATTTTGATTTTCCGGATTGAACCCTCATTATCGGCCCTGCCGCCTGGGTTGTTGATTTATCTTTGCTTTAATTGAACCCTCATGGTTGGCCCTGCTACTTAAATTGTTGATTTATTTTTACTTTGTGGACTAAACCCTCATGGTCAGCCCTGTCGCATGGGTTGTTGATTTATTTTGCTTTGTGGACTGAACCCTCATGGTCAGCCCTGCCACCTAGGTTGTTGGTTAAGTTTTTATTTTTATTTTAAGTATCATACTTTCTATTTGAATTAGTGGTATTTGTTATGTGGTGTGTATGGTTTATGTTCCATTGGAGTAGGGATCAAAACAATCTGCTCTCCTCTGAAGGAGGATTAGTTCTAGGTCTTGATTATTTACTTAGAAGTGATACTCAACATCACTTGGATTCCATGGCAGACCTAGTTGATAATCCAAATTCAAATCTATCAGATCCAACTATAAATCAAAATAGAGAAAATCAACATAATCCTCCTCTTGAGGTTGAAAATGAAATTTATAGGAATATGTTAAACTAACCATAGACTTTACATGAACATTTATACCCTGAGAGATCAACTTTATCATCTTGCATAGTGTTCCCTGCTCAAACAAGGAACATTGATTTTAAATCAGGTGTGATTCAATTAATTCCTAAATTTCATGGCTTGGATTCTGAAAGCCCCTACTTGCACCTCAAGGACTTTGAGGAAGTAATTGTAACGTTAGAAATAAACAATGGCAATAGGGATGTACTTAAGCTTAGGTTATTCTCATTTTCTCTAAAGGATTGGGCCAAAGCATGGCTTAACTCTCTAAGACCTAATACCATCACTACATGGCAAACCATAAGTATAAAGTTTTTGAAAAAGTTCTTTCCCGACAACAAAACAAATGCAATAAAATAAGAAATCATGTCATTCTCCCAAAAGGGGAATGAAGTATTTTTTCATGCTTAGGAGCACTTCAAAGACCTTCTAATTACTTGTCCATATCATAGTTATGAACCATGACACGTGATTGATGCGTTCCAAAAGGGGCTCACCATGGATACCCATTAGTTCATAAAGATGATGTGTGGTGGAACCTTTCTTGGCAAGGATCATAATGAGGCTTGGGATTTTCTAGATATGTTAGCAGAGAATACGCAAACATGGGATGTCTCTGCTAAACCAGACCAGACTAGATCCATTCTTATAAAGAAAACGGAGATTTATGTCCTAAGAGAGGAAGACGACCTTAATGCAGAATTCAATGCATTGGCTAGAAAGGTTGAAGCCTTGTAAATTAGGAAGGTTGATATGGTTAAAGAAAACACTTCCTTATGTAATTTTTGTAGCATTTATGGTGGTACAGTCCATGAACAAAAGATTGTCTAATAATCTCAGTTATACAAAATATCACACATGAGCATGAGCAAGCAAATGCTATAAATAACTACCAAAGGTTAGTTATGCAACCAATGAAAAACACGTATAATCCAAATTGGCGTAACCATCCTAATCATAGTTGGAAGAATGGACCACAAATTAATGCCCCTAATGCACCTCAAATGCCTCCACAAAACAACTTCTTTGAGGCATCTAACAATGCACCATATGTGCCCCTACCAAAGTGATCATCTGTGGAGCATGTATTGACTGCATTCATGAACTCTCAAGCTCAAATGAATCAGTCTCTAATATAATCAAATCAAGAATTAAAGACGACAATGGTTAGGATTGAAACTCAACTAAATGCTAGGGAAAAAGGTAGCCTTCCTTCTCAACCTATGCCAAACCCTAGAAACACACATTTCATTAAAGACTCAAATCTAAGTGAACTACAACATGAACAAGCTAAGGCCATCATTACCTTAAGAAGTGAAAAAGAGGTCGATAACAAGATAATACAACCGGTATAAATACCGGAGGATGAGTCACCATCTCAAGAGAATGATGAACTAGCTATGGTTCAAGAGCCGAAAAACAAAGGATTAAGAGACTAAGTCATATGAGCCTCCAGTTCCATTCCCATCTAGACTTCGGAATCCAATTGTCCCCATGAAATATCAAGAGGTGTTGGATGTGCTTCAAAAATTTACTGTCAATATTCCTCTACTTGATGTCATTAGACAAATTCCATCATATGCTAAATATCTCAAGGACTTGTGTACTGTAAAAAGGAAATTAAATGTGCACAAAAAGGCCTTCATTATTGAGAAAGTGAGCACTATTATTCAACAAAGGACCTTACCTAAATACAAAGACCTAAGAAGTCCCACTATTCCTTGTATTATTGGAAATTTCCAAATTGAGCATGCTTTGCTAGATTTGGGTGCAAGTGTCAACTTAGTACCTTATTTGGTTTACAAACAAATGGGGTTAGGCGAGCTTAAACCAACGATGATTACACTTCAACTCGCTAACAGCTCTATTAAGGTACCAAGGGAAATTTTAAAGGACGTATTAGTCCAAGTGGAGAAATTCTACTTCCTCATGGATTTTATTGTACTAAACACTGAACCATGTGTAAATGCTAGCACTTAAGTTTTCATCATTTTAGGCTACCCATACCTAGTAACTTCAAATGTAATCATAAATTATAGGAATGGAATGATGAACTTATCTTTTGGTAACATGACTCTAAAGCTAAATATTTTCAATCTATGTAAGTAGTCCAATGATAATAATGAGATCCGTGAGCTGAATTTCATGAACTGCTTGATAAAAGAAGAGGAATAGGAACCTAGTCTGACTAAAGAATTGATTCAAGTCTTTGGGGACTTAAAAATTTTTTATTTAAAAAAAGCACTTGCTGAAATTTGTGATGATAATGAAAGCACTACCACCCAGGACATTGGTATGTACCAATGGAGACCGCGTACTCAAATCCTATCTATTGAGGACTCACGACCTTTGCCATCACTAATCAATGTTCCAAAGCTTGATTTAAAATCATTACCAAATGAGCTTAAGTATGTATACTTAGGTGAAAATAAAACTTATCCTATAGTGATCTCTTCACTTTTAGACAAGGATTAAGATATTAAATTGTTGAATGTTCTAAGGGCTCATAAATGAGCCTTGGGATGGACCATTTTTGACATCAAGGGTATAAGCCCTTCCATATGCACCCATCAGATTCACCTCGATGAGGACGCCAAACCAATTAGACAACCTTAACGGCATCCCAATACAAACATAATGGAAGTTGTAAAAAATGAGGTAATCAAATTATTGGATGTAGGATCATCTACCCAATATCCGATAGTGTTTGGGTGAGTCCAACTCAAGTAGTCCTAAAGAAATTCGGAATAACTATCATGTAAAATTCTAATAATGAACTCATAGTAACACGTGTCACCACAGGTTGGCGTGTTTGTATTGACTATAGAAAATTGAACTAAGTCACAAAGAAAAACCATTTTCCTTTACCATTCATTGATCAAGTTTTAGAGATGGTAGCAGGCCATTCCTTCTATAATTTTCTTGATAGATATTCCAGATATAACCAAATAAAGATAACCCTGGAAGACCAAGAGAAAACCACGTTCACTTGTCCATTTGACATGTTTTCTTTCAGACGGATATCATTTGGATTGTGTAACGCCCTGCAACTTTCCAACAATGTATGTTAAATATTTTTTCAAATATGGTTGGAAAGTTTTTTGAGGTTTTCATGGATGACTCTCTGTATTTGGAAATAGTATTGAGGAATGCCTCAACAATTTATCCCTTATCTTGTCTAGGTGTGAAGAGAAACACCTTGTCTTAAATTGGGAGAAATGTCATTTCATGGTTCAAAAAGGAATTGTTTTGGGCCATGTTATCTCCAAAAATGGAATCGAGGTAGATCGTTCAAAACTCAACATTATAGTTAATCTACCTATCCCCCGAACTGTTAGAGATATTAGATCACTTCTAAGGCACGCTGGTTTTTATGGAAGATTCGTCAAGGACTTTAGTGTCATTACTAGACCCTTGACTAATCTTATTCAAAAGGATGTTCCATTTAAGTGGACAGATGAGTATGCAAGTACCTTTAATAAAATTAAATCATCCCTTACCACTACGCTTATCATGTGTCCACTAGATTAGACACTTCCTTTTGAACTAATGTGTGATGCAAGTAATTATGCCATAGGGGATATTTTGGGCTAAAAGAAATATAAACGGCCCTACATTATTCACTAAGTCAGTAAAACTCTAAACTTGGTTCAAGTGACCTACTCAACAACTGAAAAAGAGTTACTTGCAGTAGTTTTTGCTTTGGATAAGTTTAAGTCCCACTTTCTTGGATCCAAAGTGGTCATTTTCATGGACCACTTAGCTTTGAAATATTTGTTATCTAAGAAGGATGCAAAGTCATAACTTTTGTGATGGATCCTCCTACTCCAAGAATTTGACTTAGATATAAAAGATAAGAAATGAGTAGAAAACGTAGTGGTCAATCACCTTTCCAGATTAGTGTTAGATGATTCCACTGAGGAGATCCATATCTAGGATACCTTCCCTGATGAACAATTATTTACAATCTCCAAATTGCCTTGGTATGCGGATATAGTGAACTATCTTGTAGCGAAAAAAATGTCATATCATTAGAAGTCACAAGATAGGAAGTGTTTTGAAACCAAGGTTAGGAACTTCCTTTGGGATGACCCATATTTATATAAATATGAGACTGATCAAATTTTTAGACGTTGTATTCCAGAGGATGAAGTTTAGAGAGTTATTTCCTTTTGTCATATGGAAGCATGTAGTGGCTATTTTTTTGCTAAGAAAACCACTGAAAAAAATCCTGCAGAGTGGTTTTTAATGGCCCACCATGTTTAAAGACACCCATGCTTTCTATGTTTCTTGTGATAGATGTCAAAAGCTGGAAAGAGTGTCCCGACGCAACATGATGCCTTTATCCCTAAATTTACCATTGGAGATATTTGATTGTTGGGGTATTAACTTTATGGGCCCATTTCCATCTTCTTTTAGAGTTCTTTATATATTGGTTGATGTAGACTATGTTTCAAAGTGGATTGAGGTAGTTCCGAGTAAGACCAATGACAACAAAGTGGTCATATGATTCTTCAAAGAAAATATTTTTTCTAGATTTGGAACTCCAAAGGCTATCATTAGTGATGTTGAGTCTCACTTTTATAATAGGACATTTGAGGCTTTGATGAAGAAATATGGCATCAAGTATAAAGTGAGTATCCCATATCACCCATAAATGAGTGGGCAAGCTGAGATTTCTAATTAGAAAGTCAAACACATTTTAGAGAAAACTATAAGGCCAGATAGGAAGGATTGGTCCCTCAGACTATCCGATGCTTTATGGGCTTATAGGACTGCTTATAAGACCCTGATTGGAATGTCTCCATACATATTAGTGTATGGGAAGACTTGTCACTTGCCTATGAAATTGTTACATAGAACCTACTGGGCAATAAAGAAATTAAACTTTGACATGGACCAAGCAAGTGGACAAAGGAAATTAGAGTTGAATGAATTAGAGGAGATGAGAGAGACTCTTATGAAAATTCTAAAATCTATAAAGAGAGGACTAAAGCTTTTCGTGACAAAAACATCCTAAGGAAGAATTTTGAAGCTCAGTAAAAGGTCTTATTGTATAATTTCCGTCTCTAGTTCTTTTCAGAAAAGTTACGATCAAGATGGACAGGTCCCTTCATTGTGAAGAATGTTTATAATCATGGGGTTATTGAAATTGAGAATCCACGTAATGGTAATGTGTACAAGGTTAATGGTTAGAAATTGAAGCCTTATCTGTAAAACTTTCATTTGGGAGAGGAGTTCGTCCCTCTCATGGCTAGAATATTCAGATTGATGCTCCTAGTCTGACGGAGCATTTCTGTACGATTTGTGTTATATTCAATTTTTTTTTAGTGTCACATAGCAGGTGAGTTTTTCATGGTATGTACTATTCACCCTTTCTTTTATTTTTATTGTTCTCTGTATTATATTATCAATACATTATGGACAATGTAGATTTTAAGTTGGGGGGTGTGGATAGTCATCCATGTGATTTTTTATTTTTTTAAAAGGTTTATGGAATTTTTTTTTTAACATTTTCAAAATAATATTTTTAAATACGGAAATGTGAACATGATATTATGCGAATTCCAAAGGCAAAGTTAATATTTATTCTAGGTTGATAGTAGTCAGAATTCTAATAACTGAAAATTAAAGACTTGAGTTCAATTGTATAATCACTAGTTTAAAGTGGGTCATAATTTGATGTACTGAATTCACAATACACCCTAGCTAACTAAGTGAGGAATATGATATGTGAACTAGAATAATAAATTTTAATTCAAACAAGGTTAAATGAACTAGTACCATTGATATATACTTAAAATATAAAATATTGAAGGAAAAATAAAATTTTATTAAGAGCATGAATGCAATGATCATAACAACCGTGTTAGTAATCCGAAGTAATGACAACTAAGTATCCATTACTATTACTATTACAAGTACGATACCTTATGTTATGAAGCAAACCCGGTAGGAATCTTTATCTAAGGGTGGTCTATAATAATGAGAATATGATGATAAAAGAAGAAATGTCATGAAGAAAATGAGATAACTAGAAATTTCATATTCTTGGAATGATTGAAAGGAGTTAGGATAGAGAACATGCATATTTCTCAAAGTTAGACTAGTGTCACGGAGCGCCTAAGTATATTGGATCATAACTATTCTAAATTTTGATTAGGTTTCTGAAGTCAAGGATGTAATGGATTAGGAAATTGAGATTCTAACTAACTTTAGACTTAGGGTAAGTATTGTTTTGTTTTGGAATTCATATGATGAATGGAGGCATAATTGTATAAATTTATGAGTGTTGAATTATTTTTCATGTTTTCAATGTTTGTGGTTAACATTTCTAGAAACCCTCATGAGACTATAACTTGTCCACTAGAAGAAACCTAGGGGTTTAAAGGCTTGTTACATATGCTAAATGCAATTGAGATTACCTGCGAAAGTGGTGTAGTTAGAATTTTTTTTCATTTTAATTTTAATTTTATTTTTCTTTGTTTATTTTGCTCGGGACTAGCAAAATGCTGGTTGAGGGTGTGTTGAGACTCAAATATTGCATAATTTTCTCCATTTACATCTTGGTTTTATGAACATGAATCAGATTAATGTTCTATTTTACTCAAGTATGTGTTATAAGGTAAATTTAAGAGCTTGGATTGAAAAAAGGTACTAAAAATATGGATTGATGCTCAAGAATCACCAAGGTAAGAGATAGATCTTTGGAGACCAAGATTGAAGAATTCATTAGGTAAAGATCCAAGAAAACCAAGTGAGAAATGAAGAGAATCAAAGATTTGAAGTGAAGAATCATGGAATCGTCCTGAAAAAGTGTATTATGAAGCTCTGAAGTCTATTTTAGAAAACTGCGCAGCGTGAAGACTATTTTAACGAAACTGTGTAGCAAGAATACTATTTTGAAAAAATCTGTAAATTTGAGACAGTTTCTAGAGTTTTTTAACTTTGTACGAAAATTAGAGTTCCCCACTTATAAATAGGGCTTCGTAGGGCATTCCTAAACATCATTAAAAGCATTTAAGAGCAATATTTAGGGTTTTTAAAGGGTTTTTAATTTTATAAGTTATTTTTATTTTTATTTTAGATTATTTTTATTTGCATTTATTTCTTTCTTGTTGTTTTCTTTTTCTATTCTTGTTATGTTTTTTAAAGTTCCCTCTAGTCCAAGATAGAAGGGAAGCACACGGGTTTAATAATTCTTTAAGTTATGATGATTGATTATTTTAATAATGAGAGGAATGGTATATGCATGTTATTTATTATTTAGGTTTTATTTTTATCCTCTTGTGAGATTCACATGTTTCCATCGTATGAGATCCACATTGATGGATAGGCTTACCCTAGATCAATCAGATTTCCTAGATGAGAGAGGTTCTTAACCTGTTATATTTCTTTGATTTTCATTATCTCATTGATATTGAATTCTTAAAATCACTAACGTTTAAGAATATATATCAATGGTACAAATCCATGATTTTGTAATATTATATATTACTTATTAAAATATTTAAACTGTTTTATTTTTCGATTAGGCTGACCATAATGCTTAGATTCTAATTGTATTATCCAAGTCATCATGATTTTAGAATATTAACCTATGTGTGGAACTTTGAAACTTGAGTGTTATTTTATTCAGTTGAATTACATCCATTTAAAAATCCCGAAATCAAATCATCAGTTTACTTTTTATTACTTAGTTGGTTTTACATTTGATTTTCTCCTTCTCGCAATTCATCTCTCTGTGAGATTGACCTTGTATTTACAACATATTACTTAAAAACCTCTACACTTGGAGGCAAGTAATCACTATTACAGATAACATATCAAATTAGAACATATATCATATAATAAAATAACATAATAACCATGATCCAATTCATACAGTTATCAGAAATATGTGGGACAGAACTTGCAGTCCTTTATATATAAAGTAGGAAATGAATTATGCCTTCTCTCTAAGAATTCGACGTACTTATTAATAGCCTAATCAATAAAAATGGTGAATTAAGCTCTAGTCTAATATGAGTGTTGAATAACCATATATGTATATGTGTGAATTACTTACCACGCTATCAACCTATGCATTTTTCTCCCATATGGTCCTGAACCAAACAAATTTCACTGAATTTTTGTTTGTGTTGGCCTAACTTTCCAATTCATGGAGTTCGTCCTCCGATATTACCCTAAATGGATCAATCTTGGCCTGGAAGGGTATCAGAGAAATAGAAAATTCTCTCAGTTTCTCAGTGTTGGCGGTGTTGCTTGGAGTGGTTTGAATAACAGAGATGGATGTGAATGGAGAACGCTTGTAGACAGACGGCTTCACTAGCCTCTTAGTTCTCCTCTTATATACTAGAATAAAATGCATTGATTTCTCGCATATATCAACGCCTAATGCATTCAAGTGTGGAACATCCACCTCTCTGTTCCCTTGGTCCTTACCTTCCAATTTCTCATCCTCTTTCTTAAACTCTTCCTTCTGCTTCTTTAACTCCTTTTACTTTCAAACTTGTATATTCTCTATATGAAATGCCTCAATTTGATTCTTCAACTCTGCCTTACCCTCCTCCAACTCTTCCCTCTCCTTCTTCAATACCTCATTTTTTTTATCCCCAGTTCTTCCTTCTCCATCATTAGCATTTCCCTCTCCATCTTCAAAACCACAGTCTCTTTCAACTCTTCCGTCTTTAACCTTAAGGTTTCTTTCACTTTTAGCATTAGTTCCACCTCCTTGAGTACTATTTCTCTCTCCCTCTCCATCGATTCTTCTCTCTCTTTTAGCGTGTGTTCCGTCAGCTTCAATTCTTCTCTATCTCTCTCCAACTGAATCCTCTTCGCCCCCAGCTCCTCCCTATCCTCCCTCGACTCCCAGTCAATTGCAATCTCGCTCCCTCTCCCTCTCCCTCTCCCTCTCCCTCTCCCTCATCACCACTCTCTTCCTCTCCCCTTCTTCTCCCTCTCCATATCCCAATCTCTCTTCCATATCTTCATCATCTTCATTTTTAATGCCCTACAAAATGCAGCAATATATGTATCAATTATATAACATGTCAAAGTAAATATAAACTATCAACATAAAAGAAGACTTTTGTGACATCTTATGTCAAATCTATCACGGACCAAACGAAGGGCCTCTGTCTCCAGCTCCTCAATGGTAGGCTCTAAGATAAGAACTATCTCAGTCTGCAAGAGAACATCTTCATTTTCATGTATAGAAACATATATATATATATATATATATATATATATATATATATATATATATATATATATATATATATATATGTATGTATAGTTTAATGAGTGATCACTTAGCTTTATAGAAATTGACTTACATCTTCACTCTCTAGTACTTGATAAATTTTCCTATACCTCCAACCCTTCCATCTCCTATATTGTATGAATCTTGGAATTTAGAAGGGAACGTATGAAATGATACATTCTCAGAGAGCCGGTATTCTCTTAAGGGCCCTATCTGTTAGAATGAAATGACAAGATGATCTTAAATAAATATAGTTTTGTATAAACTATAAATTAAAATAGACAAAGAAAGAATCCTTACTTGTAGGGAAAATATGCAACCAGTGACATTGTAATAAAGCCCCTGCAATGTCATTAAGGCACTCTTGATGTCACGCCCCAAACTCTGAAACTGGGCTCACAAAATTCCTGATCGCCGAATCTGGCGCTGACAGCCTCTATAGAACCCATTCTCGGCTCCCAGCTCCCATTCGCCAGGTTCCGATCCTGAGATGCTATGAGGAGGATTTTCAAGGTCAGTTTGAATCCTGATAAGCATAACCAAAGGCATAACCCACAAACAACAACCAAAAACTTCATTACATTTCCATTATGATAAAAAACTTTACAAGTATAATGAGCATAAAGGGAAATACAATGATGATGAACAAAATCTTCAAAGTGAACCGCAAAGCGCTCCTACCTCAGCGCTGCTGCCCCCCAACGTCACCTGCACGCAACGGTCGTGCATAAGCTTATGAAAAGCTTAGAGGGTGGTGAAAGTGTGTGCGTAAGGTGGTTAGATGATCTTGTTATATCAGAGTAATGCGAAATATGCAAGTGGATCCATGAATACTATAAGCTATACCAAGGCTATGCAATGCAAAACATAAATGATGTTGGTCATACCAAGGCTATGCGATGCAAGATGCAAGTCAAGCATACAATCCTCATCTAAGTCCATATATCAATACAGCTCAAATCTGGGATATCACCGGGGTCTAGTACACTCTAAACCAGATTGCCATCACATCGCGCGCAATAAGGTAAGTGGAAGAGACCTCACTATCCGTCTGCCAATATCAGGCTCGACTTGTCGATAGCGGACCCATTCCTCGAGCTGGTCAAACTCAGCCTAGCATTGCCCCCTACTCTCTGGCAGATAAGGCCGCACCCCCTTTCAACAGACCACGACACAATGGAGAGCGCAACCATCTGGTAATCGGCACTCAACGCTCATCTACCCACTCGGTCTAGACGTTGGAGCAACCTCTTGGTACCATAAGGGTTTAGGAACTTTTACCTAGGGATATCTATAGCACCCCATGTAGAACGAAATTTTTGGTATCCAATCCTGCCAACCACGATCTGTCTGTGGAGGCTACGGCCCCGATGTCGCTAAGGTGTACAACAACCATATCACACAATGCGAAATGCATGAATCACACTATCCAATCATGCAGTAAATCCTGCGCGTATCGTGCGCTCATGCAGGGCAACACCACCTAATCGAGGTCCCATAAACAATCTGCTCGAAGGCATATGCTATGATCAGTCACTTCTCATATCAAGCATACATATGATGCGTATGATCATCAATCATGAAACTATACTAAACATGTTATAATGAAATGAACTATCCTTACAATGCAGATGGGCATGGACGGCCTATACACAATAAGTACTGCCTATCAATGGGCCCTAAGGAGAGTCGTAATGTGGACATCTAACCAACATTATATTCGTAATGTGGACGTCAAACCAACATTGCTCCCAAGGCACAATCACCGTAAACATCGTTACATAATCCGTATTAGGATCACACATTGTAATGAACTTTAGATACGTCTCATTGGGCCTTAAATGCATTAAATGGGTCATATCATATGGGCCTTTTATTCATCAAATGGGCCACATAAATGGACCACACCAATGGGCCTTATGTGCATTGCAATGGGTCATAACCCGTGGACCTTAGATTACATCAAATGGGCCTAATCTCATGGATCTTATATGTAACAAATGGGCCACACCAATTGGGCCCCATATGTACATCAAATGGGCCTCAACCCATAGGCCCTAGTTCATCTCAATGGACCTTAACCCATGAGCCCCTAAAATATCAAATGGGCCGTAACCTATGGGCCTTATACAAATCCCCAAAATGGTTGAATGGTTTGGACGAAACTCATGCATCATGGTAGGTCCTAAAGGGGTGGAAGGCAGAGATTAATCACATGGTCCATGGTAAAAATTCATACTCATGAAGGGTGTGTACACAAATCATACATAAGTGGATCCAAAGTAGGATCCACCCAAAATGTTTGTTTTCCACTGGACCTTGGGCCCAACATAGTGTTTATTTTCTATCCAAACTGGGCCCAGCATGATGTTTATTTTCCATCTAAACTGTTCATAGGGCCTACTGCAATATTTATTTGCAATCCAATCTTTTCATAAGGTCACGTGGACCTTGGGCCCACTGCAATGTTTATTTACAATCTAAAATGGCAAAGGGCCCACTGCAATGCTTATTTTCTATCCAAAATGGCAAAGGGCCCACTGTTATATTTATTTGTCATCCGTCCAGCATGTGGGCCAGGGGGGCCCACTACAATATTTATTTGTCATCCGGCCAGGGGGGCATGAATAAAACACATGCATTAGGTGACATATACATCACTGTGGGCTCCAAGTGGGGCCCACCTCAATGTTTATTTGAAATCCAACCCGTTGATAAGGTCACACAACCCTGGATGAAAGGGGAAAACAAATTTCATCTTGATCCAAGACTTCTGTGGCCCATAAAAAGATTTTAATGGTAGAGGTTCAATCCCATTGTTTCGTGTAGTGTGGGCCACCTGAGTTTTAGAATCGGTTGAAACTTGGAGGGGGCCCACCTGAGGAGGGGGCCCACCTCATGAATGACTTGGATTAACATATACATCATGGTGGGGCCCACGACAACAGCCGTGGGATGCTGCTCGTCCGCCAGTGCATCAAGCCGCAGGCGCGCTGCCTACGCTGGCAGCAGCAGCAGATGTTGCTTCAAATCTCTTTTTTTTTTTTTGAAAACCTAGTTTTTCTGAGGTTTTTCGAGTGTGGGGTCTACTTTAAGCGAATCCACTCCGGCCGTAGGATTCCTCAGCTCGTAAAAAATCCAACGAGTATAATATAGAGTATTTTTTGTTTAGAAAATAAAATAAAATAAGAAAAATGATCTTTTGAATGGTAAGGATGCAATCTTCAACACTATGGCCCACCAGATCTTCCAACCAACCCCATCACTTGGCTCAAAGCCTAAAATGACCCCGGGAAGGAGATGGATGGCTTGGATTTGATACACACACACCAAGGTGGGGCCTATGAGAGTAGACCACCCCAAAGCTTAAAAGAATCAAGCTTATATTCGTGTTTTCCTTCTACAGAAACGTCCAGTGTCCCAGACGCTGGACGGTTTGGACATTGAAGGAAATGCACTAAGGTGGGCCCTGATTAGGTGGGCCACCTCATGGGGAATAATGTGAATACATCACACACAAAGTGGGCCACACTTGATGATTCGGATAGAATATAAGCCTCATGGTGGGGTCCATTCAAATAGGCCACACAACCCTATTATAATCTCATAAAATAAAAAAAAATGAAATAATAAGGGAGAGAGAGAGATGGAGAGTGGGACACGGATGTGATGGAGGGCTCCGCCACTATGAGCCCTCTCTTATATGAAATCATACATCAATGGATCTCTCTACACATGGATTCATCAAAATCGAAAGTCAACGGTGGAGATCCTCTCCCCACCAATATGGACGGTCTAAATGACCTTTTTGATACAAGAAAAATTATCATGATGGGGTCCATGGAGAATGGCCCCATCATAGAATGATCATGATGATCCTAGTGGGCCATCGACCACATCTTGAGGTCCTAAGTGAGATCCACACCATTGATCGGTTGACCTCACTTAGCCCATCTTAAAAATATGAAAAACTACTATTATCAAGCACCCACCGTTCGATCTTCTTGCTCCTATGGGTTCCTTAGCACCTTAGCTTCAATTTCAATGGAGGAGATGAGAAATGGATGGCTAGGATGGGAGATCTTGGGGTAGAAAAGTAGGCCACCTTGGAGCTTGGAATGCTTGGAGAACTCTCATACGTATGGGGTTTTCCTCTCTTGCTTGGAATGGGTTTGAAAATGAGAGAGAGAGACTTGTAAAGGGAGAGAGAGATAGATGGGTGATGGATGTGGCGAGCGATGGGTGTGTAAGAAAATCTTGACTTTTGTGGTCATTTGTGTAAGAAAAGCATGGGTAGTGTAAGAACTTTTTGACTTTGAGGGTTTTTGGTGTAAGAAAGGTATGGACTTTGTAAGAGATTCTTGACTTTTGAGGCTTGCTTGGGAAGGGTGAAAAGTGATGTGTACTTGACATGTACTTGACATGTGATGTGATGAGATTGATTGATTGATGGGATTGATGTGACACCTCGTAGAGATTCTCTTGAGTTTCGCAACGCGCGGCATTTTCCTTGCACTGAACGTTGGCCCACATCTCTTGACCAGGGTATCGCCTCGGCACGCAAGTCGCGGCATCGAAACCGCAGCGATGGCGCAGTCGCTATGATAATGGTCTTGGGTTGAGTCGACTCGGGTTGACGGCATACGAATCAGGGTCATGATTTGAGATGTTTTGAAGTTGATAGGCGCCTTCACTCTTTCCTGTATGACATGCCGCCCAGGAGAGTGACCCGATCGACTCCCGCACCACCACCTGAGGATCCCGCACCACCACCTACGACTCCCGTACTACCACCTACAATGCCCGTTCTACCACCAGAGATTCCTACTGCCCATCCTGAGTATGCTGCCCCTCCACCAGAGACCGGTGAGGACCCGACCGTATCTGTGAGTGCCTCTCAGTTACAGCAGATGTTACAGGCTGTGACAGCTGCACTTCAGGGACAGGGCAGGCAGCCAGTCGTTTCACCGGCCCAGGCAGAGCAAGAGCATGTGAGTACCCTCCTTCGTGAGTTTCGACGGCTCGATCCCCAGCGTTTCCAGGGTGAACCAGATCCGATGGTAGTAGAGAGATGGCGCGTTGATGTGGAGAAGATATTCGAGATGATGAGATGTACGACAGAGTGACGAGTTCAACTAGCCGTATTTCTTCTCCATGGTGAGGCTGAGCACTGGTGGGCATCAGTCTCCCGAGCAGCAGGCGCCGACTTTATATGGACATAAGAGGATTTTATGGATCAATTTGTCCGACAGTACTTTCCTGATCACATCCGACGACAGCGAGCGTTGGAGTTTGAGGCCCTGGTGCAGGGCGATATGATAGTGGCTTAGTACGCGGCTTACTTTGTAGCGTTGTCTAGATTTGCACCTTACCTAGTAGATGATGAGGAGCAGAGAGCCCGCCGCTTCGAGGACGGCTTACGTTACGGTCTTCGCAGTCGTGTTATTGGGCATGAGCTTCCGACTTTTGAGGAAGTGGTGCAGAAGGCCCAGATCTTTGAGGCTGAGTTGGAAGGTTCTCAGTCTAATCGCAGCCAGAGAAGAGACCGGAAGAGGCAGGCTCCTTCCAGTGACTCTCAACAGCGTCGACCATAGCAGCAGAGGCGTACAGGTCGCCTAGCCTTCCGAGCACCAGTAGTACCTCCAGCACCACCTCCGAAGCAGTTCACCGGCACTTGTTTTAGATGTGGTGCGACGGGATACCGTTCGTGGAAGTGTCCCAACCCCCAGTAGCAGTAGAGAGGTCCACAGCAGCAGAGAGGTCCACAGCAGCCTCCACCACAGCCGCAGCAGAGACCTCCACAACAGCAGCGACAGTAGCCCCTACCACGGAGACCACCTCAGCAGCAGCATCAGCATCAGCCTTCGAGACCGTAATAGCAGAGGCAGCAGTTTTGACCACCTCAGCGACCCCATCAGCAACAACAGCACGCTCAGAGGGGACAAGCACCTCCCCAGCCGGCTCAAGCTAGGTTCTATACAGCTCAGCAGGATCCGCAGTCATCTGAAGGAGTCGTTGAGGGTATACTTCCAGTCTCTACGTGCATTGCACGTGTATTGTTTGATTCCGGTGCATCACATTCTTTTGTGGTCGAGAGCTTCTACCGATCGACCGACTTACCGTTGGAGTCTTCTTATGAGAGCCTATCAGTATCGACTCCCTTAGGGAGGACTACAGTGTTGGGCTGATTTTGCTCGTCTTGCCCCGTTTTAGTTGGGGATACCTTTTTGCCTGTCAATCTGTTTGCCTTGCAAATGTCTGAGTTGGATGTCATCCTGGGCATGGATTGGCTTGCCGAGTACTATGCCATATTGGACTGCGCCGCGAGGACAATCACGTTTTGTATACTCAGTGTGCTGCAGTTCCAGTTCGTTGCAGAGCCCAGAGGAGAGCGGTTGTCTTGTTTGATGTCATGTGGCATAGAGGAGCCTATAGCTGTGAGCATCGACTAGTTGCCCGTGGTTTGTGATTTTCTCGATGTGTTCCAGGAGATTTCGGGATTATCGCCTCGTTGACTCACCGAGTTTCAGATTGATCTCGTACCCGGTACCATGCCTATCTCGAAGGCCCCATATCGCATGGCACCATTGGAGACGCGGGACTGCAGAAGCAGTTGGACGAGTTACGCCAGTTAGGCTTTATCCGTCCGAGCAGTTCATCGTGGGGAGCGTCGGTACTCTTCGTGAAGAAGAAGGATGGCTCATTGAGGCTCTGCGTTAACTATCGTGAGCTCAATAAATTCACGATCAAGAATAGATACCCGCTCCCTAGGATTGATGATTTGTTTGATCAGCTACAGGGTGCACAGTTCTTTTCGAAGATCGACCTGCGTTCCGGTTATCATCATATTTGGGTCCGAGATAAGGACATTCCGAACACAGCATTCAGGACGCGTTACGGTCATTTTGAGTTTCAGGTCATGTCCTTCGAACTGACCAATGCACCTGCAGTCTTCATGCAGCTGATGAACGAGGTCTTCCGCCCTTATCTCAATCAGTTTGTTGTAGTCTTCATCGACGACATTCTGATCTATTCGAGGACCCGTGAGGAGCATGAGCAGCATTTAGAGATCACTTTGCAGACCTTCCGTGCACACCAGCTATATACGAAGCTGGAGAAGTGCGAGTTCTGGCAGGAGGAGGTAAAGTTCCTCGGTCACATGGTGATGAGGGAGGGCATCTCAGTGGACCCCTCGAAGGTTGAGGCAGTGCGTCAATGGGGCCAGCCCACAGCTACGACAGAGATCCGTAGTTTCCTTAGTTTAGCGGGCTATTACCGACGTTTCATTGAGAGTTTTTCTCGTATTGCAGCCCTACTGACCAGGTTGACTCGGAAGGGCGCAGAGTTTACTTAGAGTGACGCCTGCGAGCCAGCATTTATGGAGTTGAAGGACTGTCTGACGTCTACTCCTGTCCTCACTCTTCCCTCTGGGAGTGACGGTTTTATTGTATTCACTGATGCCTCGCATATTGATTTGGGTGCTATCCTGATGCAGCACGGGAGATCAGTGGCATTTGCGTCTTGTCAGCTCAAGGTCCATGAGCTGAACTATCCTACGCATGATCTGGAGCTGGCTACAGTTGTCTTTGCACTGAAGGTGTGGAGGCATTATCTTTATGGGCTCAGGGTCGAGCTCTTCTCTGATCACAAGAGCTTGAAGTACCTATTCTCGCAGTCTGAGTTGAATATGAGGTAGAGGCGTTGGATGGAACTTCTAAAGGACTATGATTTCGATCTCCAGTACCACCCGGGTAAGGCGAACGTGGTGGCAGATGCTCTCAGCCGTCAGCCACGAGGCCTAGTGGTGCATATGATAATTTAGGAGTGGCGGATGAAAGGATGTAGCAGAGTATGATTTCAAGTTTGGCCTGCAGTCTTCCATCGTACAGTTATCGAGCCTGTCGATTCAACCCTCTCTTGTCGCTAGGGTGATCGAGGCTCAGCTGACTGATGAGTCGTTGTAGAGTTATATGGCTGAGGCTACATCTGAAAGTCAGGCAGATTGGCAGATTGGTACAGACGGTGGGCTTCACTTCAGAGGCAGATTATGTGTCCCGGATATTCCAGAGTTGCGAGTTGCATAGAGATCTTTTGACCGAGGCACATCGATTGCGATTTTCTATCCACCCGGGCTCGACGAAAATGTACCGTGACATGAGGCGACAGTATTTTTGGGCAGGAATGAAGCGCCAGATCACCAGTTTTGTGGCCGAGTATGACACGTGCCAGTGTGTCAAGGCCGATCATTAGAGACCCCCTGGTCCATTGCAGCCGTTGAGCGTCCCAATGTGGAAGTGGGAGCACGTGTCAACTGATTTCATTATGGGTTTGTCGAGGACTCAGTGCGGTCATGACGCCATTTGGGTTGTTGTGCATCGTCTAACGAAGTCGGCACATTTCTTTGCGATGCGTACAACTTGGTCTATGGACCGGCTTGCGAGGTTATTTATTGAGGAGGTTGTGAGACTGCATGGCGTTCCAGTCTCGATCATTTCTGACCGAGACTCGAAGTTCACGTCTCAATTTTGGGAGAGCTTCCAGCGAGCGATGGGGACTGATTTGCAGCTCAGCACCACGTACCATCCGCAAACCGATGGCTAGACCGAGAGGTTCAACCAGATCCTTGAGGATATGCTTCAGCCCTGCGTGATTGATTTCGGGGGTAGCTGGGATGAGCATCTACAATTGCCTGAGTTCGTATACAATAATAGCTATCAGGCGACCATTGGCATGACTCCTTTTGAGGCACTATATGGCAGACCATGCAGATCACCGAGTTGTTGGACCGAGGTTGGAGAGCGTTGTCTCCTAGGTCTCGAGCTTGTGCGGGAGACGTCAGAGGCTATTGATATCATCAGACAGAGGATGCGCACATCTCAGAGCCGGTAGAAGAGTTTTTCTGATCGTCGGCGTCGTCCCTTGGAGTTTGATATAGGGGACCATGTGTATCTTAAGGTCTCTCCCATGAAGGGTGTAGTTCGATTTGGAGCGAAGGACAAGCTTGCCCTGAGATTCATAAGACCTTTTGAGATCACTGGGCGCGTTGGCGTCGTGGCCTATCGGCTTGCCTTGCCATCGCAGTTGTCTGGCGTCCACAACGTCTTTCATGTCTCTATGTTGAGGAAGTGTGGGTCAGACATTATTTCAGTTATTGATTGGCAGCCGCTGGAGGTTCGTGAGGACGCTTCTTACATCGAGCAGCCAGTTCGTATCCTTGATCAGAAGGAGCAGGTCCTCAGAACCAAGGTCATTCCTTTGGTGAAGGTTCAGTGGGGTCACCATTCTGTAGAGGAGGCTTCTTGGGAGCGTGAGGCCGAGATTCGAGAGCATTATCCTCATCTCTTTGATGGTTCATCATGTGATGTATTTTGTATGCTATCTCCGATTCTATATGATGTTGTTATGTTTCTTATTCCTCGCGAGTTATGCCTAGTTGCGATGATTGTGTAAATTTTGAGAATAAAATTTTTATTAGGAGGGGAGAGCTGTAAGACCCATATCTTAGTCCGTACTGTTCCGTAGACTTTTGTGGTCTTACCGATCGAATTTCGGCAACCTTCGACCCTTAATCGATATTTGCGCACGACCCTGATTCGTACGCCGTCAAGGTTGACGGCGTACGAATCAGGGTCGTGCGCAAATATCGATTAAGGGTCGAAAGTTGCCGGAATTCGACCGGTAAGACTGCGGAAGTCTACGAAATGGTACGGATTAAGATACGGGTCTTACACTTGATCCCTTCAGTCATCGTGTGAAAGGCTAAACTACCCCAAGGGTAGATATTAAAGTCTTTCAATGAGTCCACAAGGTCAATAAAGTCTGCACAACACATAATATTCCTGTCAGTTCCCCTAACAAACCACTCTACGCCAGAATATTAGGACTACCTTCACGACATCTTCGTGCTTATTGCTATCAAATATCCTATTGAACACTTCCTATACATGTTTCTTTAGGATAGGATATTCATTAAAGTATTTCTCTCTTATTGACTTCTTCGAACGATAGATATTGGGTATGGAGAGGTCACCAGTCTTCAGCCCTGTTATTAGGATGAAGTTCATCTCAACAAATTTTACACAATTCCCCTGTATCTCGAATACAAGATTGCCCATATATCTCTTAATAAGTGAGTGAAACAATGCTCCTATAAACCTAAATGATGGAATGTGTAATAAAAATGAGAATGGGCTCTGCCTAAAAATATTTAATCTACTGTTATTCTTCTCCAAACCACTCTTCATACTATCAAACCACCATGTCAAAGAACATCTGCATGATAGGGTGGGGGCCGACTTACCAAATCCCTTATACAAGGGTTTGTCATCTGCAAGGATGAATTGAAAATTATATCAACGATTACATTCAATATTTAACGAAGCATAATGTGAAAGTTGACTTGTTGTGGTGAAAAAATCATAAAGTATAGTGTGAGTTTGCCGAGTTGGCGGTCAGTTTATGGCGAATTTCAAATGAAAGTACAAGACTTATAAGTAAATTTTCACAAGTTTTGGGCCTGTTTCACTCATTTATCATTCAATTTCATGAAGTTGTCGATATATTTATACAAGGTTGTAGTTAAAAAGATGTCAATATCAAGTAATTATTAGTCATTTTGACGAATTCCATGTCAAAGTGGTCAACTCATAGGTGACATTCAATAAGTCTACGGCCAATTGCTCTAAGTTATCGATCAATTTTCTGAGTTATATATTGCATTTTGTCCTGAAAACGTCGTGAAATTGACCATGAGTAAATTTGACTAAGGACTGAAAATGACCGTTAAGTGAAGGGAATTGACCATGAAATGCATGGAATTGACTATGAAATGAGTGGAATTGAACGTGAGTGAAGGGGATTGTTCATGAAATGCATGGAATTGACCGTGAAGTGAAGGGGAATAGCTGGAAATGACCTTGAAGTGAAGCGAATTGATCGTGAAATGCATGGAAATGACCGTGAAGTGAAGGGGATTGACTGTGAAATGTATGGAATTGCTGGATTGACCATGAAGTGAAGGGGAATTGCTGGAATTTATCGTAAAATGCATGGAATTAACCATGAAGTGAAGGGAATTAACTATGAAATGAATGAAAATGACCATGAAGTGAAGGGAATTGACTGTGAAATGAATGGAATTGATCATGAAATGCATAGAAATGACCGTGAAGTGAAGGGAATTGACCGGAATTGACCATGAAGTGAGTTATATGTTTCTTACAGTTGTGAGTTGAATTCCACTTAGTCCTCAGTCATTTTCATTCACTTTACGGTTATTTTAAGTCAGTTCATGGTCATTTTAGGTCAGTTCACAGTCATTTTAACTCAGTTCACGATAATTTTAGCTTACTTCATGGTCATTTTAGTTCAGTTCACTGTCATTTTAACTTAGTTCACAGTCATTTTAGCTCAGTTCACAATCATTTTAACTCAGTTCATGGTCACTTTAACTCAGTTCACGATCATTTTAACTCAGTTCACGGTCCTCATTAATAATTCAGTGGGTCTTCGGTCTATTAACTCAGTCGGTGCTTGGTCTCTTTCACTCGGTCTTCGTTTAGTTTCACATCACATTTCGTTCTTTGTTTCAAAAACCCTCAAAGTGGGCCATTTGAGCATTGAATTTTCTCATTTATCAAGACATGCCATACCATTCAGTGTTTTTAAAAAAATGAAAATGGATTGTGGACTGTGCGTATATATAGTATGATATACAGTGGTGTCCACAAAAAGAAAGCATGGATTTGAATATACCTACCGTTTAAAGTTTCTTAGATGGGGGGACTATTTTCATCCAATCTTGGGTTCACAAAAGTTGAAAATGACGTGTGGGGTGTGTATTCTCGACCAAATAAAGGGGAATGAAAAAAGCAGTAAAGGGATGGTTTTACTACTAGGGTGGACAGTCACAGAGGGGGAGAGGTAATCAGAAAATGAGAATCTTCAGCTAGGATAAAGGATCAGGGAGATGAAAGACGAAAAAACCTATTTTCTGAAGGAGATGGGGCTGACAGCGTTCGAAGGTGCATCTGGTATAAAGCAGGGGCATTTTCAAGCTGTGAAAAGCTGTCCATACAGCTAGGGCTTATTCTGGGGAGCTAAAAATAAGTGGGCCTAAAAAGGTTAGTGGTCCATAAATAGATTGTACAGTAGGAAATTTCTCTTTTGTTATCTCTCCTTGCGGAAAAGGGATTGCATACTGAGTTACTCATTATGCTTTATTGTACTTAGTAAACTCAGTTGGGCCCACCTTGAATGCGTATGGACTATCCACACCGTCTATCCCTTTTTCCATTTAATTTAAGGGGTTTACTCCAAAAATGAAGCATATCCAAAGATCAAGTGGATCATACCATAGGAAATAGTAGGTATAATGATTAATTTCCACTGTTGAAACCTTTCTAGGCTCCACGGTGATGTTTATTTGTCATCCAACCTCATCATGAGATCATAAATACATGGATGAACGGTAAACACAAATATAAGCTTGATCCAAAACTTCCATGCCCTTAAGAAATTTTCAACTGTAGACGTTCAAATCAACTGTTTCCTATTGTGCGGTCCATTTGAACATTTTATATGATTTATTTTTAGGCTCAGGCAATAAAATTATATGAGAAAATGGATGAATGGAGCTGATAAAATAAATAAATCAAGATGGGCCTTACAGAGTTTACTCAGTACCCTAAGCATAATGAGTTACAACGCGCTTCCCTCCGTGAGCCCTGCCCAGTTTCCTATTAAAGGATATCAACGCCTCCACATGGGCATTTGGGATGAACCTGTTTGATCCTGCCCAGTTTCCTATTAAAGGATATCAACGCCTGCACATGGGCATTTGGGATGAACCTGTTGGATCCGCCAGAGTGAGGAGACGAGATCTGATGGCCATCTACCATAAATGGTTTCAATTGGTAAGGAAATTTATATGCAGTTATGCGTTTATTCAAGTTGTAGGTGTGCACTATACGTGTACATGCATATTTGCACAGGGAAAACCAGGTTAAAATCAAATTCTAGATGAATTGGACAATCCTAACCCAAGGATGCGAGGTTTCTTTTTTTTTTTTCATGACAAAAATGGATGATCTGAGAAATTCTTGATTGGCTGTTTCTTCATAGCTCTGCTAGTGCACACACAAGTGCAATAAAGCTCATATATTGTGCCAGATTGGCACATGGATGCGAGATCCAATCCATCCATTAGGTTGATCAAACCTTTTACATGTTGTCCAAAAAAAAATTATGGTCCAGTTGACCCACTTGACTCAGCCTGAACTTAGCTTGAACTGGTCCAATTTGCTGACCGAGGCGAGTCGAGTTGGAGATGCTGGCTTGGTTACCAAGCCAAGCCGAGTTCAAGTTGGGTTTGCCTGGTGACTGGCCGAGTTGAGCAATGGTAATTGAACGCCTACCATTAAAACTTACTAAGGCCCATCATAATGTTAGTTTGCAATCCAGTCTGTTGGTAAGGGCACATAGACTTAGATGAAGGTAGAAAGCAATTATATCAGCTTCATCCAAAACTTCCGTGACTCATAAGAAGTTTTTAATGGCGGGCGTTCATCACTACTGATTCTTGCGGTGTGGCCTGCATGAGATTTAGATCTGCCTCATTTTTTGGGATCCTGCCCTAAAATGATTTGGCTCACATATATCATAGTGGCCCCACAGTGCACCGAATGCAATCAGCAGCCAGGTTAAATACTTGTACTTTTTTCATCAATTTACAAAATTTCATACTTTAAATAGATGTACGTGAGAGCAAACTATTACAGGTAACAAGTTGATAATAACTTGATTAATGATGTACCTTAATAAAAACTTAATTAAAAAGGTACCAGGATATAAATACCATGTTAATGAGGAATTATTTTGTAAAATTTTCCTTAAAAAATTCCTTTGTTTTATTCTACATATTAACCGTCCATTTTTGGCCCACTAATCAAGTGGATACCATACTAAAACCACATTAGTTTTTGGAATGCAGCCCATATAACCGAATTAATGGTTTTGGTTACTAAGCAAAGGTAGAGAGGGAGAGCTGGAAACCCATAAACGAGAGGTGTTTTATATGGAAGTTGTCAGCTACACCTACAAACAAAATCTAGGAATAGTATATGTTAAATTAAAAAAAATAAAAAATACAACAGGGACCAATGTGATAGACGTCCACTGCAGCTACACAAATTGCAGGTTAAACAGTAGATCAGGGCCGTCCACATAGTCAACCCTACCATATAGCTGTTATGTGGTTCAAAAACCCACATCAAAATGTCCACCATAGAACTTTTGGTTTTTACCGTCCACTTAACGGCCCCCAATCTAACAGCTATTATCATCCATTTTGGCAGGGCATACTAGATCCACGGTCCCCATCTTCTACTCTCAAGCGTATGGGGTAGAGATATCTATACCGTACCATTTCTAATGCCATGGTTGGGATTATGCTAATTACTTGTCCCTGACATGGCAAGGAAGGTAAGTGGTTAGAACTTAAAAAACTAAAAGGAGTTGGAGAAGTAGAGGTGAAGATCTTCCTCCGACGCTCTATAAATAATCTAAACAAATGGAATGTTCTCATTCTATCCTTAAAACAGAAGAAATCACAATCTCAAAGCACATTGTTCTTGATTCAAGGGATGGATTTGAAATGGAATCTTAGATTAGCTTGTTTGCTGTTCTTATTCGCATGGGTGGCAAAAGCCACTTTACCCGCAAAAGTTTTCAATGTGAAGGATTTTGGTGCAATTGCAGATGGTAAAACAGATAATAGCAAGGTAAGCAAGCTAATGACAACACAACAACACGTGCATTTATTAGAATATTGCAGAAGAACAAAATTTGAAGTTATTTATACATTCATATATTTGTAGGCGTTCTTGGATGCTTGGAAGGAGGTATGTGTATGGGATGGTATGGGAAGGCTTTTGATTCCAAAAGGGATATTTCTTGTGTTGGATAAAATGTTGAATTAAATAGACTATAAAAATCGAGAACCAAAAAAAGAAAATAAATTTAGAGAAAGAAAAACTTATTGAATTGAGTCGAGGCGTGACTGAGTCACTCGGCTTGAAATCGAATTTGCTCCCCTTGGACAGCGTCCCAAGTGCAACAGGTTTCCAGAGCAATCGACCTCCAGGATACAACGACTATGACCCGGTCCCAGCGGTGCACTCACTGTACACGGGCTCGAACCACTTGCAGTTTTAATCCGAAAGTGCTGAGTTGACTCAGCAATGAACTCAGTAACAAAACCGTATCAGAGAGAGTTTTATAAGGCAGAGAATTTTTCGTATGTTGAAACTGGAATCGGAAGTCTTTATATAGACTTCGAAATGGTGCATAAGCACCCTTTACAAAAGGTTAGGTCCGTTGGGTTTAAACCCAACAGGGGCGACCAACCGGAAGGGAAGCATCTCTCTGGTTTAAAAACGAAAAGACGCAAGTGCGAGTACACTCTCGCACATACAGTCCTGCGAGTACCCATACACACACACCCACGCGAGTACACTTACACTGCACCCGCACCCGCACCCGCGCCCAGCCTAGCCTGTCCCGTCCCGTCGCGTCGCGCACGCGGACGCGGACTCGGACTCGGACTCGACTCGGCTCGGCACGGCACGGCTCGGCGCGCGCGCGCGCGTGTGTGGTTAATGGCATAGATTAGAGCTATTGGCATAGCCCCCCCACAGGACCAAATTCACATGCCCCCTGAAAGGGGCTCAAGCCCTAGGCAAAAAGTCTATCATATAAACAAGAGAATTTCTCTTGTCAAATCCGATGTGGGACAAAACCAACACCTCAAAAACACCAAAATTCAAATGTGGAGGGAAAACACCGAAATTTGAAAATTTAAATTTTTAATATTATTTTAAAACAAATACAACAATCCCCCACATGTTTTAAAATAAAATGCTTTCGGATTAAAGCGAAATAGTTGTGCAATGGTGCCGGTGTCACCATAGACTTGAACCGACATTAGAGTAAGCAAGACAGGTCTACAGGAATCAGGTGACACCATAGTCTTGAACCTGAATCCTTTTAATGTAGATCGCAAGTACATGCCACTCACACAACTCTTCCTCTGCAAGTGATTCTGTGGTTCGGTGCGTTTCGGCCATACACCATTACCTGGATTTCATGAGTGCTCTAAAGAATTCGCCTAGATTCTCATAGGAAGCGGCCTCCACCTCCACACCCATATAGGTGAATTCCATCAAGTGTATGCAGCAACTGTATACACCACCAAATATATGGCTATGGATCCATTAAGAGTTCTAAAAACTCATCCTTCTGCGTTGCTGCTCGCACTGTACACCATAGAAGGGGCTCATATAACTCAGTGCAATCGTCTACCTCGTGTCTTGTTGTTTACCCATTGAACCTATCTCATGGGATCTCCACTTGTATAGGTTGGGTTACCGACACTGGGAGCTCATATATTAGGCTCAGCCCCATTCCCTTCGATGTATCATTGACTAACTTTTTAGATAGTCCTTTAGTCAGAGGATCTGCTAGATTCTTTTCTGACCTCACAAAGTCAATAGATATGACTCCATCACGTAACATATGTTTCACTATATTGTGTCTGAGTCTAATATGCCTGCTTTTTCCATTATATATTTTACTTTTTGCTTTCGCTATAGCTGCTTGACAGTCACAATGAATAGATACGGCCGATACAGGCTTTGGCCACAATGGTATATCAGCTAAGAGATTTCTAAGCCATTCAGCTTCTGATCCAGCCTTTTCTAAGGCAATAAACTCGGATTCCATAGTCGACCGAGCAATACATGTCTGCTTGGTGGACTTCCAAGAGACTGCTCCTCCACCCAAAGTGAAGACATATCCACTAGTGGATTTTGTCTCATCTGAATCACTGATCCAGTTAGCATCATTATATCCTTCTAATACAGTAGGATAACCATTATAATGTAAACCATATGTCATATTACCTTTTAGGTATCGCAAAATTCTAGACAATGCATTCCAATGTTCTTTTCCAGGGTTATGTGTATATCTACTTAGCCTTCCTACTGCAAAAGCTATGTCAGGTCTAGTGCAGTTTGTTAGATACATGAGACTACCAATTATTCTGGAATATTCTAATTGAGACACACTATTTTCTGTATTCTTTATGAGAGTCACACTATAATCATAAGGAGTACTGACAGGTAAACAGTCAAAATGGTTAAACTTTCTCAATATCTTCTCAATGTAATGAGATTGTGATAATATAATAACACCATTTTTTCTGGTTACTTCAATACCCAATATTATACTTGCCTCTCCTAAGTCTTTCATGTCAAACTTAGATGACAAGAATTTCTTAGTTGCATTAACTAATTTAATATTAGTTCCAAAAATAAGCATGTCATCAACATAAAGACATATGATAACATAATCATTTCCAGAAATTTTACTATATACACATCTATCTACATCATTTATATGATAACCATTTGATTTTAAAACACCATCAAATTTTTCATGCCATTGTTTAGGAGCCTGTTTTAAACCATATAGTGATTTAATTAGTCTACATACTTTATTTTCTTTACCTAATATCTTATAACCCTCAGGTTGCTCCATATATATTTCTTCTTCTAAGTCTCCATTTAGGAAAGCAGTCTTAACATCCATCTGGTGTACCACTAGTTTATATATGGAGGCTATCGCTATTAAGACTCTAATAGTCGTAATCCTAGTTATAGGGGAATATGTATCAAAATAATCTATTCCTTCCTTTTGTTTAAAGCCTTTCGCTACCAACCTAGCCTTAAACTTATCGATAGTTCCATCTGGTTTTAGTTTCTTTCTAAACACCCATTTGCAGCCTATTGGTTTGTTACCAGGTGGTAGGTCTACAAGTTCCCAAGTATTATTTGATATAATAGATTCTAACTCATCATTTATTGCTTCCTTCCAAAAGGTTGCATCTGGAGAGTTAATAGCTTCTATATAAGTTGTAGGATCATCTTCTACTAAGAATGTGAAAAAACCATCTCCTAGATTAGTTTCTTTTCTAACTCTAATACTTTTTCTTGGTTGTATCTCTTCTACTACTTTCTCATAAGCATTTTTACTAGTAGACGTAATATCTGATTCATTAACTTTTTCTATTCCTATAGATTTAGATTTCATAGGGAATACGTTCTCAAAGAACTCTGCATCCCTAGCTTCTATAATTGTATTGGGATCTAGAATATTATCCTTAGTTTTTAAAACTAGAAACCTATAGGCCGCACTGTTTTGTGCATACCCTATAAATACACAATCGGTCGTTTTAGGACCTAATTTTCTTTTCTTAGTTTCAGGCAATCCTACTTTAGCAAGACACCCCCACACTTTAATATATTTATAACTAGGAATATGATTCTTCCAAAGTTCATATGTGTTTGTTCAGAAGATTTAGATGGAATCCTGTTTAGGATATAACAAGCAGACAGAATTGCTTCTCCCCACATATTTGAGGGTAAGCCTGAACTATTTAACATGGCATTCATTATTTCTTTTAGAGTTCTGTTCTTACGTTCTGCTATTCCATTTTGTTCTGGTGTATAAGGAGCTGTAGTTTCGTGAATTATTCCATTCTTTTCACATAATTCTCTAAATTGAGAAGATTCATATTCACCTCCTCTATCTGTTCTAAGTCTTTTAATTTTTATATTTAATTGATTTTCAACTTCAATTTTGTATTTAGAAAAAGCATCTAAAGCTTCATCTTTGTTCCTTAATAGATATACTCTAGTGAACCTAGAGTAGTCATCTATAAAAGTTATATAATATCTTTTTCCTCCTCTAAACATGTGATTTCTAAAATCACCTAAATCACTATGTATCAACTCTAATAGAACAGATGATCTTTCTATTTGTTTAAAGGGTTTTCTAATAAATTTTGATTCTACACATGTTTCACATTTTTCAAACTCTTCATTAGATATATTAGGTAATAAACCTAATCTTTTCATTTTCTTTAAAGATGTCACATTCACATGACCTAATCTATAATGCCATAGATAAAAAGGTTCAACGATATAAACAGAACTAGATGTTTTCTTATTATCATTGGATACATTTACAATGAATAAACCATCGCTACAGTACCCCTTACCAACAAAGGTTCCATTTTTAGTCATTACAAGCTTATCTGAATCAAATACTAATTTGACACCAGCCTTATTGAGGAGCGAACCAGAGATCAAGTTTCTTCTAATGTCAGGCACATGGAGGACATCATTTAACATTAGAGTCTTTCCAGAAGTGAGTTTCAGAAGTACTTTCCCTTTCCCTACAACTGGAGACGTTCTAGCATTTCCCATGAACACCTGTTCATCATCTCCTGACACTTGGTAGGAGGTAAACATGCTACGATCCTTGCACACGTGTCTAGTTGCACCAGTATCTAGCACCCACTCCAAGTTGTTTACAAGGAAGACTTCTGACACCACAGCCACTACTATGTCAGACTCATTACCTGTTTCTGTAAGATTAACTTGCGGCTTATCTTTATTTTTCTTAAGCCTGCAGGTTTTAACATGATGCCCAGGCTTTCCACAGTTGTAGCAGTTTCCCTTTTTCTTGAATTGATTGTTTGCATTCTTCTTTTTGAGCCTGCATTCATTTGCATAATGTCCAGGTTTGCCACAGTTATGACAGTTGCCCTTTTTCTTATTATTTGTCCGACTTGATTCCACAAGATTCGCTTTTGAATCTATCTCATTTTTATTTCCTTTTTGGTCCCTGATTCTATTGGCCTCCTCTATTCGTATGTGTACGATAGTGGTTTCCAAAGAAACACCGTTCTTCTTATGTTTCATTCTATTTTTATATTCTTTCCAGGAGGGCGGTAACTTTTCTATTAACGCTCCTGACAGAAACACCTCATCCAACTTAATTCCTTCTGTCGATAGTTCGTGAATTAGACTTTGAAAGTCGTGAATCTGATTTGTGACAGATTTATCGTCTGTCATTTCATAGTGAAGGAAATTAGCAATTGCATGTTTCTTAGCGCCTGCATCTTCTAATATGTATTTCTTTTCTAAAGCAATCCATATATCTTTAGCAGAGGCGTAAGAAGCACACACATCATATAATTCGTTGGATAAAGAGTTTAGAATATAATTTTTACAATTATTTTCATCTGTTACTTCATTTTGATTTGCTGGATCTATAGTAAATGATTCAGATAAAATGTATGAAACTTTCAGGGTGGTAAGAGCGAACATCAATTTCTGTTTCCACCGTTTAAAGGATTGTCCAGCGAACGGTTCGATTTTGGCTAACTCAGTAGAAGCATTTACTGTTACTGTAGCCATAGTCTATGTAATTCAACACACAAATTCGATTTCAAGATTATTGGATAAAATGTTGAATTAAATAGACTATAAAAATCGAGAACCAAAAAAAGAAAATAAATTTAGAGAAAGAAAAACTTATTGAATTGAGTCGAGGCGTGACTGAGTCACTCGGCTTGAAATCGAATTTGCTCCCCTTGGACAGCGTCCCAAGTGCAACAGGTTTCCAGAGCAATCGACCTCCAGGATACAACGACTATGACCCGGTCCCAGCGGTGCACTCACTGTACACGGGCTCGAACCACTTGCAGTTTTAATCCGAAAGTGCTGAGTTGACTCAGCAATGAACTCAGTAACAAAACCGTATCAGAGAGAGTTTTATAAGGCAGAGAATTTTTCGTATGTTGAAACTGGAATCGGAAGTCTTTATATAGACTTCGAAATGGTGCATAAGCACCCTTTACAAAAGGTTAGGTCCGTTGGGTTTAAACCCAACAGGGGCGACCAACCGGAAGGGAAGCATCTCTCTGGTTTAAAAACGAAAAGACGCAAGTGCGAGTACACTCTCGCACATACAGTCCTGCGAGTACCCGTACACACACACCCACGCGAGTACACTTACACCGCACCCGCACCCGCACCCGCGCCCAGCCCAGCCCGTCCCGTCCCGTCGCGTCGCGCACGCGGACGCGGACTCGGACTCGGACTCGGCTCGGCTCGGCACGGCACGGCTCGGCGCGCGCGCGCGCGTGTGTGGTTAATGGCATAGATTAGAGCTATTGACATAGCCCCCCCACAGGACCAAATTCACATGCCCCCTGAAAGGGGCTCAAGCCCTAGGCAAAAAGTCTATCATATAAACAAGAGAATTTCTCTTGTCAAATCCGATGTGGGACAAAACCAACACCTCAAAAACACCAAAATTCAAATGTGGAGGGAAAACACCGAAATTTGAAAATTTAAATTTTTAATATTATTTTAAAACAAATACAACATCTTGTTGGTCCAGTGGTGTTCAAAGGGCCATGCAAGGGTCCCGTGGCATTTCAAGTATCCGGAGTGGTGAAGGCACCTAGTCTTGAGAAATTCGAATCAGATGGTTGGGTAGAATTTCAATACATAAATGGCTTGATGATCACGGGTGGTGGAACATTCGATGGGCAAGGAGCTTTAGCTTAGCCACACAATAAATGCCCCAAGACTGTGAAATGCAACCTCTTACCAACAGTAAGTTTATCTTTCATAGCTAGTTTCCAACAATACATGCATGAAGATGAATAATGAGAAGAAATGACTAGTTGGGTTTCTTTGAATCACAGTCCTTAAGGTTCAGCTTTGTTACGGACACAACCATTCGTAGTATATCTTCAGTTAATAGCAAGTTCTTCCACATGAACATGTTTAGCTGCAAGAACATCAAGATCCAGTCTATTAACATTTCTGCGCCTGGGGACAGCCCTAACACAGATGGTATCCACATAGGAGACTCAAGTGGGGTAAAGATCTCTCGTTCTATGATAGGCACAGGTGACGATTGCATATCCATTGGGCCCGGCAACTCCAATATCTCCATCTCCAATGTCTTATGTGGACCAGGGCATGGTATCAGTATTGGTAGCCTTGGAAAATACCCCAATGAAGGTGATGTTGTCGATGTAAATGTAAGGAATTGCACACTCACAGGCACCACCAATGGCATAAGGATCAAGACATGGCAAGACTCTTCTATTTTATCTGCGTCGAATTTCAAGTTCCAAGATATAGTCATGAACAATGTCTATAATCCAATCATCATAGACCAAGAGTATTGCCCATATACTTCTTGTGCCCAAGAGGTATTTTACTAACTCGTCATGAGTGATATTACTAACATAGAGTGTTTTAGAATTCTCCAAGAATTTAAAAATGAAAAGAAATACTAACTCATTGCATTGGTTTTGTGTTCTATCTTTTCTCGCTTCCAGTCTCCTTCTCGTGTTAAGATCAGTGATATTAGCTTCATGAACATCCGTGGTAGTTCAACATCTCAAGTAGCAGTTAATCTCTTGTGCAGTAAAGGCGTGCCATGTCAGAATGTGGAGATAAGAAACATTAACCTGGTGTATAATGGATTGGGTGGACCTGCCACATCCTCATGTTCTAACATCAAGGGAACTTCCTCTGGCCCACAAAGTCCTCCATCTTGCCTCTAATCCTCTTCATTCTTTCAATAGTTAGTTTCCTAATATTGAAAAAAAAGGATGTAATGTATTTCATTTGCAGGGAGTAGTCACCCTTACCATTATGAGGAGTCTTATTTTTGTACTCCAATTCATGGGTTGATGCATGCAAGTGGGAAGGGTACCCATCTACATTGTTACATCCTCACTTCTAATAAATTTCATTATTTCTTCCATCATTTTATCACTTCGATAATTTTTGTAAATAATATTACCAAAAATCTTTAAAATTCTATAATGGCTAATAATATGTCAAAATTGATGGTGCTTTCTTTGGGATCAAATTGCATAAACTGCAAATGAACTTTTAAGAAGAAATTAAAACAAATTGATTGAGAGGTATGTAAGTATACCAATAGTTAGGATGAACTTAAGATTGTGACCCACCCAAGTATCTAAGTGGCTTGAAATTTCATTGGGACAATTTTTGTGATGGTGAGTTTAATATATGGTTTGGATTTCGAACATAGGGCACACATGATGTTTATTGTCAGGTGTCTTCAATCTATCTAAAATAGGGTCTATCAATGGCATTGATAGACCACTCGATGCCATCGAGCCTATGTAGATCCCATCGACAGTCCAATCGGTCCTACTAAGAATTTAAAAAAAAAAAAAATTCATCATTAAAAAGTTTTTGGAATGCTACTTGATCCTATCGACAGGCCCTAGCTCGATAGCTATTGATCCTATGGACAAACGCACATGATTTTGTTTCCTAATTCGGTTATAATTCTATGTATGGGGTTGTAAATGGGGGAATTAAGGCGAACCACATACAAGGGGCTTTTATAGAAAGAGGGAGAGCAAAGATACAACTTTATGAATGGACATTAGGGTTATTCAAATCGGTAAATCCATCATATCTCTTATAATTTCATTTTCATAGTGGATTCGATGTTGCTTTGTGCTGTGGTGTTTTCCCACAAGGGTTTTCCACTTAAAAATAGTGTGATCTCTGTGTGTTTGTGTTGCATTTGATTTCATCTTTTTTAATTGAATTCGGGTTTGCTTCCACGCGATCCTTGATAAGTGGTTTTAGAGAAAAATGTTGGGGTTTTGAGTTTTAATATGAAACATGTTGATGAAAGGGTCTAATGTGAAGTACGATATGGAGAAATTCACTAATATAAACAACTTTGAACTATGTAAGCTTAAGATGAGAGGCCTTCTATTTTAGAAAGGATTGCAACATGCTCTCCTTGGTAAGGCAAAACATCTTGCATCTATGATGAGGAAGAGTGGGATGAACTTGATGAGAGGATTACAACCTCAATTAAATTATGTTTAGTGAACAACACTCTTTACAATGTCCTGGATCAAAGGACTGCCATAGGGGTAAGGACAAAGCTAGATAGTTTGTATATGAAGAAATCCCTGGGCAGTCATCTATATCTTAAGAAATAGTTCTATAATCTTAAGATGATAGAGGTGTCTGATATCAATGAATAAATACGCATATTCATTGAATTTCTTTATAAACTGACGAATGCAGGGTTAAGATTGGAGAAGAAGGTCAAGGCTTAATAATGTTGATTCACTTCCACTGTCTTACGAGAATTTCATAGACACTTTAATACACGGTAGGAATACGATCAATGTTGAAACTGTCATCTCAACCCTTTATAAAAAGCAACTGAGAAGGAAAGACAGTGGCAAGGGTACCTCTACAGATGCGTTGGTTGTCAAGGGAAGGAATTGTTAATGGGAGAAAGGAAATTCTCGATCGAGATTCAAGTTGAAAGGGAAGGGTAAGATGAAGTGTTGGAATTGTGGAATGACATGACAAATAAAGAAAGATCGTCAAAATTCTAAGGCATAGAAGGGAGAAAAATATGATAATATGCCAAAGGAAGCCAACATAGTGGAATCCAGTGAAGAAGTTTATGGTGGTGATGTTTTAACTGCATTCAAATTCGGTTGTCTCAGTAATGAGTGGGTTTTGAAAAGGGGGCCTCATACCACATGACTTTTTAGTGAGATTGGTTCACCAGCTACAACGAGTGTGATGGTGTACAAGTGTTTATGGACAAGTCATTACCTATAAGGTTATTGGTGTTAGTTTGGTGTGTATTAGGATGTTTGATAGGGTGGAGCATATCCTGATAGAGGTGACGCATGTTCCTGACCTCAGGAAGAATCTGATCTCGCTTTGGGTATTGGAGGCACTTAGGTGTAAGTTCACAGGTTTTGATCAGGTTCTTAAAGTTTCTAAAGGAGCACTCGTACTAATGAAAGCACAATGGAGTGATAACCATTTCAAGTTAATCAGGAATACTGTATTAGGT
Organism: Magnolia kwangsiensis; assembly: GCA_037074715.1. NCBI lineage: Eukaryota > Viridiplantae > Streptophyta > Magnoliopsida > Magnoliales > Magnoliaceae > Magnolia > Magnolia kwangsiensis. The sequence goes on along the minus strand of CM073577.1, from coordinate 109,428,754 downwards.
GGAGATGCAATGTCTATAGTGGAGTTCACATCGCCACGTTTGTGGCATGCACATCTAAGCCACATGAATAAGCACAATATAAAGGTACTTTATAATCGTTCTTGGATTCCTATATTTAAAGCATTGATTTTAATATATGTGAGTATTATATATATGGTAAACAATTATGACTAACTTTTAATACTAGAAAGTATGTTTATAAGTGTATACTAGAGTATATGCATTCAGATGTATAGGTTGTCACCCGTTGTAAAGGTATACTAGGAAAGTGTGCGTTTATTTTTTAAAAAATATATCCGATGTATTCATCACATTAAAAGTGTGAAATGCGATGGTTGAGAAGCAGATATGACAGAAACTAAAAGTTCTAAGAACATATGATGGAAGTGAATTCATTTCAAAGGAATTTAACCAGTTTTATAAAGATTGGAGGATTGTGAGGCATAATATAGTGAGGCACATACCTGAGCAGAATGGTATGGCAGAATGAATGATTTAGACTCTCTTTATAACATCCTGAATTTTCACTGCCAAATCCAGATTGATCTGAGAAAGAAAGAAGAAGAAATCTAAGAAAAGAACTGTGGGTTGAGAACAACGATATAACGGCTGTTTTCTTAATTATGCAAATGAAGATTTGCATAAGGAGCTTGTTCATTTTCCTTGCTTGTGCAAACGATTCTACGTAAGGAGTTTGCAGGAAGAGTTTAGAGACTCTTGCGCCTATAACTACTCCGTCGTTCGATGATGGGAGGAAATCACAATAAGGACGAGAGAGAGAGAGAGAGAGAGAGAGAGAGAGAGAGAGAGAGAGAGGAATCATACATCAACAACAAGAAGTGAAGAAAGAAGGAAAGAGATCGAGTGTCGTTCGACCCAGCGACTCGTTGAGTTGCCGAGTAAGGACCTACTGTAGGTCCCGAGCCCAGCCTTCCCCTCTCTTATATTTCCTTCTCTCCCTCCTTCTTGATAACTTGACCTAAGTTATTTTAGATCAAGCCAAAGACCCGTCAGCTCGACTCTAGAAACTCAAAGATTATACAGAGATCTAACCATCCAAACTGTTAAACACTAGTTTATAATTCAGTCTTACGACATATACTCACACTCGAGGAAGAAACAACATTAGAAGTGAGGGTTTTATCCTTTAAGCTTACTTTAATGTAAGTTGGTGTCAATTATATTACCTTTTACATGTTCTTATAATTCTCTCTGGAATTGTTTAATTTATCATTAACAATTATTCTCCCTTTGAGATTATGGTATGACGTTGATTTTGAGTAACCTTTATGAATTATGTGGGCGATGGATACAAGCCTTACCCTTGCCTTTACTAACTTTGTTGAGTTAGCTCTTATTACTCTTCTCTTTATTGAGTTGGCCCTTGCCACTCTTCTCTTTATTAAGTTGGCCCTTGCCACTCTCCTATTTGTTGAGTAAGCCATTTCTACTCTCCTCTGTGTTATGTTGGCCATTGCCACTTTTCTCTTTATTGAGTTGGCCATTGCCACTCTCCTTATTACTTTGTTAGCCTTGTGCTATTTACCTTTAAGGCTTGAACATGTGTCTTGATATTCCAAAACCCCATGATTTTGTTTACGTTCCTTATGTGCAAGTAATGTGTTAAGAGGTATCACAACTGGTGACTCAATATTTATCGTGTATATAATGTGTTATGGGTAGCGGCCCTCTTGGTTGACACGTAATCTCGTGGGTTGGATGGCGTGGTGCATAGTCGATGTTAGTAAATCATTATGCATGTTATATCATTTTTTGGGATTGAATGTCATAAATAATCCCTCCATGAACACATCATGTTATATAAATCCCTCAACCACGTTGTTGTATCGCCTTAAGATGTTCATATAAATCCACGTTAATGTTGGACACACCAGCGAATATTCGTAGTTATGGGATGCGAGTCGAGTCGGGTTTTTTAGAAACTGCATTCCATATTGTGATGATCACTACGTATAATGAGCTGCACACACTAGGTTGTTTATACATCCTGATGTCCCTCGTAGTAGTGGAGTACGGGACGTATCAGAACCCTTACATTACTGTTATGAATCTCTTAAATTATTGTTAATCTTAAAAGATAACCATCACTATGAGTAGGGCTTTAACCCTCTCCAACCATACAAATGATGCAAGTGATGCACAAATTGAAAACTTAGAGGACGATCTCCCTATAGAAGACTGTAACAACCCTAAATTTTGGTACATTAAAAAAAATGAAAAAAAAAATATTTTTTTATTTTTTATTTTAAATAAAAAATAAAAATAAATCAATAGTTGAGTTGGTAAAGACATTCTTAGTTGAGAGAGAGGTTTAGGGATCGATTCTTGGAGTAGTAATAATAATTTTTTATTATAAAATGTCATAAAAAAATTCAAATTTAGGATAAGGGAGGATATGCTCATCATATTTTATGAGAAGTTTCTTTAAAAAGGGATATAGAGAGGTTTTTACATAAGAAAAAAAGAGATGGGAAGCCCTAAAGAAAAATGGAGAGGAGATTCTGAGAGGGCTTGATCAGGTAAGTTCCAACCCTTAGATCTTTTTAGGTTTTTGTTATGTTGTTAATTTCTTCATGATCTATATAATAGATGGTGTGGATCATCCACACGATCATTGTATATGTGTGTAGAGAAAATTTCAACAAAGTGATGTTTTATTATTTTAGATCTGATTAGTAATATTTTAAGAATAAATTTAATGGATGAAATCTGATTGTGTTAAGATAGATCTAAATGGGTCATTTAATCCTAAGCACCAAAAGATAACAGTGCCTTGAAATTCAGATCGATCTAACTATCAGATGGGCCACACTATTCGGATCTATAAATGTTTAATAAGAAAAGTTCAGATTTTTATGCAAATGATTAGTAGCACTTAGTGTAGAAAGTCGAGATGGTCCATCGATGTATATGTGGTTAGATCCACACAATTCATACAATGTATAGAGGCAAAATATGCCAATACCTTAATAATCTAAATGATCCAATCATCTAGTGGGCCACCCCGATTAATTATTTAACATTCAATTTCAGGATCTTAAAAAGAAAATATAGATCTTGATAATTAAATTTAATAAATATATAATTTTAATTATTTGATCATTTAGGATTTTGCCACTTAGGATGTATATCAAAGGTAGGCCCCACTATTTAAAATAACTAGATGAATAATAATATTGTTGATGATAGGATCTCTGAATTCAAACCAACCTAATTACCTTATGGATTCTATACTACTAGACTCAGGTGAGTAACCCAACATGTCTCATGATTCATTAGAATTAAAATAAATTATTTGTAATTGTTTGATTGATTAATATACTTATTTGAGTGTTTTGTTGTAATATTCTACGTTACGGTAAATCATTTGTTAATTTGAGCCAAATTACATGACTACGATGATTGTATATTAAATTCACATATAAATGTTCTTATCAAGACAAATATGTATGACAATTGTGAAAATAATATGTTCATCCATCATCCATCATTCATTGCAATTGCATAATACATGGCCGATCCTAGGGGCCCTCCCTGGAAGAAATGTCGATCCTGGTAGAGTGTTACCAGATGCAGGCTATGCCCAAGCATACTGAAAGTTGAAAACCTACCTAACGAGTGGATGCGGGTTGATGACCTCTAACCTAAGTAGATGGATGATCATATCATCTATACATTCATATGCCATTTGCATCTATATCATTGTACATATATTTTTTGTATTATTTTAATTGCTATGATTATAAACCATGCTGAGTTATTTCACTAAGCTTGGCCAGCTCACCTTTTTATTGATGAAAAAATTATACAGAGGAGCCATTAGCAGATGATGCGGCGCAAGTACCGGAAGGATCCACCGCACTTGAACACGACACATGTGAAACGTGGCCATACTTATCTAAAGATGAAGTGACGGCATTAGACCATTTCTGATTATGTGATTTATTTAATAGAATAGTTTGATTAACGTATAATGCATATTGGTATTGATTTTGAGATTTTAAGAAATTGTTTAGATTTATCTAATTGAAATAATATTAGTTTGAAAAAAATATATTTGTAGTATGATGATATAATAAATGAATGATTTTTAATATTTATATTATTTTAAGGGTCAACAAGATTTATATATACCTGGTTGATTGGTGCTAAGTGTTATTTATGTGTGATTAGAGTTGAGGTGAAACTTAAACTGAATGTAATTATCACATCTAATTATACCGATTAAGGAATTAAGTCAGTACACTTTGTGTACAAGTTATGAATTGAAACTCGGGTCTCAGGGTGCACACTCTATACTTGAATTTTGGGGTGTGATAAAGACTATATTGAAAGAGCAAGAAGATAATTTCATAAATTAGTTTTATACTTCCATTGCGAACTCAATAAGCTCCCATTGAGAGGGCCTTTGATAATTTGTTAAATTCTCTTATTATTATGGAATGATGATTACAGTTGATTTTATTCTTGTGAACGGTTACGTTCATGAATGTAACTGGATGTGATCTAAATGAAAAAAATAAGGTGTGATTTTTAAAATATCCAATTCATTCAATTATTAACACCCGATTTTCTCGGGCGTGAGTATAAACTCTGGTCGTGAAAATTCACAATGTTACACTCTTAAAGAGAAGTTGAAGCATGTTGAACAATATTAGATTGAGATTTTGAGTTATGAATTGAGGCCATGAACATGTCTTGTTACCTGATAAATTGATCCCTGTTTACGCTGATAGACTATAAGATTTTAGAAGAGGTGTGGAATGGTCATGATATCAACTACTCATAGTCACTAGGTTTTGGGTATGATGCTTATTCTCATGTACCGTCAATTGAGAGAAATAAGCTAAACTAAATGGTAAAAAACTTACCTTTGTGGGCTATGGAAATGGCATGAAAGGGTACATGCTATACGACCCGGTCACTCAGAAAATCACTTTGAGTTGCGATGTCAGGTTTGATGGGGATTCTGTGTTTCATAATGAAGAACACAAGAAATAAGAGAAATCAACAGTTATTGATGTCAAGATTAAAAATGCAAAGGTTGATCTCAAGTCTCTGATAGAGGTACAAGAGTAGGTGGAGGAACTACCTCTGAGCAGGAATCCACCAAGAGATCACAATTTACTGGTTAGATACATAAATGACTTGAAATTTGTATTCACCCTTACTATAAATGAGGGGGATCCGTCTACTTTTAAGAAGCATTAGATGACCCAAATGTTGAGAAGTGAATGGCGGTCATAGATGACAAGATGAATTATTTGCATAAGAATGAGACATGAAAACTGGTGGAGCTTCCAATAGAGCGTAAAGTGAGTGGTTGTAAGTGAATTTATAAGTAAGATAGATATATGGTGAGATTAGTCACAAAAGGGTATGGGTAGAAGTAGAGTGTCAACTTTAGCGAAATTTTCTTGCTTGTGGTGAAGCAAGTGTCAATACGATTTGTATTGACACTAATTGCTTAATACAACCTAAAATTAGAATAGATGTATATGAAGACTATTTTTCTACATGAAAAATTAGAAAAGCTGATTTACATGAAGTAACCTAAAGGGTTTGAAGTACAAGAGGCAGAGAATAAATTTTGTGGGTTAAGGAGGTCGTTGTACTACCTAAAACATCACCTAAGCAGTTATACAAAGGGTTTGATACTTTCTTGATGGATCATCAATTTACCATTAGTGAGTATGATCAGTGTGTCTATTATAAGACACTAAATGATGGAAAGTTCATCATACTAGTATTATACATACATGACATACTTATTGTTATCCATAACATGTTTGAGATCGATACATTAAAGACTCAGTTGTTAGGGATATTCAAAATGAAACATCTGAGGGTTACAAATAAGATTCTCAGCATAGATATTCACAGATATTGATAGAGGACTAGGTTACGGTTTCATAGGCAGAATACTTTAAGTAGGTATTGATAAAGTTCAATATGGACAAGGCGAAACTAGTTAACACACCCCTTGCTATTCACTTTAGGCTTTCTTTTAAACAATGTCTTATTACAGATAAAGAAAATCAAATGATGTATTATGCGCTCTATTCAAGCATTATTAACAGTCTAATGTATGTCATGGTCTCTACAAGATTGGATATTTCACATGCAGTGGGTGTTGTGAGTAGATGCATAGCTAACCCTAGCAACTAACATTAGGAAGTAGTGAAATAGTCACTTTGGTATATATGAGATACAGTGGGCTACATCTTAACATTTGAAAAGTTAGTGGACAAGTTGCTAGAATATGTGGATGTTGATTATGTAAGAAATGTGGATAATAGAATCTTGACTTCTTGCTACTTATTTGTATTAGCAGGTGGGGTTGGATGTCAAAGTTTCGGTCTGTGGTTACTCTTTCCATAACCGAAGCCGAGTATATGACAGTGATGGAGGCGTTCAAAGAAAGCATTTGGTTTAGAAAAATGATAAATCAGTTGGAGCTTCAGCAGGAGGTTATGCTAGTTAATTGTGACATCGAAAGCATGAATAATTGGGCAAAAAACTTAGTTTATCACTCACTTATGAAATATATTGATATTTGTCATCATTTTATCCATCATGTGCTTGAGGAAAGTGGTGTTACTCTAGAGAAGATCCATCCAACCATGAACTCGGTTGGCATGCTTACGAAGGTGGTTCATGCAGAATGTTCACAACCTTAAGTGTAGGGTCACGATGTAGTAATAATCTCAATGAAACCGAGGTCGAATCCTCAGGGACTAATATTGTGAGTAATTTTGAAAGCAACTAGAAGAAGAACCAGGAAAAGATACGACTCTAAATTTGGAATTAATGGGAGTAATTTTGAAGTGTGTAATTAGAAACTTAAGAATTCAAAGGTGGGAACTAGAATTTCTAAGGATTCACTTGTAAAGATCAGGGAGATCTATGCTTGATTCAAGGACACAATTAAAATCAGAGTCCCATCTTATCCAATTGGAAGATATCTCAATAAAACCAAATCTGAACTTCCTTTGACTTAATTCTCAATGAATGAGAGGTGTGAGAACTGGAAGTGATCCCATCACAAAACCATGCCCAGGAGACAAGGCAAACAACAGGATTTATCAATCCCACAACCAACATGGGAAAAGTGTGAAAGTTAAGAAGGATTCCATCATCCAACCATGCATAAGGGATGATGGTGAACAACAGGATTTCTTAATTCTAAAATCTCAATACAAGAAAAGAATATACTCAAAGCTATCACAAATCTATTGTAATTTGAGTCACGGCAAACCATTAAAAACTGAAAGTATTTCTTAAATATCAAACTATAATCAAAGATAATTCAACTTAAAACATGAATTAAAGTAATAGAAAACATCCCATCATGCTACAAGCTTCACCTCTTAGCCATAGCTAAGAGGTTTAGTTAACCATAAGCATGATTAAACTAAAATCTCTTAAGAAAAGCATAAAAACGACTAAGGAAGAGGAAGAAAAACTCTTGGCGACGGCTTCTCTACACTTTTTCTCCACTCCTCAAACCCTAGAAGATGCCTAGGAACATCATAGGGAGTCTTATTTGTAGTTGTGAAACTCCAACTTTCGCACCTAGTTGGAAAAATCTAGAAACCGCCTCAAATTTATGCAGTTTTTCAAAATAGACTTCACTCCGCGCAATTTAAAAGAATAACCCAGAGTTTCAGAATATGCATCTTCAAGATAATTTTAGGAATACGTTTGTTTTCAAGATAATTTCAAGATTCCTTTTCTTCACTTTAAATATTTGATTTTCTTCATTCCTCACTTGATTTTCTTAGATCTTTGGCATGTGAACTCTTCAATCTTAGTCTCCTGAGATCCATCCTTTGCCTTGGTAATTCTTGAGCATCAAATCTATACTTTTAGCACCCTTTTCAATTCAAGCTCTTAAATTTACTTTGTGATGCAAACATGAGTAAAACAAAACATTAAACATTTTTTTTGTTAGCTTGTTTAAACAAGCACTATCAAATGACACTTCATTGTTAGCGACCCCCACTAGGGATCGATACCAAGACCTCAAGTGTTGAAACAAGGTATCTTTCACTCAATCTACCACTTGAGCTATGGATCAGGGTGTTAGAACATTAAACATTATCACATTCATAAAACCAAGATATAAATGGGGGATAATATGCAACATTTGACCCTCCAGACAATCCGCAACCAACATTTTGCTAGTCCTGAGCAAAGTATGGGTGAAATAAATCTCAATGCTTAATGTCCAAAACCCCTCTAGGAAAATAATCTTTTATACACTTAAGTATGAATGGGTAGAATTAAGATACGAAAGTGGAGTTTTAAAAACTTAAGAGTCGAATCACATAAACAACCAATCAAGTAAATTCTTTGTCCATTAAATCGAGCATAATTTGCATATTAAGTTTTTCAATGCGCTTAGTGAAAATCAACTTACTTCTTGTACGAATACTATTAGTTCATCATGTTAGTCATACTCATCACTTCAAGATCAATTTGAAACTCAAGTACTGATTCCAAACGTATCCCCTTTTCCTTCTTTTTCCAGTCTTTGATTTTATATCAACGGTTAATTTTTTATTCATTCTTTTTATTTTTGCATTCTTTTCCATATTTTTCATTCTTTTTCATGACGTCTTTGTCGATCTTCTATTTTTTAACTAGTTCTTTTCTTCTTTTAAGGTGTATAAAATTTTTCAAACTCTATTCTCACCATCTATCAATGATTCACATACTAATAATCAGAACTTCTAGCATATTTTACAGAAGACAAATTGAATATGTCTTATGATTTAGATTAACATGATATTCAAACTATCTCTTAATCAATTGAGCGCAAGAACTTATGTGATAGATTACTTAGTTGATCAAACTCTAACAATCCAAAATTCAATGTCTATTTTTATCATACATAACACATTCTTAAGTACACAATTCATCGCTTCCCAAATAGATTTCAATTTGAAATATTAAAAATTTACTCAAAACTGATAAAACACTGATTAGTTCACCTAATCTCTGAGCCCCAATCAAAAAATGTACATTGCCCTCAATGTAAAAGAAATAAGCATGTAATACAAAAGAGGCAATGAAAAGAGAAGGGAAGTGAAGGAAAGGTAATACCCGAAGAAGGAATTTTGAAGCTTTTCAAATGGTCTCAGTGCGAAGATGGGTTAACACAAGAATTAAACCAACAGAAAGCAAACTATCCTAAATAGTGGAAAGTAGACTATCCTAATACTATATCATATGAAAGCAAATAAATCTACCTATACCTCTGTCAAACTGTGTAATGCCCCGTATTTTTAGGACCCGATATGACTCATTTCTTAAAAACCTGAGTGTTAACCTATAAAGAGCTAAATTTCACACACACACACACACAGACATATATTTCTTCTTTCCAAAGTTAACATTTAGGCAAAAAATGGACAAATCATACATAATGAAAAATTTTGCATTACATTCAAAATATACAAGCCGCTGCCCATAATGACTTATACAAAGCAATGTCTTATATAATAGCCATTACAAAAATTACATAATATACATAAGAAAAATGATAAATGCATGTAATTCTGAGCTGCAAGATTGTGCAACTTCTCTTGGAAAATACAACCATGCATCCCTGGTGATTGTACCTTGCTCCTCATTAAGTCTGAACATGCATATCATCTAAGCCACCTGCTCTACCTATACGGTTATATATTTGATGGATGAGTGGCCAACTCAGTGTGAATTCTCCTGAAGATTACACACTGCCGCCTCAGACAAGTATAGCGCGAAAACATTAAGGCAAACAAAACATAATAAAATGTAGTCTTATTATATGAATGGGTGCGTGAATGCATCATCGACCTGGGGATTCTCATCTAGTCGACAGTTAGGCTTGTCACCCATGTAAAGGCTGACCATTAGCGAAGCACATCACGTGTGTACATCACATACCGCAAAATGATTGCATATCGTACATCACGTACGTAAATTGATAGTCGATGGTCTAACAACTAGTGAAATGATACCCCTAATAACCCGGAGGGAACGTGCTACGACATCCAGAAATATTCACCTGTCATCATCAATATGCCATGTATACATGATTAGCCAAGTCATTATTAGTCCAATTACAATCAGTAGGTTTAATAAAGCTCACGATCACTATGGGGGGCTCGTCACCCAGCGTAAGCCGACGGCTCGAGCATAGTGTCCTATTTTCACCTTCCCGACCCATGAGTCTACCGCCTTACGATGTTGATAGAACCCATCAACATATGGCCAATCAACTCTCAATGTATGAGAAGCTACCATCGTATGTTGAGTGAGAATGAATGTCAAAGGTACTAAATACAATGATTAAAAGGAGTTCGTATGCATGCCTTAAATATGAATAAGCAACGACGATAAAAATGTCAAATGGTTCATCCCACAGTCAAATAGGTGGAATCACCCCATAGATGGTAAGTCCCATGAATAATTTTATCACTAACATAACCTCCATGTTGAGGGTCTATTCCTAACACAATCAATCTCATTATACCCTAAGTGCAGACTCTCTTTCTTAAATAGAGGTTCCCATCTTAAACTAGAGAGATTTCGATTCATATGTGTCTTGCGAACAGTACAATAGAATATCTAAATGGCATCAAGTATCGAACTAGGATACCATTCTAATAAAGAAAAATTTAAGTACAAATGTACATACAATTCAAGAACTATTAAATGAATCAAGGTTTAGCATATTTATGATCAATTCTCAAACATATATCCAAGTAAGCCAATCATATAATTAATTAGGCTCTAAGGCATCATTTATAATCAATTTAAAAACTATCCTTAATCTAATTTAGAGATGGAAAGCTTAAGGGGAGAAGTCATCACCTGAAGGGTCGTAGTCCCTTCCTCGATTCGAGTTCCCGTGTGTGTCTTGTGGCCCAGTGTCACGCAAGCAATTTCCTAGAGTCATTCCCGATATTATAAACTCGCATTAGAAGGCTTTCTTAAACATTTAAGGTCTTCGAGGTGAACGAGGATTGTAAGGCCCCATTAATTGAATGATCTTGGGCCCGCATTAAGGTGAACAGGACCACCAGTCATGGCCCAACCAATGTGGGCTGGACTAGGCCTGAAACGGTCCAAAACCAAGGACTGAACTAGGCCTGACTTGGCCTAACTGCCATATCCAATAAACATCCAGAAATTGGGCTGGACTGGGTCATCCCTGGCCCTACAATAACATCAATCTGAAGTGGGCTAACTGGTTTTGGGCTCACCAGTTGTTGTTTTTATGAAACCTAAACGGGCAGCTGGGCTGGGCTAGGCTTTTCTTGGCCCATCACCCATGCGTCCTCACAACCCCATGCTGGCCAGCTAAGTCATCTTGCATCAGCCAAACAACTACCTAAAATGTCAATAGGCTCGGCCATTTTCTAGCCCAACAGCTGGTTAGGAATGCCCATGGCTAGGATGAGTAGGCCCACAACATGGCCCACAGACCAATGATCCCTACTGCTATAGAAATCTGCTCCATGCAATGTGGGGCCTAACACTTGATTAAAATTCATGAAAGAGGGATGGAGTGAATACCCAAATCCTAGCAGTGGCGTCCTGCCCAGAGTGGAGAAATAGAGCGACATCACGCCTCATCTGCTTCACCTACATTTCTCTCTTGTTCCTCAGAAGCTTTATCCTCAATGTCGCCAACCTTGCCACCGTCTTGCATTTGGAGGAGTTGAAGCTTCTACTGAACATGGTCACTCCAAATGTTGCTAGTTTCTTATAGGTGATTACAGCTTTCGTAGCCCTAAACATAGATGAGAGAGAGAGAGAGATGGGGTTGACAGTGTAATGGTAACATGAGATGGGATTTAGGCTGCTCGAACTCAGTGAAATGCCCCCAAAGTCTTTGGTGATGTAGAATTGGTTGAGTTAACTTGGTAAGCCCCGCTCACACAGAGAGTGGACCTTGACCCAACCCGATTCGAGTTGCCAAGGTCGGCTCGATGTAGTACTCGACAGGCCCTCTTTTCTCTCTTTTTATCATTATCTCCTTCTACTTCTCTTTTTTTCTTCTACTGGATGTCCACCATCGCTAGATGACTCGATGGCCCCACTTGGCTGAGTCCCACGTGTAGCAACTTGGTGCAGTAGCAGCCCTTATGTTGGCCTAGGGACTCGGGTGGGCTTAGTCGATGCCACATAAACGCGCGCACACGCTCTCTCCCCCTCCTTTTATTTCTTTTCTTTCTTTTCTTTGCAGCATCCATAAGCTCGGTCTGAACTCATCATCGAGTCAAGTCGACCCAACTCAACAGCGTATAGGTGTGGTGCAACGTGAAAACAATCAAGGAAGGAGTTCCGACTCTAATGGCGGATTGTAAACGAGAGCTTCTTCTTTTGATCCGGAGGTATTGGGTGGCTTGGTTTAGCTCGAGGGAGCTTGTGAACATGGATTTTTGAAGGTTGAATGGAGCTAGGTTGGTGGGTTCTGAAGTTTTGAAGGTGATGATCATATCTCGGGTTTTTGAGAAACGCAGGCAAAGAGGCATAGCTGTCCGAATTTCTTGTCCTTTTATCTTAAAACCTAGCTCTCCTGCACCGTTGGATGAGCAATGAGTGGATAGGAATTAGTTTGTCTTGCCATAGCCCCCAAATACCACCGGAAAGACCAAAATTGGCCGTGGTTTTAGTTTTCTATGGGCGAAAACCCTCTCCCACGTGTAAAATTATTGGATAGCTGGGATTGGCCTTAATGAATGATCGAGATTTGAGGATAAGGGCGCACGCGAATTGCCAAGCTAGCAACAGCATGGCAATTTCCATTTTTGGAAAATTTTCTCTGCAAGTCCTGTTTGGCCTAGAATCGTGTGCCCACACGTATAGGAAAATTTGAGAAATCAATTGGGTTTTGGTCGAGCCCATTGTCTGAATCGTTTTGGGCGGCCTGGATTGGGTCTAAGTGGCCTACCTTGGTCACAATGAAGTGATTTTGGAATGGCAGGAAACACATCATGCTTGCATCTTTGCGACTGTCCCTGCGAAATCCTACTTGCACATGGACTTGCAAGGGCGACATGGTTCTAATTGGTTTTGGCTCCTTGTCACGATGGATGGCTCGAATCATGAAGGTGGGCTCGTATTGTGGGCCATTGATCAGGACAGTCAGGCACGACTGTTCGTGCAGTAAAAAATGAAAGAGAGGGAAATTCTTTCTCTTTTTTTTTTTAAAAAAAAATTTCCGGGTCAACTTGCCTTGACCAAATTTCTCAGACCGGTGCACCGCGAGAACACCACTTCAGGTGCACATGCAACACCTATATGGGGTCCACCGCGATGAGATCTTCGAATCCATTCCATTTATTCACTCTGGAGACCTCCATTAGGGCTTCTGACCAAAGACCAGGAAGATCTAGAGCTTAAGTGGTACTCAGTTGATGGTTTTGCATTCCATATGGTGATACCCACCCACTCAACGGTCAGATTATGTCCAGATTCGATCATTAGTGATCCCTGGGGCTCCCCGCCTAGTTTAGACGAAGCATGATGGTTTACTCACTTGTTTAGGATATAGTTAACTCATATCATAGGTCCTAAGAATCCTAAAGAAGGTTCAGGTGTGATATATGGGCTGATTTGAAACTTAGGTGGGCCATACATCTTAATTTTATGAGTTTTACGGATGACTACCGATAATTAACGGTCAAATTCTTTTCTAACCTGATCACCAGTACTTTTAAATGTCCCTAAGCTAATATGGGTGGATCGTAATGGATCCTTTTGAAATGTGGCGGTTAATTCATGTGATTAGTTGTTGAATAATCCCAGATTGAGTTGTGAACTCGATGAACAGTGGATTTGCTGAGTTGGGTCCCTAAAACTGATGATGTATGTTTTAATTGTTTTAATAGAGCATAAGTTTGTCACAATCGATCTTTTGATGTTTGGCATTGATCCCACTATAGTGTGATCGTCCATCTTTAAAATCAATAGGTGGATCACTTGATTTAAGGATGATGATTCCTTCCAACGGTCTAAGGGTCCTAGTCCATTTTAGAGGAAGCTTAACGATCAGATTGACTCAATGTCCATGATTAATGGCCTAAAAAGGCTCCAACTAGTCTAGGTGCAACTGATTGTCACTATTACCAACTAATAGTCAGATTCACGTGATCTAATGTTTGATTATTGAACAAGATGCCATAGACTTAACGATCAGTGGGGTTTTATATTTAAATCCTGCAATCGATGATGAATGGTTTAATTCGTCTTATTTTTGTTAATCCCTGCACACTCGATGGTTAGATTTTTCTTAAACCTGAACTAGAATGGTCTTACGGGTTCACAATGGTCTCTCCAGGAATTTAACCCATCCATTAAGTCCAACAATTTATGATCGCCTACTCACTTGACAGTGAAGCCAATCAATAACTTCGCTGGACCATAACTCTTAGATTAGAGTGTCTACTAATAATCCTTAATAACCTAAATGTCAGATCAATTTTTGAGATAACCGTTGATGATTCCTAGGGATTTTAGCCTAGTTTAGGATAACATTCAATTAAGTTAGATTACACGGTAACACTTGAGTATTGAAAAGTATGAGGCATTACGTAGGAGGTCAATCATGGTAAACAGGGTCAATCGGAGGTATTGTCATGTCCTCTGAATCAAAATTTTCAACAAATGGCTTTAAATGATGTCCATTTACTTTGAATTCATTGATATTGTTTGGATTCTGAATCTCGATAGTTCCATGAGGATAAACATTAGTAATAGTGAAAGGGTCGGTTCAATGAGATCAGAGTTTACCTGGAAAGAGATGTGATCGAGAATTATACAAAAGGACCTTCTGACCTGGTGTAAATGATTTTGGAAGAATGTGTTGGTCATGAAACACCTTCATTTTGTCCTTGTAAATTCTCAAGTTCTCGTATGCATCATTCTAGATTTCTTCAAGTTCATTCAATTGAAATTTGTGCAGCGATCCAGTGTTGTCCAAATTAAAGTTTAGATTTTTAATCACCCAGTAGGCCCTGTGTTCCAACTGCACAGGTAAGTGGCAAGCCTTCCCATAGATAAGTCTAAAGGGAGACATTCTAATATGAGTCTTAAATGTAGTGTGGTAAGCCCATAAAGCATTGGTCGAGTGGATTGGCCAATCCTTGTGATCAGGGTTAACCATTTTTTCTAATATGTGTTTAATTTTTCTATTGGAAATCTCAGCTTGCCCACTTTTTTGTGGGTGGTATGGAGTGTTCTTTTTATGAGAGATGCCATATTTCTTCATTAAATTCACAAATGTCCTATTACAGAAATGTGAACCTCTATCACTAATGATGACTCGAGGCATTCCAAACTGAGAAAGGATGTCCTCTTTTAAGAATTTAATGACTGTCTAATAATCATTTTTTTTCACACGGGATTGCTTCGACCCATTTAGTGACAGTCTATTGCGAGCAATATATATAAATTTTTGAATGATTAGGGAAATGGTCTCATGAAATTGATGCCCCAACAATCAAATGCTTCAATAATCAGAATGAGGTTCAACGACATCATATTTCGATGGGACAATGCTTCCAATTTCTGATAACATTCACAAGCTTTACAAAACTCATGAGTATCCTTGAACATAGTAGGTCAGTAAAAGCTGCATTGCAGAATTTTGACCGTGGTCTTTTTAGTAGAAAAGTAACAATCACGGGCCTGAGAATGACAGAAGGATATAACACTTTTGTGTTCATTATCTGACACACATCTCCTTAAGATTTGATTTGGGCAATATTTGAATAAATATGGATCATCGTAGAAGAATTGTGTACCTCGGTAAAGAATTTCTTTTTATCTTGTGTAGTCCAATGTGTCAGCGTGGAACCTGTGGCAAGATAATTAACAATATCCACGAACTAAGGTGATTGAGAGACTTTAAACAATTGTTCGTCAGGAAACATGTCATTTATATTTGTCGTATCAAGGGAATTAGAGATATCAAGGCGAAAAAGGTCGTCAGCCACTACATTTTCTACTCTTATCTTTTATTTCTAAATCAAATTCTTGTAGTAGAAGGATCCATCTTATTAAGCGGGGCTTAACATTATTCTTAAAAAGAAGATACTTGAGCGTTGCATGATCCGTGAAGATGATGATCTTGGATCCAATTAAGTAGGACTTAAATTTTTCCGAAGTGAATACTATGGCTAAGTGTTCCTTTTCCATAGTAGTGTAATTCACTTGGGAAGGATTTAAGTTCTACTTGCACAATGTATAATGTAGGATCTCTTATCTTTTCTCTGACCTAATACCACCCCAAGAGTATAGTCGGACTCATCACACATAAGTTCAAAAGGGATGCTTGAAAAGGGCGAGCTCTCAATCTCGGGAGGAGGGGGGGGGGGAAGTGAATAGGACTATGCCAAATAAAAAATAAATGCAGATAGCTGAAACAAATAGCAACCTCAAATGCAATAGTATTGAGAGGTTGATACAAACTTTGTTCAAAGGACAACCTTACACTAAAAACCAAGGTTTATGGTAGAACAACCTAATTTCTTGAACGCAGTAAGGATAAAAAACTCAAACCAATGCAAGAAACAATAGAAAAAAATCTAGCTATTACAACATTCTCCACAAATACATGAAATAAATACAAGCATTCACCACATACAAACCACATACATCATCATCATCCAAACTCCGAGAATTATAGTAGTTCGGTGTGTACATCAACTGTTATAAAATAGCCACACCTACTCCATTCCCAATAATCATAACCTACGTGATATTGGCTTTCACTATGAAAGAAGGTTTTCCAAGGTTCACCTTAAAACCTTTACAATTGCGTTTTCAATGGGCTACCACAATTAAAAACCCCACACTAAGATTTTCTTGCTATCTCAGTCAAAACCACAATAAAGATTTTCTGGCAATCTAAAAAACCAAAAGTTGTAATTAAAAATACTTACCTACATATTCTCTTTGAATGTAGCTAGAAAGAACCGCTTCTTGATGATGAAGATGTCCAATGTTTAATCACTCAAATGGAAGGGTTCAAGGTTTAAATGATTTTTAAATTAAATCAACCTTGGGCTACTTTGATTCAATTTCTTGGATCTCAAAAAGGGTAGAACAGAATTCCCTTTTATCAAATCAGAATGAAGTAGCAAGAGAACAAGAAATTAGAAATAAAAAAACTATAAAAAAAATCTTAAATTACCTTATAATATCTTAACAATCATGGAGACTTATCTCTCAAAGTGGCGGCTTGAATTGGCTTGGAATTATATGCTAAAAAATGGTTCCCTCAACTGGTCTAAGGTCAGCCTCGACTGGTCTCAGGAGCAACTAAATTTCAAAAATTTTGGCGTGATCAAATAAAACTGACCCTCGACTAGTCGAGCATGGCATTCAACTAGTTGAGTATGGCACTTGATTGGTCAAGTGGGGCTTAAAATAGTTGCTGGAGTTCGAGTCGAGCCCTGCTCGACTGATCGAGCCAATCTTCACGACCAGTCGAGCAGGGTGCTCGACTGGTCGAGGACCCACTAGAAAAATTTAAAAATTTAAATTTAAACCTAGACTAGTCAAGAAAAATCCTGTACTGGTTGAGCCAGTGCCTGGACTAGTCAATCATTGACTAGGACAAGTCGAAGCAAAGGCTATAGAAAGCACAATGACTCATTTTAAATATGCAATATGAATGACCTAATCCTAAAGTCTTTCTAGGGTCGTTTATACCTTAAAGGTTACACATTGAACTTGTCGCTTTAGTAGATCTGGTATATCTTCTTCTTGAAGTACTTGAAGCTTGATCTTGTATACTTGAAACTTGAATATTTTCTTGACCATGAAGTGTACATGAACTTGATCTTGAACTTGAAGTAGCACTCAAACTTGATCTTGAACTTGAGCATGGTCTTTGAACTTGAATATGAACTTTAACTTGACCTTTGAGCTTGACAGAGCACTTGAAGTTGAAGTAGGACTTAAAGGTGAGCTTTCCATCACTTGAAGAAGTCCATCATACCTAAGTTGTTTGTCACTCCAAAATTTGACAATACAGGGTGCCAGACATACAACATAGCACTTACAATGCTCCAATTAGGTGGTTGTATGATAGGTACGGTGGTTAACATGCCCTTGAGCTTAGAAAAAGCTTCCTGGCATTGCTCAGTCAACTCATATGGTACATCCTTTTGAAGTAAATTGTATAAAGATGAGAGAGGTGACTAAAGTCTTTTATGAATCTTCTGTAAAATCCAACATGTCCTAAGAAGGATCGCATGTCACATATGTTTTTAGGTAGAGATAAGTCAGAGAAAAGATCAATCTTAGCCTTATCTACCTCAATTCCTTTGGAAGAGATGACATATTCCAAGACAATTCCTTATGAACCATGAAGTGACACTTCTCCCAATTAAGTACCAAATTCTTTTCCTCACATCGCTTCAACACATTTTTTTTTTTTAATTTTCAAACATTTGTTGAAGGATGGACCAAAAACTGAGAAGTCATATATGAAGACTTTCAAATATTGCCCCACCATATCAGAAAAAATACTCAACATAATCACTAAAATGTGGCAGGAGCATTACATAGTCTGAATGACATCCTTTGGTAAGCAAAGGTTCCATAAGGACATGTAAATGTCATCTTTTACTAATCTTCAAGGGCTATCTCGATCTAATTATAGCCCGAATATCTGTCAAGGAAACAGTAATAGGAATGATCAGCCAGCCTTTCTAAAATTTGATCAATGAAGGGCAAAGGAAAGTGGTCTTTTCTTGTGACGGTATTCAACTTTCTGTAGTCAATGCACATTCTCCAACCGGTAATAATCCTATTTGGCATGAGTTCATTATCGACATTGGCTACGATGGTGATTGCTGAATTTTTAGGAATCACCTGAGTTGGAATCACCCATTGACTATCGAATATTGGGTATATGATACCCACATCTAATAGATTAAGAACATTGGCCTTAACAAGTTCCTTCATATTTGGATTTAATCTATATTGCAGTTGTCAGGAGGTCTTCGCATTATCCTCTAGATAAATGCGGTGAGTACAAATCAAATGGTCAATTCCCTTGAGGTCTACAATTAACCATCAAAGGGCTCCTTTGTGGTCAATGAGAGTAGAGATAAGCATACTCTCCTGTTCTTTCTCCAGGTGGAAAGAAATCATCACCGGATATGTCTCATCTTGACCTAAATAGACATATTTCAAATTAAAAGGTAAAAGTTTTAGGTCAAGCTTCAGTGCCTTGAAGTTAGACGGTGTAGCCACTACATTAGTTTGGGGCAATTCTTCAAATTGTAGCCTCCACTGGTTAACTTCAAGTATTGGCATAGTATCAAGAATGATACCCATCTCCTGAATCATATCATCATCTAAATCATGAGAGTGGGCCAAACATGTCTCTAGAGGGTCAGAGGATAAAGTCATCAGAGTTCTATCTTCCATGAAAGAATCAAGTTAACATCGTGGGCATCATCATCATCCTCTACCTGTTTGCTCATATTGAAAAAGATATTGAACTTCAATGTCATATTCCCAAAAGACAAATTCATGACTCCATTCATACAATTGATGGTTGCAATTGATGTAGTAAGGAATAAGTGACCAAGGATGATGGGAATTTGAGTGCTTATGTCCACGATGGATTGAGTATCCGGGACAATAAAATCTACCATATAGTAGAATTTTTCAACCTGGATCAACACATCCTCAATTATCCTCTCAGTACATGAACTGAGCGATCGGCAAGTTGTAATGTAGTCCGGGTGAGTTTTAATTCACTTAAACCTAGTTGTTCGTATACCGAGTAAGGGGTCAAATTTACACTTGCTCCTAAGTCAAGAAGTGTGTGATCAATCAAGTAATTCCCAATTACGCAAGCAATGGCTGGGCTACCAGGATCTTTGTATTTCTATGGCACATCTTGCTTTAAGATGACACTCACTTTCTCTATTAAAAATATTTTCTTTTGGATATTTTGTCGTCTTTTGATCGTACATAAGTCTTTCATAAATTTGGCATATGAAGGTATTTATTTTATGGCATCCAGTAGAGGAATGTTGACCTTCACTTGTTTCAGCACCTCTAAGATGTCCTGAGAGTTAGAAAGAGATTTTGGTGCAATCAACCATTGGGGGAATGGAGCAACTGGTTCGCTTTGAAGTTCTGGTTCTACCTCGTGTGGAGCATCACTTGGTCTAGCATTCTCATCTAAATCCGGGTCCTTAGACTTTTCAGCCCTTCCCGGAATAGATTTGTCAATTATCATTCCACTCTCAAGAGTGGTGATAGACTTAGCTTGCTCTATTAAATTTGAAGAGCTTGGTTCACTAACTTCGTATTACGGTTTAGGATTAGGGCTAGGTTAGGATAGAAGCATCTTTTTCTCCATAACTATAATGCGTGAGTCTATCTTTTGTATACCCTTTATGAGTTCTTATAAGACTTGAAGAGTACTTTGTTGGATAAGCTCTTGAGGATTTTAAACCAATTCCTTTTGAGGTTTCACTTGATTTAAGAATTGATCAAGGATTCCTTGAGGTGTAACAGATTGTCCATTCCTTCAACTGAAATTTGGATGATATCTCCAGCTGGAGTTGTATGTGTTCGAAGTAAGTCCCTTGAAAGGCCTTTGGTAGTTGTTTACGGTATTTGATTGTGTAACACCCTAAAAATCGGGGGTCGTGTAGAAACTCGACTCCCGAGTTCCAGTGTAAGACCCGTATCCTAGTTCGTACTGTTCCGTCAACTCCGGCGATCCTTCCGGTCGAATTCGGCAATCCTCGAATACTTTTTGATGTTTGCGTGTGATCCTAAGCTGAGACCTGTATGCCAAAGACGGCTAAAATTGAAACCTATACCTTAGCGACAGCGCCGTTGCCGCGGTTCTAACGCCGCGACTCGCGCACCGACTCGATACCCAAGGTAAAAGATGTAGGCCCGCGTTCAATTCGAAGAAAACACCGCGCGTTACGAATCATGAGGGAATCTCTATAAGATGTCCCATCAATTAATCAATCACTCATGTCAAGTACAAGTCAAGTCACTCCATACCCAAGTACAACAACCCATACCTTTCTCTTACACAAGCAAGCCCAAGGTCAACCCTCACATCACTTCACCTCTCTCTCCACTCATCCCTTCTTACAACACACCACTCCACCCATCACCCATCACACCACATCACTCCATCACCCCTTTTCACCCATCACTCCCCTCTCTCTCTCATTCATTTTCAAAAAAAAATCCCAAGCAACAGAGCTTCACACGTCCAAGCTTTTCATCTCCCAAACAAGAAGTGTGGCCCACTTTCTCCTACCCTCTGATCTCTCATCCCCACCATCCAAATTTCATCAAGCACCGTCAAAAGTCAAGCAAAGGAGCATACAAGCCTAAGGGAGCAAGGAGGAGTGCAAGAGGTGGATGATCTACCGTTAAATTCTTTTTAGGGACCACTTGTTGGTGGGACCCATTTTTTATGTATGATTTGTATTATGTGGGGCCCATAGTGGCGGGGCCCACCATCACCGTCTATTGTTCCCTCTTTCTCTCTCTCTCTTTCTCTCTCCTTATCCTTTCCCTAAAATGAAGTGGGCCCCACCAATTCATGATAAATCTACCCCATCCATCAAATGGTGTGGCCCACCACATTTTAGGTTAAATAATATTTATTTTATATTAATATATATATATATGTATATATGTATATGCGTGGTGGGCCATGATCATGTGGGACCCACCTTGGTGAGCGTAGACCACGTGCATGTGGGACCCACCATGATGCAGTGTTTATCCCGGCCGTCCAGACGAGCGTGGTGCACGTGGGTGCGTGTACTGACATGGAGGTGTACTAACATGCTGATAAAAAAAAGAGAAAGAAAGGAAAAGAAAGAAATGGTGGGCCACTAATGCAGGCCCCACCTTGATGTATGTGCTTAATCCAAGCCCTCCACCATCTTCCTCAGATTACTTTAGGCGTTGAGCCAAAATTTGGGACCAATCCGACTCTCAGGTGGGCCATACCATCTAAAATCATGTAGAGACATGCCTGAACATATAAAAGCACTTGGTGGGGCCTACTTGAAATTTGGATGCATCTTAAACTTGGACTGAACGGTCCACCACGTGGGACACACACAATAGACGGATTGGATCATCTTATTGTGGACCCCATATTTTTAAAAAAAAAAAAAGGAAAGGAAAGAAAACGGAAGGAAAATGGTGGGCTGCTCCAACATGGCCCCACCTTGATGTTTATATTTAATCCAAGCTATCCATTCTATTCTCGGGATCATTCTAGGCGTTAAGCCGAAAAATGAGACCGATCCAATTATCTGGCGGGCCGTGGCATTAAGAATGCTAGTATTTTTCTCTAAAACTTGGAAAAATGATTGTTGGGGTCCACCAGAAGCTTGGACCCACTTGAAACTTATTTTGGACCCCTGTTTTTATGGGACACATATAATGGACGGGGTAAATCTAGTTAATGTGATTCCCACCTAGGATAAAAAAATTAATTTACATTAGCATGCTTTGGCTACCAAAACATCCAGAGACGTCCAACGTTAAAAGGAGGGCCCCATTGGCCCCACTTGCAGACTTTACCATGATGTATGTTCTACATTCATACTGTTCATTTAATAAGTCCCCTTGAATGATGCGTTGACTCAAAAAATCAGCCACAAACTGAACTCAGGTGGGCCATACCGTCCAAATCATGTGAAGACATGCCTAAATCATATAAAAACACTTGGTGGGGCCTACCTGAATTCTTAATGTGGCTGAAACTTGGTCTGAACCCTCAAACAGGTGGGACACACATAATGGGCGTGCTGGATTTGTGAAAGACATTTCGGTGGGCTCCACACCCACCCCAGGTCTAAGTGACCTTATAAATAGGTTGGCAGACAAATAAACATCACCGTGGACCTCTGGCCCATGTGACCATCTGAACAGGTGGGATGGCAAATACATATAACGGTGGGCTCCAGGCCCACCCCCATGTCCACGTGTGACCTTATGAATAGGTTGAATGGCTAATAAATATTACGGTGGGCCCCTGGTCCACGTGACCATATGAACCGTTTGGATGTCATATAAACATTACAGTGGGCCCCCTCGCTCACCGTGTGGCCCTATGAACAGATGGATGGAAAATAAATGTTATGGTGGGTCCCACGTGGGACCCACTGTCCATGGCTCACTTGGCAGCCATGTGGAGGTACCCCGTTTCAACACTTGAGGTCTTGGCATCGATCCCTGGTGGGGGTGGCTGACTGGGGTGTGTGTCCTGGTTAGGTGGGACCCACCATGGTGTGTGTATTTTATTCACTCCATCACCCATTTGGTAGGGCCCCTTGCCATATGTGTTTTATGCATGTCGTCCAACCATGAGTCGAACTACTGGATGGCTAGTGGACCCACACTATGATGCATGCATTGCATCTAAACCGTTCAACTATTTTATAAGCCCATTTTATGGCTTGAGGCCAAGAATGAGTCAGATCCAGAGTTCAAATGGACCCATACCAGGATGCATGTGTTGCATCTAATCCATCTAACCATTTTGGAAGATCATTTCACGGAATGAGAAAAATAAAAGTTATGGTGGGCCTTGAAAATTTTAATGGTGGAAATCATTCTCACTACTATATTGGAAGTGCGGTCCAATTGATCTTTTAATTCGATTCATATACTCATGAGGCCCACCTTGGTATATATATAAGGCACATTGAAAGAGGCCCAACTTGATGTATTTATGGCTGTTGATATATATGAGGCCCAAGTAATATGGCTTTTAGATGTATTCAAGGTCCATGGGTCAAGGCCCTTTGGGACTTGCACCAGTCCGTTGAATGTAATCTGACCATGGTTCATGCGTTGACTCTTATAGTGGGCTATGCCTTGGAAGCAATGTTGGTTTGACGTCCACATTGTAAGGATACTGTTGGTTAAATATCTGCATTGTCACTCTCCCTAAGGCCCACTGATAGGCCCATACTTGTAGTAAGTAGGCCGTTAGACCCATTTCCGTTATACACAAAACCCATCCCTATATACATGTTTAGTATAGACCCATGATTCATTATCATATGCATCATATGTATGACTGATATGAGAAGTGACTGATCATAGCATATGTCTTCGGGCGAACTGTTTATGGACTCCCTGATAGGCGGAGTTTTCCTACATGAGTGCATGGTACACGTAGGACTGTTGCATGACTGGTAGTGTGACTCATGCACTTGCATTTGTGTGATTGTGATTATTGTATGCCCTATCGACATTAGGGCCATAGCCTCCACAGATGCATCATGGGTGACTGGATTGGATACCGAAAATGTTTGGTTCTAGCATACGGGCGCCATAAATGTCCCTAGGTGAAAATTCCTAAACCCGATGGTACCAGAGGATGACTCCAACGTCGAGACCCAGTGAATACACGAGCGTTCGAGGGCTGTATACTAGTAGGCCACGTCTCCCACTGTGTCATAGTCGGTTGGAAAGGGGTGTGACCTTACCCGCCTGAGTGAGGGGGCAACTTCTAGGTTGAGTTTGAACAGCTTAAGGAATCGGTCCGCTATCGACGAGCCGAGCCCGATTTTGGCAAGCGGATAGTGAGGTCTCTTCTGTTCTCCCAGTTGTGCATTCGGATAGGGATAACAGGCTGGCTAAAGTGTATTATACCCCGGTGATTATCCAAAATGAGAACTGTACTGATATATGATGAGGATTGACATGCTTGAGTTGCATCTCGCATCACATGGTCTGGATATGGTCGATAGCATTCATATCTTGCACCGCATAACCTTGGTATGGCTGATTGCATCCATATACCCATCATCATGTTTTCGCATTTACATTCCGAGCACGCTCATATTGCGCACACACTTACACCACCCTCTAAGCTTTTTATAAGCTTATGCACGATTGATGCGTGCAGGTGACGTAAGGACACAGCCGTAGCGTAGTAGCAGCAGGAGCGTGCAGTTGAGCTTTTGGAGTTTTGTTAGTAGCACTACCTTGTATTTCCCTTTATACACCTTGTACTCAAAGTTTTTTATCATAGTGGATTTTGTGATGGTGTTCGTGTGGTTATTGTTCTGGGTTATGCTTATGGTTATACTCATTACGAATTAAATGGATAGTAAAAATT
Source organism: Magnolia kwangsiensis (assembly GCA_037074715.1). NCBI lineage: Eukaryota > Viridiplantae > Streptophyta > Magnoliopsida > Magnoliales > Magnoliaceae > Magnolia > Magnolia kwangsiensis. The sequence continues at coordinate 109,403,580 of CM073577.1, read as the reverse complement.
CTCCTTGTAGCATCCTAGGATCGGAACCTAGTATATGGGTGCCGTGAGCAGAAAATGGGGTACTACGGAGGCTGTCAGCGCCAGATTCAGCAATCGAAAATTTTTTGAGCCCGGTTTCTGAGTTTGGGGCGTGACATCCAGACCATCACTTATGCAAAAAATATGCCGATGATTCAATGTTGTCTGAGTTAGTGCACTAACATGAGTGAGATTATACCAAAACTGCAATTCATACTCCCGATCCAGTGATAAAACGCAAGAGAAAGACTAAAAGATATATATATATATCATTGTGTATAAAATAAATTAATCTCGAACTGTCTCCAAATTATGAATACATCTCTGAGTCACATATACATATCATAAACGAAAATCAAATGTCATGTAATAGTCCAACTAGTAAAAATCCGCCGATCCAGACCACCTATGCGAAGCCGTCAGAGAACTGCATGTACGAGAACTCATCCTGGTCCTCGTAGTAGTCCAGCTCCAGCTCCTGAAACGCCTCATAACTTGCATCTAAGACAGAGTCTGGTAGGTATTTCAAACACCGTCCCATAAAGTGGGAGTGAGTGATCAACTCAGTGGAATCATAGAGCAAAGATTAGCATGTTATCAAATCAATCACGTGATAATAGTAAAGCAAACAATCAGACATTCCTAGATACTGTTGTTAATACAAGTATGAAATGACATGATGGATGCCCTCACCGACATACTCCCTCATGCGACACCATCTTACATCTGCGGCATGCTTTCTTCCCTCAGTGCTCCACAACTTTCAGGCACATGTAGTGCGATGTGGATATGATTACCGAGTTGTTATTAGTCCTTTCATATAGCAGTATTGCGAAACTAAGGTACTTCCCTTATATCAATCCCAACACAGATCCTGTCTAGGGTCGTCACTCCTAGTAATCTCATATGATGTTATATTTCTAGGTCGCTGCAAGGGCTGTTAGGGCTATTGCTCGCACTCGTTGCACCGCTCCCCCATCACCTGATCAATACAGGCCTAGTTGTACTCTTATTGCTACGAAAGGGTCGTCGCCTCACGTAGACTCAGAATATGCTCGAGGTCACTACAAAGGGCTCGTCACCAATCAGAGTAGGCCGACAGCTCGAATGTAGTGTCCCATACCACCACAATTGGCTCACGAGTCTAAGGTGCTCACTGGTCACTACGGGGAGGTTTGTGGCCCCAGCGTAGGCCAACAGCTCGACCACGGTATCCCATACCACCATGCCCGGCTCATGAGTCTTAATGGATCAAGGTACTATGGTTATCAGGGTTTTCACTGGTAAGTTTAATACCCTAGGTTCAAGCAGTTATGACCAATACAAGGTGAACATACAACGGTCAGTCGGGTTGCTTGACGAGCTCGACTAGTACAAGTGCACCTCAAGCTGAACGATATGAAGTTCATAAAATACCTCGTGTGCCCTAACCACTGCCGCCAACCCAAGTCACGACTCGCGTTCATCGACGCGTCCTTCATGGCAAATAGAAGCCAACCACGAATTCGAATCTATTACCGACTGCCTGGACTAGAGCATAGCCCCAAGCACTTGTAATCAACATCAGTGATCATATGAGAGTAACAGAAATGAAATACAAACAATCCAAGCATGTTAACAACATGTTATAACATACAACGTAAGCAAATCAACCCAACACATATATTCCATATATATAAGGAAATCAATTTAATATAACAACATGGAGGAAATCATGTGCATTATCATTTTAATTGAGAAACCAATCTCAAAACTAGTCTACAACAACATCTACTCAATTCATACTAATACAAACATTTATACAAACACTTAGTCTACACACATTAGTCTACATAGCGTATGTCGACCCAAAGTGTGCATTAGGGCGAATCTCTTCGCCAAACAGATCATACTCGCATATCTTGTATAATAACACGATAAATAAACATGGCAATCATTTTAGCAAAATATGGACGTATATAGTATTTCCTACAAATGCCTAAAATACCCTAAAGCTCATATTCTCCGTACGCAGTCGAAATGAAAAACAGACAGTATGTTCTACATGTCAAATGGCATTTTTGTCGATAATCTACTATTAAACAATATTAAAAGCTTTGAAAACAGTTAACCTAAGCATCTAGAATCCTCACCTTTTGCCATAGAAGCGTAACGAATCGAATAAAAACTCTACGCTTCGTCAACGTTTGTATGACAACCTATATCACAAGATAAATCAGCTACTTCACTAATTATATCGATGGAATCCCTAAATAGGTCGAGGTTAGGGTTTTCTTACCTAAAATGAAGTCGGAATCACCGGAGAAGTGATTAGAACACGGTGATTAGGTACGTGTAGAAGTAGGATCAAGTGCCAGGGACTTTCCCTCACAACTTCCACACAATCTCTCTCTTTTCTCTCTTCTCTTTTCTAGGGTTTTAGCAAATTCGTATGGGAGGGGTGTGAGAGGGTTTAAGGTCTTTAAATAGGTTAGAAAATTACCTATTTAGACTTTAAACCAAAGTATACTTGGGTTATAGCCAAATTGGGTCTTTTCCAATCCAAAAGAGCATTTCTGGAGATCTCCTGACCAAATGCGGTCGGACTTAAGCTCATGGATATTGGATCCTGATCACATTAAGTTTTTAGTCCAATAGTGTTCCCAGATCGCACGTGGCGGACCAATTTCAGTTCAGCGGTCACGGAGATTCGATCAAGGATTTCAAGTACATTGACCTGAGTGGGAAATGTTCCCTGATCCAAGGGTGTATTTGGGTCAGATTCCAACGATCTGAATGCTTATACTTAACCTGCAAGCGAAACGTGCCAGATTTATTTAAATCACATTTAATTTTTAAAGAATTTCACTCTTTCTCACACTCCTTGCTCCATGCTCAATAAAATAGCCTCAGAACATCAGTTAGGCTTGATTTTTGAAGCGATTGTCAAGACCAACTAAGCGGTCATAATGGCCTAAGATTGTAGATATCGGACTTTCGACGCGCGGTCTAGATCCAATACAAAGTTTCAAAGGGTTCCTGAGAGTAAACTGGTTTAGAGTTTGATCCTAGGTTTCAGGACCTTATAGCGTTAACAATTCCACAAGTTTTGGGTCTTGCAGAACGTATTTAAAGCGATTAGTGCTAATTTCACAGCCAAACTAGCATAGCGCTAGTTAACTTATGCTTAATTTCTAAAGGAATTAATCCTAAGTGATTTCTGCCTGAGGTGGTACTCGGGTCTCTGTACGGATTCTTCCGAGATTTTACAATCTACCCCCCTTAAATAATAAATTTGTACCTTTTCGTACTCCTCGAGAAGCTGTGGGTAGTTCTTTCTGATTTCGGCTTCTGTCTCCCATGTAACCTCTTCTTCAGTGTGATGCGTCTAATTGCTTGCCTTCAAGTACAGAGGTTCGTAAGTAGTATCCCGTGAATACGGGGTCGATCCCATAGGGAGATGAATTGTGAGAAGAAAAAAAATTAAATGCAAAACAAACTAAGTAATAAAAGCTAAACCAATGATTTGATTTTGGAATTTTTAAATGCATGTAATTCAATGAATTAAAATAACACCCAAGCTTCAAAGTTCCACACATAAGTTAATGTTCCAAAATCATGATGACTTGGATAACACAACTACGATCTGAGCACTATGGTCAGCCTAGTCAAAAAATAAGACAGTTTAAATATTAAAAAGTGATATAAAATATTAGAAAATAATGGATCTGTATCATTGACATATATTCTCAAGCGCCAGTGATTCTAAGTATTCAAGATCTATAGGATAATGAATATCAAAGAAATATAACAGGTTGAGAACCTCTCCTATTTAGAAAATCTGATTGATCTAGGCTAAGCCTATCCATCAATGTGAATCTCATATGATGGAAACATATGGATCTCACAAGAGGATAAAAAAATAAAACCTAAATAATAGACAACATGCATACACCATTCTTCTCATCTTTAAAACAATCAATCATCATAATCTTAAAGAACTATTAAACCCATGTGCTTCCCTTCTAGCTTGAGATAGAAGGAACTTAGAAAAACATAATTAAATTACAGAAATAAAAAGAAACAAGAAAAAAAATAAAAAATAGAAAAGATTTAAAATAAAAAGAACAACTTAAAAACTCTTTAAAAACTTTAAACTTTTCTTTAGGATAGCTTGAATGATTTTTTGGATGCACTAGGAGGCCCTATTTATAAGTAGGGAACTCCAATTTTCGCACAAAGTTGAAAACTCTAGAACCGCATCAAATATACGTATTTTTCCAAAATAGACTTCTCGCTGCTTAGTTCGTTTAAAACAGACTTCCTGCTGCACAGTTTTCCAAAATAAACTTTACAGCTTCAAAATACACTTTTTCAGGATGATTTTAGGATTCTTCACTTCAAATCGTCGATTCTCTCCATTCGTCACTTGATTTTCTTAGATATTTGACATGTGAATGCTTCAATCTTGATCTCCTAAAATTCATCCCTTTCCTTGGTAGATCTTGAGCATCAAATTCATGCTTTTTAACACCCTTTCAATCCAAACACTTAAATTTACCTTGCAACACATGCATGAGTAACATAGAATATTAAGATGATTTATATTCATAAAATCAAGAGATAAATAGGAAAAATTATACAATATTTAAGTCTCAACACACCCCCCAACCAGCATTTTGCTAGTCCCGAGCAAAATAAGTGAAGAAAAATAAAAATAAGAATAAAAATTATTTTTATGAACAAAATTAAAATGAAAACAAAATTCTAACTACACCACTTTCGCAGGTAATCTCGATTGCATTTAGCATATGCAACAAGCCTTTAAACCCCTATGTTTCCCCTAGTGGACGAGTTATAGTCTCGTGAGGGTTTTCAGAAATATTACCCACAAACATTGACAACATGAAAAATAGTTCAACACTCAGAAATTTATACAATTATGCCTCCATTCATCATATGAATTCCAAAACAAACCAATACTTACCCTAAGTCTGAAGTTAGTTAGAATCTCAATTTTCTAATCCATTACATCCTTGAGTTCAGAGACCTTATCAAAATTTAGAATAGTTATGATCCAATATCCTTAGGTGCTCCGTGACACTAATTTAACTTTGAGAAATATGCATGTTCTCTATCCTAACTCCTTTCAATCATTCCAAGAATATGAAATCTCTAGTTATCTCATTTTTTTCATGTCATTTCTACTTTTATCATCATATCCTCATTTTTATAGACCACCCTTAGATGAAGATTCTCATGGGTTTGCTTCATAATCTAAGGTATCGTACTTGTAATGGTAACAGTAATGGATATTTAGGTATCCTTACTCCAGATTACTGACACGATTGTTATGCTCATCACATTCATGCTCTATAATAATAAAAAAAATTCCACTATTTTTTTCCTTCAATATTCTCTCTTTTAAGCATATATCAATGATACTAGTTCATTTAACCTTGTATGAATCAAAAGTTGTTATTTTAATTCACATATCATATTCCTCATTTAGTTAGATAGGGTGTATTGTGAATTCAGTACATCAAATTACAACTTACTTTAAACTAGTGATTAGATAATTGAACTCAAGTCTATAAATTTTTTCGCTGTCAGATTTCTGACTACTGTCAACCTAGAGTAAATATTAGCTTTGCCTTTGGAATTTGCATAATATCATGTTTACATTTTTGTATATAAAAATATTATTTTAAAAATGTTAAAAAAAAATTTCATAAACCTAAAGAAAATAAAAACTAAAACCTAAAAATAATAATAAAATAAATTGAAACCCCAAATATATATATATATATATATATATATATATATATATATATATATATATATATATATATATATATATATATATATATATATCACATGGATGACTATCCACACCCCCAACCTAAAATCAACATTGTCCCCAATGTAATGATAATGTAATGCGGAGAACAATAAAAATAAAAGAAAGGGTGGATAGTATCTACCATGAAAAACTCACCTGCTATGTGACACTAAAAAGAATTGAATATGATACAGATTTACAATTGCTCCGTCAGACTAGGAGTATCATTCTGAATATTCTGGCTCATGAAGAGGGATGGACTCCTCTCCCAAATGAAAGTTTTTCACATAAGGCTTCAATCTCTGACCATTAACCTTGTACACATTGCCATTACATGGATTCTCAATTTCAACAGCCCCATGAGTATAAACATTCTTCACAATGAAGGGGCCTATCCATCTTGATCTTAACTTTTCCAGAAAGAACTGGAGACGGAAATTGTACAATAGGACCTTTTGCTGAGGTTCAAAATTTTTCCTTAGGATATTTTTATCATAAAAAGCTTTGGTCCTCTCTTTGTAAATTTTAAAATTTTCATAGGAGTCTCTCCTCAGCTCCTCTAATTCATTCAATTCTAATTTTCTTTGTCCACTTGCTTTGTCCATATCAAAATTTAATTTCTGTATTGCCCAGTAGACTCTATGTTCCAATTCCACAGGTAAATGGCAAGCCTTCCCATACACCAATATATATGGAGACATTCCAATCGGAGTTTTATAAGCAGTCCTATAAGCCCATAAAGCGTCGGATAGTCTGAGGGACCAATCCTTCCTATCTGGCCTTATAGTTTTCTCTAAAATGTGTTTGATTTTTCGATTAGAAATCTCAGCTTGTCCACTCGTTTATGGGTGGTATGGGGTGCTCACTTTATTCTTGATGCCATATTTCTTCATCAAAGCCTCAAATGTCCTGTTACAAAAGTGAGACCCACCATCACTAATGATGGCCTTTGGAGTTCCAAATCTAGAAAAAATATTTTCCTTTAAGAATCGTATGACTACTTTTTTATCATTGGTCCTACTTGGAATTGCCTCAATCCACTTTGAAACATAGTCCACACCAAACAATATATAAAGAAATCCAAAAGAAGATGGAAATTGGCCCATAAAATTAATACCCCAACGATCAAAAATCTCTAATGGTAAAATTGGCGATAAAGGCATCATGTTTCGCCGGGATACTCTTCCCAACCTTTGACATCTATCACAAGCAACACAAAAAGCATGGGTGCCTTTAAACATGGTGGGCCAGTAAAAACCACACTGCAGGATTTTTGCATTGGTTTTCTTAGCAGAAAAATGGCCACCACATGCTTCCATGTGACAAAAGGAAATAACACTTTGAACTTCATCCTCTGGGACAGAACGTCTAAAAATTTGATCAGTCCCATATTTATATAAATACGGGTCATCCCAAAAGAAGTTCCTAACCTCGGTTTCAAAACGCTTCCTATCTTGCGACTTCCAATGATATGACATTTTTCCCGTTGCAAGATAGTTCACTATATCCGCATACTAAGGAAATTTGGAGATCGCAAATAATTGTTCATCAGAAAAAGTGTCCTGCATATACATCTCCTCAGTGGAATCATCTAACACCAATCTGAAAAGGTGATCGGCCACTACGTTTTCTACTCCCTTCTTATCTTTTATCTCTAAGTTAAATTCTTAGAGTAGGAGGATCCATCTTAAAAGTCTCGGCTCTGCATCCTTCTTAAATAACAAATATTTCAAAGTCAAGTGATCCGTGAAAATGACCACTTTAGATCCCAGCAAGTAGGACCTAAACTTATCCAAAGCAAAAACTACTGCAAGTAACTCTTTTTCAGTTGTTGAGTAGTTCACTTGGGCCGACTTTAGAGTTTTACTCGCATAGTGAATAACGTAGGGCCGTTTATCTTTCCTTTGGCCCAAAACAGCCCCTATGGCATAATCACTTGCATCGCACATTAGTTCAAAAGGAAATGTCCAATCTGGTGGACGCATGATAGGTGCAGTGGTAAGGGATGATTTAATTTTATTAAAGGTACTTGCACACTCATCTGTCCACTTAAATGGAACATCCTTTTGAAGAAGATTAGTCAAGGGTCTAGTAATGGCACTAAAGTCCTTGATGAATCTTCTATAAAATCCAGCATGCCCTAGAAGTGATCTAATATCTCTAACAGTTTGGGGGATAGGTAGATTAGATATAGTGTCGAGTTTTGAGCGATCTACCTCAATTCCATTTTTAGAGATAACATGGCCCAAAACAATTCCCTTTTAAACCATGAAATGACATTTCTCCCTATTTAAGATAAGGTGTTTCTCTTCACACCTAGACAAGACAAGAGATAAATTGTTGAGGCATTCCTCAAAACTACTCCTAAATACAGAGAAGTCATCCATGAAAACCTCAAGAAACTTTCCAACCATATTTGAAAAAATACTTAACATACACCGTTGAAAAGTTGCTGGAGCGTTATACAATCCAAATGGCATCCGTTTGAAAGCAAACGTGTCAAATGGACAAGTGAACGTGGTTTTCTCTTGGTCTTCTAGGGCTATCTCTTTTTGGTTATATCCGGAATATCCATCAAGAAAACTATAGAATGAGTGACCTGCTACCCTCTCTAAAACTTGATTAATGAATGATAGAGGAAAATGGTCATTCTTTGTGACCTGGTTTAATTTTCTATAATCAATGCAAACACGCCAACCTGTGATGACACGTGTTGGTATGAGTTCATTTTTAGAATTCTGCACAATATTTATTTCAGATTTCTTTGGGACTACTTGAGTTGGACTCACCCAAACACTATCGGATATTGGGTAGATGATTCTCACATCTAACAATTTGATCACCTCATTTTTTACAACTTCTATCATGTTTGGATTGATACGCCTTTGAGGTTGTCTAATTGGTTTGGCGTCCTCATCGAGGTTGATCCGATGAGTGCATATGGAATAGCTTATACCCTTGATGTAAGAAATGGTTCACCTCAAGGCTCCTTTGTGGTCCCTTAGAACTTTCAATAATTTAATCTCTTTATCATTGTCTAAAAATGAAGAGATCACCACAGGATAAGTTTTATTTTCACCTAAGTATACATACTTAAGCTCATTTGGTAGTGGTTTTAAATCAATCTTTGAAAAATTGGTTGGTGATGGTAAAGGTCCCGAGTCCTCGATAGATAGGATTTAAGGGCGTGGTCTCCATTGGTACATACCAATGTCCTGGGTCGTAGTGCTCTCATTATCATAACAAATTTCAGCAAGAACTTTTTCTAACTCAAAATTTTTTAAGTCCCTAATGACTTGAATCAATTCCTCAGTTAGACTAGGTTCCAATTCATCTTCTTCTATCAAGCAGTCCATGAAATTCAGCTCATGGATTTCATTATTATCAATGGGCTGCTTACATAGATTGAAAATATTTAGCTCTAAAGTCATGTTACCAAAAGACAAGTTCATCATTCCATTCCTACAATTTATGATTGCATTTGAAGTTGCTAGGAATGGACGGCCTAAAATGATAGGAACTTGAGCACTAGCATTTACACATGGTTCAGTGTCTAGTACAATAAAATCCACGGGGAAGTAGAATTTCTCCACTTGGACTAGTACGTCCTCAAAAATTCCCCTTGGTACCTTAATGGAGCGGTCAGCGAGTTGGAGTGTAATCGTGGTTGGTTTAAGCTCGCCTAACCCCATTTGTTTGTAAACTGAATAAGGTACTAAGTTGACACTTGCACCCAAATCTAGTAAAACATACTCACTTTGAAAATTTCCAATAATATAAAAGGAATAGTGGGACTTCCCGGGTCTTTGTATTTGGGTACAGCTCTATGTTAAATGATAGCGCTCACTTTCTCAGTAAGGAAGGCCTTTTTGTGCACATTTAATTTCCTCTTTACAGTGCACAAGTCCTTGAGATATTTAGCATATGATGGAATTTATCTAATGACATCAAGGAGAGAAATATTGACAGTAATCTTTTGAAGCACATCCAACACCTCTTGATATTTCATAGGGACAGTCGGATTCCGAAGTCTAGATGGAAATAGAACTAGACGCTCATATGACTTGGTCTCTTTATCCTTTTGCTGTTGTGGCTCTTGAACTATAGTCGGTTCATCATTTTCTTGAGACAGTGGCTTATCCTCCAGTATTTCTACCAGTTGCATTATCTTGTTATCAACTCTTTTCCACTTCTCAAGGTAATGATGGCCTTAGCTTGTTCATGATGTAGCTCATTTGGATTTGAGTCTCTAATAAAATGTGTATTTCTAGGGTTTGGCACAGGTTGAGAAGGAAGGGTGCCTTTTTCCCTAGCATTTAGTTGAGTCTCAATCCTAGCCACAGCTGTCTTTAATTCCTGATTTGATTGGATTAGAGACTGATTCATTTGAGTTTGAGAGTTTATGAATGCGGTCAATGCATCCTCCACAGATGATCGCTTTGGTGGGGGCACATATGGTGCATTGTTAGGTGCCCCAAAAAAATTATTTTGTGGAGGCATTTGAGGTGCATTGGGCACATTAATTTGTGGTCCATTCCTTCAACTAAGATTAGGATGGTTACGCCAATTTGGATTAAACATGTTTCCCATTGGTTGCATAACTGACCTTTGGTAGTTATTTATAGCATTTTCTTGATCATGCTCATGCGTGATATTTTGTACAACTGAGATTATTGGACAGTCCTTTATGTCATGGTCTGTACCACTATAAATGCTACAAAAATTACCTAAGGAAGTATTTGTTTTAACCATATCAACCTTCCTAATTTTCAAGGCTTCAACCTTTCTAGCCAATGCAGTGAATTTTGCATTAAGGTCGTCTTCCTCTCTTAGGACATACATCCCCGCTTTCTCTCTAGGACTGGGTCTAGTTTGGTCTGATTTAGCAGAGATATCCCATGTCTGCGTATTCTCTGCTAACATATCTAGAAAATCCCAAGCCTCATTATGATCTTTGTCAAGAAAGGTTCCACCACACATCATCTCTATGAACTGACGGGTATCTATGGTGAGCCCCATTCAGAAAGCATCAATCACGTGCCATGGTTCATAACCATGAAGTGGACAAGTAATTAGAAGGTCTTTGAAGCGCTCTCAAGCTTGGAAAAACAATTCATTCCCCTTTTGGGAGAATGACATGATTTCTTGTTTTAATGCATTTGTTTTGTGTTCGGGAAAGAATTTTTTCAAAAACTCTCTACTTAAGGCTTGCCATGAAGTGATGGTATTAGGTCTTAGAGAGTTGAGCCATGCTTTGGCTCGATCCTTTAGAGAAAACGAGAAAAACCTAAGCTTAAGTACATTCTTATTGCCATTATTTACTTGTAACGTTGCAATTACTTCCTCAAAGTCCTTGAGGTGCAAGTAGGGGCTTTCAGAATTCAAGCCATGAAATTTAGGAATTAATTGAATCACACCTAGTTTAAAATCAATGTTCCCTGTGTGAGCAGGGAACACTATGCAAGATGGTAAAGTTGATCTCTCAGGGTGTAAATGTTCATATAAAGTCCGTAGTTGGTTTAACACATTCCTATGAACCTCATTTTCATCCTCAAGAGGAGGATTAGGTTGATTTATAATTGGATCTGGCAGATTTGGATTTGGATTATCAACTGGGTCTGCAATGAAATCCAAATGATGTTGAGTGCCTCTTCTAAGTAAATGATCAAGGCATGGAACTAGTTCGCCTTCGGAGGAGAGTCGATTATTTTGATCCCTACTCCAACGGGACATAAACCATCCACACCACACAATAAATACCACTAATTTAAATAGCAAGTATGTAACGTACAATAAAAATAAAAACTTAATCAACAACCCAGGCGGCAGGGCCGACCATGAGGGTTCAGTCCACAAAGCAAAAATAAATCAACAACCCAGGCGGTAGGGCCGACCATGAGGGTTCAGTCCATAAAAATAAAAAAATAAAAATAATAAATTAATTAAAGGAAAACTACTGCAGAAATTAAACTATGCTAATCTGAAAAATAGATTCAGCGGATGATCTGTGTGATCAAACAGCAACTGTAGGACAACCGTAGGACTTGGGTGATGAAATCCCAAGCAGGGAAACCTTATGTCATAGTTAGTACTTGAAAGACCCAACTGAATTTATTTTCAAAGAAAAAGAAAGAAAAAAAAAAAATCTATAGAAAAATTGGAGGGTTTAGAAGAGAACTTACCTTAGAAAAAACATACTTTAGCTATCTTGCACAGATCTGATCTATCTCAGTCTCTCCCCGGCAACGGCGCCAAAAACTTGATTGCTTACCTCCAAGTACAGAGGTTCGTAAGTAGTATCTCGTGAATACAGGGTCGATCCCACCGGGAGATGAATTGTGAGAAGAAAAAAAATCAAATGCAAAACAAACTAAGTAATAAAAACTAAACCAATGATTTGATTTTAAAATTTTTGAATGGATGTAATTCAATGAATTAAAATAACACCCAAGCTTCAAAGTTCCACACATAGGTTAATGTTTCAAAATCATGATGACTTAGATAACACAACTAGAATTTGAGCACTATGGTCAGCCTAGTTGTAAAATAAGACAGTTTAAATATTAAAAAGTGATATAAAATATTAAAAAATAATGTATCTGCATCATTGACATATATTCTCAAGCGCCAGTGATTCTAAGTATTCAAGATCTATAGGATAATGAATATCAAAGAAATATAATAGGTTGAGAACCTCTCCTATCTAGGAAATCTGATTGATCTAGGCTAAGCCTATCCATCAATGTGAATCTCATATGATGGAAACATATGGATCTCACAAGAGGATAAAAAAATAAAACTTAAATAATAGACAACATGCATACACCATTCTTCTCATCATTAAAATAATCAATCATCATAATCTTAAAGAACTATTAAACCCATGTGCTTCCCTTCTAGCTTGAGCTAGAAGGAACTTAGAAAAGCATAATTAAATTGCAGAAATAAAAAGCAACAAGAAAAAAAATACAAAATTGAAAAGATCTAAAATAAAAGGAACAACTCAAAAGCTTTAATAAAACTAAAAACTCTTTAAAAATCTTAAACTTCGCTTTGGGATGGCTTGAATGATTTTTTGAAATGCCCTAGGAGGCTCTATTTATAAGTAGGGAACTCCAATTTTCGCACAAAGTTGAAAACCCTAGAAACTGCATCAAATATACGTATTTTCTCAAAATAGACTTCTCGCTGCTTAGTTCGTTTAAAACAGACTTCTTACTGCACAGTTTTCTAAAATAAACTTCACATCTTCAAAATACACTTTTTCAGGACGATTTCAGGATTCTTCACTTCAAATCGTCGATTCTCTCCATTCGTCACTTGATTTTCTTGGATATTTGACATGTGAATGCTTCAATCTTGATCTCCTAAAATTCATCCCTTTCCTTAGTAAATCTTGAGTATCAAATCCATGCTTTTTAACACCCTTTCAATCCAAGCACTAAAATTTACCTTGCAACACATGCATGAGTAACATAGAATATTAAGATGATTTATATTCATAAAATCAAGAGATAAATAGGAAAAATTATACAATATTTGAGTCTCAACAGCGTCCACAACACCTTCATAAGGGGGATGACCTTGCTACGCAATACTTGCTCCTTCCTGTCTAATATACGCGTCGGTCACAGTATATATGTAAAAACCTCACCAAACTGCACCTGCTCCCATCTGATGATATGGGAAGGATCAGGTACGTATTTCTTCAGCATAGAAATATGAAATACACGTTATGTACGCTCGCAAGAGGCGTGGGCAAAGCCAGATGATATGCCACTGCACCCACACGGTCAAGAATCTAGAATGGACCAATGAATCGCGGTGCTAGTTTCTCCTTCTTCCCGAACCAAAGAACTCCCTTCATAGGGAAAACTCTCAAAAATACGTGATCCCCAATCGTGAACTCTAACGGTCGCCGTCTCGTATTGTCATAACTCTTCTGTCTACTCTGCGCTATAAGAAGTTGGCGCCTGATGATGTCAATCTTCTCTAAGGTCGCCTGCACTATCTCTGATCCAATCAATCTGCACTCACCAACCTCTGCCCAACAATGCGGTGCTCGGCAAGGACGCTCATACAAGGCCTCATAAGGTGCCATACCGATACTCGCCTGAAAACTGTTGTTGTACGCGAACTCCGCGTATGCAAGACAGTCATCCCAACTATCTTTAAAATCCAACACGTAAGCCCGTAGCATGTCCTATAGAATCTGGTTCACCCGCTCTGTCTGTCCGTCCGTCTGTAGGTGGAAAGCAGTACTAAACTTCAACTTCACACTCATAGCTTCCTGGATGCGAGTCCAGAAAATAGAAGTAAAACGCGTGTCTCTGTCCGACACGATCTCTAAGGGAACTCCATGCAGACGCACTATCTCTCTGATATATAGCCTGGCCAACTCGTCTACAGAGTTCGTAACTCTGATCGGTAGGAAGTGCGCCGACTTCGTCAGACGGTCGACGATCACCTAAATAGAATCATGTCCCTTCCTCGTCTTCGACAGTCCTGAAATGAAATACATAGAAATAAAGTCTCACTTCCACTCAGCTATAGGCATAGGCTGAAGGAGTCCAGGAGGTCGGCGATGCTCTGCCTTCACCTGCTGGTAAGTGAGACAACGAGACACAAAATCTGCGATGTGGGTCTTCATGTCATCCCACCAGTAGGTCCTCTTCACGTCGCGATACATCTTTGTGCTGCTCGGATGCATCGCAAGTCTGGAACTGTGCGCAGCCTCGAGAATCTCTCGTCTCAAGTCAGGGATATCTGGGGCACATAGGCGGCCACGATAACGTAAGCCCCCATCCGTTCCAACTCGCCACTTGGCGTCTGCATCATCACTGGCCTGCTCTTGAAGCTCAGTCAGACGCACATCATCCCTCTGCGCCGCGATGACTCTGTTATTGATAAGAGGTCACACCTGAACATGTGCGATAAACTCAAATGGCTCCTTCACAGTGAGTTTCTGCTCAAAGTCTCGCAAAAACTCAACCATGTCCCACTAGGCAACCAACAGCGGAGCCACAAACTCTATCGCCTTCTTGCGGCTTAACGCGTCAGCCACAAGGTTTGCCTTGCCAGGATGGTAGGAAACTTCAAACTTAAAGTCCTTCAAAGTCTCCATCCATCGTCGCTGCCTCATATTCAAGTCCCGCTGTGTGAATATGTATCTAAGGCTCTTGTGGTCGCAAAAGATCTCGAACTCCTCTCCATAGAGGTAATGTCTCCAGAGCTTCCATGAAAAAATGACGGCTGCCAACTCTAGGTCGTGTGTAGGGTAATTCTCCTCGTGATTCCTTAATTATCTCGAGGCATATGAAATCACCCTGTCCTTCTGCATAAGGATACAACCCAGACCAACGCTAGACGCGTCGGTGTATATCGTGTACTTAACCCCTTGCTCTGGCAATACTAGCATAGGGGTGGACGTCAGCCTATCCTTCAGCTCCTGAAAAGTTACCTCCGCCTTCTCATTCCAGGCGAACTTCAAATCCTTCCGTGTCAACTGAGTCAAGGGTCTGGCTATCTTGGAGAAGTCCCGAATGAATCGTCGATAGTAGCCAGCAAGACCCAAGAAACTCCTCACCTCAGTAACCGAACCAGGCTGCTTCCAATCCTACACCGCAGCTACCTTAGCAAGGTCCACCGCCATCCCATCCTTGGACACCACATGTCCCAGGAACTTGACTTCCTCCTTCCAGAAGTTGCACTTCTTATATTGTGCGAACAACTGGTACTGTCTCAGTGTATCCGGGACCAATCGCAGGTGCTCCTCATGCTCCTCTCGACTCCTGGAATATACCAAAATGTCATCTATGAACATGATGACAAATCGAAAGAGGAATGGCCGAAATACTCTGTTCATCAGATCCATGAACATGGCTGGTGTATTCGTAAGACCGAACGACATTAAGAGGAACTCGTAGTGGCCAAAGCTGGTCCTGAAAGCTGTCTTTTGCACGTCCTCATCCCTGACGCATAGCTGTTGATACCCTGACTGTAGATCAATCTTCGAGAAGTACTGCGCTCCTCTCAGCTAATCAAATAGGTCATCAATCCTAGGCAAAGGGAATCTATTCTTCACCGTAATTTGATTCAACCTGCGATAATCAATACATAATCGCAGTGAACCATCCTTCTTCGTCACAAATAGCACCGGTGCTCCCCAAGGAGACACACTCGGTCGTATGAAGCCAACCTCCAACAGATCATCGATCTGTTTTCTCAACTCCTCCATCTCACACGGGGTCATACGATAAGTCGACAGTGAGATGGGCATCGAACCGGGTACCAGGTCGATAGTAAAATCAATCTCACGCTGAGGTGGCAACCTAGGAATCTTCCTGAACAGATCCTCATAATCACGACTACTGGCGTGCGCTCAAGTGTCGGGGCATCAACATCCCTTAATAAAGAAGCGTAGCTAAGTACTCGAAAGGAGAGATTAACCTGCACTGGAAATGTAAAGGATGTGCCCTCCGGCTCGTATACTGTCACTATATGAGTCTCGCAGTCAATCTCGGCCCTCACTGCAGTCAGCCAATCCATACCAAGAATGACATCGAGATAATAGAAAGAGGGGTCGACGACAAGGTCAATAGCCATCGTCCTGCTCCCTAGATCTAGCAAACAACCCTCACACATTATAGTGGCATCAAAAAAGGTCCCGTGCGCTGTAAGAACTCGCACCCTATCCATCCGACTAGTCGGTAGCCTAAGGCGCTTGACTACTGAATGCGATATCAATGAAATCGTGGATCCTGTATCCACCATCACAAATATAGGAGCACCTCCAATGTGGGCTGTGACCTCAAAGGCCAAAGGCTGGGCAGTCTCTGTCCCGGATGCCTCTATTGTTAATGCATGCACCTGTGCCTGCTGTGGATGGTTCAGCCACGGTACCATGGGCTGTTGAGGCGGCCGGAACTGAGGTGCGGGAGGTCTGAAAGAAGGATGCATAAGAGCTGATCGCAACGGTGGAGCAGATAATGCCTGTGGGCGAGGACGGTCGATCTTCTGCGGCGGCGAAAACCTGCTATCCCTCATCCGAGCAAAACAACTCTCTGCAGTGTAACCCGGTCTCCCACAGTAAGTACAGGTCACACCTGGGTGCCTCATCGGAAGTACTGGCGCTGTAGCCCTAGGAGGAGAATCGACGTGAGGCCTCTTACCAAGGAGTGGCCTGCCTTGAGCATCTGGTCGTGGCCTAGCGACCATAGGGCCACGAGAACGTGTCAAACGATCTACATCTTGCTCTGCCCGCATAGACATATGTATCAGCTCGACATAAGAGGGTATGCTGACACAGCACATCTTCAATCGAATATTAGGTCGCAAACCCTCAGAAAAATGTCGTATGCACATCTGCTCGTCAGTAAGTATCGTAGGGACGTATCTGCCCAACTCTGTGAATCGATGCTCATACTCTGTAACTGACATGCCTCCCTGCCTGAGGCGCAGAAACTCGTTCTCCCTCTCATGCCGGTAAGTGTAGGGACAGTATTTCTCATGGAATTGGAACTCGAATGCTGCCCAAGTCCAGGTGTAGCCAACTGCAACCGTCCCTAATATGCTATCCCACCATAAGCTGGCCTCTCTCTCGAACATGAAAGTGGCCAACTCAACCTGCTCAGACTCTGAGCAGTGTAGCATCCTCAATATCTTCGAGACATGGTCGAGCCAGTACTCGGCCTCCTTGAGTCTGTGAGAACTCGCAAAAGTAGGAGGCCGCAAGCACTGGAATCGCTCAATTAGGCCTCGGATATCAGCAGTATTCCCCGTAGGGTAAGTAGATGGTGCAGGATGAGCCATACCCTCATCCTGAGTCGAAGTCCCAGCATCCTCAGCTGGATGCACATGTGGCACAGGTGGAGTCGCACTCCCACCCTGGGCTAAGGCCCCTACAATGGTAGCCAAAAGCTGCTGATGCTACTGGTGCATCATGATCATCAACTGCTCAAACCTATCAGGAGGTGGAGTAGGCTGAGGCACATACTGCGTTGAGGAAGATGCACGGTACTACTCTCTAACTGGTGGTGTGAAAGGTGGTGGTCTGACTGTAGGACCTACAGAAGGCTGAGACTCAGGTGCAGTCTCACGAATCATGCCCATAGCAGGGTCCATATGATCATCACTCTGGGGAGGAACCCGATCCATCGGCTCACCCAGCGTAAGACGTGTCGTGCTCCGAGTAACCTTAGGTGGCATTCCCTATATTCAAAATAGGGTGCAACCCAGTCAATTTCAGCAATAGCACAAACACACCACATAATCATTGATATAACAAACTGAAGAAACTCCATGCATTTCATTTAATCAAAATTGGTCACAATACAAGAGATATATCCTTACATGCATCATGATACGAAACACATGGAAAACTAAATTAGCCAAAGCTACAACTACAATATAAACCAACCACTAAGCCTTCTCAGGTTCACACACAGAAAATACAAAGCAACCTCCATATGGCCTACAAACATCCAAAATCTAATCACTCATCCGAGTCTGGCGATGGAGGAGGGGCACCCTTATCCTGCAGATAACAGAGGATGGCCTTCAAGGTACTAGTCACCTTGCCAAATTTTTGCTTCATGATGGCATTGGTATCCTCAAGCTCTTATTTTACCTCGGCCCGGAGTTCTTAGACTTTCTGTCGTAAAGCAACCTGACTCTCCTCAAGTCGGGCTACGTGAGCATCCCTAGCAGCCCGAGTCGTAGGAGGAGGACTCTCATTAGTATCCTGAGTGTCCTCTTCTTCTTCTTCCTAGCCTTCTTCCTCTATTTTTACTCCACCTCCTTCTTCACTTTCATCCTCTTCACTATCATATTCGCCCTCACTCTCATCATCAAGTTGAGCCTCACGCTGCCGAGGCCCTATCCTCATCTGGTTCATGGTAGCCTCATTGATGAAATGAATCGGCACAGGCAACTCCGGCCCAAGTCTGTAAGAAAAATCAAGTGCAATCTTGCATATGAGCCGGCCAAAGAGAAGTGACTCAGACGTTCTTCTCGATTTTGCCATGAGGAGATCTGTCGCAACACAAAGGTGGGCATGCACACGTTCTCTCCCTGGCCCACTTGATATAGGAAATCTACTATAAGGCGCATGCATTTACTGTGATTACTTCACCTAGGATAAACATTAAACGTGCAGATGTGGTGAAGCAGATAAAAATCATCCGACATGTAGGACGCTAAGAGGCTCTTATTACGCTGCCACTCAACTAAGCCACCACATAGGAACCTGGTGCGGCGATCTCGCTCACGAACACTCCTCAGGTTCTTAGCACTTGGATGTACCTCACCAAGAGACACGTTCAGAAGTCGAGCTATCAACCGAACATCAATCGTGGCTTCCCGATCTCTTTCAAAGGGAATCCTGAACTACAATGGCTCTAATGTAGGGTCCCGAATATGAGCATAAAAGGCACGAACAGTGCTCACGTTCACATGAGATTGGCCTTCAAAGAGCGAACCTTACCTGGCAGCTTCGATGCGCTCAAGCAACAAAAACTCACCAAGGAGCCGCTCATCCACATGCGCCTCAAACAGAACCTTGTGATCCGTATACACGCCGTGGGCCAAGTATGCCAATAGTGCTCTCCCTATGGGAGTGCGGGGATCCAAATCCTGCTTCGTGTGTAGCTCTCTCCCAACATTTGGACTAGCGGCAGCACTTGAACTAGCGGTGCCACCTCTCGGCTTCCTTGAACGTGAAGGGAGACTAGGCCCAGCTTCATCCGTGGCAGTCTTCCTCTTTTCCATGAGAGAGAGGATGGTGAAAAGGGAGAAAAAGGCTAAAATAGCCTATAAAAAGGCCATGGAAAATGAAGGAATGGGGGAGAAAGGGATGACCTAATGGGTTGCCACGAATCTAGGTCCAATAGAAGAGGGAAACTGGCCCCAAAAGGCTGGGATTACAAAGGGAAAAGGGTGAGATGGGTTGGGTTTGAATCTCACACGATTTCTAGCCTCAAATGGAGGATGGGAGAGCTCCAACGAACGAGAATGGAGAGAGAGGGGAGTGTGTATTGCTGTAAACGATGGAGGGACGTGGGTTGAGGTAGAAATCGACAATGGGAGTGATTGACAACGAGTTTTGTAAAGGAAAATAGCAAATGAGAGAGGAAAGGAGAGCTTGGGGGTACGTTTTGTGAAGGAGGTAAGGGTTTGGGGTGTTTTTAATGGACGGCCCACACCTAGGGTGGTTACCCTAACCCCCAA
Organism: Magnolia kwangsiensis; assembly: GCA_037074715.1. Classification (NCBI taxonomy): domain Eukaryota; kingdom Viridiplantae; phylum Streptophyta; class Magnoliopsida; order Magnoliales; family Magnoliaceae; genus Magnolia; species Magnolia kwangsiensis. Next base: position 109,383,515 of record CM073577.1, on the reverse strand, counting down.
ACTACATCGGCCCGACGGCCCACCCGAGTGGGGCCCACAGTACGGCGAGGCCTCACCGAATCGGCGAGGTCCTCGCCGACCTCTGTGTTGTTTGGCGAGGCCTCGCCATTTGGGCGAGGTCCTCCTGCCCTGAGGTCCCTAAAAATATGTGGGTCCGCCCCTGGATCATGCTAGATCAGCGTGGGTAGGCACAGACTCCATTTCGAGCTATTTCGGGTCATTTTGGGTACTAACTGATGTATATTCACGTTTAATAATTTTTAATAGCTGGGATAGGGTCAATAGAGGTCTAGAACCGTCCATACACGAACTAGAAGTGGTCCGGGGTCGTTTCGTGCAACCACGGATGCACACGGACTTGATCAAAATGATCGATTTAACTGAACTTCGCCAATTGGCGAAACTGGGGTCCTATGAGTGTTTCTATGTTTCTCTCGCACCCACCTAAGTCAAAGGGCAACAGTATATGTCATGTGAACATAACCCAGGTCCAGTTTAATCCAAATTATGCTCTGATACCAACTTGTAACACCCTAAAAATCGGGGGTCGTGTAGAAATCCGACTCCCGAGTTCCAGACCATCACTTATGCAACAAATATGCTGATGATTCAATGTTGTCTGAGTTAGTGCATTAACATGAGTGAGATTATACCAAAACTGTAATTCATACTCCAGATCCAGTGATAAAATGTAAGAGGAAGACTAAAAGATATATATCACTATGTATAAAATAAAATAATCTCGAATTATCTCCAAAGTATGAATACATCTCTGAGTCACATATACATATCATAAACTAAAATCAAACGTCATGTAATAGTCCAACTAGTAAAAATCTGCCAATCCAGGCCACCTATTCGAAGCCGTCAAAGAACTGCATGTACGAGAACTCGTCCTGATCCTCGTAGTAGTCCGGCTCCAGCTCCTGAATCGCCTCACAACCTGCATCTAAGACAAAGTCTGATAGGTGTTGCAAACACTGTCCCGTAACGTGGGAGTGAGTGATCTACTCAGTGGAATCATAGAGCAAAGATTAGCATGTTATCAAATCAATCTCGCGATAATAGTAAAGCAAATAATCAGACATTCCTAAATACTGTTGTTAATGTAAGTATGAAATGACATGATGGATGCCCTCACCGACATACTCCCTCATGCGACACCATCTTACGTCCGCGGCATGCTTTCTTCCCTCAGTGGTGCACATCTTTCAGGCATATGCAATGCGATGTGGATATGATTACCGAGTTGTTATTAGTCCTTTCATACAGCAGTATTGGAAAACTATGGTACTTCCCTTATATCAATCACAACACGAATCCTGTCTAGGGTTGTCACTCCTAATAATTTCATACGATGTTATATTTCTAGGTCACTGCAAGGGCTATCAGGGCTGTTGCTCGCACTCGTTGCACCGCTCCCCCATCACCTTATAGATATAGGCCTAGTTGTACTCTTGTTGCTATGGAAGGGTTGTCGCCTCACGTAGACTCAGAATATGCTCGAGGTCACTACAAAGGGCTCGTCACCAATCAGAGTAGGCCGACAGCTCAAATGTAGTGTCCCATACCACCATGCCCGACTCATGAGTCTTAATGGATCAAGGTACCATGGTTATCAAGATTTTCACTGGTAAGTTCAGTACCCTAGGTTCAAGCAGTTATAACCAATACAAGGTGAACATACAACGGTCAGTCAGGTTGCTTGACGAGCTCGACCAGTACGAGCTCACCTCAAGCTAAACGATATGAAGTGCATAAAACACCTCGTGTGGCCTAACCACTGCCACCAACCCAAGTCACGATTCGCATTCATCGACGCGTCCTTCATGGCAAATAGAAGCCAACCATGAATTCGAATCTATTACCGATTGCCTGGACTAAAGCATAGCCCCAAGCACTTGTAATCAACACCAGTGATCATATGAGAGTAACAGAAATGAAATACAAACAATCCAAGTATGTTAACAACATGTTATAACATACAACGTAAGCAAATCAACCCAACACATGTATTCCATATATATAAGGAAATCAATTCAATATAACAACATGGAGGAAATCATGTGCATCATCATTTTAATTGAGAAACAAATCTCAAAACTAGTCTACAACAACATTTACTCAATACATACTAATACAAACATTTATACAAACACTTAGTCTACACACATTAGTCTACATAGCGTATATCGACCCAAAGTGTGCATCAGGGAGAATCTCTTTGCCAAACAGATCATACTCGCATATCTTGTATAATAACACGACAAATAAACATGGCAATCATTTTAGCGAAATATGGACGTATACAGTATTTCCTACAAATGCCTAAAATACCCTAAATCTCATATTCTCCGTACGCAGTCGAAATGGAAAACAGACAGCATGTTCTACATGTCAAATGGCATTCTTGTCGATAATCTACTATTAAACGACATTAAAAGCTTTGAAAACCATTAACCTAAGCATCTAGAATCCTCACCTTTCGCCGTAGAAGCGTAACGAATCGAATAGAAACTCTACGCTTCGTCAAAGTCTGTATGACAACCTATATCACAAGATAAATCAGCTACTTCGCTAATTGTATCGATGGAATCCCTAAACAGGTCGAGGTTAGGGTTTTCTTACCTAAAAGGAAGTCGGAATCACCGGAGGAGTGATTAGAACACGGTGATTAGGTACGTGTAGAAGCAGGATCGAGTGCCAGGGATTTTCCCTCACAACTTCCACACAATCTCTCTCTTTTCTCTCTTCTCTTTTCTAAGATTTTAGCAAATTCGTATGGGAGGGGTGTAAGAGGGTTTAAGGTCTTTAAATAGGTTAGAAACTCACTTATTTAGACTTTAAACCAAAGTATAATTGGGTTATAGCCAAATCGGGTCTTTCCTGATCCAAAAGAGCATTTCTGGAGGTCCCCTGACCAAATGCGGTCGGATTTAAGCTAATGGATATTAGATCCTGATCACATTAAGTTTTCAGTCCAATAGTGTTCCCAGATCACACGTGGCAGACCTGTTTCAGTTCAGCGGTCACAGAGATTCGATCAAGGATTTCAAGTACACAGACCTGAGTGGAAAATGTTCCCTGATCCGAGGGTGTATTTGGGTCAGATTCTGACGGTTTGAATGCTTATACTTAACCTGCAAGCGAAACGTGCCAGATTTATTTAAATCACATTTAATTTTTAAAGAATTCACTCTTTCTCACACTCCTTACTCTAGGCTCAATGAAATAGCCTCAGAACATCAGTTGGGCTTAATTTTTGAAGCGATTGTCAAGTCCAAATAAGCGGTCATAATAGCCTAAGATTGTAGATATCGGACTTTCGATGCGCGGTCTAGATCTAATACAAAGTTTCAACGGGTTCCTGAGAGTAAACAGGTTTAGAGTTTGATCCTAGGTTTCAGGACGTTATAGCGTTAACAATTCTACAAGTTTTGGGTCTTGCAGAATGTATTTAAAGCGATCAGTGCTAATTTCACAGCTAAACTAGCATAGCGCTAGTTAACTTACGCTTAATTTCTAAAGGAATTAATCCTAAGTGATTTCTGCCTGAGGTTGTACTCGGGTTTGTATACGGATTCTTCCAAGACATTACAGATTGCTCATTCAATATTTCTTGAAACACAGGTATTGTTGGGCAATTTTCAATTATATAAATGTTACAAGTACAAATACCGCAGACAACTTCCTTATCCTTATTCTTCTTCCTAAGTTCAATGGCCTCGAGTTTCCTTATGAGACTGGCTACTTTAGCATTGATATCATCTTCCTCTTTCAAAAGATAAATTCCACCTCTCTCCTTTGATTGAGTAGGCTTAGACGTAACGCTCGTTCTTGGGGAAATGTCCCATGATTGTGCAGTTTCAGAATATTTATCAAAGTAATCCCACACTTCATCGACATCTTTTTTCAGGAATTCCCCATTGCACATTATCTCGACAAATTGGCTCATGGAAGATGTCAGTCCTTCATGGAAGAAATTTGTTATGCACCACATTTCAAAATCATGTTGTGGGCATGAACTAACATGATCCTTGAACCGCTCTCAACATTGGAAGAATGTTTCATCTTCCCTTTGGGTGAAGTTCATGATCGACTTTCTGATGGTGTTCGTTTTATGATATGGGAAGAATTTCTTTATGAACTCCCTTGTCATGTCATTTCATCTACCAATGGATCGTGGATATAGCGAATGTAACGACGTCTTAGCCTTTTCTTTCGGGGAGAAAGGGAAGAGTTTCAGCCAAATTGTGTCCTCTAACACATTAGGAAAGTATAAAGTGGCTATGATCTCATCAAACTCTTTCAAGTGTAAATATGAATTTTCAAATTCAAGCCCAAGAAACTTTGGAAGGAGTTGGATCATTCATGGCTCGATGTCTATGTTTCCTGTATTTTCTGAAAAAATCATATAGGAAGGGGTGCTCACCCCCGGCAATTGTAAATAGTCTCGTAAAGTATGAGGCAGGGGTACTCGATGCACCTCATTCTCATCCTGGATTTCCTCCACCCTAAGTTGGGGTAGATTTGGAGGTTGATTGGCCAGTTGATTTGCAGCCATAACTTTGGTTAACTTTGTGGATCTCGAGTGGTGTCTAATCCTATGATGGATAGATAATCCCTCAATCAATCCTCCTTCACTTAAGAGACATCGAGTGTTATCACGGACTCACTTGGGCATGAAACACTCTTAGCCCTCAATTTCAGAATCTAATCTAAACCTAAAAAAGAAAAAGGGAAATAAAAATCTAGAAATAGAAAGAGAGAGAATTAGAAAGAAGTTACCAAATTAGAAGTTTCTATGTTAGGATCCTGCAAAAGAAAAAGGAAAGTGAATTAGTTTCTAAAAAAGAGATAAGAAAGTTTCTAAAAATAAAAATAGAAAGATGAGTTAGTGTTTAAAACTAAAAAGGAAAGTTTCTAAAAATAAATTAAAAAAAAAGAAGAAAAGTTTCTAAAAACAAATTAGGAAAGTTTCTAGAAAAAGTAACCTAGTTTTTAAAAACAAAAAAGGAAAGTTTATAAAAACAAATTAGGGAAGTTTCTAAAAAAGCAACCTAGTTTTTAAAATAATTCAGAAAAAACCCTAACCTAAAAATAGAAAGTAGAAAAATCTTAATCTTAAACTAATTCTAAAACTAGTTAATCTCAAAAAAATGTAACCATTAGTCCCTAGCAACAACACCAAAAACTTGTTCACAATCCCAAGTGTAGGGTCGTGATATAGTAATATTCTCGGTGAGACCGAGGTCAAATCCATAGGGACTAATATCATGAGTAATTCTGAAAGCAACTAGAAGAAGAACTTAAAAAAAGATATAAATCTAAATTTGGAATTAAAGGGAGTAATCGTGAAGTGTGTAATTAGAAACTTAAGAATTTAAAGGTGGGAACTAGGGTTTCCAAGGATCCACTTGTAGAAATCAAGGAGATCTATGCTTGATTCAAGGACACAACTGGAATCAGAGTCTCATCTTATCCAATTAGAAGATATCTCAGTAAAACCAAATCAGAACTTAGTTTGACCTAATTCTGATTGGATAAGAGGTGTGAGAATTGGAAGTAATTCTATTAGAAAACCATGCCCAGGAGACAAGGCAAACAACGGGGTTTACCAATCCCACAGTCAACATGGGAGAAGTGTGAATGTTTGGAAGGATTCTATCATCCAACCATGCCCAAGGGACGATATTGAACAACAGGATTTTCTAATTCCACAATCTCAATACAAGAAAAGAACATACTCAAAGTTATCGCAGATCTATAGTAATTTAAGTCACGACAAACCATTAAAAACTAAAAAATTTCTTAAATATCAAACTAGAATCAAAGATAGTTCAAGTTAAACATGAATCAAAATAATGGAAAATATCCCATCATGCTACAAGCTTCACCTCTTAGCCCTAGCTAAGAGGTTTAGCCAACCATAGACATGATTGAACTAAAATTTCTTTAAAAAAACATAAAAATGACTAAGGAAGAGGAAGAAGAACTCGTGGCGATGGATTTTCCACGGATTTGCTCCACTCCTCAAACACTAGAAGATGCATAGGAACATCTTAGGAAGTCCAATTTATAGTTATGGAACTCCAACTTTCGCACCTAGTTGGAAAACTCTAGAAACTGCCTCAAATTTATGCAGTTTCTCAAAATAGACTTCACTCTACGTAATTTCATAGAATGACCCAGATTTTTAGAATATGCTTATTCAGGATAATTTTAGGAATATGTTTCTTTTCAGGACAATTTCAGGATTCCTTTTCTTCACTTCAAATATTTGATTCTCTTCATTCCTCACTCGATTTTCTTGGATATTTGGCATGTGAATTCTTCAATATTTGTCATGCCCCAAACTTGGAAACCGGGCTCACGAAATTTTTGATCGCCGAATCCAGTGCCGATAACCTCCATTGTACTCCATTCTAGGCTCCCAGTGTGCATACACCAGATTCCGATCCTGAGATCCTATAAGGAAGATTTTTAACATCAATTTGTCTCATAAGAAGCAAAACCACAAGTATACCCAAATCACAAAAGGCAACATCATATTACATATCAACTAATATAGAAATTTGAATACAATGTTGAAAGAGAAATACATATGTCAAAATCAACATTTCAGAAGTCAGTTACATGCTCCAAGCTCCACGCTGTTGCAACCTAACATTATCTGCACGCATCTATCGTGCATAAGCTTATAGAAAACTGGTGGTGTAAGTGTGTATAAGATACGTGTCAAGTATTCAATACAATGCTATAATCATACTATATCGAAAATACTGGTAAGATCATGAATCATACAATATCAGAGTAAGTGGTAATACTAACAAGTCCATGAGTCAATCAATATCAGAATATGCAATACAGATTAGCTATGTAAATGAGGAGTCATAAAGAGCCAAATATTAGATGCCGAGGATGTAATGCAATATACAATTCCTGATGAGTTCACGAATATCGTCAGTCGTATCTAGAACATATAAATGCAGAAACACAGTAACCCAAAATGTCATATGCCGCAAATGTAATGCAATATGTGGTGTGAATGAAATGACCATGTTGGAGTGTGAAGTTGGGATGATAGTACGTAGTTTCACAGGCTATGGGGTCCATCACAAGGGACCTCTATACAAACCAGTCCCATACCTAATTTAGATATTCAAACTCAATGTGGTAAACTCCTGATCTCAGGTTAGTCGCGCACCCTAACTGAAATCCTGGCCATTGTGAAGGTACACATAACAAATAGTTACGAACCACCAGCCCGAGTGGATAGTGAATGAATAAATGAATAAGTATGCAACTCTTGCTCCACAAATCAGTATTGTTCATCTCTGGGATCATCACCGGGGTCTAGTACACTCTACACTAGCTTATAACCCCATTAAACCCACAACTGGGTAAGTGGAAGAGACCTCACTATTTGCCTGGCTAGTAGTCAGCCAATATCTACCCGGTACTTCGATAGTGGACCCATTCACGAGCTGGTCAAACTCAGCTTAGCTATGCCTACTCCCTCAGGTAGGTAGGCCACACTCCCTCCCAACCGACCATGACATAGTGAGAGACGCGACCCACTGGTATACGGCCCTCATGCGCTCATAAGTATCCACTCGGTCTCGACGTTGGGGCGTCCTCTGGTACCAAGGGGGTTTAGGGAATTTCACCTAGGGCCATCTATGGCAGCTCAATGCTAATAACAGATTTTTAGTGTCCCATGTGTCTATCCATGATATGCCTGTGGAGGCTACAACCATGATGTTGCTAGGGGTACAGTAATCACAACATGCAATACAAGATGCATGAGTCATACAATCCAGTCATGGATTAATCCTGAGCATATCGTGCGCTCATGTGAGATAACCTCTGCCTATCAGGAAGTCTCATAACAATCTGCCCAATGACATATGCAATGGTCAACCACGTCTCATAATAAATATGCAGATGATGCGTATGAGCATGTATCATGATGATATGCTGTCATATACTCATAATCAATATCAATAACCAGCATCGTCAATCGACCTCAACAATGTGGACATTTAACCAACATTGCCCCCAAGGAATGACCCACATAGAAGCTAACATATAGTGGACCCATGACCTCACATAAGAGCCAAATATACAACACCATAGGCCTCACTCAAGATCTTAATACACATCATGAGGGGCCTTTCACATGGGCCTAACATACATCACAATGGGTTCCTTCTCTTGGCTCTCAAATGCATTACAATGGGCCTCATCCCATAGGCTTCATATACATCACATTGGGCCTTAAACACGGGCTATATCACAACGGTCCTCAAATACGAGCCCCATATACATCACATTAGGCCTCAAACACAGGCTGAATGCACATCATAATGGGCCTAAAAAAGGGGCCGCATCTACATCACATTGGGCCTCAAACACTGTCTGAATGCACATCAATATGAACCTTAAATACGGGCTGCATATACATTACATTAGGCCTTGACAATCGGCCTTGACAATCGGAATCGGCCTCGGCCTTGACAATCGTAATCAGAATCGACATCGATAATCAGAATTGGCCTCAATAATCGACCTTGACAATTGGAATCGACATATACATTCGGCCTTGATAATCGGCCTTGGTGCAAGGCAGGGTCCGTAGATGGATGACCGATCATGAATCAAGCAATATGAATGAGGCCTAATAATTTTGGTTAACCCACTAGAGAATGATGAGAATGGACCTAACTAGGCCTAAGGGAAGGTCACAATGTGGACATTTAACTATCACTGCCCATCAATGTGGACATTTAACCAACATTGCTCCCAAGTAGTGGCCCACATAGGGCCAAACGTACAAGGGGCCCACGGTTTCACACAAGGACCTAATATACATCATCATGGGCCTCACTTGTAACGTCTCAGAAAAATCCAAACAAAGACCCGAGTATCACCTCAGGCAGGAATCACTAAAAATCGAATTCTATAGAATTTAGACAAAGTTTAATTAAGTACTAAACTGATTTAATCGATGGATTAGCTTGAACCACTATACGTACAAACCATAAGACACAAACCCATTAGAATCGCTAGTTCAACATTACCTAAAAATCTAAGATCAATTTCAAAACCCAGTTGCTCTCGGGAGCACATTAAAACTCCATATCGGACCTAGACCACGCGTCGAAAGTTTGATGACCCCGAAACTATATGGTTATGACCACCTTACTGGGCTTGACAACCATCATAGGAATCGTGCCTGAATAATATCTAGAAATGCACAACTAGATCCCTGAGTAAAGTGTGCATTGGATCATTTGGATCATTTGCTTGTGGACAAAATGAACTCATATTTAAGTGAATTGGATCATTTTCTTGTGGACAAAATTAAAGACTTCAGACCATCAGATTCTGACCAAACTATACCCATGGATCAGGAAAATTTCCCTACACTTGTCAATACACTTATGGCCCTGATCGTGTAACGATGACCATTAAACTGAAACAGGTCCTCCACAATCGATCCACAAATCCGATTGGACCAAAAGCATAACCTAGCTTAGATCCATCGTCAAGGAACTTGCTCCAGGCCGTATGTTAGAATGCACCTCCAGATGAGCTCCGTTTGCCTGAAACAGGCGCCTTTTGGCTATAACTTAAGTATACCATAGCCCTGGGGTACATCACTTATGGGCCTATATAAGGGCTTTAACGCACGCCTCTCTCATTCCATACAAATTCTCTAACCTTAGGAGAGAGAAGAGAGAAAAGAGGAGGAAAGAGTGAGGAAGAGAGAGAGAAAGAGATAGTCGTTGGGATTCATTCCCACCACTCCACGTGTTAAATCATCTCTCCCGTGTCACTACACTATCAAATCTGAATCCATTTTTGGATAAGAAATCCTAACCCTAATCTATTTTAGGAATCTAAATAGAGAAAACGGTGAAATAGCTAACCTATTTCGTGATTTAGGTAGTCGTTGTGCTGTAGACAAAGGCGTAGTGTACGAACTATGTTCGTAATCGGCATATCAACGAAAGGTGCAGACTATAAACTCTGGGTTATGGTTTTTAAGGCTTTTAATGTCAGTTAATGATTTATATTTGACTTGGTTGCTTTCATATGATCTTAGTTACGACGTTTTCGATGAATTATACATGTGTAAACTATGTTGGATATATTATGTATTCCACATGTTTGTTGAAATGTTTGAATGAATATGAAATCAACCTATACATACATAGAAGCGTCATCTGAAGGCATCCCTGGCTGAAAGAAACGCAAAGGCATACCTAATGGAATAACCTTAGAAGGAGGGGAATCCCCTCTAACCTTAGATTCCATATCTGGGTTTACGACTCTAAGAGGGATGCTTGGTATGTATACGGGGCTCATCTTATACTGTCGCTCTGTCGGTGGGAGGGCTAGTATATCGATTATGTGAATTTTCTGTAACAACAGTATAGGAGGCATATCTTCCTGTGAGGCCAGAATTTCACAGTTTAGACTTTAGTTGAGAGTTCTCCCAAGGTAACAGGGAAAAAGCGATAATATTCTAACGATGGGAGAGATGATGCAGAAGTAAGGGATACGTTATCAGGTTTCCTACTTGTAACTAAAATAGTAACTCCTATGCCACATAGCGTCCTATTTCCTTGTTTCAGGATGCCTATTTGAAATTACTAAATTTGACAATCATTCCAATGGACTCTCAGGGGCCCTAAGTATATTATTTCTATGTTCTTTTTATCCTAACTATCCTTAGGGAAAATTTCCTAAGTTTCAATTCTATCTAAGCCTTAACATGTTGATTCCTTATGAATTTTGTACTAAATATTAATCCCACAGCCTGGCAATCTCAGACTTCGCTCTGATACCAACTTGTCACACCCCAGTTTCCAGGACCCAAGTATAGAACTCGTTTCCCAAAAACCTGAGTGTTTAATAAATTAGGCAAATGGCAGTATGTCAAAATCAGAGTGCGATAGCATAAACAAGTGTAGACAATATCATATAATCAAATATTAAGATCTTAATCCACATATATGGGGACCTTAAATACAAAATTTATTAGTTCAAGTGTGCCAAGACAAAAAAGGAAATGCTGCATCTACTGATTCAGTCCATAATATTATGCCGCCTCCTGATGCGGCTCTTCCTCGTAGTAACCCTCCTCTAATCCTACTGCCACAACATTGGGGCCCATGTCATACTCGCCCCCGTTTAAACTTGCATTATCTGTACGATTGAACATTGGATGAATGAGTGGCCAGCTCAATGTGAATTCCCCTCAAGATTACACACAGCTGCCTTAGACAAGTATATTTTAAAACATAACAAGGCATATAAAAAAATACAAAATGTAATCTTATTTAATGCATGGATGTATGAGTGCACATCAACTGGGGATGCTCATGCAGTTGGCTTTTGGGTGAAACCCATGCATGTGGCCGGTCACCAGTGAAAGTACATGGTACATGCGTAGTGATAAACTCACCAAAGGTGGGTTGATAGTCAATGGTAAGGGAGATAGCGAAACGATACCATGACTAAGGTATGTGCTACAACATGCAAAATTAGCCACGCGTCATCACCCATATGCTATGAATGCATGATTAGCCAACCATTATTATTTTAATTACAATAAGTCAATTTAAGTAACTCAAGGGTCACTACAGGGAGCTCGTCACCTAGTGTAAGCCAACAGCTCGAGCATAATTTGTCATTCCACCATCCTTGGCTCATAAGTCTACCACCTTAGAATGATTGATAGAACCCATCAACAAGTGGCCAATCAATTTCAATACATGGGGAAAATTTACCATCGCATGGCTGAATGGAGATGAACTGTTGAAGCCGCAAGGGCAAATACCAAATCATGGGTCAAAGATAAGTCGGTGCAATAAAATGATGTATGTTATAAATACTAAATTGAGACAGTAGGGCAACATTAAATCATGACGGTAAATAATTCATCCCAAGGCCACGTGGACGAGAACATCCCATGGATGGTAAATCCCATAAATAATTCACCACTAAAAATAACCTCCAAGTGGAGGGTCTATTCCTAACCTATCTTGTTACACCCTAAGTGAGGACTCTCATACATAGGTGGAGATTCCCCTATTTAGTATAGAGATTTTGATTCCATGAGCATTTTACAAGCAAATCAATGATGTGTGGAGGTGTGTGAATACAACATAGTAGTTATGTGTTGTTAATAGATTTCGAACTATCATAAAGGACTATGAAATCAAGGCATAAACTAACTGTTAAAGCAAAGCTCAAAATGTAGGTTTAACAATCATCGCAGGTGAACACAAGTTGAATTGCTAATTAAAACAAAACCTAACATGTAGAGTTCAACATTTAATCCACATAACCATGGTTTGCAAATTCTGAATCATGGGTCAATGTAGACCAACATATGTGATTTGGTATTTTAGTGTAAATGATCCGAGTTCTAAGCTATTAATCGTAATCTAAATGGAAAACCATCCTTGAACTAACTTGGAGATGGAAAGCTTAAGGGGCAAAGTCATCACCTTACTAGTGGAGCTCTTTGATTTTGGGAGTGAATGGTGTTAAGGAATCCCAACCTTGGTGAGCCAACTTGGAGATGCAACGTTACAGCCCTATCAAGATAGATTAGCTCCCTTAGAGACTTATCGACACAAACTATCTTCAAGTAGTCCTAAGGCCCTTTTATATCTGGGAGGAATATAGATCCTTTGATTAGCTCAATCAGCAAAATCATGGTTGTTGTAATTCATTTGGACTGTATGATTGTGTAATGCATGGAATGATGCATTGTTGGCTGAGATGGTCCGACCACTATACTGCAAGGGGGAGATAGGCTATGGCGTTGGCAACCAAAGGATTCGAACTCACCCAAAAAATGACCTGGGCAAAGGAGAGAGTCGACCACTGAGTTGACTCAGTCAGTCAGAACTCGGTTTGGAGAGTTACCTGAAGTGTGGTGCTTGTGTTAGGATTTAGCCCGAAAGGTCAATAGCCTGGACTAGATCTACTGACTGTGGTCGACCCTGTAATAACGATACTCGAGTCATCTCCCTAGACTCAAGGTGAGTCGACTCAATTCCAATTAGAGTTTTAGAGTTTTCTCACCATGTTGGCATTATGACAGCTGTTGGTTGCACTCAGCAGTAGCTACACCAGCTGTTCATCTGGCTGACCAGAGCACCACTAACTAGCTGATCTGGGTCTAGGGTTTTTCTTCCTAGTGCGGTTTAAGGGTCTGTTGCCGTGAACGGACACAAGTTATCTGTGCCTGTGGGTGTCCTATCCACTCCCTCAACCACCGTCCTCGCTGGAATTTTGGACCAGACTGAGTTGAGGTTCGACTCAGCGGTCAGGAAGGCTAACCCAACCCAGGTAGCAGCTGTGAATGAGCCGACACAGACAGTTACTCTCCCAGCAACTCCGGCGTCGTGGTGACCTCAAGTTGACTGTATCGACTCGATACAACAGTGCTCACTCGCTCCCCTACCTCACTTGATTTCCTTCTCTCTTCCTTCCCGTTCTAAAGCTGATTCTGGCCCACATTGACCCAACTCAATCTGAATCGGATGGGTCGACTTGGTGCAATGCGGCGTCGAGTTCAGCTATAGTGTAACTACTCCCTCCTTCCCTTTTCTCTCTTATCTTTCTCTCACTTTCTCTCTCTCTCTCTCTCTCTCTCTCTCTCTCTCTCTCTCTCTCTCTCTCTCCTACAACGGTGACACTGGTCTGCACTGAGTCAACTCGATCTGAGTTAGACTGGTTGACTTGGTGCAATGCGGCACCGAGCTCGCTGTTCTTACACTCACTCTCTCTTCCTCTACTATTTCCTCTCTCTATCTCTCAGCTCTTGGTGCAAATCCCGAGGTGCATGCCATCCTTTTATAGCCGAGAGGGGTGCTTGCACGACTTATTTAACGGTCGGGATAGGTGGCTATATTTTCGTCCCCACCTTCATTTCTTGGATGTATGAGGTCCATCCATCATGAGGGATGGATTTCTGCTATCGTGAACCCTCAGAAAAGTATATTTCTATCTCCAGTGGGGCCCACCCTATCACAATGGGTATCTCGATCTAACAGGGAAGACAACAAGGCTAGTAATGGAGGATTTTTATTTGTGGCTTATCAGGACGATCTGGTCCATTTGAATGGATTGAATGGGACCATTGATCACTACAAGGCCCACTAATCCCACTAATCATTGTCGTTTCCCTATGTCTCACAAGACTTTCAGCCTCTCACGGTTTTCTTGTGAGATGAGAAGCTTCTGACTACAGAGTCGTTATGCCCTAGAGGGGACGACTGAGATTAGCTCACGTGGCTCAAGGAGCAACTCGGATCATGCTAACAGGACTTTCCCGAAGTGGGAATGTCTCCCAAACCATTTCTTGCCGCAGTCAGGTGCCTGTCCATTTTTTACGCTGAAGGGAGCGCTGAGATGCGCCCTCTGTGGATGGCCGAGATTGAAGGTAGATCGCTGTCTCGGATTGCCAACATGGCAGCTCTCCCATTCCCCTTTTCGGAAGGAATTTGACGCGCACAACTGCCCGATCCTCTTCTTGTGTACATGCACGCTTGCATGAGCCTGATAGGTTGTTGTGGGTTCGATCGGATCTGCCGTCCAGTCAGGATAGACGGTCCCGATCACAATGGAAAGACTTCGTTTGGGTGGACAGGCATCGCCTGATTTGAATTTTCAGATTGGCGGGAAGGCAAGAGAGTTCTCCTCCTTTTTAGGATTTTTATTGGGTCAAACGCTGTTTGACTCAATGCCATGTTTGGTGTGTGGCAGGTGCACGTGCGTCATGAATGTGGGGCCTACAGTGGTGTCCGTGAGATATCTGTTCCGACCATCTTCTGTGTTGGCCACAATCAGGGCCCTTAGTCGAAGGTTGGGTATATCTAAGGCTTAAGTGGGCTGTACCATGCGATCCTTAACCCTATATAGTAGATTCTTAATAATCCCATGGCTGGATTGGCTTAAAATTACTATTCAATGGTCATACGGGGCCCTAAGTCACAATGGTTGGTTAGTTAGCTATTCACTAGTTCCTTTAGGATGGTCGTGATCGTATTAGTCCTTGTCACTTTACGATCAGATGATCCATCAATTGATGAAGGTTATTCTAAATCTAAGGTGGTTAGATAGGTTTTATCCCTGTGGCTAGTGTACAGTCCCGTTTAGTTTCTAGGGGATTTTGGCGGCTTGTCTAGGTGTTGAAGAACAGTTTCGGCAAGTGGTTGAAGGTTCCTCCTTGTCTTAGTTTAAGTTAGAACCACTTATCATTTAGGTTCACAATTATACTAGCACAAGTTTTAATGGTGGCACCCGTGTACTAGAGGTGCAGGGTGTTACATTCCTAGTCAGTATGGTTCTTGGTATCTATTGTACATGACCAAACCATCCAAGTCTACTTTTCCACTCATCTCATTACTTAATGATCTTATTTCTAAGTTCCATCAAATGAATCCATTTCTATTTCTTTCCTTCCTTATCGTTCATCCATCTCAACATTCTCATTTCAATTATAATTATACCATAAATATGTTGTTCCTTAACTGCTCAATATTTTGTACCATAAAACATGGCTAGTCTTATAGCTATCTTACAAAGTTCTACCAAATATTTTGTACCATAAAACATGGTTAGTCTTATAGCTTTCTTTAAAAAAAAATTCCTTTTAATTTGAGTAGTAGATACTGTTGCCTCTCGATTTCAAATTCGGTCACATGTGATATGTGCGAGCATGCCAAAACCGACTGTGCGGCTCGATTCCAACCGAACAACTTTGACCCCAAGTGTTAAGATAGGTATATATGTCAAACTTGACTGTATATGACCAAGATCTGAGGAGAACAACCACCTATTTAGCCACTCCTAAGCTATTTAAGATGATTAGGCGATTATCAGAGGGTAGGGTTCATCCATCGAAAATGGGTTGCACCTTGCCTTCCATACAAAATGACTTTTAAATGCAAAAGCAAACAAGAAGGAAACACTTCAATCAACTGCATGGAGTAACTACAAAGCACCTTTTTGAAAGAAGAATTGCTTATATTATAATGAAAATCGTCATTCGCATGAGTGTAGACTTGGATTATCATTAAGGATTACAACTACTAGACTACTGCTACTCTTAATATAAGATTAGACTATTGATTACACTAAGGAACATAAAAGACAGATTATGCTTAAAAACATAAAGGATAATTGATATATTTGATTTGTTTGATTGGGTTGGTACGAGACCATTTGCTTCATTGAACTCCTTCGCTATTTATAGACTTCCTTGAGTTAAAAATTCAAATTCTTCTTCCCACGTTTGATCAATTACAATAACCACTTCAGCACCACTCCGGCCTTCCAGACTCTTCTTTAGCACCTATCCTAAAATTGCTTCGACACCACTTCGCTTGACCACATCCATCTTTGGATGATGTGTATTATCTAACCAATGCTAATTGTTCTTTTTACAACAAGCACTCTAAATATCCTCGCAACTCTTATGCATGTTATATACTTCTCTTGACATGTGTCCTTTTATAATTGGCTCTTCCTGGAACGATAAAAAATAGGATACAACATTGCCCCCCTCGTCACTTCACCTTTAGGTAAAAATGTGAAAGTGATGGTGGTTCGTCGTTCAATGCAATAATTGTGATCAGCCTTTTCTTCCACAAGTCAGCTCCTTATTGATTCTACTTGGTCGAGACAAAAACTCGAACGATGGTTTATTGTGCATGTGGAAACTCTCCTTGAACAGTTGAATCATATAAGGAGTTATGATTATCCGCTCATTACTGCGCATGTTCCTGGTTGATATATACACATTTTAAAATCATTTTTTTATTTTTTACAGCTCTTGATCACTTATCCCTCTTCTTCCTCCAAAACTTCTACCATCACCATGGTTGTTTCTTCATCCTTTTCTATTTCGGCCTTTCATTAGGAAAGTTTCATCAGGGAACTAGACAATCTTGCTTCTAACATTGTAAACCATATCATCTTTGACATCCTTTTCGATGAAAAGAAAACATTCTGCTCACTTGCACTTTCTTTCTATCCTGAAATTATTCACTGAGAAATTCTGACGATAAAGCAGTTCTCCCAGGTTGTTTAGGTGAGAAGTTATTACTTTAATCTAGCCTTCCAGACCTGCGAATACATTCAAAGCTTTACAGTCATGGTTGAGACCAATGAAAGGATAGATGAAATGTTACAATCATGTAGTCTAGTAATATGGTGATACATGGAGAAAACCTGACATCTATGAATGCACCAGGCTTTCTCTTTTTTAATTTCCAACATACACTTCCTCATTACTGTAGTTTCAATGTTCTGGAGCCCATTAACTAATACCTTCTACTTCGGATACGGTCCCATCAGTTCAACAATCATGGATGTTTGAGCTTTCACCAAACTTCTTCCTTTTGGTGATCCCATCTATCCAAGTTTCGCTTAGGACAACAATCATTACTTCATTCTTCTAGCTAAAAATAGAAGTGCATACCCCAACTTTATGCTTATTCAGCGCTAGAATCATGATAAAGTCAGTGATCGGGAACGCAACATTCCTATTGATGTGAATATATCATTATTTGCTATTCGTGAATGTCGTACAAATCATGAAAGAGTATGTTCATCTAGCTAAGACACTAGCTTAAGGAAGAAAACTAGCTCTTGCTCCATTTGTGCTTGGCCATTTTTATGGCGGCATGTATGAAGCAATAACCAAAGGTTTTTAACACAATAGAGGACATCTATGACTTCTTCAAATATGTCTTTGTGAATATTTTCATTCTTTTACCTGTAACACTACTACTTCTTCCAATCTTCATTCTTCCTTCGGTCAATTCAATATCCTTTATCCCTTAATCATTTGTATATTTGCAGAATGTATGAATGTCTTCTTCTCCCTTAATACCAATAAATCCAACCATTCTTTCTATCCTTTCCATAATAAAGAAATCGATCAAGCTTGGTTCACTGAAAATGACTTTGAATTGGTTGACACTGTCATAGCTGAGAACAAAGATTAGTCCTGAGAAAGTTATCTCGTTTACAGAGATCGCTCCTATAATGGCACTTTGAAAACTAATGTCAATGTTAAGGTAAGGGTCAAGAAATACTATCCCAATCTTCTTGCTTGCCAATTCGGTTTAACTCAATGCATTCATTACCATTTCACTCATAAAACTTACAATCAACTGCTTCATCAGCACTCGATCGAGGAATCGATTAGCATTTGTCAAACTCTCCACAATAATTTCTAGATGATCAACGTCACTTTTGAACTACCTGGCTTTCTAAGATGTCCCCATCAAATAATCACTTTTCATGATTAGTGGCATAATTAGTATACTAAATTAGTTTTTGAACCTACCGATCTCATCATTGCCCAACTTTTCTCTTTAGCAACCGGGGAAGATGAACTCCTAGTTAAGAAAAAGAAACCATTGATTGAGGAAATAAAAAAGAAAATTGTATCAAAGTCAGTTGTGTCTCCAAGTTAGAGGATAACATGGTCACAAAGAACATTAGCTACTCCAACCACTTCTCCTTTATCAGCAACAATAAGAGTGATTGATCCAGCATCACCCGATCATAAGCGCTAGAAAGTCTTGGTCACTAACCCTTCAAAGAAGAGCACCTTGCTCAACCTGATCTAGATTTTAAAGCTTCTCAGATTATTAGGAGAATCTCACACCTTGAACCTTTGTCAGGTTCCACTCCTAAACTTCCCACTGCTCCAACTATACTAATAAGTTCTTCCATAATGGCTTGGGTTGGCCGAGCCATGATGAAAACTCTAGGTATTTGTCCTACAACCAATGTTATCTCTTCTTGTGAAAAGTATTATAAAATTAAGTACTAGTCGGTAATACTACCTTCGAAATATTCTTGGGAAATAGATCAGGCACATAAGAAACATATGGAAACCAGTTTCAATCGAGCTTAGAATAAATGAGAGAAAGATAAGAAAATATTGAATGATCCCATGCTTCCTCTCAATAATTATCTCAAACTATATATATTGAATCCACCACATTTTCCTCTTGTTTCTCATCCTCTCGTGGTGGCTATCAATAACCCAATCAAAATTCAATAAGTGATCGACCAATACTCCACCTTCATTGTCCGTTCTGACCTAGGTGGACATTTGCCCTTTATTCTCTATTTATTTCACACTCCTTACATCTTCTAATATTTTCTCGTATACTATAAAACTGAGAGAACTTACAACAGTTGAAAAGAAGTTGTTCCCATAGCAGTTTCACATTTTTCAACAAATTGAAGAAACTACCACCTCTATAGTTGTGGGTAAATTTGCAAATCCTATGGTGGAGCTCAATGGCTCTAATTGTAAAGAAACTGGAAATAATACACTTCGGCATGATGAAGATACTATTGGAGAAACGAAAATTTCCCAATCGCTAGAACCTTTTCCGTGTTACCTTCCATTCAAAGGCTCTATTAATCATTCTCAACCAAGAAAACGATGAGACAATTGTGTTAACACCGCAAAATCCTTAACCAGACACGTCTTTTCATTCCACTCCTACATCGGCCACCCGCTCTATACCATCTTTGGGTCCTACTGAATAATGTACTCCTATCACAACTGTCAGACACCCGTTACTTGTGGACGAGGAAGAATAAGAACCAACTCAACTAGATGATATGCCATAAACAACTACCTTTAGCTAAGAGATAGCCAGTGAAGCTCTTGTGATGGACTTAACTCCTTTAATTATATTCAGAGTCATCACTCCTTTAGATTCACTATCTGCTTCCACACCTACACAGACTGAGATGGTAATGACACCTCCTCCAATTTGGAAGAAAGTGTCTCTTGTTGAAGCTATACTCTCCTCTCTCATCCAAGCTCTTAGAAGCAATATTACCATTGCCGAGTCTCCTTTACCTTCCCTATAACTTCAACAATTCAAAGATGAATTAGGAGCTCCTATACGTTCAAGAGTTGTAAAGGTTATTTCCATGGGATTGGTTGACAGACTTGCAATTCTTGTCCAATACTACTAATTATTCTCTCGCTTGGATGATACAATCTTGGTGTAACATCCCGAAAATTGGGGGTCGAGCATAAACTCCACTCCCGAGTTCCAGAACATCACTTATACAACATTTTTAATGATGAATGAATGTCGGCTGTAATAGTGCATAAAACACGAAGTGGATTAAGCTAAAACTGCATATCATACTCCAAATATAGTTAAATTTGCAAGCAGAAGAATGTGATAGATATATAAAATATATGAACTATTGTAAGTCTCCAGAGTGTGAACATGTTACCAGGTTAAACATATACATGTATACTCCAAAAATGATCAAAAGAATATACATGAGTGCTCTAAAAATATAAAATGACGAGTGTCATGACGTCTAATCAACCTCCCTGTAATCCCGTCGATCAGAACACGGTCTACCTAGACCCGCCTGATAACCGCCTATAGGAGAAATCCTCCTCATCATCAAACAAGTCTGGCTCCGCTTCACAAGTAGCTCCATCATCTAAAACTAAAACAGGGACTGGTTGGTGTGTACAACACCATCCCGTAACGTGGGAGTGAGTGGCTAACTCAGTGGAATCATAGAGCAAAGGTTAACATGTTATCAAATCAATCAAGCAATAATGATAAAGCAAGCAAATCAAACATTCCTAAATACTGTAATTAATGTAGGAATGAAATGACATGATGGATGCCCTCACCAACATACACCCTCATGCGACACCATCTTACGTCCGCGACATGCTTTCTTCTCTCAGTGCTCTACATCTTTCAGGCACATGCAGTGCGATATGAATATGATTACCAAATTGTTATTAGTCCTTTTCATACAGCATGATTGGGAAACTAGGGTACTTTCCTTATATTATTCCCAACAAGGATCCTGTCTAGGGTCGTCACTCCTAGTAGTCTCATACGATGATATGGTTCTAGGTCACTGCAAGGGCTGTCAGGGCTGTTGCACGCACTCGTTGCACCGCTCCCCCATCACCTTATCAATACAGGCCTAGTTGTACTCTTGTTGCTACGGAAGGGTCGTCGCCTCACGTAGACTTAGAGTACGCTCGAGGTCACTACAAAGCATTGTCAGGGCTGTTGCCCGTACTCGTTGCACCGTTCCCCCATCACCTTATCAATGTAGGCCGACAGCTCGAATATAGTGTCCCATACTACCATAATCAGCTCACGAGTCTGGGTTGCTCACTGGTCACTACGGGGAGGCTTGTAGCCCCAGCGTAGGCCGACAGCTCGACCACGGTGTCCCATACACCATGCCCGGCTCATGAGTCTTAATGGATCAAGGTACCACGGTTATCAAGGTTATCACTGGTAAGTTCAGTATCCTAGGTTCAAGCATTTATGACTAATACAAGGTGAACATACAGTGGTCAGTCGGGTTGCTTGACGAGCTCGAGTAGTACGAGCGCACCTCAAGCTGAACGACATGAAGTGTATAAACACCTTGTGTGGCCTAACTACTACCCTCAACCAAAGCACGACTCGGGTTCGTCGACGTGTCCTTCGTGGCGAATAGAATCCAATCACGAATTCAAATCTGTTACCGACTGCCTGGACTAGAGTATAGCCCCAAACACTTGTAATCTAAATCAATAATCACATGAGAGAGACAATTGAAATACAAGTAATTTCAGCATGTTATCAGCATGTTATAACGTACATCATAAGCAGTTAACCATACACGAGTATTTCACACATAAGGTAATCAATTCAAATACAACAAGCATGGAGGAAATCATGTACATCATCAAATTAGTTGAGAATCTAATCTCAACACTAATCTACAACACTATTTACTCAATACTTATTAATATATACATTTATACAAACCCTTAGTCTACACACATTAGTCTACATAGCATATGTCGGCCAATAATATGCATTAAGGCGAATCTCTTCACCAAACAGATCATACACGCATAACTAGCATAGGTACACGATAAATACTCATGGCAATCATATCAGCAAAATATGTACGTATACAGTATTTCCTACAAATACCTAAAATACCCTATATCTCATATTCTTCGTACGTATTCGAAATGAAAAATGGACAACATGTTCTACATGTCAAAAAGCATCCTTGTCAACAATCTACCATTAAACAGCATTGAAAGCTTTGAAAAAAGGTAACCTAAGCGTCTAAAATCCGCACCTTATGCCGTAGAAGTGTAACGAATTCAATAGAGACTCTAAGTCTTTGTCAGCGACTGATTGGCAACCTATAGTATGATTTAGGTTAGCTGCTTCACCACTTGTACCAATTGAAACCCTAGAACAGGTTAGCGTTAGGCTTTCTTACTTAAGAACGAAGCTGGAGTCGCCGGAAAAGCGATACGGAGGGGTGGATTAGGCACGTAGCAAAGCCGGGAAGAATCACCAACTTCTCTCCCACTTTCTCTCTCTTTTCACTCTCTTGATTTGGGTAGGGTTTGAAATTCGTATGGGATTTGTGAGAGAGGGTTTAAGGCCTTTTTATAAGCCCAAACAC
Organism: Magnolia kwangsiensis; assembly: GCA_037074715.1. NCBI lineage: Eukaryota > Viridiplantae > Streptophyta > Magnoliopsida > Magnoliales > Magnoliaceae > Magnolia > Magnolia kwangsiensis. The sequence goes on along the minus strand of CM073577.1, from coordinate 109,360,973 downwards.
GACGAAAACAGACTTGAAGTCAAGGTATACTTAGGTTATAACCAAATCGGGTCTGTTCTGATCCAATGGAGCACTTCTGGAGGTCCTATTACTAAATGCGGTTGAACTTAAGCTCTCTAATATTGGATTTAGGTCCAGCTAAGTTTTCAGTCCGGTCGGGTTTCAAGATCGACCGTGGTGGACCAATTTCAGTTCAGCGGTCACCGAAACTCGATCAGGGCCACAAGTGCTATGAAATGTATGGGCCACCTATCCTGATCCGAGGGTGAATTTGGGTCAAAATCTAAAGGTCAAAATGCTTAGAAATAATGCGTAAGTGAAACGTACCAAATTTCTTAAAATTATATTTAATTTCTTAAAAATCTTCATTTTCTCACACTCTTTACTTCGGACTCAAGGAAATCGTCTCAGAGCATTATTTGGACGTGATTTTTGTGGTGCTTGTCAAGTCCAACAACGCAGTCAATATCTTCTAAGTTCATCGCTATCAGACTTTTGACGCGCGGTTTAGGTCCGATACGAAGTTTCTAAATGCTCCCGAGAGCAATTGAGTTTAGAAATTGATCCTAAGTTTCTAGGTAACATAAAATTAGCAGTACTACTCATTTTGAGTCTTATAGTTCATATTTAAAGTGGTTCAAGTCAATTCTACTGAGTATTCAGTTTGGTACTTAACCAAATTCTACCCTAATTATGGTAGAATACGGTCCTAGGGCCATTCTATGCCCCATTTTGGAAACTTATAGGTATCATATTATTTTAATTATTTTTTTAGTAGTTCATTATCAAGTTTACCCTTACTCCACCAAATTTCATAATATTTTTAGTTGTAAAAAAATTCTAAAAATTCCAGAAGCAACAGCTGTCCAACAAGTGATTATAGGACATTTTCTCATAACGACCTACTTTAAACTATGTTAAATATTTTATTATATTTTTCACAAATTTTATATAAAACTAAACTCATTTATCTTTAATTTGATTTTTGAATCACCTAAATCAGAGTTATAACGAAAGAGACATAATTTTTCAAAGTTTGACAAAATACACAGAAAAAATGCAAGAACTGGGCTGCCTGTCTGCTGTAAGGACGAGGCCTCGCCGATGCCACGAGGACCTCGCCAGTCATTGACTTATTTGGTGAGGGATCACCCCATGGGTGAGGTCCTCACCCCCTAGGGATGCCAAAAACATGTGGGGCCCACCTTGGATCCCCCTGAATTGAGTCGTTTGGGCCCACGAGTCCGTCGAGGCGTTTATCGAGTCTCATTTACAAACTGAAATGAGTTACGGAATGTACAGTATATGATTTTTGGGTAGAAGAAGCTAATACATCCAAATAACCTATCTAAACTATGAAATTCTAAATATTAAATATTCAAAATCCCATTTTATGCATGTATTTACCATTTATAGTAAGTTTTAGTTTAAGTATAGTTCCTCACCTTTTAAACTTTAGGTTTGTGTCTAATATGAAAGTACTTGGAGAAATTTGAAGAATGGGGTGGTGAAAGGTGAGATTTTGAAGGAAATGGATTAAAAAGTGATTTTTAGACTTTAGGATTGATCTCTAAGAGTGATATGGTTGACCCATTGCCTAAGGACGTCTAATTCCAGGTTGATAAAAATTCGAGGTGTTACACTCGAACATAGTACTTATATTTCACAAGTTTATGGACTTTGTGAAAGAGTATCAGGAGATCAATGTCATGGTCAAGAAGATTCAAGCTAAACAATTAGGCTTAAACTTCGAAGTGATAAAGATTAGCGCTATTGGGAAAACACTTTCTACTACATACACTAAATTGAAAGAGTATGAAATGAAGAGGGTTGATCTTGGCCTTGAGGAAATGTCGTGGAGAGATAGAAAATGTTTGTGAGGAATAGGAGAATGAGATTAATACTCTGGTCAACTTCATCTAAGACAGAACATCATCGGTCGACTAGGGTAGACATGTTGCCTTGAAGACTCAAGCAACTCTTGCTAAATAAATGGCTAGGTAGACAAGAATAATAGAGATAACCGCTTCTTTTTCTTATTTTGATTTCTGATTCTCGGTCTATAAAATAATTTTTGAATTTACAAAATCAACCAAAGTGCCACTTTTGTCTTTTCATACACTCTAGTCATTCTTTACTTCATTTTTTTAAAATGCTAGAGAGAGTAACTGCCATAATGACATGGCATGGAAATGAGGGTTCGTATGTTGTTTACTTTGCCAAAATAAATTCCACCATAGCTTCACGTCCCAACTCCTGGGAAGGTGGTATGGCACCTTGTGTGCCATTATTGAATATTACCTTTTCCATGATGCATCAAATGCGAGAATGATCCTTGCGTCATGATACCTATATAAATAACATTTACCTCTCATTTCTTCACACTTTCAAATTTCCCTTGCTTCTAAACCTCTCTAATTTTCTGGCCAACATGTCTTTTGTCGTAGTCTCTTCTCCCCTCACCTAGGCTAAGGCCTTACTAAAGGTGATCTTCTCCACTAAACTTGACTATTGTGTCAATCATCCCTTCCGTTTGACATGGACTTTTTCAACTAAAGATTCTCAGAAGCCACCTTGATTGATGCACCTCTTGGAGAAATTTTAGAGACCGAGGAAACTTCACCATATTAGGGACACCTCTTCGAGGCTGAGTTTGACAATCATTGTGTCCATTGTCTAATAAAATAACAAGCATCCATCCGAGATGAGGTCCACACCCTTCCCAAGAAATATGAGGTGTCTTGGAACGAACGCCTTCATTTGACTTGGCAACATCAATTCAACAAAACTGCACCGCGAGTCCTCTAAGCCCAAACCAAGGATCTAGAATACGACATCAAGGAGATGGAACACCTTTATCCCGTGAGAGATCGCTCCAACCCACATGAACTCTTAGCTTTCCTCAACTCCCATATTGGTTCTTTGCAATCTTAGTCACAAGAGAGCATTGCTAGTAAGAGGGAGGCAGAGACCAATGCTATCATCCTCGGCTGTCGCATGGATGAAGTCGTGCGCTTTCTCAAGCATGTAGTCATCAAAGGGGAGTCCTGGAGAATCATGAAACACCAGGTGAAAGACACCAAGGCACGTGCGCACAATAAATTTGAAGAAATTAAGGCAACGTATGCTTAAAATGCTTGCTCGCCTAGGTCTTTATTTTCATTTTTTTTATTTAAGTTGTAATTGGCCAGGGTCCCTCCTATGTTTCCTTCTTCCGACCAATGAAATCTTTTTCCTTTCCATGTTTTTTTCTCGACCATGTTAGATTTTAATTTTATTTATTTTTAATGGTAATGACTTATTGTGCAAATACTCTTACTCAGTCTGGTCTTGAACTACTTCCCACATGCAGGGATAATAGGCTTTTAAAAATTTTCCATTGATTGGAGCTTTTGTGACCTTTTCCTACATGTCATGAAGGATATTAGATCCACCTCGGAGAACTTAGACAATCGTGAAAGCTTTTCCTTTTACACTTTTATTATAGGCTTGAGCAACTTTAGCCTTAATGGCTACAATGGAATCCAAACCTATGAATCGCATCTCATCTAACTCCTCTAACTCAATCAACATCGATTTCAGAAACTTGGCTGAGGTTAAGCTAGCCATCCTGATATGCAACCCTTAGGGATGGCATTTCAACTTTTAAAGGTAATATGCATCATGTCCATAAGTGAGTGTGAAAGAACTTACCCTAGTACGAGTTTGAGGCGAATTCTGGTAAGCCCAAAGGGCTTTGGATAACTTAGTATGCCATTCACGTGGATTATCTTCAACAATCTTTTCAAGATATTTTTATGACTTTGTTGCTAACCTCGTCTTGGCCGTTAACTTGTGCATAGTATGGCATTGAATGCAATATTTTGATATTGTATTGTTTGACTATTGCTTTAGCTTCTTTAAAGGAAAATGATGCACCTCATTCTAAAGTAATAGACTTAGGAATTTATGAATAATATGAGTCTTGATAAGCTCAATAATTTCTCTATGGCTGACTTTCTTCATGGGATTTGCTTCTACCCACTTAGTAAAATAATCAGTGGCCACTATAATAAAATGATCTAGTTTTGATGAAGACGGATGGATTTGGCCTATTAAATCAATGTCCCATTGTCAAAAATGCTAAGACTTAATGATAGAATGCAACTCGGCCGCAAACACATGTTGGATCGGCCCATGTTTCTGACATGCCTCACACCACTTAACAATTTGGATACAGGCAACTATCATTTTTGGCCAAAATACCCATAGACCTAAGTGTGAGCCTCATCTTTCTTCTAACTTAGTATACTCCACACAGCCCCTCATGTACTTCAGCCATGGCCAAAATGGCCTCCTTTCAGTCTAAGCATTGTAATAACACGCCATTGGCCCCCTTTCTATATGGCCCACTATTGACCATGATGTGATTATGAGTCATTCTTCCGATATCAAGGACACTGAAGGTAACTTATGATCAAAGCTCTCCAATCATTTTCGCTTATCTCAGCTTGGCAAATTTTTAGGGTCGGTTCCCTTTAAAAAACTAAGGGCAAAAACCTCTTTTGTACAACAATCATTCTCTCATTGAATATTTGGGTGATTTGGAGTCCAGTTGACAATTATGACATCTCATTGGCATCAGCATTGTATTATCAGGTTACATGTCTCAATTTGACCTCATCGAAATTATCCATCAGCAGGGTCGCTAGGGCATAATATGGCAATAGTGCGTTACTGGTGCATTTAAACAAACCGAACATTTGATTTATTACCAATTATGAATTTCCTATTACTGATATGATCCTTGCACTTAATTTCATCAACATAATCAAACCCATCATCAACGCTTCTTATATAGTTTGATTATTGGTGCACTCAAATTTTATTTAGAACATAAATTCTTGCTTCTTTCCATCCAGTGTGATTAAAATAATCCCTACTCGTGATAACCAGTTCTCTAACTGTAAAAATATAGTTTCCAAGGCATCAAATATACTTGATATAAGTCTAATAACTCAAGAGGAAGTTGACTTTCTATGTTGGATGAATGATCAGTAAGAAAATTTGTTATGGCCCATCCTTTTACTATTCTTTAGGGCACATATTTGAGATCAAATGCAGACAAATTTAACATCCATTTGCCAATTCGGCCATTCAAAATCGGCCTATATATGTAACATATATTTCACTAAATCAACAATTACAATTACGTTAATTGAGTAAGCCAATAAATAATATCATAACCTAGTGTCCGTAAAATACAACAACAAGCACAATTTTTCTATTGCAGAATATTGTCTCTTAGTGGCTAACAACGTCCAATTTAGGTAATATATTGCACGCATTCATTCTTATAAGGGTAAAATGTGTAAATTAATGAATAAGGAAAAAATGAGAAAAGCAGTGGAGTTGGTCATGCTTAGGAAGAGGAGGAGGGAGGGATTGGGCATGGATTGGGCGTGAGATCCTTTTTTAGACTCTACCCCTAAACAGAGGTAGGGATGGACAATCCTGTGAGGGGCTCATGAGACCCAGCATAATGTATATGGTATTTTCACTCTGTCCATCCATTTTGACAGTTCATTTTAGGGCATGATTTAAAAAAGGAGGTAGATCAACGCCCCAAGTGTACCACCCCACATATTAATCGTACACTTAAATCTCCATTATTTCCTTCAGTGTGGTCCACTTGAGCCTTCGATTTGCCTCCTTTTTGGGCTCATGCCCTAAAATGAGCCATCAAAATGGATGGACGGCTTAGATAAAACACACAAATTGCGGTGGGTCCCATAGAGAACCTTTTTGGTAGTGCACTAACAACTTGCCTTCACCGATGGCTTTTGTGATTTGCCGACGGGAAAAGGCTGTCAACGACTCCAACAGCTAAAAGCCATCGGGGAAACCACCATATGGCCGTTGGCATTGGTCAGTTATTTGGTAGTGCTGAGTCGAACAACTACTTGCTCTAATAGCTCGAGTTGCCGCAATTGCTTAATAGAAACATGGTTACCGGTTAGTGTTTTGTGGGACCCACCAGATGGATCCATGCAGTCCATCCATTTTCCAGATCATTCGAGGGCGTGAGACAAAAATTGAGGTAGATCCAAATCTCAAGTGGACCACACCATAGGAAACAATGGTGATTGAAGTAAAAACTTTTTAGGGCCTACTCTAATGCCCACTATAATATTTATTTTACATCCAATTAGGTCACATAAAGCATGAAGGAAAAAAGAAAACCAACATTCAACTTGATCCAAAACTTTAGTAGCCCACGAGAAGTTTTTAATGGTCGGCGTTCATCAACAGCGTTTCATGCGGTGTTATCCACCTTAGACTTGGATGTCCCTCATTTTTTGGGCTCCTGCCGTAAAATGGTATTGAAAGATGAATAGACAGTGTGGATTAAAAGCATACATCATGGCGGTGCGTAAAGATGCAATCCACGCTAGAGGCACTGCTTGTGTCTTTGCTGGATGTAAATTGCCCGTGTCCTCTTGCACAAAAAGTTCATGTAGTCCGAAATGATGTGGGGTCCTCAGATATTCCCGTAACAAATCCACTTCTTCCATCAGTAATGCAAGACCACAACAGGGCAACATTCTAAAGATCAAATCATCGCAAAACTCATATGGGCCACTCCATATTAAACAGTGGGAAAGCAGACGTTCATTGTTGAAACCTTTAAAGAGCCGATCATGATTTTTATAGGTTACACAAACTGTTCATAGGGGTATTACCAACTTAGATAAAGTGTAGGCACAAATATCATCTCAACATAAAACTGCTACATGGCCCACGCATGTCTAATTTTTAGATTGCTGTCCTTTTGTTATTTTGCTGTGAGGAAAACCGATTGGCTACTTCCGTGCCACGGTGCTCAGTGGGTCCTACCTTGATGTATGTGTTTCATCCAAGATCCAAGCCATCCATCTATTTTTCTAGATCATTTTATGGTATGAGACAAAAAATGAGGTATATCCATGGACCACATTACAGGAAACAGGTGATCCAAAACTTTTATGGCCTCCAAATATTTTTAATGGTTGATGTTAATTCAGCACTTTTTCCTGTAATGTGGTCCACTTGAGAATGGGATATACCTCATTTTTGGTCTCATACCATGAAATGATCTAGAAAAAGAGATGGACGGCATGGATAAAACACATACATCATGGTGAGGCTCACAGAGCACCGACCACCAGCCATTGGCTGATGGCAGGGGGAGGAGCCAATCCGTTTCCTCTGTGCGCCCTGCCCAGTTTCCTATCAAAGGAAGTCCCGGTGGCACAGTTAATCTGCATCCGTCTGTTCATCGGGTTAAAGGTTTCCCGAACAGGTGCGGAATCCGCTTAATCCAACACGGTGCGGCCTTGACCTTGGGCCCACCTTGACGTATGTATTATATATCCATACCGTCCATCTGTTTTGCCGGCTCCTTTTATGCTATGAATCCAAAATATAAGCAGATCTAAATCTCGGTTCAACTATACCATATGAAACGATGGTAATTGCACACCTGCTATTAAAACTTCCTAATGCTCACCATAATGTTTGTTTGCAATCCAACCTGTTGGTAAGGACACATAAATTTAGATGAAGGTAGAAAGCAAATATCAGCTTGATCCAAAACTTCCGTGATCCATAAGAAGTTTTTAACGGTGGCGTTCATCACCACTGTTTATTGCGGTGTGGTCTGCACGAGATTTAGATCTGCCTTATCTTTTAGGATCGTTCCCTAAAATGATTAGGCGCACATATATCGTAGTGGCCCCACAGTGCACCGCATAGATGCAATCTGCAGCCAGGTTAAAGGCTTCTTGTACTTTTTTCATCATTTTACAAAAAATCATACTTTAAATAGATGGACGTAAGAGCTAACTAATACAGGTAACAAGTTGATAATAATTTGATTAATGATGTATCTTAATATAAACTTAATTAAAAAAGTACCAGGATATAAATACCATGTTAATGAGAAATTATTTTGTAAAATTTTCCTTTAAAAAATTCCTTCATTTTATTCTACGTGTTAACCGTCCATTTTTAGCCCATTAATCAGGTGGATATATACCATTCTACAGCCACATTAGTTTTTGAAATGTAGTCCCTATAACGGAATTAATGGTTTCGGTTACTAAGCAAAGGTAGAGAGGGAGAGCTGTAAGCCCATAAACGAGAGGGATTTTATATGGAAGTTGCCAGCAACACCTTAAACAAAATCTAAGAATAGTAAATGTTAAATAAAATAAATAAAAAATACAACAGGGACCAATGTAATAGACGTCCACTGCAGCGACACACATTGCAGGTTAAATAGTAGATCAGGGCCGTCCACATAGTCAACCCTACCATAGCTGTTATGTGGTTCAAAAACCCACATCAAAATGTCCACCCTAGAGAACTTTTGGTTTCTACCGTCCACTTAACGGCCCCCAATCTGACAGCTATTATCATCCATTTTATGCAAAATTTTAACCATATAGCTCATCAGTGGCAGGGCATACTAGATCCACGGTCCCCATCTTCTACTCTCAAGCGTATGGGGTGGAGATATCTATACCGTACCATTTCTAATGTCATGGTTGGGATTATGCTAATTACTTGTCCCTGACATGGCAAGGAAGGTAAGTGGTTAGAACTTAAAAAACTAAAAGAAGTTGGAGAAGTAGAGGTGAAGATCTGTCTCCGACCCTCTATAAATAATCTAAACAAATGGAATGTTCTCATTCTATCCTTAAAACAGAAGAAATCACAGTCTCAAAGCACATTGTTCTTGATTTAAAGGATGGATTTGAAATGGAATCTTCGATTAACTTGTTTGTTGTTCTTATTCGCATGGGTGGCAAAAGCCACTTTACCCACAAAGGTTTTCAATGTGAAGGATTTTGGTGCAATTGCAGATGGTAAAACAGATAATAGCAAGGTAAGCAAGCTAATGACAACACAACAACACGTGCATTTATTAGAATATTGCAGAAGAACAAAATTTGAAGTTATTTATACATTCATATATTTGTAGGCGTTCTTGGATGCTTGGAAGGAGGTATGTGTATGGGATGGTATGGGAAGGCTTTTGATTCCAAAAGGGATATTTCTTGTTGGTCCAGTGGTGTTCAAAGGGCCATGCAAGGGTCCCGTGGCATTTCAAGTATCCGGAGTGGTGAAGGCGCCTAGTCTTGAGAAATTCGAATCAGATGGTTGGGTAGAATTTCAATACATAAATGGCTTGATGATCACGGGTGGTGGAACATTCGATGGGCAAGGAGCTTTAGCTTGGCCACACAATAAATGCCCCAAGACGGTGAAATGCAACCTCTTACCAACAGTAAGTTTATCTTTCATAGCTAGTTTCCAACAATACATGCATGAAGATGAATAATGAGAAGAAATGACTAGTTGGGTTTCTTTGAATCACAGTCCTTAAGGTTCAGCTTTGTTACGGACACAACCATTCGTAGTATATCTTCAGTTAATAGCAAGTTCTTCCACATGAACATGTTTAGCTGCAAGAACATCAAGATCCAGTCTATTAACATTTCCGCGCCTGGGGACAGCCCTAACACAGATGGTATCCACATAGGAGACTCAAGTGGGGTAAAGATCTCTCGTTCTATGATAGGCACGGGTGACGATTGCATATCCATTGGGCCCGGCAACTCCAATATCTCGATCTCCAATGTCTTATGTGGACCAGGGCATGGTATCAGTATTGGTAGCCTTGGAAAATACCCCAATGAAGGTGATGTTGTCGATGTAAATGTAAGGAATTGCACACTCACAGGCACCACCAATGGCATAAGGATCAAGACATGGCAAGACTCTTCTATTTTATCTGCATCGAATTTCAAGTTCCAAGATATAGTCATGAACAATGTATATAATCCAATCATCATAGACCAAGAGTATTGCCCATATACTTCTTGTGCCCAAGAGGTATTTTACTAACTCGTCATGAGTGATATTACTAACATAGAGTGTTTTAGAATTCTCTAAGAATTTAAAAATGAAAAGAAATACTAACTCATTGCATTGGTTTTGTGTTTTATCTTTTCTGGCTTCCAGTCTCCTTCTCGTGTTAAGATCAGTGATATTAGCTTCATGAACATCCGTGGTAGTTCAGCATCTCAAGTAGCAGTCAATCTCTTGTGCAGTAAAGGTGTGCCATGTCAGAATGTGGAGTTAAGAAACATTAACTTGGTGTATAATGCATTGGGTGGACCTGCCACATCCTCATGTTCTAACATCAAGGGAACTTCCTCTGGCCCACAAAGTCCTCCATCTTGCCTCTAATTCTCTTCATTCTTCCAATAGTTAGTTTCCTAATATTGAATAAAAAAAGAAAAGGATGTAATGTATTTCATCTGCAGGGAGCAATCACCCTTACCATTATGAGGAGTCTTATTTTTGTACTCCTATTCATGGGTTGATGCATGCAAGTGGGAAGGGTACCCATCTACATTGTTACATCCACACTTCTAATAAATTTCATTATTTCTTCCATCATTTTATCACTTCAATAATTTTTGTAAATAATAGTACCAAAAATCTTTTAAATTCTATAATGGCTAATAATATGTCAAAATTGATGGTTCTTTCTTTGGGATCAAATTGCATAAACTGCAAATGAACTTTTAAGAAGAAATTAAAACAAATTGATTGAGAGGTATGTAAGTATACCAATAGTTAGGATGAACTTAAGATTGTGACCCACCCAAGTATCTAAGTGGCTTGAAATTTCATTGGGACAATTTTTGTGATGGTGAGTTTGATATATGGTTTGGATTTCGAACATAGGGCACACATGATGTTTATTGTCAGGTGTCTTCAATCTATCTAAAGTAGGGTCTATCGATGACATTGATAGACCACTCGATCCATCGAGCCTATGTAGATCCCATCGACAGTCCAATCGGTCCTATCAATAAATTTCCAAAAATGTCCATCACTAAAAAGTTTTTGGAATGCTACTTGATCCTATCGACAGGCCTTAGCTCAATAGCTATTGATCCTATGGACAAACGCACATGATTTTGTTTCCTAATTCAGTTATAATTCTATGTATGGGGTTGTAAATGGGGGAATTAAGGCAAACCACGTACAAGGGGTTTTTATAGAAAGAGGGAGAGCAAAGATACAGTTTTATGAATGGACTTTAGGGTTATTCAAATTGTTAAATCCATCATATCTCTTGTAATTTCATTTTCATAGTGGATTCGATGTTGCTTTGTACTGTGGTTTTTTCCTACAAGGGTTTTCCACTTAAAAATAGTGTGATCTCTGTGTGTTTGTGTTACATTTGATTTTGTCTTGTTTAATTGAATTCAGGTTTGCTTCCATGCGATACTTGATAAGTGGTTTCAGAGAAAAATGTTGGGGTTTTGAGCTTTAATACGAAACATGTCGATGAAAGGGTCTAACGTGAAGTACGATATGGAGAAATTCACTAATATAAACAACTTTGAACTATGTAAACTTAAGATGAGAGGCCTTCTATTTTAGGAAGGATTGCTACATGATCTCCTTGGTAAGGCGAAGCATCCTGCATCTATGAGTGAGGAAGAGTGGGATGAACTTGATGAGAGGGTTACAACCTCAATCAAATTATGTTTAGTGGACAACACTCTCTATAATGTCCTGGATCAAAAGATCGCCATAGGGGTAAGGACAAAGCTAGATAGTTTGTATATGAAGAAATTCCTGGGCAGTCATCTATATCTTAAGAAACAGTTATATAATCTTAAGATGATAGAGGTGTCTGATATCAATGAATAAATGAGCATATTCAGTGAATTGCTTTATAAACTGACAAATGCGGGTTAAGATTGGAGAAGAAGGTCAAGGCTTAATTATGTTGATTCGCTTCCACCGTCTTACGAGAATTTCATAGATACTTTAATCCACGGTAGGAATACCATCGATGTTAAAATTGTCATCTCAATCCTTCATAAAAAATAATTGAGAAGGAAAGACAGTGGCAAGGGTACCTCTACAGATGTGTTGGTTTTTAGGGGAAGGAATTGTTAATGGGAGAAGTGGAATTCTTGATCGAGATTCAAGTTGAAAGGGGAGGGTAAGATGAAGTGTTGGAATTGTGGAATGACATGACACATAAAGAAAGATTGTCGGAATTCTAGGGCATAGAAGGGTGAAAAATTAGATAATACACCAAAGGAAGCCAACACAGTAGAATCCAGTGAAGAAGTTAATGGTGGTGATGTTTTGATCACATTCAAATTCAGATATCTCAGCAACAAGTGGGTTTTGGATAGGGAACCTCATACCACATGACTTTTCAATGAGATTGGTTCACCAACTACATTAACTGTGATGGTGTACACGTCTTTATGGACAATGTCATTGCCTATAAGGTTGTTAGTGTTGGTTTGGTGTGCATTAGGATGTTTGATAAGGTGGAGCATATCCTGACAGAGGTGAGACACATTCCTGACCTCAGGAAGAACCTAATCTCGCTTGGGATATTGGAGGCACTTGGTTGTAAGTTCACAGGTTTTGATCAAGTTCTTAAAATTTCTAAAGGAGCACTCATAATAATGAAAGCACAATGGAGTGGTAACCATTACAAGTTAATCAGGAATGACATATTAGGTGGAGATACAACGTCTATAGTGGAGTTCACATCGCCACATTTGTGGCATGCACATCTAGGATAAATGAATGAGCACGATATGAAGGTACTTTATAATCCTTCTTTGATTCCTATATTTAAAAGCGTTGATTTTAATATATACAAGTATTGTATATATGGTAAATAATCATGGCTAAATTTTAATACTAGAAAGTATGTTTGTAAGGTTATACTAGAGTATATGCATTCAGATGTATGGGGTTGTCATCCGTTGTAAATGTATAATAGAAAAGTATGGATTTATTTTTTACAAAATATATCCAATGTATTCATCACATTAAAAGTGTGGAATGCGATGGTTGAGAAGCAGATATGACAGAAACTAAAAGTTCTAAGAACAGACAATGGAAGTGAATTCACTTCAAAGGAATTTAACAAGTTTTGTAAAGACGGGGGGCATAATATAGTGAGGCTCATACCTGAGCAGAATGGTGTGGCGGAATGAATGAATCAGACTCTCTTAAAGAGAACCCGAAGTGTGTTGAACAATGTTGGATTAGGCTTTTGAGTTATGAACTAATGTCGTGAACACGGCTTGTTACCTAATAAATTGATCTCTTTTTATGCGATAGACTATAAGAATTCAGAAAAAGAATGAAGTGGTCATGATGTCAACTACTCATATTTGCTAATTTTTTATTACGATGCTTATCCTCATGTACCGCCAATTAAGAGAGATAAGCTAGACCAAATGGCCAAAAACTTACCTTTGTGGGCTATGGTGATGGCATGAAAAGGTACAGGCTATACAATCGGGTCACTCAGAAAATTAGTTTAAGTCACGATGTTAGGTTTGATGGGGATTCTGTGTTCCATAATGAAGAACACAAGGAATAAGAGAAATCAATGGTTATTGAAGTTGAGATTGAAAATGTTGAAACACAGGCTGAGCTCGAGCCTCCGATAAAGGTATAAGAGAAGGTGGAGGAACCACCTCTGAGCAGGAATCCACTAAGAGATCATAAATTACTTATTAGATACATAGATGACTTGAACATTGCATTCACTCTTGTTACAAATAAGAGGGATCAGTCTACTTTTCAGGAAGCATTAGATGACCCTAATGTTGAGAAGTGGATGGCGGTCATACATGGCGAGATGGATTCTCTGCATTAGAATGAGATATGGGAGCTGGTGGAGCTTTCAATGGAGCGTAAAGTGATTGGTTATAAGTGGATTTATAAGATAGATAGATATAAGATGAGATTAGTCACAAAAGAATATGTGCAGAAGTAGAGTGTTGACTTTAGCAAAATTTTCTTGCCTGTGGTGAAGTAGGTGTCAATCCGATTTGTACTGGTGCTAGTTGCTTAATACAACCTGGAATTGGAATAGATGGATGTGAAGACTATTTTCCTACATGGAAAGTTAGAAGAGTTGATTTACATGAAGGAACCTGAAGGGTTTGAAGTATAAGAGGCAGAGAACAAAGTTTCTATGTTAAGGAGGTCATTGTACGACCTAAAACAGTCGCCTAAGTAGTTGTACAAAAGGTTTGATACTTTCTTGATGAATTATCAATTTACCATTAGTGAGTATGATCATTGTGTCTATTATAAGACAATAAATGATAAAAAGTTCATCATACTAGTATTTATATATATGCCATACTTATTGTCAGGCATAACATGTTTGAGATCGATACGCTGAAGACTCAGTTATTAAGAATTTAAAATGAAAGATTTGGAGGCTGCGAATAAGATTCTCAACATAGATATTCACAGAGATAAATAGAAGACTAGGTTACGGTTATCATAAGTAGAATACTTTGATAAGGTATTGATAAAGTTCAATATGAACAAGGCAAAACTAGTTAACACACCCATTGCTATTCACTTTAGGCTTTCTTCTGAACAATGTCTTATTACAGATGAAGAAAAGAAAGTGATGTCTTATGCGCCGTATTTAAGCATTGTGGACAGTTTAATATATATCATGGTCTCTATGAGATCAGATATTTCACATACAGTGGGTGTTGTGAGCAGATACATAGATGACTCCAGCAAGCAATGAAGTAGTAAAATAGTCACTTTGGTATATATGAGATATAGTGGACTACATCTTGACATTTGAAAAGTTAGAGGACAAATTGGTAGAATATGTGGATGTTGATTATGTAAGAAATGTGGATAATAGAAGGTTAACTTTTGAGTACTTGTTTGTATTAGCAGGTGGGGTTGGATGTCAAAGTTTCAGTCTATAGTTACTCTTTCCATAACTGAAGCTGAGTATATGGCTGTGACGGAGGCGTTCAAAGAAAGTGTTTGGTTTAGGAAAATGATAAATCAATTAGAGGTTCAGCAGGAGGTCATGCAAGTTAATTATGTCAGCGAAAGCATGAATTATTGGGCAAAAAACTCTGTTTATCACTCATTTACTAAACGTATTGATATTTGTCTTCATTTTATCCAACATGTGCATGAGGAAAGTAGTTTTACTCTATAGAAGATCCATACAACCATGAACTGGGTTGGCATGCTTACACAGGTGGTTCATGCAGAGAAGTTCAAGTTATGTGCAACTTCTCTAGGCTTGGTGAAGGCTTAATGAAGCCAGAGTGTGTATAAGAAGCGACAATGAAGTTATAATGGAAGACGATTATAGATGGTGATGACATGGTGGAGCAATGAAATATGAAGATTGAATCCGTAGTGAAGATTGTTGTAAGATGTATTCAATCTATTTGAAATGGGTCTATCGATGGAATCAACAGATCATTCAATCCCATCGACACTCCACTCGATCCTATCGAGAAATTTTAGAAAATTCTCAGATGCTCGTTGGATAGTTTTTGGAGTGCTATTCGATCTCGTCGAAGGTGCTCGATGGCTATTGATCTTATCGATAGACACATTTGATTTTGCACATATTTTGTTTCCTAATTCAGTTGTAACTCAATATATCGGGTTGTAAATGGGGGAATTAGGGTGAATCTCGTATAAGGGGCTTCTATATTAAGATAGATAGAGAGAGAGAAAGCAAAACTAGGGTTTTGTAAATGGATTTTGGGGTTGTTCGGATCGGTAAGTATTCACAACCCCAAGTGTAGGGTTGCAATGTAATAATAACTCGATGAGACCGAGGTCGAATCCATGGGGACTAAACTTGTACGTATTCTGAAAATAACTAGAAGTAGAACTAAAAAAAGATCTAAATCTAAATCTGGAATAAAAGGGAGTAATTATGAATAATGTTGATTAAAATTATCAATTGAAAAGTGGAAACTAGGGTTCCAAGGATCCACTTGTAGCTATGAGGATGCTACCTTGATTCAAGAAACACGATTGGAATTAGAGTCTTATCCTATCCAATTGGAAGATAAAGCAATGAAACCAAATCTCTAAACTTTTCATTGATCTAGCCACAAATAAAGGAGTATTGTGATGATTAGAAGGGATTCTATCACCCTACCATGCTCAGGAGACGATGGTGAACAACATGATTTACCAATCTCACAATCTTAAAACAGAAAAAAAAGATATTCAAAGCGATCACAGCATCTATTGTAATTTAAGTCACAATAAATCATAGAAAGCTGAAAATATTCTTTTAATATCAAACTAAAAATTAATAAGGTTGAACAAGAACAAGAATCAAAGTAAGAAAATTATCCCAACATGCTACAAGCTTTACCTCTTAGCCCTAGCTAAGAGGTTTAACCAACTATAGACATGATTGGATCTAAAACCCTAAAAAAAATATTAAAAATATAAAAGGGAAGAAGAAAAACTCTCTGGAAGCTGCTCCAACTTTGGCTCTGCTTCTCAAAAACCTAATTCATCTTTAGATGTCATGCCCCAAACTTGGAAACCAGGCTCATAAAATTCCTGATCGGTGAATCCGGCGCCGACAGCCTCCGTAGTACCCCATTCTCGGCTCCCAACACCCATACACCAGGTTCCGATCCTGGGATGCTAGAAGGAGGATTTCTAATCATCAATTTGATTCACAATGAGCATAACCATAAGCATAACCCATAAACAATAACCACAAGAACACCACCACAAAATTCACTATGATCAAAAACTTTGAGTACAATGCATCCGAAGGGACATACAAGATAATGTAAATAATGAAAACTCTAAAAGCTCGACTGCACGCTCATGCTGCTACTATGCTATGACTACGTCCAGGCATCACCTGCACGCATCGATCGTGCATAATCTTATAGAAATCTTAGAGGGCGGTGTAAGTGTGTGCGCAATATGAGCATGCTTAGAAGTAAGGTCAGAGTAATGCGAAAATATGCAGATGAGTACATGAATGCAATTAGCCGTACCAAGGCTATGCAGTGTAAGACATGAATTCTATCGGTCATGTCAAGACCATGTGATGCGTGGTGTAACTCAAGCATACCGATCCTCATACAGGTCATCAATATCAGTACAATTCTCAGTCTGGATAATCATCGGGGTTTAGTACACTCCAAATGGCACTGTCGCTCTCCCAGCCTTACAGTCCAAGTGAGTGTAAGAAACCTTACTATCTGCCTGGCCAATAGTCTGTCAATACCTATCCGGCACGTCGATAGTGGACCCATTCACAAGCTGGTTAGACTCAGCCTAATATTACTCCCTACCCTCGGGCGAGTAAGGCCACGCCCCTTTCCAATTGACCAAAACATAATGGGAGACGTGGCCTCCTGGTATTCAGCCCTCGTGCACTCATATATCCACATGATCTTGACGTTGGAGTCATCCTCTGGTACCATCGGGTTTAGAAATTTTCACCCAGGGACATCTATGGCGCCCCGATGCTTAGTAACAATATTTTTGATGTCTAATCCTACCATCCACAATGTGCTTGTGGAGGTCATAGCCTTGATGTCGTTAGGGTGTATAGTAATCATGTCATATAAATACAAAGTGCATGAATCACACTATCAGTCATGCAACAATCATGCACAAACTGCGCGCTAATGAAGGATAACTCCACCTGTCGAGGAGCCCATAAATAATCTTCCTGAAGGCATATGCTATGATCAGTCACTCCTCATATCAGGCATACATATGATGCGTATGATCATGAATCATGGATCTACACTAAACAAGTTATGTGGTGATGGGCTCTGTTCATAACGAAGATGGGCCTAGACGGCCTACACACTACAAGTATGGGCCTACCAATAGGCCTTAGGGAGAGTGATAATGTGGACATTTAATCGACATCATCCTTACAATGTGGGCATCTAACCATCATTGTTCCCAAGGCACGTCCCGTTATAAACATCATTATATATATACCACAGAGAAATCACACATTGTAATGGACCTAAATTCATCCCACTGGGCCTTAAGTACATCAAATGGGCATATCACATGGGCCTTATATTCATCAAGTGGACCGTATTAACGGGCCGCACCAATGGGCCTTACGTACATTGCAATGGGCCATAACTCGTAGGCCTTAAAATGCATCAAAATGGGCCTAATCACATGGGCCTTATGTGCATCAAATGGGCCACACCAATTAGCCCTATATATATCAAATGGGCCACACCCAAATATCAATAATGATGATGACTTTCACCATTAAAATTTTCAAGGCCCACCATAGCATATATTTCCTGTACAATCTATTCATAAGGTCACAAGGTCCTGGATTTAGAGGAAAAGCAAATATTATACTTGTCCAACCTTAAAATTCAAAGGTTTTAATGGTGGACATTCAATCCAACACTGTTTCTATAGTGTGGTCCACATGGCTCTAGATCTACCTCATTCTTTAGCTCATGCCATAAAATGATCTTTCAAGATGGATAGATGGTTTGGATGCAACATATGCGTCATGGTGGGGTCCATTGACCGTCCAGCAGCCTAGCCAAATGGCTGGATGGCAGTGACAAACCACATACATTATTTTGGGTTCCACCATCCACAGTCAGTGGACGGTGTGAATAAAACACATACATCACTGTGGGTCCCACGTGGGGCCAACCATAATGTTTATTTACAATCCAACCCATTAGTAAGGTCACACGGACCTGGATGAAAAGGAAAAATAAATTTCATATGAACCAAAACTTCTGCCCACCCAGAAATGGGTTTCAATTACAGTCTTTCCATCACTACTGTTTCCGATGATGTGGGCCACCTGAGCTTCGGATAGGGCTGATTTTTGGGACAGCCCGTTGCCCTGAGGGGGGCCAACCAAATGCACCGTGTTGATGTTCAACACACGTCATAGTGGGGCCCACAACTGGGGTTGTGGGTCCCTGCCTGCCCATGCACGCCAGCGTCCAGCGTAGGACGTTGCTGCGTCCTCAGCAGCAGCAGCGCCTGCAGCTGCTTTTTTTAAAAAAAATAAATGTATTTTTCTGAGAAATTTCTTAGGTGGGGCCTACATCGGGAAAATCTGACCCGGCCATTGGACTCTATGGCCCATGATCGACCAAATGAGACCAATATGGAACATGTTTTTGGCAAATAGGAGAATCAAGGTGGGTTTTTACAGTAATAGTACTATTTCCTATGGTATTGCCCACTTGATTATCAGATTGGCCTCATTTTTTGACTCAATGCCTAAAATTGGCTGAGAAATGAAATGGACGGCGTGGATTATATAGATACATCAAGGTGGGCCTGCATGAGTGACCCACCCCAAAACTTTGAAAAGGCCATGTATTTTTATTTTTTTTTTTGCTAGCTTGTTAGTACTCACCCATGCCAGTATACGCACTCCATGTTAGCCACCCTTGCCTCACGTCCAGCGTCCAGAGTCGCTGGACGGCATGGATGAACACGACATCATGGTGGGTCCCACATGTGCGTGGCCCACCTAATTGGAGGATTACCTGATGTTTGTGCCTTTCTTTCCGTTCGACGCCACTAATGGGCTGGATGGTGTGATCAACACATCCATCAAATGGGTTCCACGAGGGTGGATGGTGTGGATAAATCACATTCTTCATGATGGAGGTCTACCTAGGTGGACCACGTGGCCACATCATAAAAGAAAACAAAGAAAGAGGAAAAAAAAAAAAAAGAACGGTGATAAAGAGGAGGCACCCCGCCACTATGGGCCCTCCATTGATACAACACATACATCAAGTGGGTCCCATAACAAGTGGGCCCTTAAAGTTGAAATGAATGATGGATCACCCACCTCTAGGCCTTCTCCTTGCTCCCTTAGGCTCCTAAGCTCCTTACCTTCAACTTTGATTGAGGTTAATGGGATTTTGATGGTGAGGATGAGAGATGAGAGGGTGGGACACACTTAGATTGGGAGAGAATGTTTGGATATATGGAATTTTTGGGGTTGCTTGGGAGATTTGAGAAATGAGAGAGAGAGAGTGAGGTGATGGGAATGATATGGATGGGATGATGTAAGGAAGGGGATGGGAGGGTATGGTTTAGTTTGAAATATTTGTAAAAGAGATATGGGTGAGTTTAAAAATTTGTAAAGGGAAATGGTGAGGTGGAGAGAGAGAGTTGACTTGTAGGGAAAGAGAGATGGGTTGCTTGTACCTAGGGCATGGTGTGTACTTGACTTGAATGATTGATTGATTGATGGGAAATATTATAGAGATTCCCTCAAAATTCGCAATGCGCGTCATTTCTTTGAAATGAACGTGGACCCACATCTCCTGGCTTGGGCATCGAATCAGTCTGCGAGTCGCGACTTTAGAACCGTGGTGACGGCGTAGTCGCTATAATACAGGTTTCGGTTCGAGTATACTTCGGTATGCAGGACCCGTCTTAGGATCGCGCGCAAACATCGAATATGGGTCGAGGGTTATCGAAATTCTACCGAAAGGATCGTGGAAGCTAATGGAATGGTACAGTCTAGGATATGGTTCTTACAACTCTCTCCTTCAAATAAAAATTTCATCCTCAAAATTTATACAATCATTGTAAGTAAACATAACTCATAATAGAAGAGAAAGCAAGGCATCGTCATATAAAATCGGAGACAACATACAAGATATATCATACAATCAATCATCAAAGAGATGGGGATAGCACTCTCAAATCTCAACCTCGTGCTCCCAAGACGCCTCATCAAAAGAATGGTGACCCCACTGAACCTTTACCAAGGGAATGACCTTGGTTCGGAGGACTTGCTCCTTCCGATCAAGGATACGAACTAGCTGCTCAATGTAAGAAGGGCCCTCATGAACCTCCAATGGTTGTCAATCGATAACAGGAACTACATTTGACCCACACTTCCTCAACATAGAGACATGAAAAATGTTGTGGATGCTAGACAACTGAGATGGCAAGGCAAGTCGATAGGTCACGGCACCAATGCGCCTAATGATCTCAAAAGGTCCTATGAATCTTGGGACAAGCTTTTCCTTTGCTTCAAATTTAACTACTCCCTTCATGTGCGAGACCTTGAGATACACATGGTCCCCTACATTAAATTTCAAGGGACGACGCAACAAAACTCTTCTTCTGGCTCTGAGATGTGCCCATCCTCTGCCTGATGATATCGATAGCCTCTGACGTGTAACGCCTCAGAAAAATTCGTACAAAGATCTGAGTACCAACTCGATCAGAAATCACTTAGGATTAATTCCTTTAGAAATTAAGCGTAAGTTAAATAGCGCTATGCTAGATTAGCTGTGAAATTGTCCCTGATCACTTTAAATACATTCTGCAAGACCCAAAACTTGTAGAAGCAATGACGCTATAATACCCTGAAACCTAGGATCAAACTCTAAACCAGTTTGCTCTCAGGAACCCTTTGAAACTTCGTATTGGATTTAGACCACGCGTCGGAAGTCCGATATCTATAATCTCAGACCGTTAGGACCGCTTAGCTGGACTTGACAATCGTTTCAAAAATCAAGCCTAACCGATGTTCTAAGGCTATTTCATTGAGCCTGGAGCAAGGAGTGTGAGAAAGAGTGAAATTCATTAAAAAATTAAATGAGATTTAAATAAATCTAGCATGTTTCGCTTGCGGGTTAAGTATAAGCATTCAGACCGTCGGAATCTGACCCAAATACAGCCTCGGATCAGGGAACATTTCTCACTCAGGTCAGTGTACTTGGAATCCTCGATCGAGTCTCCGTGACCGCTGAACTGAAACTGGTCCGCCACGTGGAACACTACCAAACTGAAAACTTGATGTGAGAAGGATCCAGTATCCATGATCTTAAGTCCGACCGCATTCGGCCAGGGGACCTCCCGAAATGCTCTTTTGGATCGGAGAAGACCCGATTTGGTTATAACCCAAGTATACCTTTATTCCAAGTCTAAATAGGTGACTTTTTATCCTATATAAGGGCCTTAAAACCTCTCATATCTCTCCCATCCGAATTTGCAAGAAACCCTAGAAAGAGAAGAGAGAGAAAGAGACAGATTGTGAGAGAGTTGTCTGAAAAGTTTCCTGCCACTTGATCCTGCTTTTGCACGTACCAAATCACCGTGTTCTAATCACTCTTCTGGTGATTCCAACTCATTTCTAGGTAAGAAAACCCTAACCTCTACCTGTTTTAGGGATTCCATAGATACAAGTAGCGAAGTAGCTGATTCATCTTGTGATATATGTCGTCATATCGCCGTTGACGAAGCGTAGACTTTCGATTCGAATCAATACGCGTCTACGGCAAAAGGTGAGGATTTTAGACGCTTAGATTGACTGATTTCAAAGCTTTCAATGTTGTTTAATAGTAGATTATCGACGAGAGCGCCGTTTGACATGTAGAACATGCTGTCCGTTTTCCATTTCGTATACGTACGGAGAATATGAGATTTAGGGTATTTTAGGTATTTGTAGGAAATACTGTATACGTCCGTATTTTGCTGAAATGATTGCCATGGGTATTTGTCATGTTATGATATTAGATATGCGTGTATGATCTGTTTGGCGAAGAGATTCACCCTAATGCGCACTTTGGGTCGACATACGCTATGTGGACAAAAGTGTGTAGACTAAGTGTTTGTATAAATGATTGTATTAGTATGTATTGAGCTAATGTTGTTGTAGGTTAACTTTGAGAATGAATTCTCAATTAATATGATCATGTATACAATTTCCTCCATGTTTGCTATATGAATTGATTTCCTTATATATATGAAATACTTGTGTTGGTTGATTTGCTTACGTTGTATATTATAACATGTTGTCAACATGCTTGTATTATTTATATTTCATTTCTGTTACTCTCACATGATCACTGATGTTGATTTCAAATGCTTGGAGCTATACATTAGTCCAGGCGGTCGGTAACAGATTGAATTCGTGGTTGGCTTCTATTCGTCGATGAACGTGAGTCGTGCTTTGGGTTGGCGGCAATGGTTAGGCCACGCGAGGTGTTTTATGCACTTCATGTCGTTCAGCTTGAGGTGCGCTCGTACTAGTCGAGCTCGTCAAGTAACCCGACTGGCCATTGTATGTTCACCTTGTATTGGTCATAATTGTTTGAACCTAGGGTACTGAACTTACCAGTGGAACCCCTGATAACCATGGTACTTTGATCCATAAAAACTCATGAGCCGGGCATGGTGGTATGGGACACCGTGGTCGAGCTGTCGGCCTACGCTGGGGCCACAAACCTCCCCGTAGTGACCAATGAACACCTTAGACTCATGAGCCGATTGTGGTGGTATGAGACACTACATTAGTACTGTCGGCCTACTCTGATTGGTGACGAGCCCTTTGTAGTGACCTCGAGCGTATTCTGAGTCTATGGGAGGTGACGACCCTTCCGTAGCAACAAGAGTACATTAGGCCTGTATTGATAAGGTGATGGGGGAGCGGTGCAACGAGTACGAGCAACAGCCCTGACAGCCCTTGCAGCAACCTATAAATATAACATCATATGAGATTACTAGGAGTGACGACCCTATACAGGATTTGTGTTGGGATTGATATAAGGAAGGTACCTTAGTTTTCCAATACTGCTGTATGAAAGGACTAATAACAACTTGATAATCATATCCACATCGCACTGCACGTGCCTGGAAGATGTGGAGCACTGAGGGAAGAAAGAATACCGCGGATGTAAGATGGTGTCGCATGAGGAAGTATGTCGGTGAGGGCATCCATCATATCATTCATGCTTGCATTAACAAAAGTATCTAGGAATATCTGATTACCTGCTTTACTATTATCATGTGATTGATTTGATAACATGTTAATCTTTGCTCTATGATTCTACTGAGTTGATCACTCACTCCCACGTTACGGGACGGTGTTTGTAACACCTACCAGACTCTGTCTTAGATGCAGGTTGTGAGGAGATCCAGGAGATGGAGCCGGACTTTTACGAGGACCAGGACGAGTTCTCGTATATGCAGTTCGCTGACGGCTTTGCGTAGGTGGCCTGGATCGCGGGACTTGCTAGTTGGACCATATGACATTTTGATTTTTGGTTTGATATATATATATATATGTGACTTAGAGATGTATTCATACATTGGAGACAGATCGAGATTATTTTTGTTTTACATACAGTGATATATATATTTTTCAGTCTTTCGCTTGCGTTTTATCACTGGATCTGGAGTATGAATTGCAGTTTTGGTATAATCTCACTCATGTTAATGCTCAACTTAGACAACAGTAAATCGTCAGCATATTTGTTGCATAAGTGATGGTCTGGAACTCGGGAGTCGGGTTTCTACACGACCCCCAATTTCAAGGTGTTACAAGTTGGTATCAGAGCATGATTTGGATTAAACCGGACTTGGGTTATGGTCACGCGATGTACGCTGTCGTCCATTTGACTTAGGTGGGTGTGATAAAAACATAGAAACACTCATACGACCCTAGTTTCGCCAATTGGCGAAGTTCACTCAAATCGATCGTTTTGATCGAGTCCGTGTGCATCCGTGGTTGTATGAAACGACCCCGGACCACTTCTAGTTTGTGTGTGGACGGGTCTAGACCTCTCTCGACCCAATTCCAGCCGTTAAAAATTGTTAAATGCGAATATACGTCAGATAGTGCCCGAAGTGACCTGAAATAATGCGAAACAGAGTCGTGGGCCTACCCACGCTGATCTAGCATGATGCAGGGTGGGACCCATATACATTTTGGGCCCCTAGGATAGGGGGACCTCGCCCAAATGGAGGGCCATCTTCGATTTGCAAGATGGTCGGCGAGGCCTCGCCGTACAGTGGGCCCCACTCGGGTCGGGCTTCCGGCCGAAGCACTTTGGGGGTTAGGGAAGGCCCCTTAGCTATGGGTTGTTCATTAAAAGTGCCCCAAACACCCACTTCCTTCATAAAAATCCCTCCCAAGCTCTCCCTTCTCCACATTTTTGCTGCCTTCCCTCTCAAATCCCATTTCAAATCACCCCCAATCCCGTTTTCTACTACAACCGATGTCCCTCCATCATCTACAGTCGTACGCACCTCCTTCTCTCTCCATTTTCATCCGTTAGAGCTCTCTCATCCCCCATTGGAGGCTAAAAATTGGGTGAGCCTCCATCCCAACCCATTTCACTCTTTTCCCTTTGAAATCCTAGCCTTTGAGGGCCTGTTTCACTCCTCTATTGGGCCTAGATTCGTGCCAGCCCACTAGGTCAGCCATTTCTCCCCATTTTCTCTATTTTTCATGGCTTTTTTAGAGGCTATTTTAGCCTTTTTCTCCCTTTCCACCATCCTCTCTCTCATGGGAAAGAGGAAGACCACCGCAGACGAAGCTGGGCCTAGTTGCCCTTCACGATCAAGGAAGCCGAGAGGTGGCACCGCTAGTTCAAGTGCCGCCGCTAGTCCAAGTGTTGGGAGAGAGCTACATACTAAGCGGAATTTGGATCCCCGTGCTCACTTAGGGAGAGCACTGTTGGCAGATTTGGCCCACGGTGCGTATACTAATCGCAAGGTTCTGTTTGAGGTGCATGTGGATGAGCGGCTCTCCGGTGAGTTTTTGTTGTTTGAGCGCATCGAAGCTGCCAGGTGGGGTCCACTCTTTGAAGGTCAGTCTCGTGCGAATGTGAGCACCCTTCATGCCTTTTATGCTCATATTCGGGATCCTACGTTGGAGCTATTGCAGTTCAGGATTCCCTTTGATGTTTGGTTGATAGCTCGACTCCTGAATGTGCCTCTTGGCGAGGTACATCCCAGTGCTAAGAATCTGAAGAGTGTTGGTGAGCGAGATCGCTGCACTAGGTTTCTATGTGATGGTTTGGTTACGTAGCAGAGTAACAAGAGCCTCCTAGCGACCCACATGTCTGATGATTTTTGCCTATTGCACCACATTTGCACGTTCAATGTGTATCCCAGGTCGATCAACAGTAGTTAATGTACGCGTCTCATGGTTGATTTCCTATATCAGGTGGGCCAGGGAGAGAACGTGTGCATGCCCACGTTTGTACTGTGACAGATCATCCTCGTAGCGAAGTCGAGAAGGACGTCTGAATCACTTCCCTTTGGCCGGCTCATATGCAGGATTGCGCTTAAGTTTGCTTACAGACTTGGGCCAGAGTTGCCTATGCCGATTCATCTTATCGATGAGGCTACCATGAACCAGATGAAGATAGGGCCTCGGCAGCGTGAGGCTCATCTTAATGATGACATGAGGGTGGATATGATAGCGAGGAGGATGAAAGTGAAGAAGAAGTTGGAGTAGAAATAGAGGAAGAAAGTCAGGAAGAAGAAGAAGAGGAGGCTCATGATACTGATGAGAGTCCTCCTCCTGCAACTCGGGCTGCTAGGGATGTTCACATAGCCCGACTTGAGGAGAGTCAGGTTACTTTGCGACGAGAAGTCCAAGAACTCCGGGCCGAGGTGAAACAAGATCTTGAGGATACCAAGGCCGTCATGAAGCGAAAGTTTGGCAAGGTGACTTACACCTTAAAGGCCATCCTGTGTTGTCTGCAGGATAAGGGTGCCCCTCCTCCATTGCCAGACTCGGATGAGTGATTAGATTTCAGACGTTTGTTGGTCATAGTTAGTTTGTTTCTTATTTTTTTTTTGTGAGCCGGAGAAGGCTTAGTAGTTGGTTTATGTTGTAGTTGTAGCTTTGGCTAACTTAGTTTTCCATGTGTTTCTTATCATGATGCATGTAAAGATATATCTCTTGTATTGTGACAATTTTGATTTAATGAAATGCATGGAGTTTCTTCGGCTTGTTATGTGAATGATTGTGGTGTGTTTGTGCTATTGCTGAAACTGATAAGGTTGTGTCCTATTTTGCATATAGGGAATATCGCTTAAGGCTACTCGGAGCACGATACGACTTACACTGGGTGAGCCTATAGATTGGGTTCCTCCCCAGAGTGATGATCATACGGACCCTGCTGTGGGCCCGATTCGTGAGACTGCACCTGAGTCTCAGCCTTCTGCAGGTCATACAGTAGGACCACCACCTTTCACACCGCCAGTTAGAGAGCAGTATCATGTGTCTTCCTTGACGCAGTATGTGCCTCAGCCTGCTCCACCTCCTGATAGGTTTGAGCAGTTGATGATCATGATGCACCAGTAGCATCAGCAGCTTTTGACTACGATTGCAGGGGCCTTAGTCCAGGGTGGGAGTGTGACTCCACCTGTGCCACCTGTGCATCCAGCTGAGGATGCTGGGACTTCGACTCAGGATGAGGGTATAACTCATCCTGCACCATCTTCTTACCCTATGGGGAACACTGCTGATACTCGAGGCCTACTTAAGCGATTTCAGCGCTTTCAGCCTTCTACTTTTACGGGTTCTCACAGACCCGAGGAGGCTGAGTATTGGCTCGACCGTGTCTCGAAGATACTGAGGATGCTGCACTGCTCGGAGTCTGAACAGGTTGAGTTGGCCACGTTCATGTTCGAGCGAGAGGCTAGCTTATGGTGGGATAGTGCATTACGGACGGTTGTTGTCGGCTATATCTGGACTTGGGCAGCGTTCGAGTTCCGATTCCACAAGAAATACTATCCCCAGACCTACCGGCACGAGAGGGAGAACGAGTTTTTACACCTCAGGCGGGGAGGCATGACCGTTACAGAGTATGAGCATCGGTTTACAGAGTTGGGCAGATATGTCCCTACGATACTTGACGAAGAGCAGATGCGCATACGATATTTTTCTGAGGGCTTGCGACCTGACATTCGGTCGAAGATGTGCTGTGTCAGCATACCCTCCTATACAGAGCTGATACATATGTCCATGAGGGCAGAGTAGGATGTTGATCGACTGGCACGATCTCGTGGTCCTGTGGTTGCTAGGCCACGACCAGATACGCAGGACAGGCCATTTCTTGGCAAGAGGCCTCGCATCGACCCTCCTCCTAGGGCTACAATGCCAGTACTTCCGATGAGGTGCCCCGGTGTGACATGTGCTTACTGTGGGAGACCGGGCCACACTGCAGAGAGCTGCTTTGCTCGGATGAGGGATAGTGAGTTTTCACCACCGCAGAAGATCGACCGTCCTCGCCCACAGGCATTATCTGCTCCACCGTTACGGTCGGCTCCTGCGCATCCTTCTTTCCGACCTCCCTTACCTCAGTTCCGGCCACCTCAACGGCCTATGGTACCGCAGCCGAACTGTCCGCAGTAGGCTCGGGTGCACGTGCTCATAACTGAGGCATCCGAGGTATCAGACAGTAGTCCCATGGCTTTCGAGGTTATGGCGCAGATTGCAGGTATTTCTGTTTTCCTACTGGTGGACACTGGGTCCACTACTTCCTCATTTCATGCACGACAGTCAAGAGACTGGGTTTGGCTACAGCTCCCGCGAAGGGGACGACTCTCATTATGGCTACTGCAGATTTTTTCGACATTACTAGAGTCTACGAGGGTTGTTTGATAGACTTGGGTAGCAGGATAGTGACTGTTGACCTGTTGGTTATCTCCCTGTTCCACTACGATGTCATACTTGGTATGGATTGACTCACTTAGATGCAAGCCGAGATCGACTGTTAGACTAGGTTGGTGACAGCCTATGGACCTGAGGGCACATCTTTCACGTTTCCAGTTCAGGTCAGTCATCCGTCTCGACTGAGTTGTTGCACTGCTCTGTTGGATTATGACGATGATAAGAGGATGAGGGATATCCCGGTAGTACGAGATTTTGATGATGTATTCAGGTCGATTCCAGGGCCACCCCCTCGGCGTGAGGTCGATTTTACTATCGATCTAACGTCCGGTGCGACACCCATTTCGTTACCGACGTATCGTATGCCTCCATGTGAGATGGAGGAGCTGAGGAGGCAGATCGATGAGATGCTAGAGAAGGGTTTCATACGCCCTAGCGTGTCTTCTTGGGGAGTGCCAGTACTGTTTGTAAAGAAGAAGAATGGTACTCTGTGATTGTGTATCGATTATCGCAGGCTGAATCAGGTGACGGTAAAGAATAAGTACCCCTTGCCCAGGATAGATGACTTGTTTGATCAGTTGAGAGGGGCACAGTACTTCTCGAAGATTGATCTTCAGTCGGGGTATCACCAGGTGCGCGTCAGGGATGAGGACGTGCAGAAGACAGCTTTCAGGACCAACTTTGGCCATTATGAGTTCCTCGTGATGTCGTTCGGTCTTACGAACGCACCAGCCGTGTTCATGGACCTGATGAACAGGGTACTTTGGCCATTCCTCTATCGATTCGTCATCGTATTCATTGATGACATCTTGATATACTCCAGGAGTCGAAAGGAGAATGAGGAGCACTTGCGCTCAGTCCTGGATGCTCTTAGAGGGCATCAGATGTTTGCTCAGTTCGGTAAGTGTGACTTCTGGAAGGAAGAAGTCAAGTTCCTGGGACACGTGGTGTCTAAGGAAGGCATATCGGTAGACCTCGCCAAGGTAGCCGCAGTTCAGGGCTGGGAGCAGCCTGGTTCAGTCACCGAGGTGAGGAGTTTTCTAAGTTTGGCAGGTTACTATCGACGTTTCATTCGAGATTTCTCGAAGATCGCCAGACCTCTATCACAGTTGACACGGAAGGATCCGAAGTTCGCCTGGAATGAAAAGGCGGAGGCAGCTTTTCAGGAGTTGAAGGACAGATTAATGTCCGCCCCTGTGCTAGTATTGCCAGAGCAAGGGGTTAAATACACGATATATACTGACGCGTCTAGCGTTGGTCTCGGTTGTGTCCTTATGCAGAAGGATAGGATAATTTCGTATGCCTCGAGATAATTAAGGAAGCACAAGGAGAATTACCCTACACACGACCTTGAGTTGGCAGCCGTCATTTTCGCATTGAAACTCTAGAGACATTACCTCTACGGAGAGGAGTTCGAGGTCTTTTGCGACCACAAGAGCCTCAAGTACATATTCACGCAGTGGGATCTGAATATGAGGCAGCGGCGATGGATGGAGACTTTGAAGGACTTTAAGTTTGAAGTTTCCTACCATCCTGGCAAGGAGAACCTTGTGGCTGACGCGTTGAGCCGCAAGAAGGAGATAGAGTTTACGACTCCACTGATGGTTGCCGAGTGGGACATGGTTGAGTTCTTGCGAGACTTTAAGTAGAAACTCACTATGAAAGAGCTATTCGAGGTCATCGCACATGTTTAGGTGTGATCTTTTATCAATGACAAGGTCATCGCAGCGCAGAGGGATGATGTGCGTCTGACTGAGCTTCAAGAGCAGGCCAGTGATGATGCAGACGCCGAGTGGCGAGTTGAAACAGATGGGGGCTTACGTTATCGTGGCCGCCTATGTGTCCCAGATATTCCCGACTTGAGACGAGAGATTCTCGAGGCTGCGCACAATTCTAGACTTCCGATGCATTCGAGTAGCACGAAGATGTATCGTGACGTGAAGAGGACCTATTGGTGGGATGGTATGAAGACCCACATAGTAGATTTCGTGTCCCGTTGTCTCACTTGCCCGTAGGTGAAGGCAGAGCATCACCGACCTCCTGATCTTCTTCAGCCCATGCCCATCGCTGAGTGGAAGTGAGACTTTATTTCTATGAATTTTATTTCGGGACTACCGAAGATGAGGAAGGGACATGATTCTATTTGGGTGATCGTCGACCATTTGACGAAGTCGGCGCACTTCCTACCGATCAGAGTTACGAACTCTATAGACGAGTTAGCTAGGATGTATATCAGAGAGGTAGTACGTCTGTATGGAGTTTCCTTAGAGATCGTGTCGGATAGAGACACGCGCTTTACTTCTATTTTCTGGACTCACATCCAGGAAGCTATGGGTGTGAAGTTAAAGTTCAGTACTGCCTTCCACCCACAGACAGACGGACAGACAGAGCGGGTGAACCAAATTCTAGAGGACACGCTACGAGCTTACGTTTTAGATTTCAAAGACAGTTGGGACGATTATCTTGCATATGCGGAGTTCGCGTACAACAACAGTTTCCAGGCGAGTATCGGTATGACACCTTATGAGACCTTGTATGGGCGTCCTTACCGAGCACCGCATTGCTGGGCAGAGGTCGGTGAGCGTAGATTGATTGGCCCAGAGATAGTGCAGGCGACCTCGGAGAAGATTGACATTATCAGACACCGGCTTCTTACAGCGCAGAGTAAATAGAAGAGTTATGCCAATACGAGACAGCGCCGGCTAGAGTTTACGGTTGGGGATCATGTATTTTTGAGAGTTTTCCCTATGAAGGGAGTCCTTCGGTTCGGGAAGAAGGGGAAGCTAGCATCGCGATTCATTGGCTCATTTCAGATTCTTGATCGTGTGGGTGCAGTGGCTTATCGTCTGGCTTTGCCTACGCCTCTCGCGAGTGTACACAACGTATTTCATGTTTCTATGCTGAAGAAATACGTTCCCGATCCTTCCCATATCATTAGATGGGAGCAGGTGCAGTTAGGTGAGGATGTTACATATATACTGCGACCGACGCGTATACTAGACAGCAAGGAGCAAGTACTACGTAGCAAGGTCATCCCCCTTGTGAAGGTGTTGTGGACGCATCACTCTGAAGAAGAGGCTACATGGGAGACAGAAGCCGAGATCAGAAAGAACTACCCACAGCTTCTTGAGGAGTACGAAAAGGTATAAATTTTGAAGGTGAAATTTATTGTTAAGGGGGGTAGATTGTAACGCCTCGAAAAAATCCATACAGAGATCCGAGTACCAACTCGATCAGAAATCACTTAGGATTAATTCCTTTAGAAATTAAGCGTAAGTTAACTCGCTCTATGCTAGATTAGCTGTGAAATTGTCCCTGATCGCTTTAAATACGTTCTGCAAGACCCAAAACTTGTAGAAGCAATGACGGTATAATACCCTGAAACCTAGGATCAAACTCTAAACCAGTTTGCTCTCAGGAACCCTTTGAAACTTTGTATTGGATTTAGACCGCGCGTCGGAAGTCCGATATCTATAATCTGAGACCGTTAGGACCGCTTAGCTGGACTTGACAATCGTTTTGAAAATCAAACCCAACCGATATTCTAAGGCTATTTCATTGAGCCTGGAGCAAGGAGTGTGAGAAAGAGTGAAATTCATTAAAAAATTAAATGAGATTCAAATAAATCTGGCACGTTCCTCTTGCAGGTTAAGTATAAGCATTCAGACCGTCGGAATCTGACCCAAATACACCCTCGGATTAGGGAACATTTCTCACTCAGGTCAGTGTACTTGGAATCCTCGATCGAGTCTCCGTGACCACTGAACTGAAACTGGTCCGCCACGTGCGATCTGGGAACACTACCGAACTGAAAACGGGATGTGAGCAGGATCCAATATCCATGAGCTTAAGTCCGATCGCATTCGGCCAGAGGACCTCCCGAAATGCTCTTTTGGATCGGAGAAGACCCGATTTGGTTATAACCCAAGTATACCTTTGTTCCAAGTCTAAATAGGTGACTTTTTAGCTTATATAAGGGCCTAAAACCCTCTCATATCTCTCCCATCCAAATTTGCAAGAAACCTTAGAAAGAGAAGAGAGAGAAAGAGACAGATTGTGAGAGAGTTGTCTGGAAAGTTTCCGGCCACTTGATCCTGCTTTTGAATTCGTGGTTGGCTTCTATTTTCCACGAAGGACGCGTCGATGAACATGAGTCATGCTTTGGGTTGGCGGCAGTGGTTAGGCCACGCGAGGTGTTTTATGCACTTCATGTCGTTCAGCTTGAGGTGCGCTCGCACTAGTCGAGCCCGTCAAGTAACCCGACTGTCCATTGTATGTTCACCTTGTATTGGTCATAACTGTTTGAACCTAGGGTACTGAACTTACCAGTGGAACCCCTGATAACCATGATACTTTGATCCATAAAGACTCATGAGCTGGGCATGGTGGTATGGGACACCATGGTCGAGCTGTCGGCCTACACTGGGGCCACAAACCTCACCGTAGTGACCAATGAGCACGTTAGACTCGTGAGCCGATTGTGGTGGTATGAGACATTACATTCGTGTTGTCGGCCTACTCTGATTGGTGACGAGCCCTTTGTAGTGACCTCGAGCGTATTCTGAGTCTACGGGAGGTGACGACCCTTCCGTAGCAATAAGAGTACATTAGGCCTATATTGATAAGGTGATGGGGGAGCGGTGCAATGAGTGCGAGCAACAGTCCTGACAGCCCTTGCAGTGACCTATAAATATAATATCGTATGAGATTACTAGGAGTGACAACCCTAGACAGGATCTGTGTTGGGATTGATATAAGGAAGGTACCTTAGTTTTCCAATATTGCTGTATGAAAGGACTAATAATAACTTAGTAATCATATCCACATCGCACTGCATGTGCATGGAAGATGTGGAGCACTGAGGGATGAAAGCATGTCGTGGACGTAAGATGGTGTCGCATGAGAGAGTATGTCGGTGAGGGTATCCATCATATCAATCATGCTTGCATTAACAATAGTATCTAGGAATGTCTGATTGCCTGCTTTACTATTATCGCGTGATTGATTTGATAACATGTTAATCTTTGCTCTATGATTCCACTGAGTTGATCACTCACTCTCACGTTACCGGATGGTGTTTGCAACACCTACCAAACTCTGTCTTAGATGCAGGTTGTGAGGAAATCCAGGAGCTGGAGCCGGACTTTTACGAGGACCAGGACGAGTTCTCGTATATGCAGTTAGCTGACGGCTTTGCGTAGGTGGCCTGTATCGGCGGGACTTGCTAGTTGGACCATATGACATTTTGATTTTTGGTTTGATATATGTATATGTGACTCAGAATGTATTCATACTTTGGAGACAGATCAAGATTGTTTTTGTTTTACATACAGTGATATATATATTTTTCAGTCTTCCGCTTGCGTTTTATCACTGGATCAAGAATATGAATTGTAGTTTTGGTATAATCTCACTCATGTTAATGCTCAACTTAGACAACAGTAAATCATCGGCATATTTATTGCATAAGTGATGGTCTGGAACTCGGGAGTCAGGTTTCTACACAACCCCCGATTTTCAGGGTGTTACATGACGACTTCTGCACAAGCTCGGGACCTAGGAGATGCCGCTCTCCAACCTCAGTCCAACAACTCAGAGATCTACACAGTTTGCCATATAATGTCTCAAAAGGAGCCATGTCAATGGTTGTCTGATAGCTGTTGTTGTATGTAAACTCAGCCAATCGCAGATGCTCATCCCAGCTACCCCTAAAATCAATCACACAGGCCCAAAGCATATCCTCAAGTATCTGGTTGACCCTCTTGGTCTGGTCATCGGTCTGCAGATGATATGCGGTACTGAGCTGCAAATCAGTGCCCATCGCTCTTTAAAAGCTCCTCCAAAATTAAGGTGTGAACCTTGGGTATCAATTAGAAACGATCGAGACTAGAACACCGTACAGTCTCACTATCTCCTCAACAAATAGCCTGGTGAGCCGGTCTATATGTTAAGTCTCACGGATCGTAAGAAAATATGCCGACTTCGTTAGACGGTCTATGACAACCCAGATAGTGTCATGACTGTGCTGAGTCCTCGGCAAACCTATGATAAAATCGGTAGATACGTGCTCCCACTTCCACATCGAGACGATCAATGATTACAACAGACCAGGAGGTTTCTGATGATTGGCCTTAACACGCTGGCATGTGTCACACTTGGCTACAAAACTGGCGATCTGGTGCTTCATGCCCACCCAAAAATACTGTCTCCTCATATCATGATACATCTTTGTCGAGCCAGGGTGGATAGAAAACTGTGATCGATGTGCCTCGGTCATAAGATCTTTACATAGCTCAGGAATATCCGGGACACATAATCAGCCTCTGAAGTAAATTCCATCATCAGAACCAATCTACCAATCTGTCTGACTCTCAGATGCTACCTCTGCTCGATAATCCTGTAACAACTCATCTGTTTGTTGAACCTTGATCACCCTTGCAATAAGAGAGGATTGAATCGATAGGCTCGATAGCTGAACGATAGAAGACTACAGACCAAAATCGAAGTCGTACTATGCTATATCCTCAAGCATCCTCTACTCCTGAATCATCATATATGCCACCAGGCCTCATGACTGACGATTGAGGGCATCTGCCACCACATTCACCTTGCCTGGGTGGTACTAAAGGTTAAAATCATAGTCCTTCAGAAGCTCCATCCAACTTCTTTGCCTCATGTTTAATTCGGACTGAGAAAACAGATACTTCAAGCTCTTGTAGTCGGAGAAGAGCTCGAACATAACCCTATAAAGATAGTGTCTCTACACCTTAAGTGAGAAGACGACTGCTGTCAGCTCCAAATCATGCGTGTGGTAGTTCATCTCATGGACCTTGAGCTGGTGAGACGTGAAGGCTACTAGCCTGTCGTGCTGCATCACGACAACACTTAAACAAATACGTGAGGCATCAGTAAATACAACAAATCCATCACTCCCAGAGGGAAGAGTGAGGATAGGAGTAGACGTCAGACGATCTTTCAGCTCCACGAATGCCTGCTCATATGCATCAGTCCACACAAAATCTATGCCCTTCCGAGTCAACCTGGTCAATGGGGCTGTAATACGGGAGAAGCCCTCAATGAAACACCGATAGTAACCCGTTAAACTAAGGAAAGTATGGATCTCGGTCGTAGTCGTGGGCTGGTCCCACTGACACACTACCTCAACCTTCGAAGGGTCTACTGTGATACCCTCCCTCATCACTACGTAACTGAGGAATCTCACCTCCTCCTGCCAGAACTCATACTTCTTCAGCTTCGCATACAGTTAGTGGGCACAGAGGGCCTGTAAAGCGATCTCTAGATGCTGCATATGGTCCTCACGAGTCCTCGAATATATCAGAATGTCGTCAATGAAGACCACAATAAACTGATCTAGATATGGAAGAAAGACCTCGTTCATCAACTGCATGAAGACTACGGGTACATTGGTCAGTCCAAAGGACATGACCTGAAACTCAAAATGACCATAAAGAGTCCTGAAAGTTGTCTTTGGAATGTCCTCTCGGACTCGAATCTGATGATAACCAGAACGTAGGTCAATCTTCGAAAAGAACTGTGCACCCTGCGGCTGACCAAACAAATCATCTATCCTCAGGAGTGGGTACTTGTTCTTGATCGTGACCCGGTTGAGCTCGCGGTACTCCATGCAGAGCCTCGACAAGCCATCCTTCTTCCTGACGAAGAGTACTGATGCTCTCCAAGGTAAACGGTTAGGACGAATAAATCTCAACTCATGCAACTCGTCCAACTATCGCTGCAGCTCACGCAACTCCATCGGTGCCATACGGTATGGGGCCTTCGAGATGGGCGTGCTACAAGGTACAAGGTCTATCTGGAACTCAATATGATGGCGCGACAGCAATCTCAGAATCTCCTAGAACACGTTGAGAAAATCACAAACAATCGGTAAATGGTCAATACATGCTGCAACAGGCTCCTCAACAGCGCAGGACATCAAGCATGACAATGGCTCTCTGTTGGGCTCAGCAATAAACTGAAACTGTGGCAAGCCTGGTATACAGAATGTGACTATCCTCGTGAAGCAGTTAAGATGGCGTAGTACTCAGCAAGCTAATCCATGCCCAATATAACGTCGAAATCTGACATCAGCAGCACGAATAAGTCAGCGGGCAAAAAGATATCACCAAACAAAATAGGGCAAGACGAACAAAAACGGCCCAATACTATGGTCTTCCCTAAGGGCGTCGATACGGTCAATCCCTCACTAGCAAATTCTGTCGGAAATTCAGTCGATCGACAAAAATCCTTAGACATAAATGAGCGTGAAGCACCGAAATCAAACAAAATACATGTGATGCATGAAGACACTAGAAGTATACCCTCTACGACTCCTCCAGAGGTCTACGGGTCCTGCTGAGCTGTATAAAATCTAGCCTGAGCTGGCTGGGGAGGTGCCTGTCCCCTCTGAGGTCCCTGGTGCTGTTGCTGCCTCTGCGGAGGCCTGTACTACTGTCTCTACTGCTGCAGGGGCCTCAGCAGCTGAGGTGGCTGTGGACGCTGTTGATGGGGTCGTTGCTGATGCGGTTGATGTTGTAGTGGAGGTTGCTGATGTGGAGGCTGCTGTGGTGCTCTCAGTTGCTAAAGATGAGGGCGGGGGCACTCAGATATGCGGTGTCCTGTCCCACCACATCCAAAACAGGTCCTTGAGAATGGCTGATGGGGTGGCGCTGGAGGTGCTACTGGTGCTCTAGTGGGTGGGTGGCTCCTGTACCTTTGTGACCGTCGATGCTGCTGAGAACTACTGGAGGAGGCCTACCTCTTTCGGCCTTTCCTCTGATCTCGATCACTTTGTGAGTCGGCCCACTCAGTCTCGTAAATCTGGGCCCTCCATACTACCGCCTGAAAGGTCGGGAGTTCATGCTTAATAACATGACCTCTAAGACCATAACGTAAGTCGTTCTCGAAACGGCGGGCCTTCCGCCCCTCCTCATCAACCAAATACGGCGTGAACCTTGATAGTGCCATAAAATGAGCCGCGTACTACACCACGGTCATGTCCCCCTGTACTAGAGTCTCGAACTCTAGTGCTTTCTGACATCGAATGTGGTCAGGGAAGTACTGCTCCTCGAATCGGTCGATAAAGTCCTCCCATGTCCTGACATAATCAGGTCTTGCGACGCAGATAACAGAGGTCCACTAGTGCTCTGCCTTACCCTGGAGAAGGAATACAACCAAGAGAACTCGCTGTGGGGTAGTACATGTCATAGTATCGAAGATCTTCTCCACATCGGAGCGTCATCTCTAGGCTGCAGTCGAATCTACCTCATCCTGGAAACGCGGAGGATCAAGCTGTCGGAACTCTCGAAGTAGGGCGCTCGCAAGCTCTTGCCCTGCTTGAGCTGGTGAAATAACTAGGCATCTGCCCTATCCCTAAAGTACGGTTGTTACAGCCTGTAACATCTGCTGTAACTGAGAGGCACTCACCGATATGGTCGGATCCACACCAGTCTCAGGTGGAGGAATATCATCCTCAGGCAAGGGAGTAACGATCTCTGGGGGTGGAACAGGAGGCGTAGGTAGTAAAGCTGGAGCCTCAGGTGGTGGGGCGGGAGTCAATCAGGTCACTCTCCTGGGCGGCATGTCCTATAGGAAAGAACAATGATGCCAATCAACCTTAAGAATCACACGTTAGGGAACTAAATCTGAAGGTTGCGTAATCGGAACCTAATCGTCCTAAACTCATAGCAAACATGTGATGTTGTTCTCGGTTATTCTCAAGTTATGCTCTAATACCAACTTCTGTCAGGCCCCAAACTCGAAAACCGGGCTCATAAAATTTTTGATCGTTGAATCTGGCACCGACAGCCTCTGTAGTACACCATTCTCGGCTCTCGGCACCCATACACCAAGTTTCGATCTTGGGATACTATAAAGAGGATTTTTAATCATCAATTTAATTTGTAATGAGCATAACCATAAGCATAACCCATGAATAATAACCACAAGAACACCACCAGAAAATTCACTATGATCAAAAACTTTGAGTATAATGTATCTGAAGGGACATATAAGAT
Source organism: Magnolia kwangsiensis (assembly GCA_037074715.1). Classification (NCBI taxonomy): domain Eukaryota; kingdom Viridiplantae; phylum Streptophyta; class Magnoliopsida; order Magnoliales; family Magnoliaceae; genus Magnolia; species Magnolia kwangsiensis. The sequence continues at coordinate 109,322,618 of CM073577.1, read as the reverse complement.
AATGCAAATAACGAAAACTCTAAAAGCTCGACTGCACGCTCCTACTGCTACTATGTTACGACTGCGTCCTGGCATCACCTGCACGCATCGATCGTGCGTAATCATATAGAAATCTTAGAGGGTGATGTAAGTGTATGCGCAGTATGAGCGTGCTTAGAAGTAAGGTCAGAGTAATGCGAAAACATGCAGATGAGTACATGAATGCAATTAGCCGTACCAAGGCTATGCGGTGCAAGATATGAATTCTATCGGTCATGTCAAGACCATGCGATGCGTGGTGCAACTCAAGCATACCGATCCTCATACAGGTCATCAATATTAGTACAATTCTCAGTCTGGATAATCATCAGGGTATAGTACACTCCAAATGGCACTGCCGCTCTCCCAGCAACACAGTCCAAGTGAGCGTAAGAAACCTCACTATCCGCCTGGCCAATAGTCTGTCAATACCTATCCAGCACATCGATAGAAGACCCATACACGAGCTGGGAAGACTCAGCCTAATATTACCCCCTACCCTCGGGCGAGTAAGGTCACGCCCCTTTCCAATTGACCACGACACAGTGGGAGATGCGGCCTCCTGGTATTCAGCCCTCGTGCGCTCATATATCCACATGATCTTGACGTTGGAGTCATCCTCTGGTACCATCGGGTTTAGAAATATTCACCTAGGGACATCTATGGCACCCCGATGCATAGTAACAATATTTTTGGTGTCCGATCCTACCATCCACAATATGCTTGTGGAGGTCATAGCCCTGATGTCGTTAGGGCCTATAGTAATCATGTCATATACATGCGAAGTGCATGAATCACACTATCAGTCATGCAACAATCATGCGCATATTATGCTCTAATGAAGGGCAACTCCGCTTGTCGAGGAGCCCATAAATAAACTGCCTGAAGGCATATGCTATGATCAGTCACTCCTCATATTAGGCATACATATGATGTGTATGATCATGAATCATGGATCTACACTAAACAAGTTATGTAGTGATAGGCTCTGTTCATAACGAAGATGGGCCTAGACGGCCTACACACTATAAGTATGGGCCTACCAATGGACCTTAGGGAGAGTGATAATGCAGACATTAAACCGACATCATCCTTACAATGTGGGCATCTAACCATCATTGTTCCCAAGGCACGTCCCGTTATAAACATCATTATATATACCAAAGAGAAATCACACATTGCAATGGACCTAAATTCATCCCACTGGGCCTTAAGTACATCAAATGGGCATATCACATGGGCCTTATATTCATCAAGTGGACCGTATTAACGGGCCGCACCAATGGGCCTTACGTACATTGCAATGGGCCATAACCCGTGGGCCTTAGAATGCATCAAAATGGGCCTAATCACATGGGCCTTATGTGCATCAAATGGTCCACACCAATTAGCCCAATATATATCAAATGGGCCACACCCAAATATTAATAGTGATGATGACTTTCACCATTAAAATTCCCAAGGCCCACCATAGTATATATTTCCTATACAATCTATTCATAAGGTCACAAGGACCTGAATTTAGAGGGAAAGCAAATATTTTACTTGTCCAACCTTAGAATCCAAAGGTTTTAATGGTAGACATTCAATCCAACACTGTTTCTATATTGTGGTCCACATGACTCTAGATCTGCCTCATTCTTTAGCTCATGCCATAAAATGATCTTTCAAGATGGATAGATGGTTTGGATGTAACATATACGTCATGGTGGGGTCCATTGACCGTCCAGCAGCCCAACCAAATGCCTGGATGGCAGTGATAAAACACATACATTATTTTGGGTTCCGCCGTCCATGGTCAGTGGACGGTGTCAATAAAACACATACATCACTGTGCGTCCCACGTGGGGCCCACATAATGCTTATTTACAATCCAACCCATTGGTAAGGTCACATGGACTTGGATGAAAAGGAAAAAAAAAATCATATGATCCAAAAATTTTGCCCACCCAAAAATGGGTTTCAATTGCAGTCTTTCCATCACCGTTGTTTCCTATGATGTGGGCCACCTGAGCTTCGAATAGGGCTAATTTTTAGGGCGGCCCGCTGCCCTGAGGGGGGCCAACTAAATGCACCATGTTGATGTTCAACACACGTCGTAGTGGGGCCCACAACTGGGGCCGTGGGTCCCTGACTGCCCATGCACGCCAGCATCCAACGCAGGACCCTGCTGCGTCCTCAGCAGCAGCAACACCTGCAGCTGCTTTTTTTATAAAAAAAAATATGTATTTTTCTGAGAAATTTCTTAGGTGGGGCCTGCATCGGGAAAATTTGACCCGGCCATTGGACTCTATGGCCCATGATTGACCAAATGAGACCAATATGCGACATGTTTTTGGTGAATAGGAGAATCAAGGTGGGTTTTAACGGTAATAGCACTATTTCCTTTAATATGGCCCACTTGATTATCGGTTGGCCTCATTTTTCGACTCAATGCCCAAAAGTAGCTGAGAAATGAAATGGACGGCGTGGATTATATAGATACATCAAGGTGGGCCTGCATGAGTGACCCACCCCAAAACTTTAAAAAAGGCCATGTATTTTTATTTTTATTTTTTGCTGGCTTGTTAGTACTCACCCATGCTAGTACATGCACTCCATGTTAGCCACCCCTGCCTCACGTCCAGCGTCCGGAGGCGCTGGACGGTATGGATGAACACGGCATCATGGTGGGTCCCACATGTGCATGGCCCACCTATATGGAGGATCACTTGATGTTCGTGTTTTTCCTTCCGTTTGGTCCCACTAATGGGCTGGATGGTGTAGATCAACACATCCATCAAATGGGTTCCACAAGGGTGGATGGTGCGGATAGATCACATTCTTCAAGATGGGGGTCTACCTAGGTGAACCACATGGCCACATCATCAAAGAAAACAAAGAAAGAAAAAAAAAAAAGAACAGTGATGGAGAGGAGGGACCCCGCCACTATGGGCCCTCCATTGATACAACACATACATCAAGTGGGTCCCACAACAAGTGGGCCCTTAAAGTTGAAATAAACGATGGATCACCCACCTCTAGGCCTTCTCCTTGCTCCCTTAGGCTCCTAAGATCCTTACCTTCAACTTTGATGGAGGTTGATGGGGTTTTGATCTTGAGGATGAGAGATGAGAGGGTGGGCCACACTTGGCTTGGGAGAGAATTTTGGACATATGGAATTTTTGGGGTTGCTTGGGAGATTTGAGAAATGAGAGAGAGATTGAGGTGATGGTAATGATATGGATGGGATGATGTAAGGAAGGGGATGGGAGGGTATGGGAGGGTATGGTTTAGTTTGAAATATTTGTAAAAGAGATATGGGTGAGTTTGAAAGTTTGTAAAGGGGAATGGTGAGGTGGAGAGAGAGAGTTGACTTATAGGGAAAGACGGATGGGTTGTTTGTACCTAGGGCATGGTGTGTACTTGACTTGGATGATTAATTGATTGATGGGACATATCATATAGATTCCCTCAAAATTCGTAATGCACGGCATTTCTTCAAAATGAATGTGGACCCACATCTCTTGGCCTGGGCATCGGTTCGGTATGCGAGTCACGACGTTAGAACCGTGGTGACGGTGTAGTCGCTATGATATAGGTTTCAATTCGAGCCAACTTCGGTATGCGGGACTCATCTTAGGATCGCGTGTAAGCGTGGCATATGGGTCGAGGGTTACTGGAATTTGACTAGAAGGACCGCGGAAGCCAATGGAACGGTACGGTGTATGATACGGGTCTTACATTAGAAGTCTTTTGAAAACCCATATTTTTAGCTTTTTTCATCTAATTTCCAAAAATTGCTTCAATTTTATGCACTCCATGTAGCTCTGCGTAATGCCTTCGACATCATCAAATAACCTTCGATGTCATCGAATAGCCTTACATAACTTGAATCTATAAATCACACCTTTTTACACTGTATAACGTCTTTCACACTGCGTAACTCTTTATGTCATTGAATATAGCTTCGATGTCATCGAACTACCTTTGATGAATCGAGAATGTGTCCAGAGTGTTCCATCAAGTTGTTTAAAAAATCCACAAAAATGTTGATGTTATCGAATTGCCTTCTATGTCTTCGAGCAGGTCTTCGAGTAATCGAACAGAGCTTCAATGTCATCAAGAACTGCATCTAATTTGTCCTATAACCAACTTGATTTTTATGTAATTCTTCGATGTCATCGAACACTGGCTTTGATGTCATCGAACGGCAGTCAATGACATAGACAGTGATGTTCAGATTCTGTGAATTTTTGCACTTTGCACTTTCCACTTCCTTCCTTCTTCACTTAGTTTCCTTGAATCTTAGGGTCTTGAAATCTTCATTTTTGGTCTCCTAAGATACATTCCTTACCTTAGTGATTCTTGAGCATCAAATCCATGCTTTTAACATTCTTTTTTATCCAAGCTCTCAGATTCACCTCGCAATACAAATATGTATAAAATATACCCATTATGCATTATCATATTCATAAAACCAATATATAAATAGGAGAAAATATGTAATATTTGATATACAATACACCCCCAACCAGCATTTTGCTAGTTCCGAGCAAAACATGCGTGACATAATCTTTAATTCTCATTGTTCAAACCTCTTTTAAAAAATAATATTTTGTGCAAACAAGTGTAAATGAGTATAATTCAAAGAAGTGAGAGTGAAAATTTAAAAACCTAGAGCTGAATGATACGAGCAATGAATCAAATAAATTCTTCATCAATCATTTAAGAGCATAAGTTCATATATCGATTTTATCAATGTACTCAATGAACTTCAACTTACCTTCCATAAAAATAATATCCTTTCATAATGTTAGCCATGCTCATCGCCTCAAGATTGATTGAATAATCAAGTTATGATTCTAAACTTATCCCCTTTTTCTTCTTTTTTTAGTTTTTGATTTTATATCAACAGTCACTTTTATTTATTCATTCTTTTCGTTCTTCATTCTTTTTCAATCTTTTCATTATATATGACCTTTTTGTCAATCTCTCAGTTTTTTAACTATTTTTTTCCATCTTTTTAAGGTGGATAAAATTCTCTAGAATTAATTCTCAACATCTATTAATGATTCACATAATAACAATCAGAAATTTTAGCACAATTCTCAGAAAATAAATTGAATGTGTCTTGTGATCTAGGTCAACATGATATTCAAACTTCCTCTCAGTTAATTAGATGAGAGAATAACAGTAATAGTCTACTCTGTTGATCAAACTTCAACAATTTAAAATTCAATTTCTATCTTATCATCATGCCCAAGGCATTCTTAAGTACACAAACTATCACTTTCTAAACAAATTTTTAATTTAAAAAATTGAAAATTTTTAAAATTTTTGTTCAAGGACTAAGAAAATACTGATTAGTTTACCTAATCCACATCCCCAACATAAAATTTACATTGTCCTTAATGTAAAAGAAATGAGCATGCAATGCACACGAGACAATGAAAAGAAAGGAGAAGTGATGGAAATGTAGTACCTGAAGAAGGAGAAATAAGCTTTTCCAAAGTTCTCAAAATGTAAATGGGTTATCATGAAGATTAAACTTATTGAAAAACAAACTATTCTAATCCTAAATCTTATGAAAGCAATAAACCTAAGCACACCTCCATCAGACTAGAAGGTCAATCCTGGTGCACAGGATCAATCAGAGGCATAGAAATGCCCTTTGAATCAAACTTCTCAACAAATGGCTTTAGACAATGTCCGTTTACCTTGAAAATATTGTCATTTATCAAATTCTTTTTCTTGAAGGCCTCATAAGGATAGACATTAGTAGCAGTGAAAGGACCAGTCCAACAAGATCGAAGCTTACCCGAAAAAAGATATAACCTTGAATTATACAAAAGAACTTTTTGAACAGATGTAAATGATTTCCGAAGGATGTTCCAGTCATGAAATAGCTTCATCCTGTCCTTGTAAATTCTCAAGTTCTCATAAGCATTTTCTGGACTTCTTCGAGTTCATTTAATTGAAGTTTGTGCAGTGAGCGATCATTATTTAAGTTAAAATTTAGATTTTTGATAGCTGAGTAGGCTTTATGTTCCAACTCTATAGGCAAGTGGTAAGCTTTCCCATAAACAATCTGAAGGGAGACATTCCAATTGGGGTCTTAAGAGTTGTATGGTAAGCCCATAAAGCACCGGTCAAATGGATTGACCAATCCTTACGATCAGGATTAACCAATTTTTTTAAAAATTTTGTTTAATTTTCTTGTTGAAAATTTCAACTTGCTTGCTTGTCTGTGGGTGGTATGAAGTGCTCACTTTATAAGAGATGCCATATTTCTTCATTAAGTTCGCAAATGACCTATTACAAAAGTGCAACCCTCCATCACTAATGATGGCTTGAGGTGTTCCAAACCGAAAAATGATATTTTCTTGTAAGAATCAAATGATTGTTCGATGATCATTGTTTCTGTACGGGATCGCTTCAACCCACTTAGTGACATAGTCTACTGCTAACAAAATATAGATGTTTCTAAAGGATTGGGGGAATGGCCCCATGAAATCGATGCCCCAATAATCAAATGCTTCAATGATAAGAATTATTTTTAGTGGCATCATATTTTGACGGGACAATCCTCCCAATTTCTAACAATGCTCATAAGCTTTGCAAAACTCATGAGTATCTTTGAACATAGTGGGCCAGTAAAAACCGCACTGTAAAAGTTTGGTCATGGTCTTGTTAGTAAAAAAGTGACGACCACAGGCTTGAGAGTGACAAAAGGAGATAACACTCTGTTGTTCATTACCTGGCACACTTCTCCTTAGAATTTGGTCTAGGCAATATTTAAATAGATAAGGATCATCCCAAAAAAACTTACATACCTCAGCGAAGAATTTTTTCTATCTTGCGCAGTCCAATATGTTGACATGAAACCTGTGGCAAGATAATTTGCAATGTCTGCAAACTAAGGTAATTGGAAGAGTTTAAACAATTGTTCATCAGGGAACATATCATTTATCAGTGTCGGCTCAAGGAAATTAGGAAGATCAAGTTGAGAAAGATGGTCAGCCACTACGTACTCTACTCCCTGTTTGTCTTATATTTCTATGTCAAACTCTTGGAGTAGAAGGATCCATCTTATCAAGTGGGGCTTAACATCATTCTTTGAAAGAAGGTACTTCAGCACCGCATGATCAGTGTAAATGATGATTTTGGATCCGATCAAGTAAGACCTAAATTTGTCCAAGCCATCACTACGGCTAAGAGTTCCTTTTCCATAGTGGAGTAGTTCACTTGGGTAGAATTTAGAGTTTTACTTACATAGTGAATCGCATAGGGCTTCTTCTCTTTTCTCTAGCCTAACACCGCCCCAATAGCATAGTCAGATGTATCACGCCCCAAACTCAGAAAACAGGCTTAAAGAATTCTCGATCACCGAATCCGATGCCTATAGCCTCTGTAGTACCCCATTCTCGGCTCCTAGTGTCCATACACCAGGTTCCGATCCTGGGATCCTATAAGGAGGATTTTTTAACGTACATTTATCTCATAAGAAGCATAACCACAAGTATACTCAAATCACAAAGGCAACATCATCATCACATATCCACTAATATAAACAGTTGAATACAGTGCTGAAAGGAAAATATACATATATCAAAAATCAAAGCTCCAGAAGACAGCTGCATGTTCCAAGCTCAACACAACTGCGACTGAATGCCACCTGCACGCATTTATCATGCATAAGCTTATAGAAAGCTTAGAGGGTGGTGTAAGTGTGTGCAATGCACGTGCCAAGCATATAGATATCAGAGTAAGCAGAAATACTGACAATCCATAAATTGTACAATATCAGAGTAATGTAAAAATATGCTGGTAAGTCTATAAATACCATCAGCCTTTTCTAGGCTATGCGATGTAAAAACATAATAAACCAATATCATATACTGAGAAAGCAATGTAAATTAGCTATGCAATACAGAGACATAATAAACTAAATATCAGATACCAAGGATGCAATGCAATATGCAAATCCTGACAGTCCACGAATACTGCCAGCTGTATCTAGGCCATGCAATACAGGAGTATAAAAGATCAAATGTTATGTGTTGAGGATGCAATGCAATATGTGGTGCGAATGAAATGACCAAGCTGGAGTGTGAAGTCGAGATGATAGTGCGTAGTATCGCAAGCTATGGGATCCATCACAAGGGACTTCTATCTAAAATAGTCACATACCTAAATTTGGATAACTAGACTCAATATGGTAAACTCCTGATTTCAGGTTAGTCGCATGCCCCAACCGAAATCCCGATCATTATAAAGGTACACATAACAATTGTTGCACACTACCAGCCTGAGTGGGTAGTGAATGAATGAATGAATGAGTATAATGCTAAGTATGCAACTCCTGCTCAATAAGTCTACATATCAGTACCATACATCTCTGGGATCATCACCAGGGTCTAGTACACTCGACGCCACCTACCGCCCCATTAAGTGCACAATTGGATAAGTGAAAGAGACCTCATTATCCATCTGCTAGCAGTATACCAATACCTACCTAGCTTGTCGATAGTGGGCCCATTTATGAGCTGGTCGGACTCAGCCTAGTATTGCCTACTCCCTCAGGTGGGTAAGACCACACCCCCTCCCAACCGACCACGACATAGTGGGAGACGTAGCCTACTGGTATTCACCACTCAGGCTCTCATGTATCCACTTGACCTAGACATTGGGGCATCTTC